>JARHVA010007221.1:0-730918 GCA_037957365.1 Torreya grandis
ATGTATATAATAGGTAGGCCCTCATGCTGTTAGGTTGAGCCCCACCCATATATAGATTATATAGGCCCCTTATTTTTTGCCTATTTACCCTATATATATATATATATATATATATATATATATATATATATATGTATATGTATATATATGTATATATATATATATGTATATATATATATATATGTATATATATGATATTATATATATGTATATATATGTATATATATATATGTATATATATGTATATATATATATGTATATATAAGTATATGTATATATATGTATATATATATATAATATGTATATATATGTATATATATAATATGTATATATATGTATATATATTATATATATGTATATATGTATATATATATATCTATATATATATATGTATATATGTATATATATATGTATAATATATATATATATGTATCTAAATATATATATATATCTATATATATATATATATATGTATATGTATATATATATATGTAAATATATGTATATGTAGTATATATATGTATATGTATATATATATATACATATATATGTATATATGTATATATATATGTATATATATATATACATATATATATATACATATACATACATATATACATATATATATACCATATATATATATACATAAATATATATATATAGAAGGGGTCCCTATCCATCTATATACCCCTATCTATCTATCTATCTAACTAACTATATACATACTATGCGAGACATATATATAAGGGTATATAGATGGATAGGGTCCCCTTTTATATATATGGGATAGATATGGGAACCTATATATCTATCTAGGAATGGTTCACTAATGCACCCTCCTCCTCCCCCTCCCCCTCTATAACTATGTCTATGGGATATGAGATAGATAGGGGTATATAGATGGATAGGGGGGCACTATATATATATATATATATATATATATATATATATATATATATATATATATATAGGGAGCCCTCTATATAGACTAGGAGTGCACAAGATCATTCCCATCTATATATAGAGGGGTTACACTCCATAATTAAGATAGGTGTATATAGATGGAATAGGGTACCCCTCTCTCTCTCTCTCTCTCTCTCTCTATATATATATATATATATAATATATAATATGGGATATATCAAGGCCCCTATCTATATAGATATGGGCAATAGATCTAACCTATCCTATCTAATAGTGCAATTATCTATATCCAAATAGATACCCATATCCCATATACATAGTTATAGAGGGGGGAGGAGGAGGGGAAGGTGGCAAGATGAGACCATATAGAGTTATTAATTAGATAGGGACCTCCCAGATAGAAAGAGGGGGGGGGCTAGATATATAATATGGGTATTACCCCCCTTTATCTATCTGGGAGAGCCCCTATCTATCTAACTATATACATACTATACACCCTCCCCCTCCCCCTCTATTTATATGGGATATGGGATATGGTTTAGATAGGGTTCTATAGATGGATAGGGGCCCCTCTCTCTCTCTCTATATATATGTGTGTGTGTGTGTGTGTGTGTGTGTGTGTGTGTGTGTGTGTATATATATATATGTGTGTGTGTGTGTGTGTGTGTGTGTGTATATATATATAATGGGATATATCATGGCCTTATCTATATAGATATGGGCATCCTATATATCTTATATGGGTTCATAAGGACCCCTCCACCTCTGCCTCCCCCTCTATATATATGGGATATGGGTTAGATAGGCCCCTCACCAGATGGGTAAAGAGAATTGAGTTCCCTTATCTAATATGGGGGGCCCTCACGCTGACACAACACTCTTAAGGAGGCCCCTATCTCTACTCACTCAATCTATATATGGGGTAAGGGTGCCCCTATATATATAAATAGACCAATGCCCCCCCCCCCACATATATAGTTTCATTGGCATCCCCCCTCCCCTATATATCTTACCTATATGGATATTGTTTTGGCACCCCCACCCCATAAATAGATTCTAAATTGAGATTTAATATCTAAAACAAAAACTCTATATTTCCCTCATGCTGATAATATAGAGTTGGCTTCCATTTATACGAGGCTTTAATTGATCTATATAGGGGTTGATATAAATGGATTTGGGAAGTTGAGGGCTTTAAACCCTATATATAGATAAGATATGGCCTAAAACCCCTCTCTTTATAGATATGGGTATTCATTGTGTGTGTGTACATGCGTGTGTGTGTGTGTGCATGCATGTGCGTGTGTGTGTGTGCATGTGTGTGCGTGTGTGTGCATGTATGTGCATGTTCATGCATGTGCATGTGTGTGTGTGCATGCATGTGTGTGCATGTGTGCATGCGTGTGTGTATGTGTGTGTGTGTGTATCTCTCGATAGCCATGGCCAATAACCCCTCTCTATATAGATATGGGTATTCACTATGAAGTGTATGTGTGTGTATCTCAAATCTCTATATAGATATGGGTATTCACTGTGTGTGTGTGTGCGTGTGCAATGTGTGCGTGCATGCATGTGTGTGGTGTGTGTGTGTGCATGTGTGCATGTGTGCGCGTGTGTGTGTGTGGGTGCGTGTGCGTGTGCATGTGTGTGTGTGTGTGTGTGTGTGTGTGTGTGTGTGTGTGTGTGTGTGTGTGTGTGTGTGTGCGCATGTGCATGTGTGTGTGCATGTGCATCCATGTGTGTGTGTGTGTGTGTGTGTGTGTGTGTGTGTGTGTGTGTGTGTGTGTGTGTGTGTGTGTGTGTGTGTCGATAGACATGGCCGACAACCCCTCTCTATATAGATATGGGTATTCACTATGAGGTGTGTGTGTGTGTATCTCGATAGACCCTATATAGAGATGGGGTTCTGCTCAAGATAAGATAATATTCGCTATGCTCAAGATAAGATAGATGTAGGGAGGCCACCCCTAACTATATATAGTTTTTTGGCAACCCCAACTATGTATCATTTTTTTGGCAACTGTATATAGTTTTTGGTAACCATATAAAGTTAAGTGAAGGTGAGTTCAATGCACTGTATCTATTAGGGGCCTTCCCTTGGCACCCCCATCCCATATATAGATTATAAATTGAGATTTAATATCTAAATAAAACTCTATATTGCCCTCATGCTGATAATATAGAGTTAGCTTCAATCGATCTATATAGGGGTTGATATAAATGGCTTTGGGAAGTCAAGGGCTTTAACCCCTATATATAGATAAGATATGGCTGACAACCCCTCTCTATATAGATATGGGTATTCACTCTGTGTGTGTGTGCGCACATGTGTGTGTATGTGTGTCTGTGCGCATGTGCACATGCATGTGTGTGTGTATGTGTGTGTGTGTTTGTGTATGCATGTGTGTGTGTGTGTGTATGTATGTATCTCTCGATAGACATGGCCAACAACCCCTCTCTATATAGATATGGGTATTCACTATGATGTGTGTGTGTGTGTGTATCTCGATAGACCCTATATAGAGAGGGGGTTCTACTCAAGATAAGATAATATTTGCTATGCTCAAGATAAGATAGATGTAGGGAGGCCACCCCCAACTATATATAGATTTTCACAACCCCAACTATATATCATTTTTTTGGTAACTGTATATAGTTTTGGTAACCATATAAAGTTAAGTTAAGTGAAGTTGAGTTCAATGCACTCTATCTATTGGCGGCCTTACCTTAAATTTTATAGGGCATAGCCCCCCCCTCTAATCCCTATTAAACCCAACTTATATGGCCTGAGGGCCCCATTAAATTCAACTCTATATGAGCCCAACTCTATATGGCCCCATTAAACTCAACTCAACTTATATGATATGGCCTAGGGGGAAATTAAACTCTATATGGCTATATATGGGGTGCCAAAAAAATTTATATTGTGGGGGTGGGAGTGAGCATAGAAAATACCCCTCTATATCAATATGGATTGTTCCCTCTATCTCTATCTATCATAGTGAACTTGAGCCAATTAAACTATATGGTGGACTCTCCCAAATGTCTATTTCTTTGGCTGCCCTCTCCCTCTCCCTCTCCCTCTATATAGTAGCTATTTATAGGACTTGGGGAGGCTGAGGGGGAGGACCCCTCTTTATCTATATATGGGGTCAAAGAGGTTGAGGATCCCCTAGATTTTATGGGTTTAGGCCCTCGACTAAAGAATTTATATTTTGTTTCTATACTATAAAACCTATCATTTCTCTATAACCCATAACCAAGATGACAATGTTCATTAGAGAAAATCAAATTCCATTTCTTCTTTCATCACTCTACGAGTGACTCCTCTCCCTACCCCTATTGATAGAGATATATGGGGCACTTACGCATTCTATTTTATTTGTTTGTATGAGGACCTCCTTCCCTTCTACCCTCTCTCCATTTACATGATTCCTAAAGTGAAAGGGTAGGCAGCATGTACCATGATCCCTCTATCCCACACATCTAGAAGTGAGAAGTGTAGTCCATCAGTTCCATCGAATACTCCTATCTCTCGATAAAGAACATGTGAGTGTGGGATTATGCTTGACGAATGTTAATAAAAAATTTGTTCACATAAATGAAAGCCCTACCCTATTGATAGTGATAGGTATAGGTAGGTCAAACAACCCATAGTGAGAGAATATATAGGGACCTCTTTGAAATAAATATATATATATATACATAAAATATGTGAATCCCTCCCATCTACCCTCTACCCTTTATTGTGTACTCATTTTGGATATCTGACACATAAGGGAGGATGTATTCTAATCATTTTGCATCTTTCCATTCACATTGTTCCACTACCAATCAAGGAATTTCCATCTTTTTATGACATGTTGTCACCACCATCTTCTGTGTCACTTAGTCATCTTTGCATCGCTATCTCTATAACCAAAATAAATGGAATTAATTAAGTGAATCCACGATCACCCTCTAAATGATCAAAATGGTGAGATCCTAAAGATACATTTTTTAATCCATAAATTTCTCTATACCCATATGGAGTAATCTAATATGCAGTTTTGCATGTTCTACCACTTCCCCATCCATTTTTTATAATGATCATGGAATACCATGAGTAGCAAGATGTTGAGGTCTAGAATTTGAAGTGGAATTTCTTATTTGTTTGTTCCCAGTCATCATGAGAGAGATATCAATTAAGAAATGGATTATTCCCTTCGTAATACTAATGTCCATGGGCTAGAACTACCTATGCCTTGCCCTACTACCTATTGAAAAAGTCTAGTGTTTATTCCCTTTCCTATTGAAAGTTAGAGGTTGAAAAGGTCTATTCCCTTCCCTATTGAAAGGTAGAGGATAGTTATATTGCATTCCCTATTGAAAAATGAAAGATATAGGTCTCTCTCTCTTGAGCACATACCTCTCCCTTTCAATAGGGTAGGGCCATGAGAGTGACCTCAACACAATGGAGAGGCCATATCCATAGACATAGTGATATATATAGACGGGGGGAGGGGGAGGCCACTCTATATATCTATCCTAGACCCACCATCCCATCCCATCGCCATCCTCTTCCCCATCCCCATATATATAGAGAGAGAGGGAGAGGGAGAGGCAAACTAGAGATTTGTAATAGCCCCCCCCCATATAGATCCACTAGAATCCCCATCCCCCTATCTATATAGAGAGGGAGAGGGAGAGGGAGAGGGAGAAGGGGGACAAATAAATAGAGATTTAGGAGAGGCCCCCTTATATAGATCTACTATATTTGGGAGAGGGGGCCACCCTATATATCTATCCTAGACCCCCCATCTCATCCCCATCTATATAGAGAGGAAGAGGGGGGCCACCATATAGAAACTATTGCCAAATAGATCCCTAATATATTTTTTAGGGGCATATAATATCTATGCCATGCCCTAAATATTTATAGAGAGGGTATGGTGGTGGGGGATTTGAGTGTTATATATCGATATGGGATCTCCTACCCTCTATATCTTATCTCTAACCCCATACCATATAGATTCTAGTCTATATGGAACTATCGTACCCCAATTATATAGATAAGGGATTCTAGTCTATATGTCACTATCGTACCCCAATTATATAGATAGGGGAAACTAGTCTATATGGCACTACCATACCCCTAGCTAATATAGATAGGGGGTCTAGTCCCATATATATAAAGGGGGATTTGGGGTAGAGGTTTCCAGATAGATACCTATATATTTTCTGGGGGCCCTATCTATCTATATGGGAATATATTAAAATGATGTCCGACTCATCTCCATATATCCTCTCCCCACCCATCCTAATGTGATACAACCTCAACCCCCCTCTATATATAGGACTAGACTAGACGACACTCTAGAGCAACTAATATAAATAGAATAGACTCTAGATGAAATCCCCATCCGATCATATATCTATAGATGATATAGAGTGGGAGTGGGGCATTACTCTATTGTATACGTGATATGATTGAGATTAGATAGATGCAGTCGTATCACATATATAATAAGGGGTAGGCCCTATCTCCCTATCCATGATATAGAGATAGAGTCCCCTCTTTATATAGAGATGGGTGGGGAACATTATAGAGTTGAGCCCTCTATATATATATGGGACCCTATATATATGGGATTTTAGATAGAGGGGGGAAAGGAAGTGGTATTCATCATAGTGAGTACCCCATAGAGAGATTAGTTAGTTTATATATGGGGTGTGGGGCCCTCAAATAGAGATAAAGGCTAGATGGAATTAGAAGGGAGAGGCCACCCCCAACCCCAAGATAGAGTTTCTTTGGTCCTCCCCCTAAATATCTAATTTAGCCCACTCAGTCCACTTTAATTTCTATTATGGAATTGCCAAAAATACTCTATTTAGTTGGCCCCCCTCTCCCCTCTCTATATAGATTATATTAGATTATATTAGGTTAGATTAGATTAGATTAGATTAGATTAGATTAGATTAGATTAGATTAGATTAGATTAGATTAGGGTTAGATAGAGTTAGATGGACCCTCCCCTCCCCTTCTATATAAAATAAACTAAACCAAACTAACTTTAATTTATATTGTGTCAATACCCCATAGTGAATGGTAGACTTTATCTCTATCTATATGATGTTGGGGCTGATGACTAATATCACGTATATCAATTAGATCTCAACCATTGGGAGAGGCCACCCTAGATATAGTTGGGGGGCCCTCTCCCGATGGGCTCCACTCTTCACTATCAATAAATCAACCATTACATCAGGAGAATTCCAATAGGATGAGGGTGGGTCCCTATACAGAGAATTGGCTCCCCTATATATATATATATATATATATATATATATATATATATATATATATATATATATATATATATATATATATATATATATATATATATATATATATCCAATCCCCATAGTATTCTATATTGAGAGGGGACACAGATAGATGTATAGGCTATATAGGATTAATCTATAGATGGGGGTCCAAATATAAATGGGGGGGATTTCATTTATGCGCTCGCCCTCCTACCCATATCTATGATTTCTATAGAGAAATGGAGTTGGGGGGGTTGAGGGCCCCTGTATAGATATGGGACACTCCCCTAATGTACTAGATAGAGCTCCCACTATATATATATATATATATATATATATATATAGTGGGAGCTCTATCTAGTACATTAGGGGAGTGTCCCATATCTAGTACATTAGGGGAGTGTCCCATATCTATGATTTCTATAGAGAAATGGAGTTGGGGGGGTTGAGGGCCCCTGTATAGATATGGGACACTCCCCTAATGTACTAGATAGAGCTCCCACTATATATATATATATATAGTGGGAGCTCTATCTAGTACATCAAGGGAGTGTCCCATATCTATACAGGGGCCCTCATATATATATATATATATATATATATATATATATATATATATATATATATATATATATATATATATATATATATATATATATATATATATATATATATATATATATATATATATATATATATATATATATATATCCCTATCCCTATCCCTATCCATATCTAAATAAGAGGGGGACAACATCCCTATATATAACTACACCCCCTACTCTAGGGTAGGGGTTGAGGAGGGTGAGGGACCCTATATGTAACTATGGTGACCCTATATATATCTATGGGATGGGAGTCTTATCTATCTAGGGTGTGACTAATAGCAAATAGAATAGAGATAGGGGCTAAGGGCCCCTATCTCTCTATGTTTATTCCCATCATGTTGTGTATCTGGTAGGTTATGTATCTAGTGATGATAAAAAATATAAATGGAAGGGAAGGGACCCCCCACCCACTCCTCTTCCCTCCCATCCTATTGATTTGGATCCTTGACACGATGCATGAGAGAGTTTGATTGAGAGTTGAGGCCATCTCTAGATCTGATTCTGAGCTGTTGGATATATCCCTATCCCTATCTAAACATTTGTGTTAGTAGGGGGGCCTATCTAATTAGACCCACCCCCCCTCTATTAATATCAATGTTTAGATAAATATAGGGTATTATTACTATACTATACTGTACTATATTATAATACATTATACTATACTAAGGTGAAGGAGGACTAGATATAGGGCTCTTGACCATTAGGATCGATTAGATCATATATATGATATGGTGGATAGGATCAAAGAGATCTATTCTCTTTGGGGTCCCCCTCCCCTCTCTATATAGATAGAGTCAAGAGTGTCTATCTATATATAGGGTTTCTTAGTTGAGCCAACACACCCATATAAATAGATAGGTATTTGATCCCAACCCCAACCGCAACCCTAAGTAAAATTATGTCTATGGGGACATATCTATGATCCAATCCAATCTAATATATATAGGGAGGGGGGAGGGGGCAGGGCCAAAAAAACTAGATATTTGGGGTGAAGGGGACTTCAGCTCTCATTCTTTAGAGCATACGATCAACATTTCCCTAACCACTATCTAGGGCCCATATCTATATAGGGGCCTAGTCAAGCAAAGACCCCCATATAGATAGATAGGCATTTGAGCCCTAGTTCAATTGATCCACTATATAGAGTAGGGCTCATTCTATTCTCTATTCAATCCCTAGTTGATTAGCAAGGTTGGTTTTATGAATGACAATCTGAGTGCATCATCCCTTTCTATCTATCATATGCATCACTTGATTTGATATAAAGACTTGGCACTCCCCCTGTCCCCTAAATAGATGAATATACGACTCAAATACAACCAACATCAATCAATATCATGTATCCATCCATCCAATGATTAGTTATACATTGCCCATATATAGAGGGGGCATATATCCAGGGGGTGTGTCTCTCTAGAGCTAGATAGATATCCCTTTAATTTAAGTCAAGAGGCCCCTCTCTGTATATGTATATGATAGGCTAGCTATATATAGTTAGGATCGAGGGGCATACTTATGAAGCCTATATATCTATTTGGACCTTCAAACCCTCGATCGACTAACCATAGTTGGGATAAGAGGTGGATGTAACCCCCCATATAGATAGGGGTGAGGTTTCAATTGATTTTTTTGGTCGAGTTTAGCCCTCTCTGTAGTTGGGTGGGTCTCATCCATCTGGACAAATTAATAAACTATTTTTTATTATATCTATATATATATATATTATTATATAGGATGGTCTATAGTCCATATTCTATAGTCAGGGTGAGTGATAGTGGACATCTATATGACTAATATCTGGTAGGCCCCCCTCCCTCTATTCTAAATCTAAATCTATAATCACCATTAAACTTTGTATGGATATATATGGGGTGATCATAGTGAATACCATTCCCCCCTCTATATGAACTCTAATCTATACCATGCCACCATATCCATTCTATAATAGAATATAGAATCTAAATATATAATCTATCTAATGGGGTGGGGGTGTTAATGCCAATGAAACTCTATCTCTATCTATAGATTATCCCCAAATAAATCCATATATAGGCATTGTCAACTAGATCCATTTGGGTCATTTATATATCATTCAGTCGATTTGATGCATCCATTATTATCAGTTGAGTTCCCCTCCCCTTATATATAACTGATCCCCATCTAGAGAGAGGGGGGTTATCAAGCTCCCCACCACTATCTAGAGCCCATATCCATAGACATAGTCTTAGAGGGGGGAGGGGAACCTAGATCTCATCTATCTAATCTATCTCCTATCTATATATCGAAACCCTATCCCCTATCTATAATGGAGGAATAGGAGTAAGCCATTGGGTGAGTGTAGACTATAAACCCCCAACTCTATCTAGGTTTTTCAGTTCTCTCTCAATGGTTGAGATGAGCCCTCATATATATAGATAGGTCAATGACCCTTTAAATCTATAGGGGGTTTTAGGGCATCACTCAAGAGATCAAGGTCATTGATTAGATAGTGGGCCTCGACCTATAATCTAGATAAGGGGACCTCAAATTTAGTTTAATTATCCCCTAACATTCTAGTAATTAGAGGTGGCCTCAAGGATCAATCACTATAAACTATAGTGTGGTTCACTTATGTTATGTATGTAGATAGAGTATGGTAAGGGGTACTGGCTCTCCTCTATAGAGGGCTAATGGGTCCTATCTATATATATACAAGTTAGAGTTATAAATATATCTTATATGAGGGGAGGGTGATCTACCCTATATCTATAGCAAAGTGGGTACTAGAGTAGAGGTAGGGCCTATCCTATATATCCCTATATATAGATCTAATCCCAATTCCCTATCTATACTCAATTTTATATATATATATATATATATATATATATATATATATATATATATATATAATTGAGTATAGATAGGGGGTTGACCGCCTCTAACTCTACTTGACTCTACTCTACTCTATATGGGGTCTTTTGGGTGAATATTTTCTCACCAACGTACTGATGAGCAAAATAGATCTGATCATCCATAACAAGGGAGATTGGTCATCCAAAGTTGTAGGTTTACCACATCCAAAGGGGAAAAATCTCTCCTCTCATCAAGGGGAGGTTCCCTATAAGTATGAGACACTATATACTATATATATATATATATATATATATATATATATGCAAAAAATAACACTCAAGGGTAGGATACACCATCCATCTCTCTTCTTTCAGAGATGATGTTCACAAAAAAAAAATGGTGAAAACACTAAAGGCACTTCTCTTTTTTCAGAAGTGTTCTTGCAGAGAACAATAAAATTTCTTTTATGTAGTGACAAGTAATTGGTAACCAAAGGCGTAGTAACCAGCAGACTGAGACGTAGCACAAAGTCTCCATCTCAACTACCCAAGAGTGAAATACGAAGGATAATGAGGGAACAAAGTCATCCCAAGATCCTTTACACAAGAACAAAAGAAAACACACTAAAGGCAATTGTGGGGGCAATAAGTCTCTCCACAGTTGGCTTCAGAACACCTTCTTGATTACTTTCACTAGTTATACTTGCCAAATTAAATAAACAAGAACATATTCAAAAAATAGACATAAGAACAATCTCCTAAAATGATACATGTGTTAGGATCCTACTCTCCACAAATAAGAGTATATATGATTACCTTTTATTAGCAACTAAACATGAAATTATACTAGAATGAACAAGTAGCTAAAATTCACAAATAGCATAGAATATGAAAGACAATACACTATCTTGTATTAATACTCAACCAGAAAGAAAATACAATAAAGAAGATGCCACTTCTTCTCCACACCTATCAAAAGCTTCCCACACTTCTAGTGTACACAGTAATTCTCAATCAAGAGTTCACTCTCCTACCAAAAATGGTCCCAACACACAACTCACACACAAAGTTGGTGTTCACCTCTCCAACTAGTTAGTAATAACACTGCCAGTACACCAAGTACTCAAAGTACTTCAAGTAGATCTCCCATAAGCTTGCAACAACCTGCAAATCAAATGATCTTACTTGGAAGGATCTCTTCCTTTCCTTGAATCCTTTGATTACAATGCAGCCCATGAGTCTATTATATAGATCCCATGCAAACAATAATTAGACTTCTAATTTACAATAATTAGAAATGCAGCTCGAGACTATAATTAGCCCTTAACATGCAAACACTCGGTTCAACGAACTAACTATCCAAGCAACAAATAGTTTTGGAACCACCACAGGTGACCGACATCGGTCTCTATCTACCTCGAGGTGACCGACATTGACTGACCTCCTACCGATGTCAGTTGCCATTCTTCACTGTGGATGACCAACATCGGTCCCAATGCTAACGCCGGTATCCCTAAAACTCAACAACCTCCTCCATGTCTGCAACAGTTGAAGCTTTTAGCTCCATAACCTAACAACAAGCTATAATAGCACAAAATATGCAAACAACTTATTTTCTCATTCAAATAAAATGATATGAACAATAATCTAAGCTCAAAGTCTCAATATTCGCCTTTCAATTTGGGTAGAGTTTTGCTTCTATATTGAGAAGATCTCCCTAAAATAATAAAAGATATTACAATATATAGTAGCCAAGAAAGACTTGGCACTTTGTTTCATGGAATGGCCCATGCTATGCATTCAATGCCTTGAATGCATTTTCAATTCTATCTGGAGGGATCATGCTTGAAATAGTGCATTGCCTTAACTATGGCATGTCTATTCATCTAATATGTCTCTTCCTAGGTCTGGATCCTCTAGTCTGTCCCCTCTGATGTCTACATAGTTGTCCATTTTGTCTTTACTCTAAAAGAGACTAACAGGCCACATCTTTAATGTTTGCAATCTCAAAAATATACTTTGTAGACTATTCTAGCTACTAGAATAACTACTGCATAGATATTTTCCTCTTTGTCTCTTCTTGCTACGATTTGAGCTCCCAGGCTATCTTTTCCCCTTTTTGGTTTTGTCTTTTCCTGGCATTTGAGCTCTCAGGGCTATATCCTCGGCCTCGCTGGCTCTTTACAGTCTTCCATTAACAATTCTTCCCTTTGTCATTTTGGCCTTTAAATGCATTCGATCCCATGCTCAAGCCTTCAAAGATCAATGGCTATTTTGTTGCCATGAATTTTGACGTCTGTGGACCCATCACTTTCCTTGACAATTCTTTCAGCTTTCTTGTTTGTTTTGGCTACTTTCCATTGATCTTAACAAGTGATGTGTGACATTTTCTATTGTGAAACTAATGAGGACACTTGGTAGCATCCAGTAAGTTATAATGGAACACGTGGCACATTTCATAGCTTTGAAACTTATTAGAAATTGTGTCCCGATAGACGACACTTGGCAACTTCCACTTTGACTTTATAAGGGACACGTAGCAACTTTCACTGCACTTTGAGGTTTGATCTTTCTCAGAGGGAACTTGCCCTTTAGGATCCTTCAGGAGGCCTCTGGCTTTAATTCTTTTGATGGTCTTTTCTTTAGGGTTTTCCTTCAAACAAAAGTCTAAAGGAATTCTTTCATACTTTTTGTTCGAAGAAAATGCCTCAATCATTTTGTCACATTTTTTTCCCAAAAGAGAACTATGCCCTCTGCAAGGACTGTTCAAGCCTAGAACTATCCTTCAAACTTTTACAATGGTCCATCTGCTCCTCGCCTACCCTTCGCAAGGGATGTTTGTCCTTGGTTCACTTTTTTGAAGGAATTCTCTTTGTCCGCTTTTGCTGGCTGCCCTCTGCAAGGGCACTTAGCTTGGTTCATTGTCCTCTAGAAGGGCACTTTTTCCTTTGGCTTTGCGGTAGCCCCTTGAACCTGTCAATTGAACCGACTAATTGAACCAACTTTGGTTCAATGGTTCAATCAGCTCAATCTCTTTATTTGGCTAAGTCTTTTGATCACTCAAACAAAATGCATTAAACCATATGGTTGTTGAACTTATTGAACCATTGAACCCATTGAAACTTTGACCCAAAGTGGTTCAACGGTTCAATGGTTTAAGCCTTCTTCTCTTTGATAAGTGTTTTGAAGTTGTTGAACCTAGAAGTGGTTAAACTTGTTGAACCTTTGCCGAAGCACTTAACTTTTGCTGATGATGTTGAGCCTTTGAACCCATTGAACCCATTGAACCAAAATAGTTCAAGGTTCAATGGTTCAATGGTTTGATCCTTGCTTAGAAGCTTGCTGATGGACATTTTTTATTGAACCAAGTCATTGAACCAACATTGAAATCGCCTAAGTGTTGAGATCTTGTTGCTTTCCTATTGAGCCCATAGAAATCAACCTACAAAGTCTATAGATTCAAGTTCATAGAACTAGGGGAGTCTGTAGAAATGAGTTCATAGAATTTCTACCTGTAGAATCCGTAGTTTTGAGGCCTTGAAGTTCGTATAAATTGAGTCTATAGAAATGAACCTATAGAGTCTATAGAAACTAAGTCTGTAGTTTTCTCTAAGTTTCCTCTAACCTTGAAAGAGTCCATAGAAACCTATTTGTAGAGTTTGTAGATATGAGCCTGTGGAGTTCATAGTTTCAAGCTTATAGAGTTCATAGTTTCAAGCCTGTAGAGTCTGTAGAAATGAGCCTGTGAAGTCTGTAGATTTTTGAAAAGCTTGAAGAATGGAGAATTAGAATGCATAGAACAATTTTTGAAAAGGGAAGAGACAATTTTGGTCTTCTATGACCAAAATAGTTCATATGTTATCCCAAAAAATGAGTGATATTTTTAGGGACAACAACTAGCTCTAGCTGGGGAACTTTCTTCAGTTGAAAACTTGGAATAGCTGAGGGGAGTAGAAACCAGAATCTCCAGTGCCTTGAAGTATGCCATTGAGCTATAGAGCCATGTTACCCAAAAATAAAGGCTCCAAAAAATGAAAACAAAAAGCACAAAATAGAACTAAAGACTATACAAATGTACATATGTATAGGTGAACTTATCTGATACTTCAAGAATTGAAGTGATTTAAAAGCTGCCTATTATGAGTTAATGAAAATGGCATTCTATCCTAATAAACCAGTAGGAAACTATTTTGTCTCCAAAATCGGTGATAGGAGAATAGAACTCTCCACTAGAAATCACATTTTCTATGCACTCCTTTTGGTTCTCTGGTCTTCAATCTAAAAATTATAAATCTTTGCTATCTTAGCAAAGAGTTTATTTTGTTAACTTTGGAGCACAGTAGTATGGTCCACTAACATAACTCGTTGTTTTGTTGGTTCAGTCTAGCACATATTTTGATTGTCCCCCTCAGAGCCCTAACAAACTATCAGTTCAGCATCTCCTTTGGCATGAAAGAGTTTGACATCTTCATCCTGAGCAGCCTTCAATTTGAGTAACAGAGATTCATACTTGGTAGTGTTGTTGGTGTTGTTGAACTGCAACTTGTGTGAAGGAGGAATAATATCTCCTTGAGGAGATATCAACACCATCCCAGCTCCAACACCGATAGAGGAATTACTGCCATCAAATTCTTGAATCCAAACATCATCAAAACTTGATCTTCTATCAAATTTCTCTTCATTAAAGAGGGAAGATCATTTTTCATCTGTATTGCACCCTACCAATTCTTCTAATGTTTTTCTTGAATCAATTTTTGGATCACCACCTATAGGACTTTCATCATCTGAAACATGAACATCCTTTGTGGACAAGAAGTAATTACCCCTGCTTGAAGACTCAAATAGAAATTGAGCTTTAGGTGCTAATGTATGAGTGACAACATATTTTACCTCCTTTTCAAGGAGTAGCCTCTTAATGATGCCTTTGACAGGGATCCTTACTTCATATAGGTCCATGCTTAACTCACCACCTACATCCTTGCATAAATTTCATTCTAGTAGAATGTCGTATGATGCTGAGACGTTGGCAACCAGGACTATCATTTTGATTCTCTTGTTTGAAATGTTGCAAACATAAATTGGGCATCTTTGATTTGCCCCAGTAGTGGCACTTGTTTGTTTTCCATAGAAAAGCATCTCCCAAAAATTTTGGTCAGTGTAAGACCAAGGGATTCTGTCACTTGGTAGGCACGACATTATCTGAAGCACTAAAATCAATGATGCAGTTGCTCAGATTGTGATCATTTATCAATAAGAAAACATAAAAAGGATCTACTTTTCTAGGGGTAGCAGGAAGAGTAATGACCAAATTGTTTGGGATGAGCATGTTCTTTGGGGGATCATGAGTTACCTTTCTAATCTCTTGTCCTACAGGGATGGCTGTGTTTTTCACACACTCCACCAACTTGTCCAACTGCTCTGGGTTGGCTTGTAGGAATTCAAATTCAATCATTTGAATTTTGGTTTTTTTGACATGATCAATTATGTCAAATGACTAAAATAGACTAGAAAGAAAGGATGGGAGTTCATCCTTTTAGTTTTTGGAAAGGAGAGGACTGATCTGTAAAGTTGAAGTTAAAGGTGTAGAAATGTTTGGGGTACTTACCTTTTTAGCAACCACCAGGGCCTTTGGCTGGAAAGGTAGGGAAGTTCCTCATTTGGCAATTGAAATTATAGGCTGAGCTCGCTCCTCTATTATTTCTTTATCAGCTTGCTATGCTGACTAATTCTTGGACCAGGTGAATATTGTGTATGATCTCTCTACTGCTTCACCTTTACTTCTAGGTTCATCTTGGTAATTCAAGAAACCAATGTTAGAGTCACCAGCTAATTTTTTTTGATCTTTTATGAAGATATCAGCATCATTTTCTTGGTCAAACTTAGTTTGAAAAGAGAAATCATGTTCAGTTTCTAGATATCCAATTGCTGAGTTGGTTAGAGGTGCTTCAAGGGCAAGGTTCCTCTGTGGGGGAGGAAGACAATTTGGCTGCCCTTGATTTCTTGCAGCATTGCCTTGATATGACTGGTTTTGAAATGTCCTCCTTGGCATATCTCAATTAAGAGGATCAAACATACCTTGGGCCATTTGTCTTTTCAAAGCTAGTAGTTCATTTGCCAAGTTTTTCACTATTTGATCCATGGTGCCTGTAAATGGGTATTTAGAAGATGAAGAGGATTTACTTTTATTAGAGTCTCCTTATCTTTCCTACCAAGATAAGGTCATCTCTTACCTCAATATCCAAGTCTTGAGTAGTAGCAAGGTCTATGTGTCTATCCCATCTCAGCAAAAAACTCACTTTAGACAGTTATGAATTGATGAAGAAACACTTAAGATTCTTAGGTGTCTGTTAGGTGATCATGGGAATTTTGTTCCTTAGCTTGTCGAACTTGGCAATAAAGTCCCTCATAAGTTCATGGGGCTCCTTCTTCATCTATGTGAGTTGGGCTAGCAAGGCATGTGCATCTTTTGTAGGCTTGAACCTAGCTTCAAATTTAGCTTTAAGAGTGTCCCAATCAGTCATTGACTGAGCTTGTAGATGGTAGAGCCAGTCTGTAGTAGCACCTTGTAGTGTCTTTATAAATAGCTTGACTGTTGTGTCTTCATACTCCACACCTATTACACCACATGCTATGCTAAAGGAAGTAATATGTTCATCAGGGTGAACTTTTTCATCACTAAAAAAATTTAATTTTTTTTTTTGAACTACGTGAAAGCTCATGTAGAGGTGGGGTCAAATTTAGTGGCCCAAAAGAGTTACCCCATGGGCCTTGAGCCATGATTTTATTATGTAGAAGTGGGATCACAAATCTAGGTGGAGTATGGATAGGCAAAGCTCTGCTAACAGTAGAAAAAGAAGCTTTGCCTTGTATTGATGTCCTGATATGGGTAGGAGGAAGACTCCTAGTTCGTTGAAGGTGAGGTTGTAGAAGAAACAAATCAAAATTACTCTATTGCACCAACTCAAAAATAGGTCAACATCTTGAGATTTTTGGCTTTTTATATAGCATGGAGCTGCTAGATTGTAGAATAAAAATGAGAAAGAACTGGTCCTACTTTAGTGTGAAGCTTGAGGCTTCAAATTGCACACTCTATCTTAGTGGCTCTAGTTTTGTAGACTAGATAATATAATGGAGATAGAGGAAGATGGTAAGGCTATAATGATAATGGGTAAGACATAGAACGGAGTTGCTAGAGTCTATAATGGATAAGGGTAGAGATTGTTTCAATCTAAAATTTAAGGCTTCAAATTACACGTTCATCCCCAACAGATCTAGTTTACAGACCAAATTATATAATGGGAATGGATAAAGCTATAATGATAATAGGTAAGACCCATATGAGAGTCACCAGAGTATACAATTTATAAGGATAGAAACTGCATGTTCAAAATCCCCAGCAGAGATGCCAAAAAATTGTTGCGCGAAGCTAGGAGAAAAAATTAACAATGGAAAAGCACTGGAGCTACTTGTTCTTCCCCAGTGGAATAAATGGATAAGGCTATAATTATAATGGGTAAGACACAGGTGATGTTTCAATCTAAAGCTTGAGGCTTCAAATTGCATAAAATTACTATGTCCCAAGTGGAGTCGCCAAAAAATTGTTGGGTGAATATTTTGTCACCAGCATACTGATGAGCAAAATAGGTTTGATCATCCACAGCAAGGGAGATTGGTCATCCAAAGTTGTAGGTTTACCACATCCAAAGGGGAAAAATCTCTCCTCTCATCAAGGGGAGGTTCCCTATAAGTATGAGGCACTATATATATATATATATATGCAGAAAATAACACTCAGGGGTAAGATACACCATCCATCTCTCTTCTTTCAGAGATGATGTTCACAAAAAATAAATCTTGGTGAAAACACTGAAGGCACTTCTCTTCTTTCAGAAGTGTTTTTGCAGGGAACATCAAGAGTTCTTTTAGGTAGTGACAAGTAACTGGTAACCAAAGGCATAGTAACCAGCAGACTGAAACATAGTATAAAGTCTCCACCTCGACTGCCCAAGAGTGAAATATAAAAGATAATGAAGGCACAAAGTCATCCCAAGATCTTTTACATAGGAATAGAAAGAAAACACACTAAAGGCAATTATGGGGGCACAAAGTCTCTCCATAGTTGGCTTTAGAACACCTTCTTGATTACTTTCACTAGTTTTGCTTGTCAAATTAAATAAATAAGAACACATTCAGAAGATAGACATAAGAACAATCTCTTAAAATGATACAAGCTATAACAGCACAAAGTCTATAAACAACTTGCTTTCTCATTCAGATAAAATGATATGAATAATAATCTGAGTTCAAAGTCTCAGTATTCACCTTTCAATTTGGGTAGAGTTGTGTTTCTTTATTGGGAAGATCTCCCTAAAACAATAAAAGAGATTACAATATATAATAGCCAAGAAATACTTGGCACTTTGTTTCATGGAATGGTCCATGTTGTGCATTCAATGCCTTGAATGAATTTTCAATTCTATTTGGAGGGACCATGCTTGGAATAGCGCATTTCCTTAACTATGGCATGTCTATTCATCTAATATGTCTCTTTTTGGGTCTGGATCCTCTGGTCTGTCTCCTTTGATGTCTACATAGTTGTCCATTTTGTCTTTACTCCAAAGGAGACTAACAGGTCATGCCTTCAATATTTGCAAGCTCAAAAATCTACTTTGTAGACTGTTCCAGCTACCAAAATAACTACTGCATAGATATTTTCCTCTTTATCTCTTCTTGTTGTGATTTGAGCTCCCAGGCTATCTTTTCCCCTTTCTAATTTTTTCTTTTCCTGGCATTTGAGCTCTTAGAGCTATATCCTCGGCCTCGCTGGCTCTTTATGCTCTTCCATCAGCAGTTCTTCCCTTTAGCATTTTGGCATTTGAATGCATTTGAGCCCACACTCAAGCCTTCAAAGATCAATGGCTATTTTGTTGCCATGAATTTTGATGTGTGCGGGCCCATCACTTTCCTTGACAATTCATTTAACTTTCTTGTTTGCTTTGGCTACTTTCCACTGATCTTAACAAGTGACACGTGATGTTTTTCACTATGAAACTAGCCAGGACACCTAGTAGCATCCATTGAGTTATAACAGAACATGTGGCACGTTCCACAGCTTTGAAACTTATTAAAAATTGTGTCTTAAAAGATGACACTTGGAAGCTTCTACTTTGACTTTATAAGGGACATGTGGTGGCTTTTGTTGCACTTTGAAGTTTGATCTTTCTCGGAGGGAACTTGCCCTTTGAGATCCTTCAGGTGGCCTCCAGCTTTAATTCCTTCTTTGGGATTTTTCTTCAGATAAAATTCTAAAGGAATTCCTTCAAACTTTTTGTTTGAAGGAAATGCCTTAATCATTTTGCCGTGTTCTTTTAATGAAAGAGAATTGTGCCCTTCGCAAGGACTGTTTAAGCCCAGAACTATCCTTCAGACTTTTGCAATGGTCCATTTACTCTTCGCTTGCCCTCTACAAGGGCTTTTTGTCCTACTCTGCAGGTTCATTTCTATAGACTCAATTTCTACAGACTTCAAGGCCTCAAAACTATGGACTCTGCAAGTAAAAATTCTACGAACTCATTTCTACAGACTCCCCCAGTTCTACGAACTTGAATCTACGGACTCTGTAGGTCAATTTCTACAGGCTCAGTAGGAAAGAAACAAGCTCTCAACACTTAGGTGATTTTAAGGTTGGTTCAACGACTTGGTTCAATCAAAAATGTCCATCTACAAACTTCTAAGCAAGGATCGAACCATTGAACCATTGAACCTTGAACTATTTTGGTTCAACAGGTTTGATGGGTTCAAAAGTTCAACATCATCAGCAAGAGTTAATCACTTCAGCAAAGGTTCAATAAGTTCAACTGCTTCTAGGTTTAATGGCTTTAAAACACTTATCAAAAAGAAGAAAGCTTGAACCATTGAATCGTTGAACCGTTGAACCATTAAACCACTTTGGTTCAAAGGCTCAATAAGTTCAATGGTTCAACATGTTCAATGGCCATATGGTTCAACATGTTTTATTCAAGAGATCAAAAGACTTAGCCAAATAAAGAGATTGAACTAATTGAACTATTGAACCATTAAACCAAAGTTATTTCAATTGGTCTGTTCAATCGACAGGTTCAAGGGGCTGTCCCAAAGCCAAAGGAAAAAGTACCCTTACAGAGGGCAATGACCAAGCCAAGTGCCCTTGCAGAGGGCAGTGAGCAAAAGTAGACAAAGAGAATTCCCACTTTTTTGAAGGAATTCTCTTTGTCTACTTTTGCTCACTGCCCTCTGCAAGGGCACTTGGCTTGGTCATTGCCCTCTGTAAGGGCACTTTTTCCTTTGGCTTTGGGACAGCCCCTTAAACCTGTCGATTGAACCGACCGATTGAAATAACTTTGGTTTAACAGTTCAATAGTTCAATTAGTTCAATCTCTTTATTTGGCTAAGTCTTTTGATCTCTTGAATAAAACACGTTGAACCATATGGCCATTGAACATGTTGAACCATTGAACTTGTTGAACCTTTGAACCAAAGTGGTTCAATGGTTCAACGGTTCAACGATTCAACGATTCAATGGTTCAAGCCTTCTTCTTTTTGATAAGTGTTTTGAAGCCATTGAACCTAGAAGCAGTTGAACTTATTGAACCTTTGTTGAAGTGATTAACTCTTGCTGATGATGTTGAACTTTTGAACCCATTAAACCTGTTGAACCAAAATAGTTCAAGGTTCAATGGTTTAATGGTTCGATCCTTGCTTAGAAGTTTGTCGATGGACATTTTTGATTGAACCAAGTCATTGAACCAACCTTAAAATCATCTAAGTGTTGAGAGCTTGTTTCTTTCCTACTGAGCCCATAGAAATTGACCTACAGAGTCCGTAGATTCAAGTTCGTAGAACTGGGGGAGTCCGTAGAAATGAGTTCGTAGAATTTTTACTTGCAGAGTCCATAGTTTTGAGGCCTTGAAGTCTGTAGAAATTGAGTCTATAGAAATGAACCTGTAGAGTCTGTAGAAACTAAGTCTATAATTTTCTCTAAGTTTACTCTAACCTTGAAAGAGTCCATAGAAACCTATCTACAGAGTCCATAGATATGAGCCTATAGAGTCTGTAGTTTCAAACCTGTAGAGTCCGTAGTTTCAAGCCTAAAGAGTCTGTAGAAATGAGCCTATGGAGTTCGTAGATTTTTGAAAAGCTTGAAGAATGGAGAATTAGAATGCACAGAATAATTTTTGAAAAGGAAAGAGACAATTTTGGTCTTGCAGGACCAAAATAGTTTATATGGTGTCCTAAAAAATGAGTGATATTTTTGAGGACAACATGGTCAAATGCTATATGTTGTTCCCAAAATTCATCACTCATTTTGGGGACAACATATCAACTATTTTGGTCCTGTAGGCCAAATTTCTCTCTTCCCTTATCAAAAATTATTCTAAGAACTCCAATTTTTAAATTATTCAAGCTTTTTTAGTCAAGGGACTCGCAGGTTCAATGGGTTCAACAACTTCAATAGGCAAGCTCTCACAAAAAAACAAGTTCCCAACACTTAGGCTATTTTAAAGTTGGTTCAACGTCGAGGTTCAACCAAAAGTTCCATTGATAGGCTTCAAACAAATGGAATGAACCACTAAACCATTGAACCCTACCTCCAAAGGTTCAAAGGTTCAATGGGTTCAAAGGTTTAATGACATCGATAGACTTCAAAGAGTTAAGCGCTTTGGCAAGTTCAAAGTTCAACCACTTTGAAAAATTCAAATAGCTTCAAAAGACTTAATGAAAAAGAGACTTCAAAGAAGAAAGATTGAACCGTTGAACCATTGAACTGTTGAACGTTGAACCAAAAGAGTTCAAAGGTTCAATGAGTTCAATAAAGTTTGAATATTTGGTTCAACAAGATTGTTTCAAAGTGATTGGTTCAAGCAGTCAATTGGATGAGCAGAACACAGTATTGAACCATTGAACCGTTGAACCATTGCTGGTTCAATCAGTTGGTTCAATTAGAAGGTTCAAAGGAGTCTCTCAAAGCCTAAAGGATAAGTGCCTTTGTGGAGAAAAGGAAACAAAAGGATATATTTCAGAAAGATTTTCCATGGCAAAATTCTACAAGAGAAATCTTTCAGACATTTTGTCTAAAGGAAATTCTTTGGACATTTTGTTTGAAGGAATGTTGAAAGGCCCAATAGAAAGTGACAAAGGCAGAGGAAATATTTCCTTCAGACATTTTGTCTGAAGGATTTGAAGAATAAGGTTGCCTGAAGGACCCCAAAGGGTAAGTACCCTTGCGGGGGACTCTCAATGACCATGAAATGGACCATTCTCAAGGCCTGAAGGGACGCATTCCCTTCGGGGGGTTCTAAAGATAGAAAATTAAAGGAATTTCAAAAGTTTGAGAGACTTAGAAGAACAAAAGATTCTGAGAAAGAGAATAAACTGTTGAACCTTGAACCAGATTGGTTCAAAGTTTATTGGTTCAAAGGTTCAAGGAAGCTTCAAGCAAAGGAAAGAAGTGAAAGATTCTAAAGACAAGTTTGAAGAGATGGTTCAATCGAAAAGGAAAGAAAGCGATTGAACTAAAGAAGCAATTGAACCAAGGAGCTGATAAGACCACCTGAATAGTTGAACCATGGAACCAATGAACTCTCAAGGTTTAAAGGTTCAAGGTTCAATATGGTTCAAGTGACTAGCAACTAGTGACGTCCTTGTGGATATCAAATTCAAGGTGATGAACTGCCTGTTTATTTTTAAATATAGTGTGGAACCTGAAGAACCAAACTCAATGACCAGCTGAAGGAGAAGTTGAAAGAGCCTGTAAAAAGGAAAAGACATATTTTGAGAGCTCAAATCACACAAAAAAGGATAAAATATAGCAAATAAATAGGGAACAAGAGAAAAAGACTAGAAATATATGTGCAAGAGTTATTTTGGTAGGTGGAACAGTCCACCAAGTAGACATCTGAGCGCATAAACATTAAAAGGTGCGACTTATTTTTCTCTTTTTGAATAAAAGTGAGTGGACAGCCATATACATATCTGGAGACAGACCAGATGACCCATGCCAAGGGGAAGATATTCGAGATATTTCTGTACACCAAAGTCAAGGCTGATGCCATGTTCTAGCATGGCCCCTTGATAGAACTGAAAATGCATTCAAGGCATTGAATGCAGCATGGGCCTTTCCATGAAATGAAGCACCAAGTCTTTCTTGGCTTCTATATATTGTAATCTCTTATTTTTTGAAGGAGATCTCTCTGTTATAGAAGTAAAAACTCTACCCAAATTAAAAGGCATTTTTTCAGACTTTGAGCTCAAATTATTAATCATTTATTTATCTGAATGAGAAAACAAGTGACCTTTCAAACTTTGTGTTGGAATAGCTTGTGTTATTTAATAAATTATTCTTATGTCTATTTCCTAGAAGCATTCTTATCCATTTAATTTAACAAGTAGAACTAGTGGACGTAATCAAGAAGATATCCTGAAGCCAACTGTGGAGAGACTTTGTGTTGTCACAATTGTCTTTTGTGTGTGTATTTTCAGTTTATTTATGTGTAAAGGATCTTGGGATGACTTTGTGCCCCATTGTCCTTCATATTTCACTCTTTGTTAGTTGAGGTGGAGACTTTGTGCTACACCTCATTCTGTTGATTATTGTGCCATGTTTTATTTACTTATCAGTTACCTTCCAAAAAGAATACCTGATGTTTGTTGAAGACTACTTCTAAAAGAAGAGAAGTTCTTTCAGTATTTTCACCAAAATTCTCTATTGTCTGTGAACATCATCTTTGAAAAAAGAGAGATGGATGGCATTGTCCTACCCCTGAGTGTTATTTTTTGCTTATATATAGTATATAACACCTCATATTTATAGGGAACCTCCCCTTGATGAGAGGAGAGATTCATCTATTTTTGATGTGGTAGACCTACACATTTGGCTGATCAATCTCTTTATGTTATGGTTGAAACAACTTATTTTTTTCATCAATTAGCTGGTGACAAAATATTCAACCAACAATTTTTGGTGACTCTGCTAGGGAAGAATGCACAGTTTGAAGCCTCAAGCTTCAAATTGAAGTAGTGACAGTTCTTTTCCATTTTTACTTTACACTCTGGCGGATCCACAATATACTCGAAGCTAGAGAGCTAAGGGTGTTGTTGACCCTATTTTCAAGTTGGTACAGAAAAGTGTTTTTGATTATTTCCCTTCACCATCTCATCTTCAGTGAATCAAGATTTTTCTTCCTACAAAAGTTAGGTCTCCATTACTAGGCAAAGCATTTATTTCTAATATTAGCAGAGCTTTATCAATACATACCCCTCAGACATTTGTTATCCCTCCCTTTAGTAGTTAAATCATGGTAGTTCAAGGCTCCTAGAGTAACTCTTTTGGTCCACTCAATTTAACTCCACATCTACATGAGCTACCACGTAGTTCAAAAAAAAAATCTCTAAATTCTTTGGTGATGGGAGAGTTCATACTAACAAACATATTACAGCCTTCAGCATAGCCTATGGTGTGATGGTGTGGAGTATGAAGACGTAGCATTCAAGTTGTTTGTAGAGACATTACAAGATGTTGCTGCAGATTGGTTTTACTATTTGCAAGCTCAATCAGTGACTGACTAGAACACTCTCAAATCCAAATTTGAATCCAGGTTCAAGCTTGTAGAAGATGTGTATGCCCTGCTGGGACAGCTCACACAAATGAAGAAAAAGCCTCATGAACCTATGAGGGACTTCACTGCTAAATTTGATAAGCTAAGGAACAAGATTTTTCTAATTACTCAACCAACAGCTAAGAATCTCAAATGCTTTATCATTAACTCTCAATTTTCTGAAGAAAGTTTTTTGCTAAGACGTGCTAGCCACGTAGACCTTGTTGTAGTGCAAGATTTGGCCACCGAGGTTGAAGATGACCTTATCCTGGTAGGAAAGATAAGGAGAGGTCCTAACAAAGGTAAATCTTCTTCATCTACTGAATATTCATTTACAGGCACCACTGATTCAATGGTGCAAAAGCTGACAAATAAGTTGTTATCCCTCAGAAAGCAAATGGCACAAGGGATGTCTTCTGCTCCATATCGAGATATACTAAAGAGGACATTTTCTAATCAATAATATCAAGGCAATACTACCATAAATCAAAGGCAAACAAATTGTCTTCCTCTCCCACATGGGAAACTTGCCATTAAAGCACCTCTAACTAATTTAGTAGTTGAATATCTCGAAACAGAATCTAATTTCTCCTTTTAGCCTGAGTTAAATCTAAACGATGATGTTAATCTCTTCACCGAAGGAGAATAAAAATTAGTTGGTGACTCCAACATTAATTTCTTGAATTACCAAAATGAACCCAGAAGTAAAGGTGAAGCATTTAATGGATCATACGCTATATTCACCTGGTCCTAGAACTAGTCAGTCCAGCAAGCTGATAAGAAAAAAATAGAGGAATGACCTCAACCAACAGTTTCAATTGCCAAACGAGGGACTTCTCTACCTTTCCAGACAAAAAACCTAGTGAATAATAAAAAAGTAAATACCTCAAGTACACCTTCAACTTCAATTTCACAGATCAGTCCTCCCTCCTAAAAACCAAAAAGATGAACTATTTTTCCCTATTCCTAATTCATTTTAGATGTTTGACATAGTCGACCATGTCAAGAAAACTAAAATTCAAATGTCTAAATTTGAATTCGTGTAATCCAACTCTAAGCAGTTGGATAAGTTGGTTCAATGCATAAAAAATAAAATCATCCCTACAAGACCAGCTATTTCAAAGGTGACTCCCACATCCACTAGGAATAACCTTGTCATTGCTCCTCTTACTACTCCCAGGTGGACAAAACTATTTTATGTCTCCCTGCTAATAAATAGACACCAGTTGAAGAATTGTATCATAGACTCAGGAGTGTCTGACAATGTCATGCATGCCAAAGTGGCAGAATATCTTGGTTTCACACTAACCAAGACATTTGAGAGATGCTTCTCTATGGAGAACAAACAAGTACCACTGTTGGGACAAATCAAGAATGCCCAATTTATATTTACGACATTCTTAGATAAGAGAATTAAGATGACAGTCTTAGTGGCCAATGTCCTAGACTCATACGACATTCTTCTTGGGCAAAATATCTGTAAGGATATTGGTGGCAAGTTAAGTATGGACTTGTCTAAAGTGAGGATCCCAATCAAAGGTGTGATGTAGAGATTGCTCCCTAAGAAGGAGACAAAATATGTTGTCACTCAAACATCAGCACCTGAAGCTCAGATTTTGTTTGAGTCTTCATGCGTAGGTAATTACTTCTTATTCATGGAGGAGGTTCATGTGGCATCTGATAAAACTTTTAAAAATGATAATTTGAAAATTAGTTCAGAGAGAATAGCAAAAAGATTGGTTAAACATAGTACAAATGCAGATGAATCCTTCTATCTAATTAAAAGAAAATTTGAGAAAAGCACAGTCCCTAATAACATATGGATTCTTGAATTTGATGGCAATTGTTTTTCTACCAGCTCTAGAGCCGAGATTGTGTTGATATCTCTTTAAAAAGATATTTTTCTTTCTTCATACAAGTTACAGTTTAGCAATACCAATAATACCACTGAATATGAGTCGCTACTACTCAGATTAAAGGTCGCTCAAGACAGGGGCATCAAACTCTTTCACATCAAAGGAGATGTTGAGCTAGTGGTTTGCCAGGTTAAGAACCTGTACCAAACCAAAAATAAGAGATTGTGCCATTATCGTAATCTAGTGAGAAATCAAATTAAAAGCTTTGATGCTTTCAGTATCTCTGTAGTACCTATAGAATTCAATGATCAAGTTGATGCATTAGCTATTTTGGTGACTCTCTTAGTTTCTCAACAAGATTTTGAATGAGACAAGTACACTATCAAACTGGTCTTTCAACCAAGTGTGTCTAAAAATGCCAATCATTGGCAAGTGTTCAATGGTGACAACCAAATCATCACTTTTTTTGGAATAAAAAGACAGATTTTAACAGTTTCACTTCGAAGGCATTGAACCTCTACCGTATAAATCAGCTCAAAAAATAATTTTAGATGTATTTGAAGAATTCCTACAGCTGAAAGAGAATAAAATTCTCAAAAGATTGGTTTCCCTTTAGAAACTATTTGGCAAGCACGATAGGTTCATCAAATAGCAACAAATAGATTCAAACTCCTCCCTAGAGTTTGATTAGATAAATTTGGGTACCAAGAAAAATCTCAAGATGGTGAACATCGAGAAGTGCTACACTCCAGAGGAGAAACTCAAATTTATTGACCTGCTTCACCATTACATAAATGTTTTGGAGTACTCTTATGATGATCTGAAGTCGCTTAGGCTTGAATAAATTCACCATAAAAAAATTTTCAAGAATGATTCCGAGCCTTACAAGCATATATTTAGGCAATACAATCTAAAGATATCAGGTACTATTCTATCTGAAATACAAAAAATGTTGAATGCTAGAATAATTTTTCTAATTCATCATTCCACATAGATTGTAAACATAGTTCTTGTGAGAAAAAAGAATGGCAAAATTTACCTCTGCGTGGACTTCAAAAATTTAAATCAATCCTCCTTAAATGATAATTACCCTATGCCCATCATGGATCAAGTCCTTCAAACGGTGACTAATTCAGAAATGTTATCAATGTTAGATACCTTCTCAGAGTACAATCAAGTTGATTTTAGTGAAGTAGACCAGCATAATATTACCTTCACCACTCCTTGGGGCACCTTTTCATATCAAAAAATTCCATTTGGCCTGATAAATACTGGCACCACTTTTCAGATAGCAATAGACCTTACTTTCAAAGATGAAATAGGTAAGTTCATTGTGGTGTACCTTGATGATTTAAAAAAAAATCCAAGCATCATTCTGAGCATGTGCACCATCTGCAATAAGTTCTGGAATGATGTCGATAGAATGGCATTTCTCTAAATCTCAAGAAGTCTATTTTTGGGGTTATCAAAGGAAAACTTCTTAGACATATTGTATCCTGAGAAGGCATAAAAATTGACTCAAAAAGAGTCAAATCCATCTAGGAGCTTACTTTTCCCATAAGTAAGACTACAGTTCACTCTTTCTTTAGAAACGTGAATTTTTTACAAAGGTTTATCCCCAAGTTCACATAGAAGACTTGCCATATTATAAACATGATGAAGGGAAAGGCCACTTTCAGCTAGATTGAAGAAGGCAAATTGGCATTTCAAGACATCAAGATAGTTATTGCCCATGTCCAAATTCCAGTTTGTCTAGATTATACCTAAGATTTCACAATGTACAGTTATGCTTTCGAGCACACACTTTCAACAATTCTAGTTCAACAGAACAAAGAAAGTGTAGAATCTCCTATATCCTTCATGAGTTGTCCTCTTAAAGCTCATGAACTAAAATATTCAAATATGAAGAAGCACACTTATACATTGGTAAAGGTAGTAAAGCACTTCTATTTTTACATCTTAAATTTACACGTTATTGCCCTAGTCTTTGTTACCATAGTCAAATCTATATTAACTCAGCATGAGTTTGAAACTAAAAGGGGCAATTAGATTACTAAAATCTAAGAGTTTGATCTTGTTATAAAACTAACAAAGCTTGTGTAGGGAAGGGGTCTCTACCAATTGATTATTCATAACAGACTAGAAGAAATAGGGCATGAAAAAATAGAAGTGGGAGACACGCCAATAGTCCTCTTTATCACCACCACGAATGAGTGGTATTCAAATATTGCTCATTTTCTTACATATGGTGAGTGTCCTACTCACCTGTCTCATAAAGAAAAGATTGTTAAATTGAAAGCTACCAACTTTGTCTTATAGGACAATGCCCTGTATAAGAGGAACCTTGATGGAGTGTTCCTTCACTGCATGAATAAAGAGCAGTAGAACCAACTTTTAGAGTCCTTCCATAATTTGGCATGTGAAAGACATTTTTTTATGCCTGTAACTTCCCATAAGATTTTGTGAGCTAAGTATTACTAGCCTACTCTATTTCAAGATGCATACAAATAAGTATGAAGATGTGAACTGTGCCAACAGCTCATTGAAAGACTCAAGTTAGCTATTTTACCTCTTAAGCCAGTGGTAATAGAAGAGCCATTTTAGCAATAGAGAATCAATTTCATTGGTGCTGTAAACTCATCTTCAAGCGTTGGACATGATTATGTTCTCACAGTCATGGATTACTTCACTAAATGGGTGGAAACTATTCTAACTAAGCATGCTACTTCAAAAGTAATATGCAATTTCCTCAAAAAAAACATCATTTCTAGGTTTGGGGTCCCAACCAAGATTGTGACAGAAAATACAACTTGTTTCTCTTCTCAGGAGATTACTCAGTTCTATTTTTATTATGAGATTACCCTCTCCCACTCTTATGATTATTTTTACAAGAGAATGGCCAAGTAGAATCGAGTAACAAGAACCTAGTGACCATCATCAAGAAATTGGTGGATGATAACCAATGAACCTAGCATAAAGTATTGGTTGATGTTTTATGGCTAGAAAAAATTACATCCAAGATGGTGATAGATATGTCACCATTCCAACTTTTGTATGGTCTCAATGCAGAGATACCAATCACCCTAGAATTGCTAGCACTAAAATTGGCAAAAGTGATCGAAGATCAGACATATGAAATATCCATTGATAAGAGGATCATGTGCTTGACTGAATTGAATGAGCAACAAACCATGGTGGTGGACTAAATTGTTGCGCATCAAAGCTTGGTGAAGAAGCTCTTCGACCAAAAAGTAAAAGCCCATAATTTTTAGATCGATGATCAAGTTCTATTATGAGACAAGAGAAGAAAACCAAAGGGAATGCATGAGAAATTTGATTCTCTATGGAGACTCCCATTTACTATTCATTAGCTCAATGGTGAAAATAATTTCCTGTTGAAGTATCAAGATGGCACGCCCTTTGCACTACCTCACATTGGGCAACATCTGAAGCACTTCGATCTTTAAAGTATCACGTGACATCAGTTGTACATATGTATATTTGTATAGTCTTTAGTTATATTTGGTGCTTTTTCATTTTTATTTCTTTTTTATGCCTTTCTTTTTGGGTAGCATGACTCTGTATCCCAATGGTGTACATGAAGGCACTAAGATTATAGATTCTACTCCCTTCAACTATTTTTACAATCGATGAAATTTTCTCAACTGGAGCCAGCTATTGTTCATAATATTTGTCACTCATTTTGGGGACAACATATCAACTATTTTGGTCTTGCAGGCCAAATTTCTCTCTTCCCTTCTCAAAAATTGTTTTGAGCGCTCTAATTCTTCAATTATTCAAAAAATTTCAATCAAGAGACTCGTAGGTTCAATGAGTTCAATAACTTCAATAGGTGAGCTCTCATAAAAAAATAAGTTCCCAACACTTAGGCTATTTCAAGGTTGGTTCAACGTTGAGGTTCAACCAAAAGATCCATCGACAGGCTTCAAATAAATGAAATGAACCATTGAACCCTACCTCTAAAGGTTCAATGGGTTTGAAGGTTCAACGACATCGACAAACTTCAAAGAGTTAAGCACTTCAACAAGTTCAAAGTTTAACTGCTTTGAAAAATTCAAATGACTTTAAAAGACTTAATGAAAAAGAGACTTTAAAGAAGAAAGATTGAACCGTTGAACCGTTAAACCTTGAACCAAAAGAGTTCAAGGTTAAAAGGTTCAATGAGTTTAATAAAATTTTAAGAGTTGGTTCAATGAGATTGGTTCAAAGCCATTGGTTTAAGCGATCAATTAGATCAATAGAACACAGTATTGAACCATTGAACCCTTGAACCATTGTTGGTTCAATCGAAAGGTTCAAAGGAGTTTCTCAAAGCCTAAAGGACAAGTGCCCTTATGGAGGGTAGGGAATAAAAGGATATCTTTCAAAAAAAAAATTGTGGCAAAATTCCACAAGAGAAATCCTTTAGACATTTTGTTTGAAGGAATTCCTTCAGACATTTTATTTGAAGGAATGTTGAAAGGCCCAATAGAAAGTAGTAAAGGTAGAGGAAAGATTTCCTTCAAACAAAATCTCTGAAGGATTTGAAGAACAAGGCCACTCGAAGGACCTCGAAGGGAAAGTACCCTTGCGGGGGACTCTCAGCAACCATGAAATGGACCATTCTCAAGGCTCGAAGGGATACATTCCCTTTAAGGGGTTCCAAAGACAGAAAATTAAAGGAATTTCAAATTTTGAGAGATTTAGAAGAATAAAAGATTCTGAGAAAGAGAATGAACCATTGAACCTTGAACCAAATTGGTTCAAAGTTCATTGGTTCAAAAGTTCAAGGAAGCTTCAAGCGAAGGAAGGAAGCGAAAGATTTCAGAGACAAGTTCGAAGAGATGGTTCAGCTGAAGAGAAAAAAAGTGATTGAACTAAAGAAGCGATTGAACCAAAGAGCCGATTGGACCACCCGAATAGTTGAACCATGGAACCAATAAACTCTCAAGGTTCAAAGGTTCAAGGTTCAATATGGTTCAAGTGACCAGCAACCAATGACATCCCTGTGGACATCAAATTCAAGGTGATGAAATGCCCGTTTATTTTCAAATATGTCACAGAACCTGAAGAACCAAACTCAATGACTAGCTAAAGGAGAAGTTTAAAGAGCCTACAAAAAGGAAAGGAGATAGCCTGAGAGCTCAGATCACATAGAAAAGGACAAAATACACTAAGGAAAGAGGGAACAAGAGAAAAAGACTAGAAATATCTATGTAGGAGCTATTCTAGTAGGTGGAATAGTCCACCAAGTAGACATCTGAGTGCACAAATATTAAAAGGCACGGCCTATTTTTATCTATTTGAATAAAAGTGAGTGGACATCTACGTATATATCTGGAGACAAACCAAATGACCCATGCCAAGGAGAAGACATTTGAGATGTTTCTATACAATAAAGTCAAGGTTGATGCCCTATTCCAGCATGGCCCCTTGACAGAACTGAAAATGCATTCAAGGCATTGAATGCAGCATGGGCCTTTCCATAAAACAAAGTGCCAAGTCTTTTTTGGCTACTATATATTGTAATCTCTTATTTTTTGAGGGAGATCTCTCTGTTATAGAAGTAAAAACTCTACCCAAATTGAAAGGCATTTTTTGAGACTTTGAGCTCAGATTGTTAATCATATTTCTTTATTTGAATGAGAAAACAAGTGACCTTTCAAACTTTGTGTTGGAATAGCTTGTGTTATTTAGGAAATTGTTCTTATGCCTATTTTCTATAAGCATTCTTGTTCATTTAATTTAACAAGTAGAACTAGTAGACGTAATCAGGAAGGTATCCTGAAGCCAACTGTGAAGAGACGGTGCTGCCACAATTGTCTTTTGTGTGTGTGTTTTCAATTTGTTTTTTGTGTAAAGGATTTTGGGATGACTTTGTGCCCCCATTGTCCTTCGTATTTCACTCTTTGGAAGTTGAGGTGGAGACTTTGTGCTACACCTCATTCTGTTGGTTATTGTGTCCTATTCCATTTACTTATCAGTTACCTTGTAGAAAGAATTCTTGATGTTTGTTGAAGACTACTTATGAAAGAAGAGAAGTTCCTTCAGTATTTTCACCAAAATTCTCCTATGTCTGTGAACATCATCTCTAAAAAAAGAGACATGGATGACGTTTTCCTACCCCTAAGTGTTATTTTCTACTTATATATATAGTATATAACACCTCATATTTATAGGGAACCTCTCCTTGATGAGAGGAGAGATTCGTCCCCTTTTGATGTGGTAGACCTGCACATTTGACTGATCAATCTCCTTATGCTATGATTGAAACAACCTATTTTTCTCATCAGTTAGTTGGTGACAAAATATTCACCCAACACTATATATATTAGATATAGAATCCTCATCGAGTCTATATCTATATAGGCCCTATATATAGATATGGAAACTGAACAGAGAGACACATCCCTATCTAGATATGAGAGATGAGGATAATTGAGTCTCTCACATCTAGACAGGGGATAGTTGACATATCTATTTATATGGTAGAGAGATGATTCCATTCTTATTGAGACTATATAAGTCATAAACGGGATAGTCTCATCCATTTAATGAGAGTCCACCCTATAGATATAGTGGGGATAGTCCATTCTCATGTGAGTCATAAATAGGATAGACTAGCCTTGAATAGTCTCATCCATTTTAGGAGAGTCCACCCTATATATATAGTGGGGTCAAGTCCATTCTCATATAAGTCATAAATGGGATAGTCACCCACTCCCTATATATAGAGATAGATTAGGATTGGATCAATCAAATTGGTTTCACTGACCCTACCTCTATCTCAAACTCTAGATTAGAGAATCCAATCTATAGGGGTACTATCGACACTCACCTCACTAAGGTTATAATATTAGGAACCAAGCACATTAACCATGACTCTACCAGAATGGATTAGTAGATAGACCCTATATATCTATCTGGCATTGGTGGACACACTCTACTAAAAAACACATTCAGATAGGGAGATAGGGCCCCTCTATATATATGGGATAAGATAAGATCAAATCTATATAGAGGGGAAGGCCACCATATAGATTTTAATGGGGTCTATATATTTGGGGGCATTATATCTATTTTTTTGGCATGCACTCAACCCCATATCTATTCAGATAAGGGAGAGCACATATAGAAATTATAGCCTATATATCTATTTAGGGGCCAATTCCCCCCACCCCATATCTAAACTAAATATAGAATTTAACTCTATATTTATCTTTATCTTTATCTCTATCTCTATCTCTATATTTATCTCTATATCTATGGGGTTGAGCCCTATCTAGGAGTGCCAAGCAATCCTCTCTCCTATATCATTTATATTAGGCCACTTAACATCCATTTAGTATCTTCCATAGAATATAGATATGGTCATGCCACTACACTGTACAAAAGTAGGTGTGAATCTTCATTCCCTTGTATATAGTCAAAAGCGGCTATCCTATCTCTCATATCCCATATAGTTAAAGGGTGAGGGGGATATTTTGAAGATAATGATAAATCCATATCACTAGAGGGGATCCTCAGTATAAATAATTTATAAGCCAAATAAACTCTAGATTGGGTGTCCTTGGCATAACGATCTTCATAATCTATTATCTATTCTGGAAGATAGATAGATAGGGCGCGCGCACACACACACACACACACACACACACACTATATATATATATATAGAGAGAGAGAGAGAGAGGGGGTTGATAGGATCTCTATTTGACTATATAGAGGAGGGGGAGGACCAATATCCAATATCCTTATCTTATCCAATGGCTAGTCGGTCAGGTAGTCATATAACTCCACTCTAGGTCCCAAAAAAACTCTATATAAGCCAACTATATACAGTTGTTTTGGTAGTCAAGGAGGTTGATCCATAGTCTAATCACTCCATCGCCCCTCTATCTTATTAACCAATAGGGTAGGTTCCATCCCCTACCCTATATATAGCCCAGCCCTTTCACGATGGACTAGATGGAAAACTTCATTTCATTGAGATCAAGTCAAGATTGGCTAGATCAATTGGTTATAGACCTAACTAACTGACCTTCGAATAACATAAAGGTTCTATGTTATTGCCTACCATTCCATCATAACCTCCTAACATTATTATCATTATGACTACACCACCTCTCTCATTATTCATAAACCATTTATCTATACATGGCCAGACATATTCTATCTATCCTTGCCAAGGTGCCCTATCTACTTATGGGACAAATTGACCAAAGACTTGTCTAGATGTCCCCTATCTATATATAGTATAGACAGATAGAATCCATCCTTGCCACTCTCTATCTGGGGTAGAATCCATCCATACCAATCTAAGCAATGACTATCATATCACATATGTGTATGATCCTAATTGATTATATATGTAACATGATGCCCAAACAAGTTAATCCATACCAAGCCCTCTAAGCCTCTTCTAGTTCATGCCCTCCTCACCTTATCACTTATCTATTAGATATGATGCCCAACATGGCATCTCTGGCCAAATATATAAGATAAGATCTATAGGGATGGGGCAGGGGTGGATAGATAGATAGGACCATCTCATGATAGATAGAATGAGTAGGTGGGTCACCTATATATCTATATGTGGCCCTATAGATCCATAGGGTATGACCCCAAAATAGATATTTATTTTGTAGAGAATCAACCCACCACCTCTATCTATTTAATTAGACAAAATAGTGTAGGGCCATGAATCAACCCACCCCAGATAGATATAGATATATTATGTATATAATCATGGTAATACGATGGGCCATATAGATTTTTAGGGTGAATCCACAATGGATATATCTTGTCCCTAAGTCTATAGTTTGATTGGCACCCCCACAGTCTCTATCACTAATATTTATTCCATTCACCAATTTGAGGATGAGTTTATAGATGATTTGGTGGCTCGTTAGAGAAGCTTGATCAACCAATTATCATTCTCCTTGCCTCAGCTTGAATTGATCAAACTTTTTACCTGTGCTTATGCCAAGCACATCTCTCCTACATTACATGTCCAAATCTTCAAAACATTTAATGAAGATTTTACCATGGCCCACAAATTATAGAACCGAGCTATAGATGAGGGTAAATTAAAGTTACAAAATAAGAACTCTACCTTGAAGTTATATAGAATAGATAATAGATATGGTGCCTCCAGGGCTGGGGTCGAGGGCCCTCTCTCTATAAATGGGGATAGAACTCCTACCATGTATATAGTTAGATAGATAAGGGCACTCCTAGATGGATATATAGGCTCAACCAATCAAGTCCCTACCCAAGTGCCCTCACCACTTGAGAATAGATTTATCGTTCAATGCTCTTCTCTGTACAAAATATAGATAGGGGGACCTCAAACTAACAGCTTATTCTCTTCCATCAATCGAGTCGCTCCCAATATAGCCTTGTCTATCTCTGGGGGGCAAGGCCTATCTAATATATATCTATATAGAGTTTCATTGGCACCCCACCCGCTACCCCATATAGAGTAGAGTAGAGTATAGAGAGGGGACCTTCCCCCTCCTCAATCTCTCGCCACGATAATTATTCCAGGGAACTAATAGATATATAGGCATTGATTAGGTCCAATCATTTGTTTATTAGTGTAGTGTGGTTTATAAATGTGCATCGGATGGATGCCCTCCCTATAGTTGAGTTGGGCATTGAGATCTATAAGCTATAGCTATATATATATATATATATATATATATATATATATATATATATATGGATAAGAATCCATATAGATAGAGGGGCTTGATTTACAAAGGTAAGGTTACACTCACCATCCATATATATATCTATCTGGGTTTTTTTGGCCTCTCTCATTTATTTATGGGGTGGGGGGGGGAGTTGATTGTATCACCAACTATATCTATCTGCCGCCCCCACCCCCTATATATCTTATAGATTAGAGTTTTTTTGGCACATCTATATATAGGGTGGGGAGGGAGAGTGCCCTATCTATAGATAGGGGGGCACTTAATTGCCTTTATACACACACACACACACACACACACACACACATATAATCACCACCCACTTCAATGACTATCCCTATCTATAGATGGGGCTAGGACCCCCAACCCAATAGATAGAGCCCCTCACCCCTCTTTATATATAGGAAACTAACTCAACTCCCATATATATGGTTGGGGAGTTGGGGGTGCGCCCCTTCTCTATATATATGAATTTTATTTAGCCCAACCCAATATATAGAGCCAATTAAACTCAACTCAACTCAACTCCCATATATATATATATATATATATAGGTAACTCAACTCCCGTATATAGAGAGAGGGAACTCAACTCAACTCAACTCTATCTGGTTAGGGGGAGTTAATCAATCTATATAGAGGGGAGAGGGGGGAAACCATATATATAAAGTTGAGTTAATTTCCTATATATATATGTATATATATAGAGAGAGAGAGAGAGGAGATGGGCTTTATCTATTAGGGGTGTCCCCTCTCTCTATATATATGGAGTTTCTTTGGCCCTCCCTATATAGATTGGATCATAAATATGATATGGCTCCCCAGATAACTAGATAGATATATAGGGGGTTTTCATAGAAGTTAATTTCTCAATCAATAAAGGGGAGGGAACCACTAGTTGAATGATAGATATACATAGGGGAGGGGATTTAAATCAAGGATAAGAGATTAGGCACCCCTATATATCCATTTCTAAACATAGGGGGCCTCCATCACTTTATAGTGCAGCCATATAGATATAGATATAGATATAAATATAGATACAGAAACAGATATAGATATAGTTATAGATATATATTTGTCCCTCAATAGATTTCATATGGTGTTGGTGAAGCTAGTCTGGGGTGGGGTGTAGAGTGCAACCCTATCTCTATCTCTATCTCTATCTCTATCTCTATATATATCTCTATCTATATTTATATATTGTGCCAATAAAATATAGGGAGGGAGGGCGGGAGGGTAGTGGAACCCCCATGGTCTATATGGAACCTCCACCCCATAGCTTCCCTAGATGGATATGTAAACTAACCTAGCACCAAACATCGAGCACTCATCATTGATCCCTATATCCTATATAACGGTCTCACCACTGAGAACACCAGACCTATCTAGATATTTATGGTGATCAATCCATAGAATAAAGAAGGGGCCGATATATCTAATCTTTATGGCGAGAGTCCATTGGCCTTATCTAGATATCTGTGTTGATTGATCCATAAAATCTAGAGGGGATCACCTATAGATATACATAAATGTCATATATATATAGAGGGACCACCCCTATCTATATAGCCTTCATCAGTGCTCCATATCTATATAGACTTCATTGGTATAACTATATGGCCCAAGATATAGATAGATAGACAGATGGGCATCAAGAGAGTGAATCTAGATTATGTATGTTATACAAATGCCCTCTAAAGTGAGTTGATGAAGTTTAGATAGGGTTTGATCCATAGTGAGATCTTAATCTTAAAAGTAGAGGGGATCGATCCCATCACCCAATGTTAGGATATATATGGATGCGATAAGGCGCCTCTCTCTACAGACCATCGAGACATTCTATTCATTTAGTCATTCTATTCATGTAGTCATTCCATCTCAATTGCCTATCTATATATATGGGGATTAGATAGAATTCTAGCAGTGGGATGGATAATCTAGCATTCATATAGATAAGGCCTCTTGCTATTGCTTCTTACCTATCTAGTCGAGTGTTATCCTTGCCTAGCCTATATAGGGAACTAGTTATCCCATATATAAGGCAGTGTTATACTATCCTATATGTATAGATGGTGAGTGTTATCCTTGCCTATATATATAACTAGGAGTGCCATATATATATATATATATAGGGCTTCGTATCATGTATATAATCGAGTGATTAGTGAGTGTCATCCGTGCTTTGCCTATCCTATTCCTGAAGAGGATGGCTAGGTATGACTTAGAAGATTAAACCAAGCTAGAAGATAGAGTATTGGCTTCTCTCTCATTCTTCCCCAACCCTCTTGGGGTTTTCAATAGGTTATAAGAAGACTTCTAACAGCTATAAGGGATGATGAGAGATAGGGCTATTAGCCAGAACTATAGCTAGTAGTCAACGAGTGACTACTCTATATCATATCGATCAAGTAATGATGGATCAAGGGTACCACTCTTCTCAATGAAATTATGGCTTTATCTCCAGTGATGGGGCTCTCTCTCATGGGTGGCATTGATGGCATCTCCTAACAAATTGAGAACTAGTTATCCCATATATAGGGTAGTGTTATCCTATCCTATATATATAGATGGTGAGTGTTATCCTTCCTTATAGATATAACTGAGGGTGCCATATAGATATATGGATTCATATCATGTATATAATTGAGTGATCAGTGAGTGTATTCAGTGAGTGTTATCCTTACCTTTCCTATCTTATTCTAGGAGAGGACAACTAAGTATGACTTAGAAGATTGAACCAAGCTAGTAGATAGAATATAGGCTTCTCTCATTCTTCCCCAACCCTCCCAGGTTTTAAAACAGGTTATAATAATACTTCTAACATCTATTAAGGATGATGAGATGGGATGCATTTATGTTGCATTAGACCCCTCAGATAGATAGGGTTAGTAGCTATAACTATAGCCAGTAGTTGGTGAATGACTACTCTATATCATATCAATTAGGTAATGATGGATCGAGGGTGTCACTCTTCTTAGTGAAGCGATGGCTTGCTCTCCAGTGATGGGTCTCACTCTCATGGGTGGCATTGACAACATCTCTTAATAAATCTCCTAATGCCAGTAATCATTTAAAAGATTGAGCCTTCTTGGTCCCATCTCACCCTCATACCATTCCATTAGGGCTGAATGAATAGCTTATCTATTATGCTTGAAGATTAAGGATCTTCCTTCACAGATATGGTTTAGGACCTGACCCACTATCTCTATCTATATGGAGAGAGTGGGGGTGATGGCACCTAATTTTTTGCTTGGATATGGCTAGCACTAGCAAGAAAGGGATGGAATAGATTGAGCAAAGGTACACCACTAAGGTAGTACTATATGGTACATCACCAAGCTCATGGACCATCATTACATATATATATATGATATGAGCTACCATCGGGAGAGCACCCCTCTCCTGATGAGTGAGAGGACTAGGGTATGGCATGATGATGAAGAGGTGGTGGCTACTATGATAATGCAGAGAGGCTCATCCATATATATAAAGGGGGTCCCTATATCTCTATCCAATCCCCACCCACCCCTATCCATCTATCTATCTATCTATATGGGAATAAAGTAGATAGGGGTGGGTGGGGATTTGAGAGAGTCTATCTTTCTCTATAGAGTAGGCCATCAGGCCCCTAAATAGTGGTGGGGAGTACCTATACCTATAGTGATGCATTTGAAATAATTCCATACAATACCATTTCAATCCAAGGGTTAGGTTAGGGCCAAGTCTTGATTCAAGGATCGGTCATCTACACCAGTTCATATGAATAAATACTAGGCATCCCATCCATCAATTAATACCAGTTTGATTCTTAATCAAACTATGACTATAGAGAGTTCATCCATCCATACTACATATGACTTTCTATAGTTTTTTTTATCTCCATCGATCAAGTGCTCCTCCCTTCCTTGGGTTGATGCCCACCAGTATGCCATAGAATAGATTGATACTATTGTCACCTATATATCTATATGGGAATCATCCTAGTAACACACACATATATATATATGGGAGTTCCTCTCCCTAAACACAAATAATTTCTATCCATTATCCATTCCATATGAGGACACACCCAGGGGGAGGAAGAATCCTCGAATGTAGTGTTGATAAACTATCCCTAGGCCCTAGGCCCTAGGATAATAGAGGAGGGAGGGAGGAGGGAGTCTATATGGGATTGCCATTGTAACTCACTGTATATAAATAAGAAGGGGTGAACTCAAAGATGCCACCCCCCATGATGGGGTGGGGTGTCCAATATATTTGTATGGCCATATCCACATTTCTCATCTCTCTATTTGTTCCCCTATCTATATACGGGTCTACATCCTAGATCTGGTATTCCTCTCCACCTATCTCAATCCAATCCTCTTCGCTTTTGCCCCTATCTATATAGAATATAGGTGGATTCAATCACTTAAGGGTAGGGATCTAATATAGAGTGCTTTCCCATATATATATAGGGGGTGGGTGGTTTTGTAACAAGGGTGGTATGCCTTGGGTGGATTCATATTAGTGGTTGTCTCGAGTGGTCTGAACTATGCCCTATAAGTATCTTCTTTAGTGAAGTGAGTAATGCCATAACTAGACTATAGTGACATACTTGAATTAGTGAATGCCTTACCATACTCTAATGAAGTGAGTGATGCCCTATCTACTTGCTGATGCTTGGATTAGAACCCTTGAGGAGAGGCTCAATTCTCCTCATCCAAGCAGAAAAATGGAATCATCTCTCTTGTTGTGGGTGACAATTTCATTGAGATGAATCTCTAGATTAGAGGATAGCTTCCCTTGATGCACCTTTCAAGCTCGTATTCCTATTATTAACAACTTAAGGGGATGAACAGGGGTTAAAATAACTAGAATTTAAACCTATTTTGCTAGAGGTGATACACCAACATATTTTCTCTACTCATACCTTGAACATACAATTGAAACAAGGACAAGTTGCATATACACTTCACTCAATATCGACTCTCTCTCTCACACATCAGTATTTCAACATGGGGTCTAGGAGATGACATAGATTTAGGAAGACTTAAGAAATAGGCATTCTAAGACACTCTATTGAATTAGATGTTCACTATATCTGCAATCTCTTCAAACACTTCTTATTGACCTACAAGAAGGAAATCACAATACATCAGGTACTAATGGAATTAACATGTGAAGGTAAATAGAAATTACACTTGCACAAGACTAATGCCAACCATGTAGACTTAATGCACTCTTTGAAGGAGGTAAAACACTTGTCTTTATTGACTCAGGGTAAAATTTTGGTAGGGCCTTGCCATACCAGGCAGAGAGATCCTCAAATGAGTTACGAGAATCCATATATATAGCCTTTGAGAGAGAGATCGAGCAAAGGGAGTTCAAAGGTCACTTGGACATTTGTCACCCTAAGAATAGAAATAGTTACATTACATTCTATAAGATGATTTCTTTATGATTAAACTAGTATAATCAAGATATATTGATCTATATTTTTCTATAGATGGGTCCATCTATTAGAATGTCGTTTCAATGCAAGTTGTTCGTTACTGGCTCACTGATATGTGTAATGGTGCAACAACTTGAACCATCGACCTACCTATTTATGCTTTCACACCAGATGCTCAAGATCTTGCCATTTATCATTTCCACATTTGTCTTCAGGTTCCTGCCAAACTTCTTTGACTCCAACGGCTAGTGCTTAAAACTTGAAATTGATGTTCTATGGGCTGTCATCTTTTGTTTGAATCCCAATAGCTAATTTCCACAGTCTAAACTTGATGTTTACAGGCTATCACCTTTAGGTATTTCTTTCAAACAATTTTCCTATGGTCACTTTTCCCCACAGGAATTCTTTTGGGATCTTTGCTTTGGTTCTTTTCCTTTAGCATATTTTGCTTGAATCCCAATAGCTAATTTCCATAGTCTAAACTTGATGGTTTACAAGTTGTCACCTTTAGGTATTTCTTTCAAACAATTTTCCTATGGTCACTTTTCCCCACAGGAATTCATTTGGGATCTTTGCTTTGGTTCTTTTCCTTCAACTATTTTCAAGGAACAATTTCTCATTTCCTTTGGACAAATTATTCAAAGGATTTCCTTTAGATTTTATACTAAGTGCCCTCTGCAAAAATAAAAGTTCTCTTCAACTTGTTGAAAACATACCACTAGAAAAAATACAAGTGACCCTTCAAAATTTTTGAAAAGTACCTTTTGGCATTTGGATTTTCTAGAACAGTCCACTTGTCCTTCAGCTTTTGAAAACATCCCTTCAAACTTTTGTTTGTCCCTTCGACGCTTCAAAAAATTTGTAGTGTACCTTTCTTGTGAGAAAGATACCCTTTGGGAAAGTTGTTTTAGATAAAATGTCCAAAATAATTCCTTTGGATTTCTTACAACTTTGCCCTTTGGAAGATCTGTCTCGAACAAATTATCCAAAAGAATTCATCATGTAAACAAAAAACCCAAAGGCAAAACCTCCAAAAGAATGAACAAAAGACCTGAAAGATTTCAAAGGCTTAGCAAAGACCAAAGCAATAGACTTGTACATTTTTTATGACTTGTATAAAACATTTCATGCATACTAGACTTAGGCAGCTAAGTTTTCTAGATAGGGGTGACTAATTTTGGCTTGAAAGTCCAAAATTTGGTCAATAAATTGGTGATTTGTAGGTGTAGTATGTCTGTTATACTAACTAGACCAGTAGCCTATATAGTCCATTAGGCATGGAGTCAATTAAGGACTAAAATAAACTAGAAACCTTGAGCATGATTCAGAACCTGATCAACAAGACAACCATTGACTACCTCCAACACACAAATAAAAGAAACACACAATAAATACCAAATCAAACACACATGTGTTACTTAGCACTTAGGAAAAGACAAGACACAATAAAAAGGAAACTAAATATGTACTGCCAACCAGATATGTTCTTCCCCCTCCTGAATCAATGTGAAAACTTCTTAGGTATCTTTCATGGCAAGAAACCTCATGATGCCAAACAAGTGATTGGTTGGAGTAGGAGATTGGGGACTCATCCTTCTTGCTTGCCACCTTTATTGGCATTTATCCAAGTGGATCAGGTTTAAACATGTTTCCAACATATGTACTCATCTTTCTCTTTGAAACATGTCTCATGTTGGTCCTTCATGAGAGTGTAGTCCATCAATGGATCAATGGTTGTTATCTCATCATCATAGGGTTCATTTGGCTCATGGCCCTCTTGGTATGTATCATGGACCAACTCATTCTTTTCTATCTCCTTGAGAAGCTTGCCAAACTGATCTCTTGCTTCATCGTAGCTCTCTTGAAGAAGGGTGGTTGTTGTGATGTTTGAGCTAAGACAAAATTTCTAGCTCATTTCAAAATTCATCATTTTCTAGCTCAAGAATTCATTCTTCAACGCTCTTATCAAAACAATCAGACCTCTCTCCTTATTTCTAACAAACAAAAGTCTCTAGCTGCTCAAAAACAAAGGTCTCCAGCTGTTTGACAACATGCTCTTGAACCTCATTCAACTTAGGTCCCATGGCTCAATCATTATCTTCACCAAAGCAACAAGAAGGTTCATTAAACAAAGGGAAAGAGAGCTCCCCATGCTTACATTTTTCATCCATCGTTGACAAGTGAAGCTTGTCAATCTCATCTTCATATTGTTGGAACATTTGCATGTATGTGTAGCCTATATATTCTCCTTGAATCATGTCACCTTCAAGAGTCACTTCTTTAACCTTATTTTAAAGAAAATCTCCTAGAACAGCCACCTCTTGAGATATGATATGACTACATTGTTCATCTTTGATAATGCTTTCCACTTCACACTCAAGATGATAGTCACCATGATGATGTTCATATGGAGTATATATGATGACCTCATCTTCATTCTCACTCATGATAGCCACTTGATCAGCCAAGAATTGCATTTTTTCTTGCTCATTTGCCTCCCTTAAAATAGGTTCCTCTTTAGGATGGAATGAAATGAAGTGTGAATGGATAGGTTCATGACTCTAAAATGTAGGAGTTGGAGTATGGAAGGTAACGAAATATGAAGGGAGTAAAAATGGAGTATGAGATGAAGGAGAGGACTTAGGAATAGACTTTAAAAAGAGGCAAGCACTAGTGAGGTCAAAATTAGATTGGGAATGAGAAGTGAGGTTTTCTTTGAGAAGCTCATGAGGAAGAAGAGGTAAACCTTGGGATAATATCAATTGATTCTCTTCCTTCCACTTGACCAACACTTCATCCACATCAGATGTAGCTTGATGACTCTCTTGAAGGGGTGTAGAAGGGGTGTGTTTAGACATGGGCTATTATATTAGGTTTAAACCTTCCATTACACCTTGATTAAGGAACCTTATTCTTGACTCTAATTCTTCAATCTGTTTAGCTAGATTTTCTTATAAGAGTATTTCTTGGAGATCATGCACATCATCATGATGAGGAAGAGTAGCTTCATTTTTCACTTCATACTCTTGAACAATACTCTTCTCTTCTTTCTTACCCCATGATTCCACTATTTCATTCCAACCCATGATCTTAGGATTGGAACTCTCTTCTTAAGGATAGGAAGCAACTTTATCTTTCTCAAGGTCTTGAGTTGGTTCATGATAGACATTTCTTCACCCTGGAATCTTGACATCATGTTGAAGGGCTTGAAGAGATTGAGGGGAACCAGGAAGAGTTTGCACATGCATAGGAAGAGTTGCTTGAGGATGGGTGTATTGTTTTCCAACAGAAGTAGGATGATTTTCTTCAAAGAGAGCCCACAATCTAAGGAATTGAAAAAAATAGTTTCCATAAAATGTTGTTCTAATGTCCTTAGTGTTGGATTGCTAGGTGCAAAGGATTAACAACAAGAGTAGTTAATGCATTAGATGGGTTAGAAGGTTGACTCATTTTAATTTGGTGAGCAAGTGTTATTTGATAAAAAGGATTTGGTGTATAGGGGGAGGGTTTCTTTTATATAGGAGGAGGTTGTTTTGGGATGGAAGAAAGGATACAAGGTTGATTGCCTTGAGTGAATTGGCTTCTCCAACTTACTATTTTATCCTCCATGGATTGCATGACTTGAGCTTGATTAAACAAGCAATCTCCTTATACTTAAGATCTTGTTGATATTTTTTTCACTCATTCAACCTATTTATTTCCAACATTTGCTTTTCAAACTGCAACATTATCTCCCTAGCACCCTTATATTGACTAGGGGAAGGACAATTAGGAGAGTTAATTGAGGTTATTCCATGAACAACCTAATCTTAATCAAAACTTTATGAAGGACCATAAGATCTATACTACTCAACAATAGAATTATACATACCAAATATGATTTCTTGATGTATTGGGGCTGCTTGACTAGCTGATTTAATGTGTAGTCACCATTGGTGTTGATTGAAATGCCTCCAAAATGCTAGTTGATTAAAGAACACACCAAGAATTCTTCAACTCTTTGGACAAATTATCCCACCAGGTGTGCCAAAAACTATTGACACTTGGATTTGCACCCTTGAGGAGAGGCTCAATTCTCCTCATCCAAGTGGCAAAATGGAATCATCTCTCTTGATGTGGGTGACAATTTCATTTAGATGAATCTCTAAATTAGGGGCTAGCTCCCTTTGATGCACCTTTCAGGCTCTTATTCCTATTATTAGCAACTCAAGGGGATGAAAAGGGGTTAAAATAATTAGAATTTAAACCTATTTTGCTAGAGATGATGCACCAAAATATTTGCTCTACTCATAAATTGAACATTCACTTGAAATAAGGACAAGTTACATATACACTTCACTGAATATCGACCCTCTCTCTCTCACATCAGTGTTTCAACATGGGGTCTAGGAGATGACATAGATTTAGGAAGACTTAAGCAATAGGCATTCCAAGAAACTCTATTGAATTAGTTGTTCACTATATCTACAATCTCTTTAAACACTTCTTGTTGACTTACAAGAAGCAAATCATAATACACCAGATATTAATGGAATTAATATGTGAAGATAAATAGAAATTACACTTGCGTAAGACTAATACCAAGCATGTACACTTAATGCACTCTTTAAATGAGGTAAAATACTTGTCTTCATTGATTCAAGGTAAAATTTTGGTAGGGCCTCACCATACCAAGTAGAGAGATCCTCAAATGAGCCAAGAGAATCCATATATATAGCCTTTGAGAGAGAGAGAGATCGAGCAAAGGGAGTTCAAGGGTCACTTGGACATGTGTCACCTTGAGAATAGAAATAGTTACGTTACATTATTTAAGATGCTTTCTTTATGATTACAACAACAGAATCAAGATATGTTGATCTAGATTTTGCTATAGATGGATCCATCTGTTAGAATGTCATTTCAATGCAAGCTATTCTTTATTGGCTTGTCGATCTGTGTAATGGTGTAATAACTTGAATCGTCAACTTGCTTATTTATGATTTTTGTACACCAGATGCTCAAGATCTTTCTATTTGTCATTTCCACATTTGTGGTCAGGTTCCCACCAAACTTCTTTAACTCCAATGGCTAGTTTTTCAGCTTGAAATTGACATTTTGTAGGCCGTCAATTTTTGTTTGAATCTCAATGGCTAATTTCTGTAGTCTGAACTTGATGTTTTGCAGGCCATAACCTTTAGGTATTTCTTTCAAAAAAAATTCTCGCAATCACTTTTCCTCACAAGAATTCATTCGATCTCTTTGCTTCAATTCTTTTCCTTTGACTTTTTGCAAGGAATGATTTCTCATTACCTTCAGAAAAATTATCTGAAGGAATTCCTTTGGATTTTCTACTAAGTGCCCTCCATAAAAATAAAAGTGACTTTTAGCTTGTTGAAAACATACCTTAAGAATAAATGTAAGTGACCCTTCAGAATTTTTGAAAAGTACCTTTCGACCTTTTGATTTTCTGGAACGGTCCACTTGTCCTTCGACTTTTGAAAACATCCCTTTGGACTTTTGTTTGGCCCTTTGGCACTTTGAAAAAGATCCCTTTGGAAAATTTGTAGTGTACCTTTCTTATGAGAAAGATACCCTTTGGGAAAGTTGTTTCACATAAAATGTCCAAAATAATTCCTTTGGATTTGTTGCATGTTTGCCCTTCAAAACATCCATCTTGAACAAATTTTCTGAAAAAATTCAGCACTTAAACAAAAAACCCAAAGATAAATAACCCAAAGGCAAAACCTCTAAAAGAATGAACAAAATACCCAAAAGATTTCAAAGGCATAGCAAAGACAAGCAATAGACTTGTACGTTTTTTATGACTTGTCTAGAACATTTCCTGCACACTTGACTTATGCAGCTAAGTTTTTTAGATATGGGGTGACTAATTTTGGCTTGAAAAGCTAAAATTTGGTCAACACTACCCATACCATCCTACCTTGCCCAACCCATGCCATACTCAATGATGCCCTATCTACGCATACCATCTAGCCTAGCCCAGCCCTTTAGTGAAGTGATCTAGAATAGCATAGTGATGCAATCCATATGTAGCATGAGGGGCACCCATCGGCTGAGTGGTTCATGCAGTGATGCAGTCCATCCACTCTTGACTCCATCCACTCCTAGCTAAGACTAATATGTAAAGTCTTAAAGTGATGCAGTCCATCCATTCCTGGCTAGGACTAGAGTGGTGCAGTCCATACTATAGATCCATACTAGATATATACATATATCAAATAAATATGACTAATATCAATTATTATATAGATAGGGTAGGCTAATCGGGCTACTATATAGATTGAGGGAGGGGACACCTATATATATCTTTACTTTAGATAGGAGGCCCAACTATCTATAGCCCTACCCCCATATATGTAAGGCCAAAAGCCCCCATATATAGTAGTTAGATAGGGGCCCTATCTCTATTCTATATGGGTATATATATATATAGGTGAGGTATCTAGATATAATAGATTAGGCCATATCTCTCTAGATGGGGCCATACCATCACTATAGTTTAAGGCCTCCCTGACCGTATATCTATATCTAGAGGGCCTTTAAGATATACAGAGTAGAGGGCTCTAATGAGCTTAGAGAGGAGGCTATATAGGATATAGTTATGCTTGGCCCTACATATGGCATCAGGAGTCGATTGATTTCCCTTCCCTAGATAGATATATAGGCCTTGACATATCCCATATAGATAGATAAATAGATAGGTAGATAGGGCACCCTATCTATTTATATGAGATATATAGATGTGGATAGGGATAGGGTCTAGGGCATAGGGTGGCATAGGGGCCTTAAAATTTAAAGGGGGGTGACATATATCTAGTTTTTAGTCGATAATCGGTACCCCCTCTAAATTATAAGGCACCTATATATAGATATGGCCAAACTCAAATCTAGAGTTTAAAGTAAAGAATCTAGAGAGACGGGGGTACCACATCACCCATCCAATGATTAGGTTAGATCATATTGGATTCTATACATGATATGATATAATCAATCATCAACCATATCATGTAAATGTGGGTTCTCATCCCCCACCCCATAGAAACCAATTTTTAGGGGCTCTATCTACACATATAGATTCTAGTTAATTTAGGCCCTATGTATCTATTCCATCTAGAAGGATAAGACAATATCTCTCCTAACAGTAGGCTAGTCAGTCAAGTAGGCTTGCATGTAGATCGAATAGGTGGGTTTGGCCATAAGCAATTCTAATATAGGGGCCTGCCCATATCCTAGATCTCTATAGATGGATGGGGTCGTGTTTATCTCTATCAAGTTAGCCCTCTCTCTATATAGGGTTACGTTAGGTCAGTGTTATCCCATCTACCACTAGGCCCTATTAGGTAATTAATTAATATAAGGAATTCCATTCTACTATCTAAATGGAGGAGAGGGACTGACTCTATATACTATAGAGAGTAGGCTAAACTCTAACTTTACTTGATCCCCCCAAAGATATTACATCAAGAAATGAACCCCTAAAACTCTAGGCCCCCTCTCTATCTATATCTAGAGTGATATGGCATCTATGTATAGGAATTGAAATCATGAGATGTCCCTATCTATAAATCCACCTATCTAGAGTGAGTGGTCGACATTCACTTCATTATATAATCCTTATCTATCTTGTATACCCCATTGATCTATCTCATGCTAGATAGATAGGTAGTGAGACAATCTTTCTCATTCCCCCCAACTCATCTATCTCTATTTTTGATCTGTTAATTGATCTACCACCGTATCTATGGTGCCTTTGATTAGTTACTACAATAAGGAATGATATGGCATCATTACAATGGTGTGGTATGTTGTCCCTAAAAAATGTCACTCATTTTTGGGACAACCTATGGACTATTTTGGCCCAGCACAAACCAAAATTTCTCTCTTCGCTTCTCAAAACTTGTTTTGAGATTTCAAATTCCTCATTTTTCAAGATTTTTTAGTAAAGGGATTATCAATTTTAACAGGTTCAAAGGCTTCTGCAGGGGAGTCCAATCAAAAGAACTAGTTTCCAACACTTAGTCATTTTTAGGATTGGTTTAGCACCTTAGTTCAATCAAAAATGTCCATCGGCAAGCATCTAAGCAAGGATTGAACTGTTAAACCTTGAACCATTTTGGTTCAATGGGTTTAATGGATTAAAAGGTTCAACTTCATCAGCAAGAGCTAAGCGCATTTGTTAGAGGTTCAAAGTTCAACCATTTCAAAGGTTCAATATCATCAGCAAGAGCTAAGCACATTTATCAGAGGTTTAAAGTTCAATCGTTTCAAAGGTTCCACGGCTCTGAGCACTTAACGAATTTCAAAGGCTTGAACCATTGAACCATTCAACCTTGAACCATTTTGGTTCATTGGTTCAACATGTTCAACAACCAAAAGGTTCAACACATTTGGTTCAAAAAGATATCAAAGAGACTTAGCCAAATGAAAGGAATGAACTGATTGAACCATTGAACCTTAAACCGCTTCAAAGCTCAATGGTCATGGGTTCAAAGGTTCAAAGGTGGAATTAGTCAAAGAAAGAAGTAGTGAAATAGATGGTTCAACTGAAGCACATGAAAAATAAAAGGATGAGTGGAAGATACTAAGTGTTGTCTGTTGAGACACATTATACTTTGTTTCTAAAGCAACGGATACTACCACGTGTCCCTTTTGAAATTTTTCAGAAGCCTCTAAGTGTCAATATCTGCAGTCCCTTCCTTTAGCTTCACTGTATTGAGCAAAGACTATGGTGGGTCTTAGGAGAATGACTAAAGTAGGTGGAGGCCGACAAGTGTCATTGTTTGTGAGAACTCAAATGAGCCCCAAACATTTCTATGGTGTTGCAAAAGCCTGAGAGCAGAAAGTGCCAAGTGTCAACGGTGAAAGGTTTCAGTATGATGCAGTGAAAGGTGCCACGTGTCTCTAGTTAAAAGTGGTGGAAGGTGCCATGTGTCAAAGACAAATCAATCTCAAATGTAGAAACACATAACTAAGGAAAGGTCTCCTTCAGACAAATTGTCCGAAGGAATTTCTTTAGACATTTTGTCTGGAGGAAATAAAGAGATGAAAAATCCTTCAAAAGAATTAAAGCTTAAAGGCCACCCAGATGATCTTGAAGGGTAGGTACCCTTGAGGGGGGACACTTGACACTCAAAAATGGGCCTATTTATAGCTTCCTTTAGGGAGGGTCAAGCCTCAAAGCATAGTGAAAATTGCCAAGTGTTTGCATCCATGCTAACAGTCTCTAACAAGTTTCAAAGCTTATTCTAAAAAGCTGATTTCAAAGCTGCGAATGCTACCATGTGTCCTCGCCCATGTCATGGTGAAAATCAGCCATAGCAAGTGATAAAGATACAAAGGGAGTTGTTGAGAAGAATGAAAGGCCCACAAACATCAAATTTAAGATGACTGACTAGCCAGTAACTTTCAAAAGATAAAAGACTCGCGAGCAGCAAATTTGCTACGAGGAAGTGTCTGTTGAGCTTTTCAAATTTAAAATGTAGACCCGAATGCATCCAAAGACCCTAAATATATAGCCAAATGAGAAGAGACAAAGAGGGAAACCTAGTAGGAATTAATTTCAGTATGTGAAGCAGTTCATCAGGTAGATATTTGGGGCCTGCAAACATTGAAAGTGCAGCCTATTTGTCCCCTTTGGAATAAAGGCAAAGTAGACAATTAAGTGGCTAGCAGGTGATGGAATGAGTAATTCAGGCCTAGGAGTAGACAAAGGAGATGAACCAACATGCCATAGTTAAGGCAACTGCCCTGCTCCAGCATGGCCCTCCCTGACAAAATCAAAAATGCATCCAAGGCATTAATTGCATAGCATGGGTCTCTCCATAAGACAAAGTGCCAAGTCTCCCCTGGCCTCTATATAATGTAATCTCTCATTCGATGCAAGAGAGACCTTTTGATCATAGAAGCAAAACTATGCCTAAATTGAAAGGTGAATACTGAGACTTTGAGCTCAGATTGTTGTTCATATTATTTTATCTAAATGAGAAAGCAAGTTGTTTGCAGACTTTGTGCTGTCATATCTTGTATCATTTTAGAAGATTGTTCTTATGTTTGTCCTCTAAATGTCTTCTTGTTTATTTAATTTAACAAATAAAATTAGTGCAAGTGATAAGGAAGGTGTCTTGAAGATAGCTACTTTCAGACTTTATGCTGTCATATTGTCTTCAGTGTGTGTTTTCTTTCTATTTCTGTGTAAAAGACCTCAGGACAACTTTGTGCCCTCATTATTCTTTGTATCTCACTCTTAGATAGTCAAGGTGGAGACTTTGTGCTACATCTTAGATTTCTGGTTACTCTGTTATTATTTACTTGTCACTACCAGAAAGATTCTTGTTGTTTGCAAGAATAAGCACTTTTGAATGAAGAGAAGCACCATCTATCATTTCACCAAGATTTCTACTATCCAAGAAGGGATATGGATCTTTGCTCAATAGCACTTATAAAAGAAGAGAAGTGCCTTCACCAATCACCCAAGATTTCTCCTTTGATTTGTGAGCATCATCTCTGAAAAAAGAGAGATGGATGGTTTATCCTACCCCCGAGTGTTATTTTTAGCTTATATATATAGTATATAGCTCCTACGTATTTATAGGGAACCTCCCCTTGATGAGAGGAGAGATTAGTCCCCTTTTGATGTGGTAAACCTACACATTTGGCTGACCAATCTTCTTGTTGTGGTTGATCAAACCTATTTTGTTTACCAGTTAGCTGGTTGACAAAATATTCACCTAACAGTTTTTGGCAACTCTGCTGGGGATGAACGTGTAGTTTGAAGCCTCAAGTTTCAGATTGAAGCAGTCCCTACCCTTATCCATTACAGACTCTAGCAACTCTATTCTGTGTCTTACCCACTATCATTATAGCCTTACCATCTTCCTCCATCTCCATTATATTATCTAATCTGCAAAACCAAAGCCACTGGGATATAACGTGTAGTTTGAAGCCTCAAGCTTCAAGCTGAAGTAGGGTCAATTCCTTCCAATCTTTGTTCTACAATCTGGCAAATCCATGCTATATAAGAAGCTAGAGATCCCAAGGTAGAGATACTTTTTTAGCTGTTAGCATCATTTTGCCTATCCATACACTGCCCAAATTTGTTATCCTCTTTTTCATAATCTCATCATGGTAATTCAAGGCCCTTGGGGTAACTCATTCGGTCCACTAAATCTTACTCCACCTCTGCATGAACTTCCACGTAACTCAAGAAATAACTTCCCCAAATTCTTTGGTGATAGGAGAGTTCACCCTAATGAACACATTACAGCCTTCAGTATAGCCTATGGTGTAATAGAGGTGGAATTTGAAGATGTGGTAGTCAAGCTCTTCATGGAAACACTACAAGGTGCTGCTACAGACTGGTTCTACCATCTACAAGCTAGATCAGTAACTGACTAGGACACACTTAAAGCCAAGTTCGAAGTAAGGTTCAAGCCTGTAGAAGATGCACATGCCTTGCTGGCTTAGCTCACAAAGATGAAGAAGGAGCCCCATGAACCTATGAGGGACTTCATTACCAAGTTTGACAAACTGAGGCACAAGATTCCCATGGTTGCCCAGCCAACACCTCAAAATCTTATGTGTTTTTTATCAACTCATAGCTGTCTGAAGTGAGTTTTTTACTGAGATGGGCTAGACACATAGACCTTACTACTACTCAAGACTTGGCTACTAAGGTAGAAGATGACCTTATCTTGTCAAAAAAAATAAGGAGAGACCCAAACAGAGCTGATTCTCTTTCATCTTCTAAAAATTCATCTACAACCACCACTGATCAAATGGTGCAAAAGCTAGCAAATGAACTTCTAGCCTTGAAAAGGCAAATGGCACAAGGTATGTCTTTTGCTCCTTCATACAGAGATGTACCAAGGAGGACATTCCACAATCAGTCATATCAAGACCATGCTACCAGAAATCAAGGGTAGCCGAATCATCTTCCTCCCCCATAGAGAAACCTCACCCTTGAAGCATCTCCAACCAACTCAGTAATTGGATATTTGGAAACAGAACATGTTTTCTCTTTCCAACCTGAGTTTGAGCAAGGAAATGACATTGATCTCTTCACGGAGGATCAAGAAATGTCAGCTAGCGACTCCCACATTGGTTTCATAAATTACCAAGATGAACCCATAAGTAAAGGTGATACAGTCGAAAGATCACACACAGTATTCACCTGGTCCAAGAATCAGTCAGCCCAACTAGCTGATAAGGAGAAAGTAGAGGAGCGACTTCAACCAACAATTTCAATTGCTAAATGTGGAACCACTCTGCCTTTCCAGCCAAAGGACCCGGTGATTGCTAAGAAGGTAAGTACATCAAACATCCCTACACCTTCTACTTCAAATTCACAGATTAGTCCTCCCCCTTAAAAACCAAAAGGATGAACTCCCATCCTCTCTTCCTAATCCATTTCAGTCATTTTACATAATTGATCAGGTCAAAAAATTTAAAATTTAAATGATTGAATTTGAATTCCTACAAGTCAACCCTAAGCAGTTGGACAGGTTGGTAGAGTATGTGAAGAATACAGTTGTCCCTGCAGAACAAGAGATTAGAAAGGTAACTCATGATACTCCAAGGAACATGCCCATCCCAGTCACTCAGGCATCAGCACCTAAAGCTTAGATTCTATTTGAGTCTTCAAGCAGGGGTAATTATTTTTTGTCCACATAAGATGTTCATGTTTCTACAGATGAAAGTCATGTAGCTGGCAATCTAAGAATTGATCCAAACAAGAAATCAGAAGAATTGGTAGGGTGTAGTACAAATGAAGAAGGATCTTCCATCTTTAATGAAGATAAATCTGATAGAAGATCAGCTTTTGATGAGGCTTGGATCCTAGAATTTGATGGCAGCAATTCTTCTACCAATGTTAGAGTCGAGACTCTGTTGATATCTCCTCAAGAAGATATTTTTCCTTCATGCAAGTTACAGTTTAGCAACACCAACAACACAACTGAATGTGAATCTATGTTGCTCGGATTGAAGGCTGCTCAAGACTAGGATATCAAACTCCTTCACACCAAAGGAGATGATGAACCAGTGGTTTCTCAGGTGTCTGAGGGGGACAATCAAAGCATGTGTTGGACTAAACCAATAGAATAGCAAGCTATGGTGGTGGACCATACTGTTGTACTCCAAAGTTAGCAAAAGGAACTCTTCACCAAGAGAGCAAGTAGTTATGGTTTTTGGATTGAAGACCAAGTCTCACCATGGGGCAAGAAGAGAGAACTGAAAGGAGTGCATAGAAAATGTGATTTTTGGTGGAGAGTTCCATTCACCCATCACCGATTCTGGGGAGAAAATAGTTTCTTACTAGTTTATCAGGATGGAATGCCATTTTCACTATCTCATAGTGGGTAGCATCTGAAGTGCTTCAAATATTGAGGCATCAAATAAGATCATATGTACATATGTATATTTATATAGTATTTAGTTCTATTTTATGCTTTTCATTTTCATTTTTGGTGCTTTTCTTTTTGGGCAGCATGACTCCATATCCCAATGGCATAATTTCGGGCACTGGAGATTCTAGTTTCTACTCTCCTCAGTTGTGTTTCAAGTTTTCAACTGAAGGTAGTTCCCCAACTGGAGCCAGCTATTGTCCCCAAAAAATGTCACTCATTTTTGGGACAACTTATAGACTATTTTCGCCTAGCACAGACCAAAATTTCTTTCTTCCCTTCTCAAAACTTGTTTTGAGCTTTCAAATTCCTCATTTTTCAAGCTTTTTTAGTAAAGGGATTAGTAAGTTCAACAGGTTCAAAGGCTTCTACAGGTGAGTCCAATCAAAATAACTAGTTTCCAACACTTAGTCATTTTCAAGATTGGTTCAGTGCCTTAGTTCGATCAAAAATATCCATCGACAAGAATTTAAGCAAGGATTGAACCATTGAACCATTGATCCGTTGAACCTTGAACCATTTCAGTTCAATAGGTTCAATGTCATCAGCAAGAGCTAAGCGCATTTGTCAAAGGTTTAAAGTTCAACCATTTCAAAGGTTCAATGTCATCAGCAAGAGCTAATCGCATTTGTCAGAGGTTCAAAGTTCAACCATTTCAAAGGTTCCATGGCTCTGAGCACTTAACAAGTTTCAAAAGCTTGAACCGTTGAACCTTGAACCATTTTGGTTCATCGGTTCAATGAGTTCAATGACCAAAAATTTCAACATGTTTGGTTCAAAAATATATCAAAGAGACTTAGCCAAATAAAAGGAATGAACCGATTGAACCGTTGAACCTTGAACCGCTTCAAAGTTCAATGGTTTACGGGTTCAAAGGTTTAAAGGCGACCTCAATCAAAGAAAGAAGTAGCAAAATAGATGGTTCAACTGAAGCATGCATAAAAGAAAAGGATGAGTGGAAGCTGCCAAGTGTCATCTATTGAGACACATTATACTTTATTTCTAAAGTGACGGATACTGCCACATGTCCCTTTTGAAACTTGTTGAAAGCCTCCAAGTGTCAATATCTACAGTCCCTTCCTTTAGCTTCACTATATTAAGCAAATATTATGGTGGATCCTGGGTGAATGACTAAAGCAGACAGAGGCTGACAAGTGTCATCATCTGTGAGAACTCAAATGAGCCCCAAACATTTCTATGGTGTTGCAAAATCTTGAGAGCAAAAAGTGCCAAGTGTCAATGGTGGAAGGTTTCAGTATGATGCAGTGAAAGACACCACGTGTCTCTGGTTAAAAGTGGTGAAAGGTGCCATGTGTCAAAGATGGAGCACTCTCAAATGCAGAAACATAGAACCAAGGAAAGGTCTCCTTCGAATAAATTGTCTGAAAGAATTTCTTTGGACATTTTGTCTAAAAGAAATAAAGAGATGAAAAATTCTCTAAAATAATTAAAGCCTGGAGGCCACTTGGATGATCCTGAAGGGTAGGTACCCTTGTGGGGGGACACTCAACACTCAAAAATGGGCCTATTTCAAGCCTCCTTTAGGGAGGGTCAAGCCTCAAAGCGCAGTGAAAGCTTCCAAGTGTCTACATCCGTGCCAATGGTCTCTAACAAGTTTCAAAGCTTATTTCGAAAAGCCTATTTCAAAGCTATAGATGCCACCATGTGTCCTCACCTACGTCATAGCAAAAAGTGGCCATAACAAGTGAGAAAGACATAAAGGGAGTTGCTGAGAAAAATAATAGGCCCACAAATGTCAAATTTAAGATGACTAACTAGCTGATAACTTTCAAAAGATAAAAGACCCTCGAGTAGTAAATTTGCTACAAGGAAGTGTCTGTTGAGCTGTGTAAATTTAAAATGTGGACCTAAACGCATTCAAATACCATAAATCTAGAGCTAAATGAGAAGAGACAAAGAGGGAAACCCAACAAGAATTAATTATAGTAGGTGAAGCAGTTCATCGGGAAGATATTTGGGGCCTGCAAACATTGAAAGCACAGCCTGTTTGTCCCCTTTGGAATAAAGGTAGAGTAGACAGTTACGTGGCTAGTAGGTGATGGAATGAGTAATTTAGGACTGAGAGTAGACAAAGGAGATGAACCAACATGCCACAATTAAGGCAACTACCCTGCTTCAGCATGGCCCTCCCTGACTGAATCAAAAATGCATCCAAGGCATTAATTGCGTAGCATGGATCGCTCCATAAGACAAAGTGCCAAGTCTCTCCTGGACTCTATATAATTTAATCTCTCATTCGATGTAAGGGAGACCTTTTGATCATAGAATCAAAACTCTACCCAAATTGAAAGGCAAATAGTGAGACTTGAGCTCAGATTGTTGTTCATATTATTTTATCTGAATGAGAAAGCTAGTTGTTTGCAGACTTTATGCTATCATATCTTGTATCATTTTAGAAGATTGTTCTTATGTCTATCTTCTGAATGTCTTCTTGTTTATTTAATCTAAAAAGTAAAATTAGTGGAAGTGATAAGGAAAGTGTCCTGAAGCCAGCTACTTTCAGACTTTGTGCTATCATATTTATCTTCATTATGTGTTTTCTTTCTATTTCTATGTAAAAGACCTTGAGACGACTTTGTGCCCTCATTATTCTTTGTATCTCACTCTTGGAAAGTCAAGGTGGAGACTTTGTGCTACATCTTAGACTATTGGTTACTCTATTATTAGTTACTTGTCACTACCAAAAAGATTCATGTTGTTTGCAAGAACAAGCACTTCTGAAAGAAGAGAAGCGCCTTCTATCATTTCACCAAAATTTCTACTATCAAAGAAGGGATCTAGCTCTTGGCTGAATAGCACTTCTGAAAGAAGAGAAGTGCCTTCACCAATCACCTAGGATTTCTCCTTTGATTTGTGAGCATCATCTCTAAAAAAAGAGAGATGGATGGTTTATCCTACCCCCAAGTGTTATTTTCAGCTTATATATATAGTATATAGCTCCTGCGTATTTATAGGGAACCTCCCCTTGATGAGAGGAGAGATTAGTCCCCTTTTGATGTGGTAAACCTACACATTTGGCCGACCAATCTTCTTGTTATGGTTGATCAGACCTATTTTGTTTACCAATTAGCTGGTTGACAAAATATTCACCCAACATGGTAGAACTTGGATTGAATCTAGTAAGCCAGTCTGTTCACTAAAAGAATGTTAGTAACTACCTTAGATCAAGTCCTATTCAATCAATTCATAATCTCTAGTCAAGTGCGATCAATGCCTGCCTTAGCTATAGAAACTAGGGATAGGGGTGTTTAAATGGCCTAAAGGCCCTAGTCGCCTAAAGTCCTTCCCGAAGTTGATTGAGTGCATAGCTATAATAACACTATCTCCCTCGGTAAGCACATAAATTGCCCTGATCAAGGGCATAGATATAGATAGGCCTTGTATATAGATATAGATATAGATATAGATATAGATATAGATATAGATATAGATATAGATATAGATAACCACAATTTCCCCCAAATGGATATATATAATAATCTATTAATGGGAGGGGTGCTGACTATGACTATATATAACCACAATCACCCCCAAATGGATATATATAATAATCTATCTATGGGAGGGGTGCTGACTATGACTTTATATAACCACAATCACCCCCAGATGGATATATCCTATCAATCCATATATAGAGAGGGGGTCCCTATCTAAAAAGAACTAGAGTGTGTTGTCACCGAGCTACCTTCATCTGCATCAATTTTGATAAAACTAGAAGGTGCCGACATTGAGCCACCCTCATTTGCATCAATTCCACTCTTACATCCCCATATATAGATTGTTCTCCTTTCAAAGATTCTAGGGTCATTCATGTGAATGAGAACATGATGACTCATTTGAATTGGCATGTCCAAGGTTAACTCATTTTCAAGTGATTCTATCCTAGATTAGAGATAACCTATGATCTGTGGTGATCCCTTCCCCTTACCCATATAGAGAGTAGGGAATAACCAATAACCAGACTACCCCTAGGATTAGAGTACATGGTGATCCCCTTTCCTTGCCCATATAGAGAGTATGGCAATTCAGTAATTCAACATGTAACCATGGCATATAAACTAGACTAGACTATACCGTGACCATGAAATGCAAGTTATATTATACATAGAGTTTGTGTAACTAGTCTATGATGGAGAACCCTCCCCTCCCCTTCCCTTCCCTCTATATAGATCTATATCTAGATCTCGATCTCAAAATTTTGATCACCGGGAGAATCAAGTATTGCCCTATATAATGTAATGTCCCCAATTTTCTATTAAAATGGTTTAATTAATTAATTAAATTATTATGAAAATAAAATTAACTTCTTTTAAAAGTTTCTTTGGAAGGCTTTAAAAGAAGGGGAAAGCAAAGCATTTGCATTATCTAATATCTTCTTTTGCAAAATTATTCTGAGAAGCTTGAATCGGTGATTCAGCTGGAATCTCTGAGGACGAAACCCTTCAGTAGATTGGCAAGGAGTTGGACGAAAACCCAGTACTTTGTTAGAGGTGGATTCGAGACGGAATCCAGATTGTGCATATTGGTCAGTTCGGGAGCTTCAAAGGCCATTCACAGAGTATACCAGGGTTCAGCCTATGCAAATGGGTTCCAGGTATTTATTCATTGTTTAGGTTCCAAATTTATATATTTTATTTGCATATCAGGTTTAGGTACAGAAATCCATACGGATAGATAGATCAGCACCAGGCCGTACCAATAGGGTCAGAAAAAGGAAAGGGCACAGTTCGGCTGCAGGGTTATACAGAGACCGGCATCGGCATATAGGCCGACATCGGCCGATTATCTACCGACGCCGGCAATCAGGGAGTCAGACGCAGGCAGAGGTCGCCCTCAGATGACCGACGGCGGCAGGGTATCGACCGACATCGGCATCCTCAGAGACCGACGTCGGCGACTGTGTTTTCTGGACACAGCAGGCCGAGAGCACGCAATCCCAGGTTTTTTATTTCCAGTTTGGTTGTTGATATAATAATTGGGTTTTGAGACCAATCTGTAATAATTTTATGACATTTGGGGCTATAGTATCAGTTACATTCGGTTTTATATCTTTGTCCAATTGATTGAATGCTGTAAGTAGTGGAAATCAATTTTATTTGCTTTCAATCCTAGTTTAGGATCTTTCAGTGGTATCAGAGCCATGCATCTTGCCAGCCTGTAGGGGTAAAACTATTTTATTTCTATGCATCCTGGAAGATTTGATAGAAGCCATAGATATTTTACACAAAGTAGAGCTCAGTACGAGCGAGAGTTGGGTTTAGGATAGCGACCTATCATGGCCGAAGAACAGAGGAATGCCCATAGAAACTAGGATGAAGAAGAAAGGGAGATGATGAGGACCCTCATCACTACCTAGCCCAGGATTGTTCAGGCTCTAGACCGATTACAGGATACCATGGAGCGTTTAGAGGTGGATAGACACAGAGGAAGAAGGAATAGATCAGCTTCAGTGACTAGTAGTGATCATACCAATCATTCCAGTCAGCATAGTCACCATTCCCGTTCTTCGGTGGGGAGCTCCCGTCATTCCTCTAGGTGACATCATCATCATACACCTACTCCTAATAGACCATTACTGCCTCAGTTTGTACCAGGTGGACAACCAGTACAGGTGGAACCACCAGAGATGGGGTTCCAAGAGTCCGTTTTGGCAGCGACAGCAGAATGGAGAGCTCTACCCCCAGAGGTTAGGGAGGTTTTTCCTTTTCCCCAGTATTGTGCACAGCGTAGAGACACGGCTAAACTCAGGGGAGATCGGGGTAATAGGCCACCACAGCAGCAGCATAATCATGACCTCAATAGAGCTACAGGGAAGATTACATTGGCTTCATATAATGGTTCTGGAGAGACTAGTGCAAGAGCTTGGGTCCACAAGCTAGACATATATCTTTCTTTGAGGCCCATGCCTGAGCGTGAAGCCATTCAGTTTGCGGTATTACATCTAGAGGGGATCGCATATGATTGGTGGCACCATGGATTGGTCACTCAGGATCATGCTTTAGTTCACTCCTATGCTGAGTTCACTGAGAGACTTATTGCACGGTTTGACCGTAAGGATACAGAACTTTACTACAAGGAGTTGGCTCATCTTAGACAGAGTGGTCACGCAGAAACTTATATTAATGAGTTTCAGCGTATTGTAGTTATGGTACCTGATATGCCTCAGAGACGGAGTGTGATGTTGTTTATTGAGGGATCACAGGATAGACTTAAGGGACTGGTACGTGCTTTCCAACCAGCCACTCTTAAGGATGCCATTGATGTGACATTGAGACTGGACACTGTTCCCACTTCTTATTAGGGTGATAAGAAAATAGCTGCGGAATCTCGGCCTATACAAAAGGCCAACACACCACAAATTAAAGAAGGGCCATCCTCTACAAGTCCTTGGATGAATCAGGAGACTAGGAATGACTTGAGGAGGAAAAAGTTATGTTTTTCCTGCAAAGACCCATGGGAGCCAGGCCACCGTTGCATGGGTAAAGGAAAGGTTCATCTGATTGAGGTAACTTCGGAGTGTGGAGATGAGGAGGTCCCTGATACGGACATTGAGGATAATATTGAGCAGGATCAGATACAGTTGGAGTTAGACACCCCAGAGCCTTTGGCATCAGCCAAAGCAATTATGGCTACTCTCTCCAGTTATCCTAATTTTCATGCCTTTCAGTTGAAAGGTACACTTGAGGGTAAGTGGGTAGTGAGCTTGGTAGATACAGGTGCTACACATAACTTCATTGACCAGAAGTTAGTGGGAAGGCGTAGATTACAGTATGAGAAGTTTGGTGGTTTCGGGGTAAAGGTGGCAGATGGTGCAGTATTGGGTTGTACCAAACGGATTCCACGGCTCAGCATTCAGATAGGGAATTACACTTTGACCGATGAATTTTATGTGTTTCCTTTAGAGGATAATGATGTGGTCTTGGGCATGCAGTGGTTACAGGGTATTGGGCGCTACATTATTGATCACCACCGTATGCAGTTAGAATTCCTTTCTGGGGGAAGGAAGATTATCTTGAAGGCAGAGCAAGATGGAGGACCTAAGGAGGGCTCATCCCACAGGATGGAGTCTCATTTTATAGATGATGTGGTAACTAATTCTATTTGTTGCAGGGCATTTTCCTTTCCAATTATAAGTCTACATCCTTATGGGGATTGTGAGAGTTTGTTAATCAGAGTAGCGCAGCGGCCCTTTTCTAAGTCTAAGGTATGTGATGGTGAATTTGCTAATTACATATTGAGGATTATCACACTACTCTCTAGGAGAAACAAGGTGAATGTAGTCACAGATATTTTCTAGCCTGGTGTTTCTGATAGAAGAATTAGCAAATTTTTGAGATTAATATGGCATCCAGGTAGTTGGTATTGGGTATCAGGAGCGAATTGCTTGAGGACAAGCAATCTCCGGGAAGGGATGACTGTAATGTCCCCAATTTTCTATTAAAATGGTTTAATTAATTAATTAAATTATTATGAAAATAAAATTAACTTCTTTTAGAAGTTTCTTTGGAAGGCTTTAAAAGAAGGGGAAAGCAAAGCATTTGCATTATCTAATATCTTCTTTTGCAAAATTATTCTGAGAAGCTTGAATCAGTGATTCAGCTGGAATCTCTGAGGACGAAACCCTTCAGTAGATTGGCAAGGAGTTGGACGAAAACCCAGTACTTTGTCAGAGGTGGATTCGAGACGGAATCCAGATTGTGCATATTGGTCAGTTCGGGAGCTTCAGAGGCCATTCACAGAGTATACCAGGGTTCAGCCTATGCAAATGGGTTCCAGGTATTTATTCATTGTTTAGGTTCCAGATTTATATATTTTATTTGCATATCAGGTTTGGGTACAGAAATCCGTACGGATAGATAGATCGGCACCAGGCCGTACCAATAGGGTCAGAAAAAGGAAAGGGCACAGTTCGGCTGCAGGGTTATACAGAGACCAGCATCGGCATATAGGCCGACATCGGCCGATTATCTACCGACGCCGGCAATCAGGGAGTCAGACGCAGGCAGAGGTCGCCCTCAGACGACCGATGGTGGCAGGGTATCGACCGACGTCGGCATCCTCAGAGACCGACGTCGGTGACTGTGTTTTCTGGACACAGCAGGCCGAGAGCACGCAATCCCAGGTTTTTTATTTCTAGTTTGGTTGTTGTTATAATAATTGGGTTTTGAGACCAATCTATAATAATTTTATGACATTTGGGGCTATAGTATCAGTTACATTCGGTTTTATATCTTTGTCCAATTGATTGAATGCTGTAAGTAGTGGAAATCAATTTTATTTGCTTTCAATCCTAGTTTGGGATCTTTCATATAAATAGATAGTGTAGTTGAGTACAAAGTACTTTACAACCTAACCATCCCCATTATCTAGTCTAAGTCTATAGGAGTGCCCCCCTCGTGAGATGGACAAGTTCTAATTAATACCTCAAATGGGTCATTATCTATGATTCCCAAGTGTTTTATCTATCCACTGAGTCAAGTGACCCCCCCACATATATATATACATGGGGGTCACTTGACTTAGAACCCTCCCCTCTATATAGATCTAGATCTAGATCTCGATCTCAAAATTCTGATCACTAAGAGAGTCAAGTGTTGCCCTATATAGATAGATAGTGCAATTGAGTACCAAGTACTTTACAACCTAACCATCCCCATTATCTAGTCTAAGTCTATAGGAGTGCCCCCCTCATGAGATGGACAAGTTCCAATGAATACCTCAAATGGGTCATTAGCTATGATTCCCAAGTGTTTTATCTATCCATTGAGTCGAGTGACCCCCCCCCATATATATATATATATATATATATATATATATATATATCAAAATTTTAATCACCAAGAGAGTCAAGTGTTACTCTATATAGATAGATAGTGTGGTTAAGTACCAAGTACTTTGCAACCTAACCATACCCATTATCTCGTCTAAGTCTATAGGAGTGCCCCCCTCATGAGATAGATAAGGTCCAATGAATATCTTAAATGGGTCATTATCCATGATTCCCAAGTGCTTTATCTATCCGCTGAGTCGAGTGACCCCCTGTATGTATGTATGTATATATGTATGTCCATTTGAGTGCCCATTATCATATACTAGACTGACATGGTCTATTCTAGATTTGTGCCTAGATGCCATGTCTTATCTGAGTGTAGTTATATATATAGGGGAATATAGAGTTTTTTTGGCACCCCATAGAAAGGTTATGGAATGGAGTGCCTTTCCCATATAGATATATAGGGTGCCTCATAGATATAGATCCTAATATAGATAGATATATAGGGGTAGCCCCATATCCATATATGTATAAGGTAAGACACTAAATGAGGAAACCCACCTGACCTTGTCTCTATTATCAAAATGAGATGGTGACTTAGCTCAATCTCTTCTATTTGGGCTAGGGATAATAGAGACAAGGGGCATTGAATGGGCCAGATAGAGTATAGGTGGGGGTTAGAGTTTTGTTAAATGATAGGGTGATAAGGATAACTTGACCAACCCTATATATATATGGGCCCTATCTCTATCTATATATGGGATCAATGGGGTATATATTCATTGTCAAGTCAGATCTAGAGGTAGAAAGTAGAAACATATGCAGATTAAGTCTATATCTATATGGGGCCATTAGGGGAGAGGATAGATGTGGTCAACCTCTAACCTAACAAGGACCTCACCATATGTGCGAGTGTTCCCTATTGTTTGTTTATTTATCGGGAAGAGTGTGCCTCCTATGCCTTGTTCATCTTCATGGGAGTTTCATTTAATTATAGATTAGATAAGCCCCACCCCCCCAACAGTATATAGTTTCATTAGCACCCCCACCCCATATAAACTAAACTAACTATAAATGGAGTAGAGAATACTTTGTCCATGGGTTAGTAGGGGCTTTAGGAGTCTATTTCTCATTGGGATGTCAGATGCATTCCTTATCGCTCATGTGTCCAGATAGAATAGAATGGTGGAATGTAGGTGATGTTCTCTACTCTATGAACCCTATATCTCTTATCTGGATCAATGGGTGATCAATGCCCCATTATTAATTCCCCATATAGAGAGAGCCCCTCCCCCCTCTCTATGATTTAAATGCCCATCAAACTGCCATATAGAGTTTAATGGGGGCCCCATGCCATATAAGTTGAGATGAGTTTAATGGGGATATGGGATTGAGTATAGATATGGATCTATCTATTCTCTATATAGGGACTATCACTTAGTTTCACTTGATATAGTGATTGATTTCCTTTTTATATGAGATCCCAACCATCACCATATAGATAGATATCTAGGGAGGGGAGCCAACTCTCTAGAATCTATTTATAGTGCCCTTGACCCCAACCCTAACTAGGGTCTATATCACTATCTATATCTATATCATTATCTATATCTATATGTATATCACTATAACTATCTATGGATAGGGCACTACCAGTCTATATAGATGGAGGGCACTCTCGCACCCCTATCTATTCTATCTAGCTATCTGCCCCTATCTAGATCTAGATATGGGGTATATATACTATAAATAGGGGTCAATGACCTACTCTATATAGATAGAGGGGGGGCTATCTATCCTATGGATGGGAGATGATCATCCATCATCCAACTATTATATACATGATATGACTTAGACAAATATATATAGGGGGTGGGCCTACTATTCTATAGGGATCCCCCCACCTCCTATCTATCTGATAACAACATATCTCTCTATATTGTGATAAGGAGAGGAGTGAGTGTAGATATCAACCCCCCATATATGGTTTGGGTTTATGACATCACTATTTGATCTAGCACTACTTAGAAGAAGGTGGTCCACACACAGGTGGGTGAACCAAGGAAGAGGATTAGGTGATACAAGACCCCCTCTCTATATATGGGGCTTTAACTAGGGATCAGAGTAGATTTGCATTTGATTCGATCTTCTCAACTATTCTATTCCCATATAGATAGGGGCCCCTAGAGAGTATATAGTCCCATTTATAGAGAGAGGGGAAAAGGGTTACTCCCTTTCTACAGATAGATGGAGATAGATCGAGGGACTCACCTGACTCTACTCTATAAAAATGGGTGAGGGCATTGATCCATACCTTGAGCCATATCCATCTAGTTTGATAAGGGGCATCCATTTCAGCTATCTCCATAGTGGTAGATGGGGCTGTGAGCCAAAATTCACATATAGATGGTGGGCCTCTCATTATCACACACTCACTCACACACACACACACACGCATAGAGGATAGGGGCCATGAATATCTTATATCTTCATTAGTCATATCATCTACGTAATCAATTAAATAAATGTCCCATCATCCCATTAGAAATATATGTCTTGATAGGGCTTTGTGGTGATCCCCTCTCCTCTATCTAGATATGGGGATTTTAAAGCCACCTATTTGTATGTGTCGACCCCCCACCTACTCCCCCATATAGATTAGAGTAGGTGGGGCATCATAGATGTATCCATCACCAGATGGATATATATATCTATAAGATAAGATATATAGGAAGGGCCATCCCCAACTATACATAGTTAATCAATCTATATAGAGGTGGGGGAGGGAAGTCAACCCCCAACCATATAGAGTTGATTTGACCCCATATATATATATGGGATTTTAGATATAAAGGGGAGGGTCTCCCCATATATAGATAGATGGGGGGTTGCTTCCCTATCTATATTTATCTACCACTATATTTATCAAATCCAACAATAATGATCTTGAGATAGTATTTGCTATGCTCAAGATAATATTCACTAGGCTCAAGATAAGATTTATAGGGAGGACACCATATAGAGTTTAGTTGATTTGAGTTGAGCTCAATGGGATCTATCTATTGGGGTACATTTCCCTCTATATATATATCAAAGCCGGTAACGAAGATAAATAGGGCCACCGATCTACCTATCAATCCCATATATATATAGAGGGGCGATCCCTTCCCTTTCCTAACCCTAGCCTGACCCAAGACCTATTTATCTAGACCTATGAGCCTATCGATTCTCTCTATGGACCCCTTCCCCACCCCTATATATAGAGTTTAGTCTCATATAAAGAAATGGGGGTTGCCTATCTATCTATATCACCCATATAGATAGGGTGTATATAATAGAGTAGAGATAGGGTCCACCAGATGTAGAGGGGCATATGTGATATGAGTGGTCACTATAGAGTAGATATTTATATGGCAACATAGAATAGACCAATATCTATTTATACTATATGGGAGTGGGTCATAGCTTTGAACCCCTCACCAACCCATCCCCATCTATATATCTTATACCCCATCTATATATCCCCTATCTATCTAGACCCTATAGATAGATATACCCCCATCTATATATCTCAATCCCATATATATAGATATTTGGTATGCCCCTCACCAACCTATCCCCATATATAGATCTTAAGCCCCTATAGATAGATTGTATTCCCCTTCACCCCATACCCTCACCAACCCAACCCCTATCTATCTAGACCCAGGCCTAACCTGTAGAGAGTCTAGTCCTATATAGAGGGGGGTCGCTTATCTATCTATATAGAGAGAGTTTGGTGAGGGACCTCGAGGGGGGCTATTTGTTGATCTATATCAAGATATATAGGGGGTGATATGCTAATCTCTCTATATATCATCTGCTATAAATATCTAATAATCTATATTTCCATCTATTGATCTATATCTCTATTCGTTGATCCACTCTATAGATCTCTCTTTATCTCTGACTAGAATATACCCATCCAACTATATCCACCCACACATATCTAGTTGGGCCCAATATTAGAGTTCTCTCTATTTTTTGATGGATGCATCACCCTATATATTTAACTAGGTGTATGTGATATATATAGAATTGGGGCATCAAGTCATTCCATTCATGCAACCCAACCCCTTAGATATAATGGGTGATCCCCCAAATATAGATATATGTGCCCTATCTTATCTCTCATCTATATATAGAGGGGGCCAAATAGGTATATATGGGATTGATCTAATCTATATTCATGTGATCATAGTTCATTACAATCAACATTAGTGGGAGATGGGGCCTGTCTACATATCTGGCTCCCTCCCAATAACTAGTGAGAGAGATAAAAAAGAGAAGAGCATCTACCCTATCTATATATGGGGAGTGAATTTAGCCCTGATGACCTAATCTATCTATATAGTTAAAAACTCTATGTATATATAGAGAGGGATCCCCTATATATCTATAGGTTCCCCCCCTCTATATATATATGCTGACCTAACCATTATCTTAGCCATCCCCAACCCCATCTATATATCTGCCTCTCTCTATATATAGGGGTTGTCTTATAAATATAGAGGCTTGACCCCTATCCATGTATAACCACTAAGGCTTTTAGTCCCCATCCATATAGAATAGAGGATCCAACCAATCCCCATCCCCCATCTATATATAGGATAGGGAATTTAAACCCAACTAAGACCCGTATAAACTTTATAGGGACCCATATAGATAGAATGGCCTCAATGCTCGGGAATCCATATCCATCCAATGAGTTGTATATATAGGGATAGGGTGATTTGATACAATAGGATATGAACTTAGACATATCTCACTTCAGTCGATCGATGACTAGACTACACCCTATATATCTAATCCATATGCCCCTATAGGGGAATCAAGACTGGAGATGGGGATATGCCCCCTATAGATATAGACTAGGACTGGATATTCACTCTTCATATCGAATATGAAATTCAGACTCTTCATATCGACTGAATACCCCTTCCACCCTCTATTTAAACTCCCATATATAGATAGAGGGTCCCATATACATATATATATATATATATATATAGAGAGAGAGAGAGAGGGCTCGAATCTATATTGTGCCCCACCCTCTCTATATAAATAGAGGACTCTATCTCTATGAGCTATAGTAGAGTCTTGATGCCCCTCATCTAGTCTAGTAGAGCTATAGTCTAGTTGGGAGGCCCCTCGTCTATCTAGTCAGTTGTATCTATAGGTGAACCCGATAGATAAATAGATATATAGAGCCCAAAAAACTCTCCATTCCCCCATATATATATATATATATATATATATATATATATATATATATATATATATATATATATCTTTCTAGTCAGGCATAGATCTATAGTACAGTCTATTAGTTACTCTATAGTCTAGTCAGGTATAGCTCTATAGTTGTTGATGAACCTATGCCCCTCACTATATATAGGGGCATCTATATAGTGATAATGACAAAGGGGCCTCTTGATCTCTATCGAGTGGGCTATACTCACTCCTCTATATTGGGTTGGGTTGGGTTGGGTTGGGTTGGGTAGATAGGACCCCTTCATATCATGTATATAATAGATGGACCATCAACCCCTATATATAGATATGCATATAGATGAACCATCAACCCATCTATAGACCAGTCTATGTTGATGGACAACCCATTTGCTTATATATATATATATATATATATATATATATATATATATATATATATATATTGAAAGATTAGTGATTAGATAGGGGTGAAACATGACCAAGTCATGTTTGATACGAATACAACCTACAACTATATCTAGGGCATTAGGTTGCATGAAAGACCCACCCTATAGATAGATATATAGGGGTTTCTAAAATCATAGTGGAGGTCAGGAGATGTCCCCCCTCTCTAAATAAAGGATGAATTGGGTTGTCCTATAGCTGATAACCCAGTAGATATGCCAACTCCAAAATCCCAAATCCCAACTCCTAACTCCCAAATCTATTTAGGATGGGATGGGATGGGGGATGGGGATAGGTGTAGTTTATATAGCCTAGACCTAACCTAGTATCATATACAAGGGCCCTCACTGATGGATTCAGATTTTGAATTCTAGATTCTATTAGATGGTGATGGGCCCTATACATAACTCACTCAGAATATAAATCTATATATGGGTATATGCCATGGCCAATTGATCACCAATAAATCTATGAAATCACTAGCATTAATATCTAGAACATATCAAATTCTAGTTGGATAAAAAGATAGGGGTTGCACTATTGTTGGATAAAAGATAAGGGTTGTGTTACTACCATATAGAATAAATATATAGGGCCTTACCCCCTCTCTTTATATGGGGAATGTCAAATTGAATAAGAAAATGATCGAGATGAGTAAGTACCTCTTCCAAGGAGAGTAAACTAACTAATCTCCTAAGCGGCCCCTATCTCTATAAGGGAATGTCGATCGAGCACCACATCATCTATATGTGGTGAATATGAATATGAATGGGTAAACTTAGACTTGGGTAGATATAAAATTCCAAATTGATCAGATGATAGATGCGAACTAGGTGTTCATTGATCTACCTTATCGTATCCCATAATCATAGATGAATGGGCAAAAATTTGATAGATTTGATGGCTTTGATAGCTTTGATAACATTGGATCAAACCCTATAGCTATAATTTGGGATGGCTCAAACACCCAACCCCCCACCTTATAGAGTGGAGTGGAATGGGCTATCTCTATTGTATTGGGGGGACATTATCCTGGTCTGAAATCAAGGAGTGACTTTAGATAGGCCCCACCCACTATATAGATAGAGTTTCATTGGCATTGACACCCCATATAAACTATAAATCTCATATCAAATACTTATCTATCTAGGGAGCCCCCCTACCATATATATAGTGTTTTTGGCACCCCCACCCCCATATATAGATCGATCGAGATTGATCTTATATCATAGTGAATAATCTATCTATTTGGCTATCTGATCGACCCCATCTATATATAGAGGGAAGTAGATAGGTCTTCAACAAGATTGTCATAGATATATAGGGTATCCCATCCCCCATCTAGATAGAGGGCAAGATCTATCATCTCTGAGATCATATTGATGCCCTTATAGATCTAAATCTAGATTTATAAAGCTATATAGATAGAGGGGTCAACCATGGTATGGATTGGATAGAGAAACCAACTCCCAACTTTAAAATGAGTCTATCCTATTTATTCTGAGGATCACTATATATGGGGGTATCAAATGCCATGTTGGTTGAGTCCCCATAGAAAATAGGCAGTGTCCAATCAAGCTAATTGGCATTTATGGATTGTTATAGATTTGATTCTATTCTACATGGACTATAGTTATAGATAGTTGTCAAGTCCCCAGATAAGACTATATAGAGGGTGGGGGAAATGGACCCCTTATCTCTACATATATATGGGGTGGGGACCCTATCTATTATATGTTACTCCCCTATCTATATAGTAGATCAGATATATATAAGGGGAGCCCCCCAAGATAGAGCTTCTTTGGCCCTAGATAGATCTGCCATATATAAATTCGGTAGGGCCAAATATATATTTATATAGGGATGGGGCTAGAGATATATAAGGATTTATTTAGAAGAGTCTATATCTATATTAGGACCCCTATCCCATATATATAGATAGGTCAATCCCTACCCCCTATGTGTGCAGCAAATCAATTATTCTCTATATAATTAGGGGGCAAGGGGAGGGTGTAGCAAATCAATGCAGGTAGTATGGCCTTTATTTTCCCATAGATAGAGAGGGGCTCCCTCCACTCAAAATCTAGCTGAGTGTTGAGAGCCATGGATATAGGGATACCATAGGGACTCTAGATAAACCCACTCACTCTAATCACATTTATAACCTAACTGTCCCTCAACCCATTTGTGATGTGTTGGAGGCAAGGCACAAATAGAGTTTGGGGTTGAGACTCCCATCCAGTAGGATTAGGGATAGGGCTCTTCCAGGAAGGCAAATGATATACACCCTTGGCCACCTATGATGGATAAAGGGGGATGGCCCCTATCTATATCTAAACTATGGGGGAATAGATCCAGTCTCTCTCTCTCTCTCTCTCTCTATATATATATATATATATAGCTTTGCCATATGCCTAGGATCTACAATTAGCACCCATAGGTTCCTATAGATCTATATGGGAAACCAATCTAGTGGCTAATGAAACTATTTACTACGTAGTGAACCTACGCTTACCCCCATATATATAAAGGGCTCAATGGCCTAGCTAAACTAGAAATATCTATTTGGGCAACCCCTTCCAAGGTCTACCCATTCCTCTCTATATACATATAGAAGATGGAAGGAGGCTCCATTAGAGGATAACAACTAGGCAAGTCAAGTGGAGCCCTATATATAACTAGGAATAGGTTTGTTTTGATTAGTTGGTGCGCTTATATCATATAAAGGAGAGGGATGCAATAGACGTGACCAACCAAAGATGGATGTGGTTGGTGAGATAGAGTTTATTGGTATATCCATCTAGATATAAGGGAGGGCCAAAATGGATATAGAGATGGGATTTGATCTATCTGATCCTAGTGCCATATATACATACAGGGGTTATCCCAATTATATTAGTTGTATCACGTATATAATATGATAGGATAGGATGATGGATGATCCTAGATAGATATCTATACCCATGGATATATACTAGAAGAGACTACCATAGTCATCTAGATAAGTCGCATCCAGTCTAGCCCTCTATCTATATAACTAACTTGATCACCTCTATGAAGGGCTCAATCGATGGAACCTATCTATCTATATATTTATCTACTGGGAGTGACTCAACTATCTTGATCTAGAGTTAGCATAGTCTATATTCACTATGAGATAGAGATAGAGGGTGGCACCCCATAGATAGATTTATCTCTCAACCCATGACCCTATCTATAGATCTAGGGAGCCATATAGATAGATAGATAGATAGATATGTGGCCCCCTATCCATATTCAATCTATAATTTATATTTATATATGGGGTGACACCCCTTCTATCTCTATCTCATAGTGAATCTATATTGTGCCAATGCCAATAAACTCTATTTCTAGACTGTGCCAATTACAATGAAATTCTATCTCTATACAGTGGTAAGGGAATAGAGATTAGAAGATCTGGTTGGCAAGAAACCTCTAGTTATAGTTATAGTGGGCACTCCCCCACCCATATCTATCTAGGGAGGGGTAGGGGAGGGGTGGTTATTTGTTGTCAGGGTGAGTGATAGATCTATAATAAATCTAGATTATGAGGCACTAAGGGTTAGGGGTGAGTGATAAATCTAGAATCAATCTAGATTATGGGGTGGGGAACTCAAAAGTCTAGTCCCATATCCCATCTATATAGAGGAGAGGACAAATATAGAGTTAATCAATATAGAGGGGTGAGGGGGGGAAACCATATAAAGTTGAGTTGAGTTTAGATATAGAGGGGCTCCCCATATCCATATACATAGTGTTAGAGTCCCCCTACCCCCTATATAGATCTGCCATAGATAAATTAGATAGGTCCCCCTCCCCTCCCTTCCCCTCCCCTCCCCTCTATATATAGATTATAAATTCTATATGGGATATATAGGACCTAGGAGAGGGGATGCCCTCTAAAGTTTCCAAAAAATAACTCTATACAGTTGGTGTGTTTCTATGAGGAAAAGAGAGCAGAGTTTGATCAAATTCTTGATGTTAATGTGAACCCTATATTATATGGATGGGGTCAGTCGAGTGTTGACTATATAGAGACTCCCTTGACATATATATCTAGTTAGGCCACAACCCTATATATAGATAGATGGATGGGGATTGGGATAGGGCCAATGTTAATGCCAGTGACTAAATGCCTTCTATAGCTAGGGTCCCTATCTATGAATCTTGGGCAACCATATCCATAGATAGCTATGAAACTACAACACAAGCGGGTCTCATCTCGCCCCTATCTATATATGGGGGTTGGGACTATCTAGATTGTATATAGGGGGGCCTATATCTATATAGGCATCTAATGGGGTAAGGGTCGATAGCCCTCCCTCCATATATATGAGTATTCGCTACGCTCAAGCTCAAGATCAAAATTAAGAGCAAGATCAAGATCCATATAGAGATGGGGAAGGGGAGGAGGGAAGGAGGGAGAGGGAGGGGGCCTTAAATTTATAAGTCATAGGGCCCCTATATATCTATCTAGAGGGCCCCAATAAGTTTAATAATTTATAGGGGCTTGAGAGCCCTATTTGGACTGTGGGATTGAGAGATAGCGAACAAAATAGAGTTCATGGGTTTGAGATATTATCTAGGATAGGGAAGGCTATAGGCACTCTCTTGATGGCCTACCTTACCCCTCCACTATAGAATAGAGCCTTATATCCATGGGAAAGTTCCCTCTCTATAGTCAAGCACCCTGGACTATCCCTATCTAAATAGAGGGGATAACCACCCCCAGCCCCCACTATCTAGGGGGAAGGGGCCCTAGATAGATATATAAGCCCCACCCCATATATAAATTAGAGAGGGGGCATATCTTAACTCTATCTATCATCAACTAGATCTAGATATAATAAATTAGAATCAAAGGCATTCAGCATAGTGGATGAAGGACTAAAAAACTTCTAACTATGGCTCAGTCCGTATTCGATAGAAGATCGTCCCCGATCGATGACAGAATAGATACATATAGGCATAGGCTAGATATATATAGGCATAAGCAAGTAGCTAACCTAGACCCACCTAGATAGATATATAGGTTGATGAAGCATTGATGCACCCAACCACGTACATGTGCCTAACATGAACCATATCTATATAGAGGGGTAATTGATGCTTCGTAAAACTGGGCATTGATACACCTTGAACTATATATATAAATAGAAACTACATTGAAATTAACCTACCACAAATCCTACTCCACTCCCACTCTATCCATATGATTTTCTGAACTGAACCTAACTCCCCCACTCCATATAGAGGTTAGAATGGAATAGAGGTTATGTCAAGCCCCCCATCGCTATATATCCTTATCGGTGGAGTGTCGAATATTGGGTGTCCCCTCAAATATATCTATCTGGACCATATTTATTATATATTTAAGGAAGGGGTCCCCCTATCCCTAGATAGAGGTGGGGTTGGGGCCTCGACCTCCCGAGCATCTAGATAGATAGTTCTATCGGCACCTTATCAATGTAGATAGATATAGTCAGAGTCATCACTCTCCTGAATCTATAGGATGAGGTGAGGGTGGTTATGGATGGCTATATAGATATAGAAGCAACACCCCCTCAAGCCCTATATATCTATCTGGGTTATATTAGATCTATTTAGTGGGGAGGGGGGTCCTCTTTATATAAATGCTAGCCCCTCAAGCCATATATATCTATCTAGGTTTCGTTGGCCCTCTCTCTATATATAGTCTATCCCCTATATATTTAAACCAACTCAAATTTATATGGTTGGGGGTGGCTTCCCCCAAGCCCTATATTTCTGCTTGGGCCCCCAACTATCTATCTTTTTTTGGCAACCATATAAAGTGAAAAGTTAAAGTTAGAGCCCTTCTCTATTTAAAATAAATCCCATATAAAGTTTAGTTTAGTTTTGTTTAGTTTAGTTTAATTTAGTTTAGTTTAGTTTAGTTATATATAGAGGTCCCCTCAACTAACTATATCTAACTCCATATATAGAGAGAGGCCCCCTTCCCCCCTATATAGATTTGTCATATATAGATTAGATAGGCCCAAATAGATAGGGCTTGGGGGGAAGCCATATAAAGTTTATATAGAGGGGGAGGGGTTGGGGGTGGTATCCCTATATATATTATCTATATGGTGCCCCCCCTCTCTATACTCTATATATTGGGAGTTAGATAGAGTTTAGTTTAGTTTAGTTTATATAGAGGGGGAGGGGAGGGCCCCTCTATATCTATCTAACTCCCTATATATAGAGTATAGAGAAGGGGCCAAAAGAACTTAATATTTGTGCCCTTCCCTCCTTCTATATAAACACTATTTAACCCTAATCCCCATCCCCATTCCCATCCCCATATATATACAGAGGGAGAGGGAGAGGGAGAGAGGGGCCAAAAAAACCCTATCTTGGGGGGTATTCGCTATGCTCACCCCATATATAGATGTCTCCCCCTACCCCTCTATATAAACTAAACTAGGAGGAATATGGGAGCCATATCTATCTGATCTAAATACAACTTTAGACTATGGATATATAAGATATATAGGGAGGGGGCCTCCCAAATAGATATATAGGCAACTTAAACTATATATAGATTAAAGAGGAACCATTTAATCTTTAGTTGGGGCATAGATAGAGCCCTATCTATTCTCTATTCAAGGCATCAACCTTTTATTGTGGGCTAAGGAATTATGATCTAAGAACCTGATGAGCTAAAATAAGAACCTACCATATATGGCATATATAGGGGTGAGTTAAGACCCTAACTTTGTAAGTGTGAGCTAAAAACCACCATATTGTCTTGTCCAGCTAAAAACCAAAATGTAAGCTAAAAACTACCATATTTGTATATAGTCTATATATGGCTAAGAACCATTCAAAGAGAAGAGACCCCATCTATTCCATGAAGTCATGTCTCCTTAGTACTACACATATAGTCTAAGTCTCGATTGGGCCCTCTCACCTATACCCAATCGGTTGACCCCCTCCAGATTAGATGGGGACCACTAGCTATAGAGAGTAGGCCCTTGGTTGGGCTGGTGGGGTCAGGCTAGATATATAATACAACAAGATAATATCTAGAGTTGCCCATTTTGTATAGACTAGATGGGTTTTGGGGAATCGATTAAGCAACTCCACTCCCTATCTATCTATATGGTAGTTGAGCCCTTTATCTCTATCTGATTGGGTCCTCACCCTATATATTTATTCTCTATGGTGGTCGGGCCCTCTACTCTATAGATATGATATGGGGACCGGTCAGGCCCTTGTCCCTCTCTCGGCTATATAGAGTAGTCCCTCTCCCAACCCATATAGAGATATAGGGCAGATAGGGATAAATAGTCTAGTCTAGTCTAGTATATATAGGGGAGGGGGGAGGGCCAAAGAAACCTAGATAGATATATAGGGCTTGGGCCAAAGAAACTCTATTTTGGGGGGGTCCCTCCCCCAACTATATATCTATATGTCGTATATAGATTAGAGTGTCAGTTAGTCATGTCATATATTATTATTATTATTATTATTATTATTATTATTATTATTATTATTATTATTATTATTATTATTATTATTATTATTATTATTATCTTCTCAAGTTTGGAACTAGAGACTCAAGAGGGTGATCGCAGCCCCCTATCTACAAATATCTAGTAATGAACCAACCTTCATTTGGTTCTAAACCCTAACCTCTCATATTAAAGGCCCATGACTATCCCTGAAGGTTTGAACTAGAGATCCAACAAGAACAATGATGCTTCCCTATATATAGTTAAGATATGGTGACCCCCTATCCCTTTCTTTGGCCCTCTCTATATATACAGTCGATTTACCATATATAGAGATAGGGCCCTCTATTATATCTATAAATATAACTATAACTATAACTATATATATCCCATATATTTAGAGGGGTCAGGGGCATAGACACTAATTAGACTATCCATTGTCTTAACGGCTTGAGTGAGGGGTAAAGAGAGTAAGGAAAGGGTTATTAACCACATCAGTGGGAGTGCTCCCTCTCCCTTTTCTCTTTACTAGATAGAGGCCCCAAGATATATAATATGGCCCATGCCTTACTCCCTATATATCTCTAAGGGTACCCCTTACCTCTATAGATAGACAGAGAACACCCCATACCAACTTATATATAATATATAGGGGAAGTCAAGCACCCCCACCCACCCGATATATATATATATATATATATATATATATATATATATATATATATATATATATATATATATATATATATATATATATATATATATATATATATAAGGGTACCCATTAACTCTATAGATAGATAGAGAACACCCCATACCAACTTATATATAATATATAGGGGAAGTCAAGCACCCCCACCCACCCGATATATATATATATAGGCTGGACGGATGAGGAACATACTGGCCTCACCACACGGGCATCACCACTATATATATATATATATAAGGGTACCCCTTACCTCTATAGATAGACAGAAAACACCCCATACCAACTTATATTTAATACATAGGGCAAGTCAAGCACCCCCACCCACCCGATATATATATAGGCTGGACAGACGAGGAACATACTGGCCTCACCACATGGGCATCGCCACCACCCTCTTCTCTTCACTAGAACAGGCCAATCCTCACCACATGGGCATTGCCACCTCGTTTCTCTCTTTACTTGATGGACCCCCCTCTATCTCTATCTATCATAGTTAATAATTATATATTGTTCCCCCTCTATATATGGGGAGATAGGGGACCCACTATCTATATATATATATGGGGAGATAGAGGACCCACTATCTATATATAGTTATTTAGATATATGGGATGGGGAAACCTATATATATAGCGAGGTAGGCACCTATAAGGGTTAGTTATATACATAGGGTTGCTGCCCCCCCCCTCTCCCTCTATTGTGATAGGGATAGGGATATAAGCCCCCCAGAATAGATAGGGGCAGGGAGTTCCCCATAGATAGATAGGGGGCACTCGCATGATCTTGACATAATACTTACAAGAAAAAATTGGGGGGAAAATGACTAGATATAGCCATGTCCTCAACTATATAGATAGAAGGTTATATAGAGTTATTTTTGTCTATATAGAGAGTTAGCTATATATAGAGATAAGAGTTTATTTGGCATTCGCTTTGGCTATAGATAGAGATAGAGATAGAGATAGATTTTCTTTGGCTTTGGCTATAGAGAGAGATAGAGATTGAGTTTCTTTGGATTTGGCATTGGCCCCATCTAATCTATAGGGCACCATCTATAGAGATCAGATCTAGGTGGGTGCCCCCCTCTATTTAGATAGGGAATAGATATCTAGGGGGTTTTCATAGATCTATTACTCACCCTGACTAGATAGCCGGCCCCAATAGATAGAGATAGATCTATAGGGTTGCCATATAGATAGATAAATAGGGATATATCTTAAGGGGTTGATTGAGTGTTGACTATAGAGAGTTTCCCTCTTGATCTAGAGCTATAGAATATATATGGTATGGTATGGATAGGGATATTGGTAATTGCATGTAGTGAGTAACAACGAACTAACTCTCCACTCCTTACCTTACAAAAAATGAAATGTATAGGCTTTTCTAATTAGCCTTTATGATTAGGGAGGCCTTTTTTATTAGGGTAGGCCAGTCATGAGTCATTTAGGTTGGACTCTCTATTCGATTTGAGGTAGAGCAGATAATATTGCTCATTTATTGTATCATATATATGGAGGCAAACTTATGTTCATCACACCTAATGGAATCTATTTTCATAACAAAAATATATTATGTCAAGATCAGTTGCCAACACTTAATCGTGCCAACATCATAGAAGTTCCTAGATTGTGTGAAATTTTAGTAATTATAAAGGCATTCTATTTCAATGGATAATTAGCTATGGAGATTCCATGTAGTTAGAAATTTTCATAGGTGGATCGAGTTGAGTGCTCTCAGGAACAGGCCAATCCATTGGGGAAAGAGGGAGTCACACCACAAGGTGGGCATGATTCCTTACAAGGAAGCACTCTTCAAGGGCATATGATGTATAATTTACTGGAAAAGATTTTGACAGTCATGTTGGGAAATGACCTTTTGGTCCAGATACAAAAAAACTCCATCTAGTTCTTGATGGAAACGAAGTTCTAAAAATTATTCTTGAAACTAGAAGATCATTTCTAGATTTTTGAGCATATCTAAGGGTTCAATTTGAATATTGTAACTTCAGCCAACACACAGGATGAGAATCTACCATCATGGAGTAGCTTTTTATAGATGAATGACATTTATGCTCTCGATTAATAGATTGAGGTGTGAGCATAGAATGTATAGAGATAGATTTCCTATTCTCTATGGGGCATTGGTGCCCCTATATAATACTATATAGGCCAATGGGAGAGTCATATAGAGATATAAAGGCCCTCTCCCCTCACCATATAGATGGGGTGGGCTCTCGCTCGGCTCCATATCCATAGACATAGTGTTAGATGCCAACTAGACGCACATCCCATCCCATCTATATAGAGAGGAAGAGGCCATCTAGATATTTGGGAGAGCCCCCCCCCATCCCTCCTATATATATTAGATCTACTAGATATTTGGGAGAGGGGGAATCTAACTAGATATTGGGGAGAGGGAGATGCCAACTAGATATTTGACCTCCCCATATATAGATATATATAGGGTGGGGAGAGGCCCCCTTATATACATCTACTAGATAATTGGGAGAGGGGGGCACATATAGAGTTTAATGGGTAGATAGATAGATAGGTCTTGGCCAAAGCCTCTCTCTATATGGGACACCCCATCCCATCCCCATCAGAGATAGCGATAAAGTCTATATTCTCTATGGGGCATTGTCCCCATCATAGGTAGAGTTTATATTCTCTATGGGGCATTGACCACATCCCCATCCCCATATATATAGAGAGGGAGAGGGATATGGAGAGGGAGAGGCCAACTAGAGATTTGGGAGAGCCCCCTATATATATCTACTAGAATCCCCATCCCCATCTATATAGAGAGGAAGAGGGGGGCCAAATAAATAGAGATTTAGGAGAGGCCCCCCTATCCCCTATATAGATCTACTAGATATTTGGCCAAAGAAATATATATTTAGGAGAGGCCACCCCCAACCCAATAAATAAATCCCATTAAACTCTATATGGTATCCCAACTATCTATCATTTTTTGGCAAACCCCCCAACCCTATAAAAGTTTTCTATATATATATGGGGATTGAGTTATTTTAAAGTTTAGAGTTAGTTATAGTGGGGGTGAAGGGAGAAGGGAGGCACCCTATAGATAAGATAATATTCTCTATGCTCAAGATAAGATAATATTCACTATGTTCAAGTCTCGATAGACTAGACCCAATGCTATATAAAGAGGGGGGATATGCTCGAGATAAGATCATATTCACTAAGCTCAAGAGTCTATTATCTATACTTAAGATAAGTATTCATTATGCTCAAGATAAGATCATATTCGCTACGCTCAAGATAAGATCTATAGGTTGGGCCCCTCTAACTCTATATAATTGCATATATATAGAGAAGGGGGCCACCCCCAACCATATAAAGTTGAGTTCAATGGGCTCTAACTTTAACTTTATATGGTTGCCAAAAAAACCATAAATACTTCGGGGCCACATATAGAAATATAGGGCTTGGGTGAGGAGCTATATATTTGGGAGAGGGGGTGATACCATATAGATTAATTAGATAGGCCCTCACCAGATAGATAGATAGGGCCCTAATATAAAGATATAGATATGGGTATTCCTATATAGATAGATAGGGCCCTAATATAAAGATATAAAGATATAGATATAGATATAGATATAGATATAGATATAGATATGGGTAGCAAGAGTGATTCTGAGTAGTTGAATGATGTCCAATAAGTACCCTGATATTCTTGATTTATGTTGTATTTTTAGACTATTGTATCATGCATGAGTTTGAGACTTGAACTTGGTCTAGTTGTTGTGTTGGGTTGCTTCAGTTGACAGTTCCTTGCTTGTTTGTCTTTATTTAAGCTCATGTATCTTTGTGTCATATATAAATTATTGATTGTCCTTCTCATCTCATTTTCCACTCTTGGTAATCCCAAGCTTCATGCCTTCAAAACAGTCTTGCATGAACCAAATGGTAATTTGAGGGTACAAGTGTTTGTGGCCTCTGATGTGGCACACTCTTGTTACTCATCGTAATGTATTTGTTTGATATTTATACATGCCTAATTATATATATACCCATATATATATATATATATATATATATATATATATATATATATATATATATATATGGAAATACACACACACATATACCCATATAAATATGTATATAATTATATGTATAGATATATTTGTAAATACTAATATATATATATATGTAAAGAAATGTGTGTGTGTGTGTGTGTTTGTGTATTCAAGTGGTTGTATGTGTTTCTCGAAGGAAATGTGTAAGGGATGCATTGGAAGATGTGGGGGAGAGGGAGTGGTTAGGGAAATTGACTGGGAGTTGGCATGGGAAGAAGGGAGTGTGGTGAAGAGGCAGAGGAGAGGATGAGGAGAAGGTGAGATGGGGGATGTGAAGCATAGGAAATGAGAAAAGAGGAAACACATTGGGAAAGAGAGAGGGGTCAAGCAAAGGAGAGAGAAGGGAGGGGAAAAAAAGAAAATGTGTAGGGGATGAGTATGTAGGAAGAGACATGGGCAGATAGAGGGCATCAAAAAAATGCATGTCAAATGAGATTGAAGGATAAAAAGAGGACACGAAAGGTAAAACTATAACAGAGGTGAGAGAGGGAAGGAAGAAGGAATCAGGAATAAAAAGGGATGTGTTTGGAAAGCAAGCAGGGGATGCATAGAGATAGGATATGCAGAGGAATGATGGGTAGGGAAAAATTAAAGAAAATAGAAGATGCACGGCACAATGGTAGATGAAGAAAAAAATAGTAAGGAATCAGGCAGGAAGGAAAAAGAAAGGAAGATCCCAAAATAAAATAGAGAGAATATACATAGGGGAGGAAGACAGAATGGTGTTGGCTGATTTGTTTCTAGAATATTTCACATTGGCATGGAGATAGCGGTCGCGGTCAATGCCATTGTGGATAAGAAAAATAAATTTTTTTGATGTATCTTACCTACATTACAATAATTACTCTTTGCATCGACCAGGTGAGTCATTTGACTTTCAAATAGCTACATAGATGCATAGCACCCCACAGTATTTCCATATATTGTGTACTTCTATATCATTATATCTATGGATTGAAAAGTATACATATATACTGTAAATTTAAGGGGATGCGTATTTAAATTTTATTATATATATATATATATATATATATATATATACCTACCACACTCTGTGTTTTAAATCTATTACACTCAAATTGGGTCGAGTAAATGCTTGCTGAGGAAACCTTGTCTTTCTGTGAAATGTTATCTTTATATTTTTTAAATTTTGTTGTGGTTGTACCTGTATACATTGCTACTAACAATGGCTTTGAATTCTATAAATCCAACATTTGAGCCTAGAAGTTGCAGGTCATAGCATTCTTTTGTCCTAAATTATTTCACCTGTTTATAAACTCTTGGAACACCACACTATGTCCTTATTGGTTGCACAGCCAAACGAAACCAGTCAGTTATTAATATATATATAATAAAAAAAATTATATGGTATCTATTAATCTCTACAACAAATTATTTAATTATTATTATAATTTTAGATTAAATTGAAATTGACTTATGAAAATATTATTATTCAGACATGTTTTTATTTAGTTGTTATTTTATACTTTTCTATTTTTGAATCCCTGATTTGGGTTTTAACCCAGCATATGGGTAGAATATTATGATTTACATAGTTATTTAATCGTTGATATGGGAGGACAGTATGGGTTCTAATTATTAAAGGAACTAAATTTATTGGTAAATATGGGGGGCCTTAGACTGTATTAATTATGCTTAGATTTTGCTTAGAATGGGCATACAATGGTGTTGGGAGACACGATTTTGTCATTGAGGTGTGTATGGGTATTACATTATTGTGAGTTAATTTATATTAGATTCATGGTGACATAGATGATTTCAATTGGCTTGTCATTTTTTAATAATAGTTATTATAGTCCTTTACTTAACTTGATTTGGATAAAATTAGATGTATGTGTTTTTAGATGAAATTTTTGATGTGTTAATTGAACGACTTAAATCATTTTGTAGCTTTAATAGAGTCATATGCTTATGTATAGTTTAATTATGGAATAAGAATACAATCTTGTCGGAGTGTCATATTACAATGTTGTTTTTTATTTTAGTTAAAATGCCCTGATGTCCGCTAACTCTTTTTATCTTAATTTTAATATTCAGAGATCATGTGAAGTCGTGAGACCCCGTGATGATCCTCTGAATCCTCTTTGTCGATTATTATCTTAAAACTATTTATTGTTTGAAATGTCGACTGTTTAATTATTGTTTTTTGAAATTTGTGGACGTTATTGAGATTCAAATGAATTATTAGATCGAGTGTTTTATGTGGATTGTGTTAATTTTAGATCGATTATGATTATAGTTGACTATAGTCTTGAATGATTGTCAAAATCTTTAATTGTTTCATTAAAAATGAGGTAAGGTTAAGTTATCAATTATCATGTTTGGTTGATTTTATTATTAGTCCTTGACTTGGTTGTGTATACTATAAGTTATATGTGGTGTTTTCTAGTCTGCTATGATTACATGGTGTATACTCTTGATGAGTATTGTACCTTAGGTTAGTGTTATGTTATTGTGATGGGATGTCATTTGGTTCGAAATCCAAATTACTCAGAACTTCTTTGACCTTATTTATCCAAATCACCATCTTGTTGATGGTTGGCCTGGTAAGAACTATTGATGGTTGAACTCATAACGTGGGTTAGAAGGACTTGTTCAGTTCATTTACTTATTGTTCCATGCTTGGATGGTCACTTAAATATATAGTATTTTTATGTAAAGTGTTTTTTATTTAAATATACAATGCTTTTATGTAAAGTGTTTTTATGTAAAATATTTTTATATAAAGTATTTTTTTATATAAAATGTTTTTTCATTTAAACATATATTGTTTTTATGTAAATTATTTTTTTACACATATAAGGTGATTTTTTATCTCTATATATGATGTTTTTTATTTATAGTTTGTTTTATATATATAAGGTGTTTTTATATAATGTGTTTTAATGTAAAGTATTTTTTTATTTAAATATATGATACTTTTATGTAAAGTGTTTTTTCATTTAAACACATGGTATGTTTATGTAAAGTGTTTTTATTTAAACATATGGTGATTTTATGTAAAGTTTTTTTTTACATATATATAAGGTAATTTTTTATTTATAGTTTGTTTTATATACATATATAAAAGGTGTTTTTATATAAAGTAATTTTATGTAAAATATTTTTTTATTTAAATATATGGTGCTTTGATGTAAATTATTTTGATATAAAGTGATTTTATGTAAATTGTTTTTATATAAAGTGATTTTATGTAAAGTGTTTTTTCATTTAAACATATGATGTTTTTATGTAAAGTGTTTTTCATTTAGACATATAGTGTTTTTATGTAAATATTTTTTCATTTAAATATATGATATTTTTATGTGAAGTATTTTTCATTTAAACATATGATGCTTACAAGAACCATACATATGATATATATGTATAAAAAACATCATATATATATATATATATATATATATATATATATATATATATATATATATATATATATGAGCACCATACATGTGTGTGTGTGTGTGTGTGTGTGTACATATAAGATATATATGTATGTAAAACACTTTATATATGATGCTTTATATAAAGTGTTCTTTCATTTAAACATATGGTGCTTTATATAAGGTGCTTTTTCATTTAAATATATGATGTTTTTGTATAAAATATTTTTTCATTTAAATATATGATGTTTTTATATAAAGTATTTTTAATTTAAATATATGTTATTTTTATGTAAAATATTTTTTACATATATATAAAGTGATTTTTTATTTATAAATATGGTGTTTTATATTTATAGTTTGTTTCACACACACACATGTACAAAAGCAATAATGCATTAACTCTCAATAGTTGTTATCCAATTTAAGATTCCAACTTACTAGTAATCTTAACGAACATATTCAAGTATGTCTAAATGCTAAAGTAAGTGATTGATTGAAATACATCTATGATAATCATTACGTCAGTTTAATATATTAACAAAGTTAGTAGGTTTTTTTATCTAGTAACCATCCATAAGTTTGAATAAATCTATTCATAATATCCATGGAATCATCTTATCCAACTAATCAAGATTATATGCCTCAATCATGAAACCAACACTGTGATGGTTAAGTCCAATAGTTACTCTAATATAGTAACAACATCAATTTTAAACAACTTAATAAGATCATATGATCAACTCAAGGAGTGATATTGTGTTAATTATGCCAACAAGATATTTTAATACAAGGTATAGAAATTCATTAACATTTAATATCTTTACATAAGTAATGAATTACTTCAACAATGCTCAATCCCAACTTATTATTATTAAGATCTCATTCTTTTTTTTCACGTTTCATCTAGACAAGGTAACATAATGACATAATTATCCAACATCAAATCATGATAGAATACCGTCTGACATCAAATAATTATTAAACATCATCAATAAAGCAAGGGATGCATAAATAACATATATAGTTTATTACCAACATAATTCATATATATGTAAGACCATCTAAACATAGAGCAACAAGTAACTGAATTGAATAAGCCCTCCCAACCAGCACTATGAGTCCAACCATCGATAGCCTTTACCACCCCAACCATCAACAAGATGGTGGTTTTGGTAAGTAGAGTCAAGGAGAAAGTTTTGAGTGGACACTGAACCAAAAGACATCCCATCATAATAACACATCACCAATACAAGGTATAATCCTCATCAAGGGTACACACCACACAGTCACAGTAGACTAAAAAATACCACATATAACTTACAGTATATACAACCAAGTCAAAGATCAATAATAAAATTAACTAAACATGATAATCAACAACTTAGTCTTACCTCATTTTTAAAGCAACAATTAAAAATTTTGACATTCATTCAAGACCATAGTCAACTATAATCATAATCAATCTAAAATTAACATAATCCATATAAAACACTCAGTGCAAGAATTCATTTCATTTTCAATAACGTCTAAAAGTTTCAATAGGCAATAATTAAGTAACTGACATTCTAAAATAAATGGATTCAAACCAATAACTGATAAAAAAAGATTCAGAGAATCATTGTGAAGTCTCAGAAATTCATATGATCCTCAAATATTAAAATCAAGATAAAAAGAGGTAGTGGACATCAGGTTGTTTAAACAGTTTAAACTAAAATTGAAAATATTATAATATGACACTCCAACAAGACTCTATTATTTGATTATACATAAGCATACGTCTCTATTAAAGCTATATCAAGATTTGAGTTGTTCAATTAGCATATCAAAAGTTCCACCCAAAAATATATACAAGTAATTTTATCCAAATCAACCTAAGAGACTATAATAACCATTGTTAAAAAGGGGCAAGCCAATTGAAATCATCTAGATTAGTATGGATCTAACATAAATTAACTCATAATAATGTAACATCCATACACATCTCAATGGCAAAATCGTGCCTTCCAACACCATTGTATGACCATTCTAAGCAAGATTCAAGCATAATTAATATAGTCCAAGGGCCTTGTATTTACCAGCAAATTCAATTCTTTAAATAATTTGAACAAATATCGTCATTTCATATTAGTGATTAAATAACTATGTAAATGATAATATTCTACCCATATGTTAGGTTAAAACACAATCGAGTATTCAAAAATCAAAAAGTATAAAGTAATAGCTAAATAAAAATTTGCATGAATAATAATATTTTTTTAAGTCAATTTTGATTTGATGTAGAATTATAATAAAAATTAAATAATTTATTGTAGAGATTAAATAGATCTCATGTCAATTTCTTTTATTTTTTATTAATACCTGAATGGTTTTCTTTCACTATGCATTCAACAGGGACATGATGTGGTGTCTCAAGAGTTTATAAACAAGTACAATAACTCAAGATAAAGGAATACTACGACTTGCAACTATTGGGACCAAGGATGGAGTTTATATAAGTTGAAGCCATCATTGGTAGTAATGTATACAATCACAACCATAACAAAATTCAATAAATATAAAGATAACATTTCACATAAAGACAGGGTTTCTTGAACAAGCATTTACTCAATCTAATTTGAATGCAGTAAGTTTAAAGCACAAGTCATGATAAGTATATGTATATATATAGTAATGAAATTTAAATATGTATCCCCTTCAATCCATAGTATATATGTATACTTTCTAATCCATAGATATAATGATATGAAAGTACATAAATCAGTAACGAATTTTATTTCATTTGCAAATTTTGAGTCCAGAAATATATATATGAAAATCATGTGAGACGCTATGCATCTATGTAGTCGATTGAAAGTCAAACGACTCACCTAGTTAATGCAATGAGTAATGCTTGTAATTCAAGTAAGATAGATCCAAAAAAAAAATTCATTATCTACAACGACATCGACCACGATCATTATCCACATGCCAAGGTTAAACATTCTAGAAATAAACTAGCCAACACCATTCTATCTTCTTTTGCTATGTATTTTCTCTCTATCTTATTTTGGCCTTTTCTTTTCTTTTTCCTTCCTAACTACTTTCCCACTATGTTTTTTCTTTCTCTCTCTTTGTGCTTTGCATCTTCTATTTTCTTTATATTTTCCCCCAACTCGTCATTCTTTTGCGTATCATATCTCTACACGTCACCTGCTTGCCAAACACATTCATTTCTCTCCCTAATACCTTCTTCCTTACCTCTCTCACATTCGTTATTATTTTACCTTCGTCCTATTTTTCTATTTCAATCCCATTCACCACACATTTTCTGTATGCCCTTTATTTGCCCATGTCTCTTCCTCCATACTCATCCCCTACACATATTATTTATTTTTGGTCCCTTCTATCTCCTTTGCCTATCCCCTCCCTTTCTCAATATTTTTATGTAAAGTATTTTTTTATTTAAACATATAGTGCTTTTATGTAAAATGTTTTTGTGTAAAGTGTTTTTTCATTTAAATATATGATGATTTTATGTAAAGTATTATTTCATTTAAACATATGGTGTTTTTATGTAAAATAGTTTTTCATTTAAATATATGATGACTTTATGTAAAGTATTTTTTCATTTAAACATATGATGCTTTTATGTAATTATTTTTTTATTTAAACATATAATGCTTTTATGTAAAGTATTTTTTCATTTAAAATGTTTAACAATTGTTTTATATACTCATTAATGCGATATTTACTCCTTATGTAATCTTAAGAAACTTCCATATACTCTCTTGATTTGAACCACCACAACATTATTGGTCTAGATATTTATTGGTAATTCAAACTTTAAATTGAATGTTAGCCATCGAGTGTTATTTACTTGTTCCTTAGACTTTACATTATGCTTATGGTTTTTTCTTATATATTAGACCCACTTCTTTGTAGCATGTGTAAAAGAGTTTTATTATTTAGTTGGTCTACAACTGGAGTTGGATTCTCGAGACTTATGTATGCTACACCTTGTTATGGTTTATGTGAACAATTTTAGATGAATAAGTGTATTAAGTTCAGAATTGAATTTGTTAACTCAAAATTGAAGTAATTTAAGACTATTGTAATAGGAATTGATGTATGCATGTTTACCTCATGTTCTTATGAATAACACACTTACCTAATCATGCATAATATGCATAGTATGATGTCAAGTGGAATTAGGATGATTATATTGTATTGGCTATTTGTCAATATGGAATCATTTATATCAATTTCATAAATGGTTGCCACTACATCATTATTGGCTTGATGAAGAATTAACCCCGTATGTATTCATGTTATATTATCTTAGGATCATGGTAATCCTACTTGTAATTTGATTATATCTATGATGCAATGGATACTTTGATTGCATGCTTCAAGAGGCTTAGCTTAGTCTATTTGTACTTAAACGATAATGGGTTACTATATGAGTTTTGAAGGCTAGATATTATACTTGATTATCATTAGGGATAATATTTTATCATTCTTCATAATGTGGTTTTGTAGGGTCCATTAATGACTTGAAAGGTTAAGTTTTACCTTTATGGTTGCGTGTATGTGAGCACGTTACGCTAGTACTACTTGCTCCAATTAGCAAGGTTTGGGTTTGTTATGAATTCAATGTATACTTTGATATGAAAATTCAAATTTTTTTTAAGTTGTTTCATTTGGTAGCAAAGTAGTATTCATGTTCTAAGGAACTCTGAGATTTATAGAGTTGCTACATGGGGACCAATAAATTGTCTTAATCAAATGAAATTTAAAAGCGATTCCCAAGACACTTGACCTTTTAGGTTAAAGGCTAAGGTGTTGTATTATTTTTCTTTCTTGTTGCTATAAAATTGTGTGCATTGATCAAAAGGAATGATTTCGAGGAATATGAATTTTTCATATGTCATTAGTTATCTCCCCATAGCCTTTGTTTGGGTTAAACCTTCCCAAATACAATTGCATTGGGGTAAGTCTTATCTATTAACCATTGACTTGTATGGGTGGGTCAATGAAAGTTACGTGATACAGGGTTCACTCTTAGAATCAGGTGAATGATGTCTGAGTATTTATAATCAGCTCATATGAGAGAGATTTCCTTATATACTTGAAATATTATGACATAGAAAAGACCAAAGATTCAACTTAAATCTAGAGAGCACAATAGGGTGCAAAAAAGACTGATGTTTTTGAGTAAGTTAATAAAGTTTGAACTCTCCTTTCATGTAAGGGATTACCTTAAAATGGTTGAGGACCTATTAACTTGCATGGGTATACTAGCTAGTATTCTTACTATGGATGGTTTAGTAAATTAGATGCATCTTCACAAGGTGAGTTGCTTGCGATTAGTAAGGCTACCTCACCACTTTTTTTATTATAACAAGTTGTTATGTAGAAAGTTTCACACAATGACATTGCATTAATAGTGGGGGTAAACAATCGTAGATTTTGGTTTGACCTAGGTGTCACTATAAGTGACTAGAGGCAGTGATATCACAGTTTTATTGTGATGAAAATGCTTGGGAAGCATTGACTCGTTCAATGTATTGATCTTTTAAGTAATCTTGGAAGGTTTCATCGTCTAGTTTGTTATCTAATTGGCTAAGTTGTTCTAGTTATGTATCCTTAAAAACATGAAAACTTATGTAGAGCTTAAAACTTATGCATTTCTACTAAGTTAAGCTTGGTTTTGTTAACCTCTTTTGGGTTAACTTGATGAAGCTAGCGGCTTCGTAGCTCTAAAAAGGGGTGAAGCTAACTAGTTTTGAACATGTATACTATGATCATCGATTCCATGTATATGACATGTGTTTTATTTATGAATAGGTTTGATTCCATGTGTATGTTGATTGATTATGATTGGGTTATACACCCATGGGGATGTCTATTCTGACTTGATTTCATATTGACACTTATGAGGATGTCTATTGAGATATGTGATATATCCTTCATCTATGAAGATGTTTATCGCAAGTATTGATTAAACTTGTTGATTTTAGAGAATTCTCAATAAGAGGGTACCTAGTTTTAACATCTTTTAAAACTTGATTCATATAATCAATTGGTTTTTCATCATTATTTTTAAATTTTTGAGTGATAACAGCATCAATTGTCTTTTTAGTAGCATTAACATAAAGAATGAATTTTTTTTAGGTCTGGTTTAGCAAGAATTACAGCACTTGCAATGACATCTTTAACGTTATTGAATGTTAAATCATCACCTTCATCTCAAGTATAAATTTTATCTTTCTTTAATAAAAATTGCAAAAGATTGGATTTATCAACAAAATTTGATATGAATTTCTTAACAGAGTTGATTTTAGGAAAAAAAGATCGTAAACTAGACTAATCTTTAAGAGGTAGTTCTTTAATAACTTTAATACATTCAGGATCTATAAAAATTTCATCTTTAAAAATGATATGTCCTAACAACTTACCTTCAGTAACACTAAAACTCATTTTTTTGGAATCAAAAAAATATTGTACTTTCTACATCTTATAAAAAATTTGCGAAGATGACCTAAATATTTTTTCATTTTTTTGAATGAATAATAAGATCATAAAAATAGATCTGAATAATAATGTCAATCAAATCATCAAAATCAACATGCATAGCTATTTGAAAAATAACTCCTGAATTCATTAATCGAAGTGACATTCTATTATAATCAAAAATCCTTTTACAAGTAGTAAAAATAGTTTTATGTTTATCTTCAAGATTTATAAAAATTTGATTATAATCAAAGAATCTATCTAATAAAGACATCATTTTTTATCCTACAACTTATTGTAAAATCTGATCTATACTTAATAGAATAAAATTATCTTTAACACTAACTTTATTCAAGTTCATAAAATCAATACATAATTTGATGTCATTATTTTTCTTTCTAATTGGTATAAATTAACTATCCATTTAAAATATTTTATAAGAAAAATGACACCAGCATCAATCATTTTGTCTAGCTCTTTGTTAATGGTGTCTTCTAACAAAAAGCTAGTTTTTTATAATTTTTATCTTACAGATTTAATACCAGGTTTTATAGGTATGTCATGTTTAATAATATCAATATCATAACCTTTAAGATCTTTGTATGACCAGGCAAATACATCAATAAATTATTTAAATAATTTAATGAATTTTACTTTTTCACTAGTAGTAACTTGTATTCTTCAATAAATAAATTTAGAATCCTTCTCCATACCTAAATTGATAGGAATTGTTTCACCTATGACTCTCTTGAAAGGTTCTTCCAATCTATAAATCTTGGATTGATCATTAGATTTAAACATAGATTTCAAACTTAATAAACTTGTAGGTAATTTATTAGTATTTAATTGTAAATAATCTCCATAATTTAATATATAATCACCATTATTAAAGTAATTACCTTTAATGAATCAATCTATGTGTTCATTATAAATAAAAATAGGTCAACTACTATCCAATTCTAAAATTTTAGGTCAAAATTTTTTAAAAATAGAGAAGTCTATAATTGATTCACTTTCACTTAGAATTAGATTAGACACAAAAATAACAAATTTATCAGCTCTATTATTATATTCTTTACGTATATGAGTGATATTAAAAGTCTCAAAATGTTCAAGTAAAGACCAAACCTTTTGAGTATAACAATGTAGACAAGTTTGATTAGTTTTATAAAAAATTTGAACTTGTCTAACAACTAATTCAAAATCTCTAAAGACTTCTGAATATTTAATATTAAGTTTAATAGTCTAATCCAAACTTAAACATAATGCTTTAAATTTTGTAGTAGTATTAATGTTTTTAAATGATAATTTGTAAGCATAACAAAAATATTTACTAACAGGATAAATTAAATAAATTCTAGCACCCCTACATTGTTGAGAACAAGCTCCATTAAAGTATAATGTTTATAAAATATTTTTTCCAAATAACACTTCATGCTAATTTTTTTATTCTTCCAAATTTATCATTTCATAAGTCTCAATTCATGTCTCAACATAAACAACATTGGAAGAAGTGGATGAATCTATAGGTGCACTAGACCAATCCTTTCTTTTAATAAAAGTAATCTCATTACTAATAGGAACCCATGTAATATCTTTTCTAACAAAATCACCTATTATTTTTGATCAATTTCTTTATAATAACATAGCATAATTACTAATAATGTCTAAATTTTGGATATTAATCATGCATCAAATTCTTTCATCTTGAAAATTTTTAATGACTATATCCCAAAATTTATCACAACTTTTAATTTGTCTTGAATTAAATCTAATTATCTTCTTATTGTCAGTTTCATAAAAAATTCATAATTGATCTATAATAAATTGAACATTATATTATTTGAAGCACCCATATCTAAGATACAATTATGGATTATTTTATTAACAATTTTGATTAAAACATAAAAAAGAGGTATATAGTCTGTAATAAGAGCATAACTTTGAGCAAACACAGTTGATTATTCATTACCATATTCTTCTTATAAGTCTACATTATTTTTAAGATTTTTAATAAATTCACTAATTTTATCAAGCTGTCTTGAAATACTTTGCTTGTAATAATAAAAATTCAGTTTTAATTGTAGATAAATAATCAATTATATTATAGTCTTTAACATCATATTGTCAATAATTCTTAGACTTATAAAAATGGTAGTGAATATTATTATAACCAGTTGATAAAAAAAAAAATTGAGAAAAATTATCAGAATTACTTGAAAATTTATTCTAAATTATTTTACCTTTATCATTAGAAGAAGAATCATTATTTGTTGCATTATTATTTTTAGAAGAATTATAATTTTTACTTCTAGTATTAACAACATAAGCACCCTCATTTTCTGATGGATCATCAAAAGCACACATGCTTATAACATCTTTCTCTTAAAAAAATTTAAACGTCTAAACAACAATACATGAATCTGGATCATGATCCAATTCACATATATTACAGTAATAAGTAACTTTTAATTTTTTTACTTTCAATATTACTTCTATTATATGAAGAAGGTTTATCATTCAACTATCTTTTAACAATGACCAATTTATTTCTCAGACTTTGAATAACTTTTTAAAAAAATTATATTATTTGAATTTAGACCTGTAGAAGACATCTTTAAATTCAATATATTTAAGTTTCCTTTCATATTCAATGCAAAATATTATAGTTTCATCGTATTTTATACTATTTTTATCTTTTAAGGTCATTTTGTATTTTAAAGCTAAATCACTACAAAATTAAATTCTAGATAATTCTTTAGAAGGTCTAAGATCATGAGAAATCTTTTGACACAACTTGGTAAATCTTCTAATGAAATAGTAAATAGTCTCATCTAGATCAAAAAAATTACAAGATCATTGACTAGGTCAATATCTTCTTTAGCTTTTCTAAAATCTAATTCAAGATAATCTTCAATATCTTTCCAAGTATTGATAGCTTTAGTAGGTAAACTAACAAAATCTTGATAAGCTTTCCTTTCAAGTGTTTGGGTAAAATAATTTAATAAATATTTTCACTTATAATACCAAAAGTAGCACAAACTAACTTAAAAGCATTTAAATGATTTTCCCAAGATTCTCTAGAAACTCTAAAAATGTTTGGTATATTTAATCTTTTTAGTGAAAGTAACTTATCTGAATGATTCTTAATGTTAAGTGGATTTTCAAAAATCCATGGATTTAAAGTTATCTATTGTCCTACTTTAGCTTCAAAACTATATTTATCTTTAGTGAGATCATTATGATCTATATTGTCTTGTAGGTCTCGAATCATGTCTTATACTCTGAATTCTACTTGATCTCATATTAAAAGTTTCAACAGTCTCTTCTTCTTGAAGTGATTGATTATCTTGAACTTGATTAACTTGATTAAATTATAAATTTGTATTTATAAATTTAGAGGGCATAACTAAACCATCGAAATATATATATAAAGTCTAGGATTACTAGCTAAAAATCTATCCCTATCTTTTCAAATTTATTTATTTATATTTAAAATGTCTTGATGGGTTTCATGAGTAAGATCAGAATACCACTCTATCTCAAATTATACAATTTGTTATTCTTTATTTATGAATTGAATGACATGTTAAAAATTATGAGGATAATTAAACCATGTATAATGAGTTAAATTAAAAGTAACATCAACTTGATCATCAGTAATATCAATTCTAAGTTGGATAATAGGAGATTGTCCTCCAAGTACCATGAGCAATAAAAAAATATAGTTATAAATAAATAAGATTTATGAAAGTTCCTAGTAAAATCACCAAATTTATTGATGATGAAAATTATACCATTAACTAATTAACCCCTTTGCCTATTGTGAAGGTTAAATTGGAATCATACGAGTCTAATAGTAAGGTTCCGAAGATTTAATTACGATCATAAAGATGTGAGGGGTATTTTAAATATTCTTATAAATAATAAATATATTGTTAAATATAATATATTTTACTATAATTCATAAATATACTTGTTAAATAATGAATCAATTTAGATATGAATGTATAATTTATCTTATTTGACAGAGAAAGTCTATGAACAAGACAACCTCTTAAAAGAAATAAATCTGATTCAGTTATGTAATATATTATTAAGTAATAATCTTGTCATTGTAATAATTTTCAATAAATAAAACCAAGATAATAAATCAGAAATAAAAAGTAAACTAGAATTAAAAAGCAAATCAGTTTGTAAATTATACTCAATAAAACAAGCAATCAAAAATAACTCAACAAACTAGATAAAACAAATAAGACACCAACTAAACTAAGAATGAGATAACAAAATAATTTAAATAAAAAAAGTATTAAATCTAAGCTAAAACATAAATAAACTAATATAACTTAAACTAAGAAACAAAATTAATCTAAATTGATTAATCCAACTTAATTAATCTAACTAAGAAACTAACAAAACAAATTTATTTAACTTAAGAAACAAAATAATACATAAAATCAAGAACAACAATCAAGTAAATACAAAATAAATTAAAACTAAAGAAAAAAATAGAACATATAAAGCTTAAACTAAAATTAAATTAAATTAAGTTAAAATCAAAATAAAAGTAAATTACAATATAGACAAAATCATGCAAGTCGCAACAAAGAGAGTCGTCTTGGCAAAATAGATCAATTTTATTTGAAAAATCAACATCTTGTTTTACAAAATATCTTGAGAGACAAATTTTAAAATCAAATAGATCAATGAAATATTTTAAACAATGAAATTTTCATCATTATTCGGGTTAAATACTTGATTTCTATATATAAGATTGCAAGGAGCAATCATCAAAATATATTAAATTTTACAAACTTCAAATAATTTATTATAAATGATGATATAAAAACTAAATATTTCTATGTTGTTTAAGCAAATTACTCAACCGTCAGATAAAATACCATTTGATTTATCTGTAAAATTCAGCTATATTAAAGAAGTTGCATAGAAGAGAGAGATAAATGATTGACTTTACAATGTATAAGTCTTTAATACTTATGTTGCTCCTCTTCAAATGAAACCTTGATCTCTTTTTATGATTCAAATTTAGTCGAGAAAAGAAGTTGTAGCTAACCTTAGTTAGTTACTTGTATAACTTAATTAATTAGCTTTTTAAAAGTCAATTATTATAGATTATTATTAGTTAAGGTTAAATTAAGACTTAAAAGTCTTAATAGATCAAATATTTGAATATAGACCAAGTATTTTTAATATGTGGGGACCTTTAATCAATTAATAATAATAAATACATATTTCAATAAATAATTAGATAAATCAAAGTTTAGTGATATTCTTATCTATATTAATTTTATAACACATATTATCAAAATTACTTAGGCATATTATATATATCAAAAACTTAAATTTTGTTGTATTTTCAAAACATTATAACCAAAATATCAAAATTTGATAATAAAAATATCAAATCTAAAAATAATTAAGATATACTAACTTAAAAGTTCAACTTAAAATATAAATTTATCCTACTAACATCCAAAAGTTATCAGAATCATATAAAACCTCAATCATTGATTTTTCCTACTTATTCACCCACTCATTGTATTCCATCTCAAGTGCTAGAAAATGAACCAACTTAGTTCCCAACTCACTCATATTATCATCTACATGCAATTTAATCTTCTTCAAAACTCTGATCTCAGTAAGAGTGTCTAATTCATTCTAGATATGTGAATGCTTATTGGCGGTGGTTGGATGAACAATAAGAAATAATTTTTCCAAAATTAATTTTCTACATCCTATAATAGGCTCTTTCAAACTCATCTTCTTACACCTTAAAATAAGATCTCTTTAAGATAGTGTGAGTTCATCAAAATAAAAAGGTAAGGTCAGATTGACAAAGTTCTTAGCATGAGCTACTTCAGTGTCTAGCTAAGTGGTTTCATTAACATGATGTGGTTCATTAACATGTTGGATTATCTTTGGGGTAGGTGACTGAATAGACAATTGATTCAGATTATTTTTTAAGTGATGAAAGGAATTATTATGAAAATAAGAGCTGTAGCTAAATAAATGGTTGTAAAATCTTCTATTACCCCTATGATTTATAGGATTGAAAGGTAAATTATTTAAAACATTCTAAAATTTAAAATCAATGATATCAAAATGAACTAACATCTTAACTCCCCTACTAGCATACTTAGGACCAAATATTCTAGCCCTAAAACCTCCCTTGAGAATTCTTTATTGGGTGATTTTTGATTCAAATTGTCTAAATTTTGATTCCTTCCCCAATCTCTACCATCATTATCTCTACTTGAACTAGGTTGATCCCAACCTGACATCTTATAAACAATTTAAAATATATTCAAAACTAACTATTTATGACTAAAAATCAACATGAATATATCAAAAAGGAAACTATATAACCATTATATTTTAATATACTAAATCCTCAGTCACAAAAAATATCACTATCATCAAATGATCATTCAACTAATTGTACTAATTAAACTGTATATTCATATGAAAACTGCTCTCTGTGTCAAATCATTTCCAACTGAAGATCTAATATTATATACTCATTTTTATTTTCAATATATCATATCATATTTTATTTACTTATGTTCTCACTATGTGAATATAATTTCAAATATATATCATTATCAAACTAAAAACTACATATATTTTTAAAACTAAACCATTCAATCGTCACTGAAAGAGAAATCTTTACAAAATTCCATTCATAAGAAGGGTTTCTCAAACTGTAAACCATATATCTTTTCTCAATTTGATAAAGAAACTAAGCCTTTCAAAATTCAAAATTACAAATTGAGAACCATCTTAACATAACATTCTTAAACTTTCAATAGGCTTATTGCCCTTTAAGATGAAACTAGAACATTACAGATTGTATTCCATTTCAATCTATATGTCAAAAATTTAAAAAAATTATAAACTCATAGTTTCATGAGACCATTATGAAACATCAAGTTTTTGAACACTTTGAAACCTTACATCTTATGCAACCATGACCAAAATACCACAATAAATCATTCTATCTTTCACATGATTTTGAAACTAAGAAAACAACATATAATTTTCCAAGAAAATTATCAATCACTTCTTTTACTATTCTTTCATATTCATAATTTTGAAACAAAACCCAAAACATATCCTTATGTGTCAACAAAATACATACAAATCAAAACTATCTATGAAAGTATTTCCACAACATTCCATCATATTACACTCAAAAATATTTTGAATCCATCAGACTTTCCAATATTCTATCCTTTATAAAACCCTAAACATATGCATGAAACTACAGTTTCAACATATTGAAACACACAATCATATCTATATAATAAAAACCATCAAAACTTAAAATTGAGATGTGAAAATATAGACAATAACCTCCATTATCCTTTCAGATCAATTTAACCATGAAATGACTATGCAGAACTTTTGCTTAAAAACTCATGTATGCATGAAACTTAAGTTTTAGAAATACTAGAATATAAACAAATCCATCATTGAACAGTCATATTTACATGTTCGAACAACCTTTTGAAATAATTTCTTTATGATATGACAAACATAAACCATCTAAACCCTTAAAATTATTCATGAAATAAATACACAAAGTTCATCCTTACAAAACCCAAAATCTCAATAAAGCTATGAAACTATAAATGGTATGTTTGAAGCACCACTGTAATATATCAACAAAAACCAAAACCATGTGTATTCAAGCAAGAAAATCCTTGTCATTCTCAAAAATACCATACTTCAAACCGCACTAATAAACATATATTTTATCTTATCATTTGTTGAGATAAATAGTTATATATCAAAAATTAAAACCATTTCATCGATATATCATGCAAAGAGATGATATGATAACCCATCAAAATTCTAAGATCGTCAACTTTTCATACTAACATATAGTGATTTAAACAAATAGCTAATGCTTATCAAATCTTATCAACATGTAGATTAGAAACTAACTTTATTTCTATGCAAGCAGACCATTCAAAACAACTAATTCTTTTCTTGAAAATTTAATCACTTTTATGCTTCCTTGTAACTTTTCATTCACAAACTCTTGTCTGTAACTCCAAATTCCAATTTAATAGCATCAGTTCCACAAGATATCTTCACATAATGATCAAAAAAATGAAAATAATGTTATTTTTAGTTAAGTCCTATGAAGTAATTACTTGTGCCTACGTGCACATTTGCCACTAGCTCATCAAATTAAGACTAGCATTTAGCAGTCTGTCAACTTAATTAGTGATGTCAACAAATTTAGTGAAAACCAATATGCTTACTAAAACACTTACCATTCTCTTTTATTCAAGTCATGTACCCATCTCATCAAATGCCTTAAACTACCATTTGATCTTGAATCATCTACCATACTTCACATTCACTCACCCTGCCAACTAACATGCCACAAACTCTGTCAAATAGACCGTTAACATCAACTTGATAATTATTCATTCATGAGTCTTGAAATTGGAAAAAAAATAACCCTATAAAATAAAAAAATCATCTTATGCCATGAAAACTTCATGTCTTGAAACAAACTCATCCAAATTACCATCAAAATCACCATGAGCATTTAGGATCCTGATAGGTTTAATTATATCATTTTAAAACCTTACGATAGATAACATTATATTAGGACATTTAACATAATTAAACATTTAGGATTAAAACTTAGAACCCCTTAGGATGCTTTAATATCTTTTAGGAAATAATTTAAGTTTTAAAATTAATATCAAATTTTACTTATACAATAACTCATATAATGGCATATTCATCATGACAATCCATACATACTTGAAAAATAAATTTGGATTAACTGAAAACCATTATAACTAGTCAATAATACATTTCTATCTTCATCAAACCATGTCACGCATTACCATTTAAAATATCAAATTAAGTATCATAATCTGATCAAACTGTCAACTAAAAATTGATCTAAATTTTGTTATGATAAATCCATATAAAATTAACAGTTGAGGATTAATGTAGATATATGAATTATATCATGATAATCATATAATTCCTCTAATTTTGATAAAACCATATAATGTATTACCATTTCAAACTAAAAATGTTATACTGTAATCCAATTAATAATCAACTAAAAAGCAAATGATAGATCACAGACATTCAGTAGTGATAAATACATATACATCTTTTATTCATTTATCCATTTATATTTTTTGAAACCAATTAAAATAAAAATAAAAATTCATAAACAAATCATCATTAACTTATTTAATTGAAAATATGCATCTCAATATACTACTAATTGACTTAGGTCTTCAACTGTAGTTTTAGATGTCATGACTAGGTCATCACTATGGAAAAAAATATAGATTTTATAAAAATATAGGGATGTGAAAAATAGGCATAACACCTACCTTAATCATAGAATAGTGAGTGATAAAAGATGAAGCAAAAAGACTAATGGGTCCCAACAACCTGGCCTGATCAGGTAGTCATCTACAAATACATGGTGAAATACTAAGTGTTCCTATGATAACCAAACCATATTATCATAATATATGGATTTCGAGTTATTGTAACCACCAAGTAAAATAAGAACTGGTACTCTATATGATACTCAATAAATAATATTGATCATAAAATTAGAAAAAAAATAGTCACCATGGATGAAATGTGTCACTGTAAGGTATGCACAAACTAGTAAAACCATGATGAAAGTGGAGAAGAGGACTTATACTACAATGAATAATAATAAATATGACTAAAAATTGTAACATAATGTTGTAGTACGTGCACTAAGTGGATTGAATCCCATCGAACAAAACTTCACTCAATCAACTACCTCTAATAGAAAATTATGGTGTGCCAAGGATTATCAATGAAACTAACACCTGAAGAAATATGTGCACACACACACACACACACACACACCCATAATTTAATAATGGGTGTAGTGACTCAAAAATATATGCATGAGCTAGAAAATACCAGTACTCAATCACTAAAATGTTGACACTGGACTTCACCAGACGAGTTATTCTTGAAAAGGAAAATAATATCCACCACCAATCTAAATGAAAATATTAACATCAATGATATAGATAAAAAATCTCTCGATAATATATCCTTGGTGTAAATGGGATAGTCATGCAACTTAATAAATAATTTATAACCATGGAGTACATGTATATGAAGGAAAAAATCCATGACTCTTAGTATGACTACAAAAAATTGTCCCATCCAACAAAAAATAGCACCAAGTGATGCATGAAACACCAGAATGTAGTAAATCTATATAATATGTCATCTATGAAATGACAGATGTATTATCCAAAAAAAAATCTTCCTAACAGAGCTCATCAAAAGGTAGAAGGATAAAATGTAGTCAAAGAAGCTAAGTTGTAGAAGAATCGTGCATGTAGAGTTCTCTTAAATAATGTCATCGACATAATGAAAAAAGATCAAAATCTACCCCATGTGAATATAAATTATTGATGAAGATCATTACATATGAGTGTATCAAAAAATTACAATATAATAATGTGAGGTAACATCCAAAAAATTGTTAGGAGGATTAGAATTGAAAATTATAATCTCATTTTTCTAATGTTAGAGTGAAGGTGCATCAAAGCTCATATATAGATCAATATCCTCACAAAGAGAGGACTGAATAAAATATGGAGTGCTATCATAAAATTATCCTAGTGAAAAATATATGTCATAACTAATTCCATGTTTATCAAGTCAATTAATGAGCTAGATAGGGTTAGCAATACCCTATAGATGTTTACCAATGCCCACAAATCTAGTGGTGTGACCCATGGAACAAAACATGCAAGATCCAAAGGTAGTGGTATGCCTCTCAAAAGATGTAAACATATATATGAGTTGAACTAGATTGGGATATGTGGAGTGTGAAACAACAAAAGACATTAAATCATAAGCTAAAATAATAGGAGAAACAGGACCACTAGATTGTTTAGGATCTGGTAGGTCACATTATAAAATTGTATCAAGGGGATGCATGCTAAATTTAGGATATTACATGATGAAATAGAAATAAGTACATGAATTTACAACATATTAGTATAATGTTGCATTCTAGCAAAGATTTTCTATAGGGATTGATTGAGGTAACCCTTGTTACGAATGAGGGAGCACGAAAATAAGTTTTGCTTTATTAATTTATTATTCAATAATTGTAGAGAAACAATCATATTATCAAAATCTGCATCGGTATGAATAGCAAAAGGAGGTGTAGGTTCATCTTTTTTGTCATAAATAAAATATAGTATAAGTGAATCATCCTAACAAGACAAGTTCTCATTAAAAAATGAAGAATAAAGAAGTGAAACAAGAGAAGATGATGTCTCAAAATAATTATAAGGCATAGAAGACTTGTTTACCTCCTCAAACAATGCTATAAAATTTCCCAAACTTACTTTGGTGACATGCCATATGTCATATAAAAGTGAAATTTGTCAAAAATAATGACGCATCAAGTTAATAACCTCTTTTTACATGCACGTAAGATAAGATTTATCTTACTCCAAAATAAATGCAAGAACATCATCTTGAATGATGAGCCACAAACCTTTGCATTATAAATCTATCTTAATTCTTTACATGTGTCATAATTGGAGGTGTTTAAGGTCTCGATGAATTTGGTTTCCATTTTTAAATGCACAACTAAAGCAATAATAAACCTCACACCAAAAAAATAATCAAGAAGATAGAAGATCCCTCAAAATTCAACATTAGTCTATGTCAAAAATGCATTTGTATGTCAGAAAAGAGTTAATAATGGAAAGAAATATCCCATATAAAATTTAAGGTTCCAAAAACAATGCATCTTCATACATATCATAAAAATAAAGTGTGTTTTTATGAGTGAATCTAACCACTTATTGTATCAAGCCTCATCCTCTAATCTTCAACAAATGAAAGAAATATATTGGAAGAATTGAATAAGAGGTTGGGCTGAAGGGGTGAGGGGTGGAATCCCCTATCAGGGTTTATGGGCAACATCCTTAGAACATTCCCTATCATGGTATATGGTGTAATCTATGGGTAGTGCCCCTAACACTAGACATAATTTGAAGCTTATGTAGGACTAAAAGTAGCCAAAATTCAAGCAATTTTATCTAAAAAATCCCCCTTTACAATATTCCTTCTTAAATAAAATAATTGCCTCAAACAAATCTCCCCTCTTTATAATTTCCTTTTTATAAATAAATATATTTACAATTTCTCTCTTTTGAAATTAAAAAACTCTTTTTTAACATTTATCTTCCCTTTGTTTTAAAAAAAAATAAAAATAATTTTTAATAAATAAAAGGTTTTAGAGGGATAGGAAATTTGACCCCTTAACCTTATTAATCAAAGTTCCTTTTCCAAAATAACATCACAAATTCTTCTACCTATGCCTTCAAAAATAAAAATAAGCAAAATTTTATTTAAATTTTATTTTTCATGATTTAGCTTAAAAAAATAATAGTGAACCTTCACGGGTTGTGTGGAACATGTCAATCCTAAAGGGAGAGCTCAATAGGGAATGAACTACTATGATAAATACCAAACAACATGATTAACTTCATTGAAAGATCATAATTAGATGATGGAGTATGGTAACTCAAATTTTTTTGGGGTTTAAAATATGGCTAGAGTTTTTATGTGACTATTGGGTGAGCTAAAGACTATTTTAAACACTAACCTAGATGAAGATAATATTGGATGAGGTGGACAACAATGTGAATAACTTTAAGTTGTAGGGGCCAAGTTATATTGAAATGTTATGGTTGAGTTGAATGCTATAACCAATAATACACAAGATTTATTATGGTCATAATTTATAGAATTCATTAAGGGAGGTTGTGGTTACGTATAAGTCCTATGCAAATCAAATGGATAATAGGCTTAACAGTGCCATGATATTATTGAAATAGTTTTGTGTACAAGTTGTGATCCGCATGGATCACATCCTCATCACCATCATCACTCAAATTCAAAAACTGTTGCTACCAATTGAATGAGATACCCAAATGTTTGAATCTTGAGTGAAACACCTGAGGATAGAAGATAATGGTAAACATGGAATCCAAACTCTTATCTCCACCATGATTTACAATGGAGAATAAAAATGCATATATGAATAGTATGACCCTTATGGAAAATTGAAACCTTACCAAAAATTACAACTATCCCAAAATTAATGGTATCGATTGTTCAATAAAAATTCAATGGGCAAGATCCACTACAAAGGTGTACATCTTGAATTTTTTTCAAACAACAGTATAGGGACTTGAAATGGTGTTAGGATGTTGAGTAATGGATACATGGAGATACTTTGATACCATAGTGGAGAAGCCAATGCTTCTCAATAAGCTACAAGATCACTCCTGCACACCATTACCACAATGAAGCCATCATTGCACACATATTACACACATAGTAATCAATCATGCATGAGTAAAGTATATGTTCTTAGTATTCGCATGAGTTGTGTGTGTTATAAATATAATAGGGGGTGCCTAATAAATAATCATATGATTTGGTTTCACAACAACTACTTGGTTGTTGATATTAATTCAAATATAGGTGGATTTCCTAAATAGGTGCACAACCAAATATTGTTTATGCACACAAGGTTAACAACCCAAAAATTATAATTGTTAAGTGTGGAGCCCTTTGGGGCTATCACATGACCATAAGAATAAATTTTGGGGGCCAAAAGAGCTCCATAGATGTGGGGGGTGTAATTTTCATGTTCTCCACATGTGAGTGGAATATTTCTTGTATTCCTAATTTCTATGTATTCCATATTTTATGGAGTTAGTTGTTAGATGTTCTTTCCCATGTTGACTTCCTTGTTTTGAGGAAGCTAGTTGTTTTTTGGAAAAGAGAAATCCTTCCTTGTTGAGTGGAGTTGGTTGTGATCAGATGTTCATAGGAAATGTGCCCTTAGAAGGTGGAGAAGATCAATATGGTGAATTTCTCCTTGGGAGAGATTTTATATAGGCTTTATGAGGGGGAAAAGGGTTGTCACATGTTGGATAATACTTATCTTGGATAAGTATTGCATATTTTCTCCTCTTTTTGTGGATTTTCTTCATTTTCTTATATATTCAGGGTGTGGTGTGGCCTTTAAAAGTTGATGGTTTATTTTTTAGGTTGTGGCTTTGAGGATCAAAGTCAAAGTGCAGGTGTTTTGCAAAGTGCAGGTGTTTATTATAGGGTGTGGTTTAGCAACCTATGAGATACAACATTATGTAGGTGCAGGTGAAAGTGCATTTTTTTCTGTAGCACTTTCTACAGGAGATTTTTTCTATCTCTATGAGTATTCATTGTAATCTTGTTTTAGATTACTGATTTATTTGATAACTTTCATTGGTGGATGTAGCTCACATTGGATGAAAAATGTTAGATTTGTGTTATCTATGTTATTATTATCTTTCTCTCATTTATGCTTTCATATTAATGGTGAATTAAGGAATGTTTCCATGATGAATTTTATTGTATAGCTTTAAATATAGTTTATGGTAATAGTAGATATGAATTTAGAAGTGTTTTATTCTTAACAACTGGTATCAGAGTCATTGGTTGTGTGTTTTACTGAAGTGGTAAATCATAGGAAGGCTATTAGCTTGAGTGGGAGCTATGGGAGAAGATATGAAATTCAGAGTTGATAAGTTTTATGGTAAGCATTTTAGTTTGCAAAAAATATATATCAAAGATTACCTTTATCAAAAGGAACTTCAACTCCTCTTGAAGGGGAAAGAATGACAACTTGTAAGTATGAGTGATGCAGATTGGTCATTAATTGATAGGAAGGCATTATGATCCATACAGTTATGCCTTGCATCTTCTGTTGCATTTAACATTACAAATCAAATAACTACAAAGGATCTCATGGATAAACTTGGGAAGTTATATGAGAAACCTTTAGCTTCTAATAAAAATTTTCTTATGAAAAGATTGTTTAACATGAAAATGTCTAAGAATGGTTTAATTACTAATCATCTTAATGATTTTAATACAGTGGTAAGTATGCTCACTTTAGTTAGAATTAAGTTTGATGATGAAGTTAGAGCTTTGCTAATCTTATTTTATTTGCCTAATAGTTGGGATAGTTTGGTTATGGTTGTAAGTAATGCAGTCTCTACCAAGGGAAACTTGAATTTTGAAGATGTTGTAGGTGTGACCTTTAGTGAGGAGATGCAAAGAAAAAGCACTAGTGAATCATATTCAGGTAATGTTTTATCTATTGATACTAGAGGGAGGAAAAATGACAAGAGCAAAGGCAATTAAGAAAAGTCAAAAGGTAAATCTAAGTCTAGATCTAGATCCAAGATGATATGTTGGCATTATGGGAAGAGTGGACACTCAAAGAAGGATTGTTGGTCACTTCAAGATAAGAATGCCAACAAGGAGGGAAAAAATGGGATAAATGTGACATTAGGTAAACCATGTCAAGATGCCTTAATTTTTTTTATGGATAGTTTTTTGGGGTCTTGGGTATTAGATTCAGGGGCTTATTTTCATGCCACCCCACATAGGCATTATTTTACTGATTATGTTCAAGAGAATCTAGGACATGTATACCTTGGTCATGATTAACCATGTGAGATAGTAGGGAAAGGTTGTGTTCAGGTTAAGATGCAGAATGGAAAAACATGGATCCTTAAAGATGTTAGACACGTGCCTATGTGGAGATGGAATTTAGTTTCAGTCGAGTAATTGGGTACTAAGGGATGTTCAGTATTGTTTATTATAGATTCTTGGAAAGCTACCAAAAGTGTTCTTGTGATCTCAAGAGGTAAAAAAATGGGTACTTTGTATTTGACTAGTAGTGTTGATTCTATTGATTTAGTTATTGCAGATGGAGATGCAACTATGTGGCACTACAGTCTTCATCATATGAGCCATAAAGGCATGAAGATCTTAAAAAATAAGTTTCATAGATTAAAAGACATAGATCTAGACTTCTATAAAAATTGTGTGTATGGGAAATAGAAGTAGGTTAAGTTCTTAAAAATTGGACCCACAGAGAAAGATTATAATTTAGATTTGGTATACTCAGATGTATGAGGACCAGCTCAGGTATCTTCTATTGGTGGATCCAATTATTATGTTACTTTTATAGATGATGCAACTAAAAAAATTTGGTTTTATTACATTAAAAAGAAATCTAATGTATTTGACACTTCTAAGAAGTGAAAAGCCATGGTTGAGAATGAAATAGGTCTCAAGTTGAATGTCTTAAATCAGATAATAGAGGTGAGTATTATATTAATTTTTTCTTTGATTATTGTTCTAACAATGGAATCCATAGGCAAAGGATGGTTCCAGGAACTCCACATCAAAATAGGGTATCTAGAAGGATGAACAAAATAATAATGGAATGTGATAGGAGCATAGGTTACATGCAAGGTTGCCTTTATAGTTTTGGTTAGAAGAAATTAGCATGACAGTATATTTGATTAACAAAGAACCTTTTATGCCTTCGGATGGAGGCATTCTAGAACAAGCTTGATCTGGTAAGAATGTTGATTATTCTTTTCTTAGAGTCTTTGGATGTTAAGCATTTGCTCTCATCAAGAAAGAGGATAGGAACAAGCTAGAGGCTAAATCAAAGAAATGCACATTTATTGGTTATGGTGAGGATGACTTTGGTTTCTATTTATGGAGCATTAAAGATAAGAAAATATTTTGGATTAGAGATGTAGTCTTTAATAAAAAAGTCATGCATAAGGATCAGTTGTAGGAATAGGTTTAGGAACAGAAAGAGTACACAATATTGGATGACATTATGGATGAAAAAGTATCCAATGATTCATTTTAGAAAACTTCTACACAAGGACCCTAAATTCCTATGGTAATAAGGTCTTCTAGGGTAAAAAAAGCACCTAAACATTTTTCTCCTTTGAATTATTTATTACTCACTAAAAATAGAGAGCTAGAGTGTTATGAGGAAGCAATGCAGGTAGATGCTAAGTTGAGATGGGAACAAGCCATGGATGAAGAGTATAGATCTCTCATGGAGAACCAAATATGGGATTTAGTTAGGCTACCCAAGGGTAAGAGTGCATTGTTGAATAAGTGGATGTTCAGAATCAAAGAGGATAAAGGGAGAAAATGGTATAAGGTTAGGGTGGTGGTCAAGGGGTTTGCACAAAAATTAGGTATTGATTTTGATGATATTTTCTTTCATGTTGTAAAAATGAGTTCTATTAGGACTATTCTTGGTTTAGTTGTAGTTGAAGATTTTCACTTCGAATAGTTAGATGTGAAAACTACTTTTCTTCATGGTGATTTAGATGAATATTTGTATATGAAGTAGCCACATGGGTATGAGGTCAAAGGGAAGGAGAACTATGTGTGCAGATGAAAGAAGAGCTTGTATGGCTTGAAACAAGTTCCATGACAATGGTACAATAAATTTGATTATTTTATGTTAGAACAAGAATATCAATGTTGTGATTCTGACCATTGCATGTACATCAAACATTTTGATGATGGTTCCTTTATTATATTATGCAAGATAAGTATGATAGGATATATATTTACTATTGGAGATACAACGATTAGTTGGATTTTTATTATATATAAGGTTGTGGCTTTGTCAACTACAAAGGCAGAGTATGTTTCTATCATGGAGGCTATTAAGGAGATGATTTGGTTATAGGAGTTGTTTCGAGAGTTGGGGCATGAGCAAGAAGTTGGGAGACTACACATTGATAGTCAGACTGTTATTCATTTGGCAAAGAACTCCACTTTCCACTTGAGGATGAAACACATTCAATTACATTATCAATTCATTAGGATAGCTTTGGAGGAGAACTTGGTGAAGCTAGAGAAGATTCATACTAGCAAAAATCCTATGGATATCATGACCAAGGTGGTCACATTAGACAAGTTGAGACTATGTTCAGATTTGGTTAGCCTTAGTGGTCATGGAGTCGTGATAGATTTTGTTTAGGAGAAATAATCTATAAGTAGGAGATTGTTGAGTGTGTAGCCCTTTGGGGCTATCACATGACCATAAGAATAAATTTCTGGGGCCTAAAGAGCTCCAAATATGTGGGGAGTGTAATTTTCATGTTCTCCACATGTGAGTGGAATATTCCTTGTACTCCTAATTTTTATGTATTCCATATTTAATGGAGTTAGTTGTTAGATTCATTTTCCCATGTTGACTTCTTTGTTTTGAGGAAGCTAGTTTTCTTTTAGAAAAGGGAAATCCTTCCTTGTTGAGTGGAGTTGGTTGTGATCACATGTTCATAGGAAAATGTGCCCTTAGAATGTGGAGAAGATCAATATGGTCAATTTCAACATGGGAGAGCTTTTAGATAGGATTTATGAGATGGAAAAGGGTTGTCACATAATGGATAATGCTTATCTTGGATAAGTATTGCATATTTTCTCTTCTTTTTTGTGGATTTTCTTCATTTTCTTATATATATATAGGGTGTGGTGTGGCCTTTAGAGGTTGATGGTTTATTTTGTAGGTTGTGGCTTTGAGGATCAAAGTCAAAGTGCAGGTGTTTATTACAGGGTGTGGTTTAGCAACTTATGAGATACAATATTGTGCAGGTGCAGGTGCAGGTGAAAGTACATATTTTTATGTAGCATTTTTTACAAGAGATTTTTTCTCTCTATGAGATTTCATTGTAATCTTTTTTTAGATTACTGATTTTTTTGAGAACTTTCATTGGTGGATGTATCCCACAATGGGTGAACCACTTTAGATCTATGTTATTATTATCATTCTCTCAATTATGCTTTTATATTAATGGTGAATTAAAAAATGTTTTCATGATGCATTTTATTTCATAGCTTTAGAAATAGTTTATGGTAATAGTAGATTTGGATTTAGAAGTGTTTTATTCCTAACAATAACAAACTCTAAAATTAAGATTACCTCATGTATTGAGTGTAAACATGATCACTCCAACAATTTGGTTCATAATATAGAATAGATGTTTGAAGATTAAGATAGATTTAAGGTCATATACAATGCATATGCACACATTATATTAATAAGATAAGTCGCTTGTCTTCAATTTTAGATTTGGTAAAAATTACATATAGATGCATATCAATATATATCATGTTGTAATTGATTGGATTAGATTATGGGGCATAAATATTCTTCATGGACACACACTATTTCAATTTTATACTTAAGAGCATGACATTGATGATACATAATGTTATATATTGAATCTATAAGTTTGTCTATAGCGGATGATTCATGAGCATATCATGGGATCCCCATTTCATATTGATGTTCAAGATCAAATAAATGATTATTGTGATTGAGATTCTTCTCTCTAAATGTCTTAACATTTCTCCTTGAGGTTTGAGGCATTTATTTTCATTGTAGTTGGTTTCTCCATTAGGGCATGATCACTCCTAACTCTCCAAGTTCTTCAGTAGGAAGTCCACTTCTCCATATGATTCAATAAGAAGCAAAATATGATGCATCACATCCAATAGCATCACAAGGGGAAACATTATTCACCTAGTTATATATGTATTTATTTCACTCTCTTTAAGTTTTAATTTCATTTTTATATATGGACATTGATTGATGCATGTTCATTTTGGGTTTTCCTAGAGAAAGTTGCACACTTAGAACCTTCTCCCAATGATAAAGTGTGTTATATACATAACTACATCTCTTAATCCTTTTAGTCAAGCATTGTATCTCATTTTAATACAAGAATAATAAGGGCATTTTTAGACAGTAAAATCTAGCAAAAGTCACTTAAAATGTAAATCTTAAGAGACATTCACCTTAAATGAATTATGCATACACATATGGATCTTACACACCCTTCTCTTATATCCTCATAATTTTTATGGGTCCAAGCTTCTTGATTTTATATAAGTCACTTATACGAACTTCCTAGTCTATGTCTAATATGTTCATTATCATACTTAGACTATCTCCATATCATCAAATTAGTATTAATGTATGTCACACAAGTATAGAAGATTCAAATTACATAGGCATCCAACTCTGATGGACTCATCCCTCTACCAAGAAATAGTCATTTTTATAATTCAAATCACATTTATGGGTTATCCCATTTATGGTTTATGTTTGTGGTGTGATAAATTACCCAAAGAGTCCCATATAAATACATTGTAGGAATAAACCTATTAGATTAATATAGCACTCCTATAAGATACATTATAACACTTTCACATTTAAAGGACTACTCTAAACTTCCCAATTTAGAAATTACTCATAGGGAATATGTCCGAGAAAAATTTTGAAGCACTCAATCCAATCTAAATTTTTCATTTTCTATGTGTAAAAAGCTAAATTATAGGTGGAATCAACTAGAGGAGCACTATTTCATACATACACCTAACAATGAGAACTACATGTCATTTGACTTCTCTCCTTAGAGTATTGGATATGAAGGAATAACTCAACCATGCATATGGGGAGAAGTTAAGGTTAGATCAACCCACCATTCTTCTGCTTTTATAGACAAATTTAGTGTCAAAAGTGGACCTAGAGTTTCCAAGATAAGGATACAAGTTTCTAAATTTGTACTCACATAGAGGACTTGATATTGCATAAGCAAAAAAATTTCAAATTGGCCCAACCACTTATATTATAAAAATAAAATAAAAGCTCACATGATAGAATCAAAAATCATAGATACCTACATTAGCCATTAACATCCAAATATTGCAAATTTGGTCTAGGTGTATTTAGACACCTAGTTCTTGATATGAGTGACTCTTGATCCATTTTTCATCCCTTTAGTTACCTACATTCAATTTCAGACCTACAAATAATATAATCACACTAAGTATATCATTCCCTTGGGTCATTTGTATTTATAGTAAGCACAAATTTTTAATCACATTTTTCCTTTTAAAATCAAATTTGTTTATTATTTTATATACTTTACATAATATTAATAGTTCAAAGTTTTCTACTTGTTTAAGTTTATGTAATATAAAAAAAAAGATATTGAATTTGTTCCTTTTAGTGAGCATAACAAACCTTAGGCCTTCTTAGGGTTTATTTACCCTTTGTAGGGTTTCATATTTCTACTTGAATGTTTGGTACTCAAACATGGTTTGTAGTTTTTTTCCATCTTCATAGGTGAAAATTTAATGGTTTTTTCTTAATTCACATAGAATTTCATATTCTTACTCTCCTATTAGGGGTTCCTCTATTAAGCTTGTTCCTTATTTGTCTAATATGTAATTCAAAATGACCCTATTTTTAAAATGCTTAGAGATTTTTGTTAGATGCTCTAGTTGGATGAAAAAGCTATTTTTTAACTGAAATATGTATATATTTTTCAAATTTTTTGTTTTAAAATTTTTAGTACATTAGTCTACATATCATAAGGCATATTTATTTTCAAAATAATGGCTAGGTTTCATTTATCTATTGGTTTTCATTAAAGTCCTATATTTAAAAAAATAAACTACATAACACAATGTATGTTAGGGTTTCTCCATTACGTGTAGGGTCTGCAGTGGAAATAGATGAAGATAACTAATTGGAGAAAGGTGAAATTTTAGGCCATTGTTTTTAGGTGGATATTAACATGAATAAAATTAGAAGGGCATCAAAGGAGACTATGAATCATAGATTTATACATGTAGACGACATTTAGAAGGAGAAACCAAAGTATAACCCTATTCTAGTTGTTGTGCATCTAGTTGGAGGAGTTTAACGTAGCTTGGAAAATCTTGATAAAGGATCCAAAGATCTGAGTTTTTCTATTAGAGTATCTAAGATAGGGGAGGTTGACACTAGGCTAGATGTGGCCACAAATAAGATAAAAGTTTTTTTATCCAATGGGAGGAGTAAATCAATGCCAAGGCATGTAGGATCTAGTACAATAAAGGAGGGTGGTAGCTAGAAACATGGATAGAATAAAGAACAGATAATAGGGGTAAAGGCATAAGTAGTGCAGTGACCATCCTACGATAAATTCATTTCCTAGAAAGGGAAGGCTAGTAATAAGCCTTTATCTCCTGATAAAGTAAACCCCTCAATCCCTTTTTGAAGTGAATGAGCTTGAAATGGTTTTGGAGTACGAAGACTAGTTCTCATCTAAAGGAATAATCTGATTGTTTAATAGATTTTATACCACCCTTATAGATATCCACATATAGATATCTGACGATTGGCAAGATCTAATAGAAGGTAAGATATAAATTTGTCCTTGTTCTAAAGGCATTTTTATTGTTATTTTTTATTTGTTTGAAGATAAATATGGTGTTTTCAATGAATATTTTTTGAATTGGGATCATCACATGCTTATATAAAATCCCTAACATCCAACCTTTAATCCTCATAGTAAAAAGTTTAATACAATACCAATTTGGATTTGGTTGCCTTACCTTCCACTTCAATTTTAGGATAATATTATTTTTAAAGCCATAAGAAACTTTGTGGGTGAATTTGGGACTATGGATCCCATAATATAATAAATGGGTCACTAAATTTATGCTCATATTCTTGTTAATATTGACATCTCAAAGGATCTCCTTTCACAGGTGGATCCAAAAATTAGGGATAGAACATGGGTACCTCCAGACTATGAAGGTTTACCTTTTAGATGCCATAAATGCTTTCAAATAAGACATTTGGTAAATGATTTCCTAAGAATAAAACATAAAAAATGAAATACATAGTGGAAGGATGGTGGTATATCACATGTAAGATTCCAAGTTGTCATTGAGAGTGAGGATGAGAGTGTAGTTCTAGATTCAATTTATACAACATCTGTGGAAAATAAAGGGGATCATGACAAAAATAAGGAGGAACCAAATTTGATGGAAAGAGTGGAAGGAATAAATTGGGTGGATAATATACCAAAGGGATCCACTTTGAAGGAAATCAAAGAAAGGAAAATTTTGAAGGAAATACAGCTAAGGGCAGACTTTGTTGCATGAAACCTTTTGATGAATTCCCAACCATTGGATTCATTTGATATCTCTATACCCATTTTTCCAAATTTAAAAGATGTGGGGGATTAGACAATGGTTAATAATAAGAGGAAAGGTCAATTTTAAAAGGACCTAAAACCATTAAATATGACCCTTCGATCTTAAAAAGATAATTGTATGGGTGTGATATATAATTTATTTAATTTTAACCCTATTGTAGGTTTGTAACTAGTTTACAACTTATGTTGGTTAATGTTTGAAGAGGTGTTTCATTATGTTTTGATTGTTTTATCTTTTTTGCACTATAAAAAGGTGGGGCCCTTTCAAAACCCAACCTTTACCAATATCAAAAAATAAAACTTCCTCATCATTTTTTGTGTGGTCAGTGGTTTAGTTGACCCTTGTCAAATCATTTATTTTTCCTATATACATATTTAGGATTGTATTCTTTTTAAAGGTTTCATATTTATTTGATAGTGGGGTTCAATCTGAGTTTTAATTTGCCTTTTAAAATTAAAGATTGTGAAAGCTACCATCTCTCAATTATAGATTTCCATCCTATTATTATCCCAAGAGGTATGGTGAATTCTCATAGTGAATATTATATGAGCATCGAATCTCCCCAACATATGAGTCATTGTGTGTCTAATGAGGTTATTTTAGATAAAATAATTGACATTATGGATTCTATATAGGCATTCCAAAATCAAATATGTCTAAAGGTTATATCCCTTGAGAATAAGATCACACATGTCTATAATCTTAAGAATGCAAGTATTGATTGAATTTTTGACTCTCCATTCAATGAATTTGTGCCTTAAATTATTTCAACTCAAGTATGGTTTAAAAAATAAAAATAACATACAGTTAATTGTTGAAATAATTTTCATAAGTTTAATGAGACTCCAAGATAAATTTTAATAGACGGATTTTCAATAAAGTTGATCACTTTAACTCCTATGCATCATGTGAAGAGATTCAAATAATATTGTTCCTATCATATAATGCATGGACATCATATGGATAAATATTGTTCCTATATTAGATATGTCTATTATAGCACCACTAGATTCAATTACACCACCTATATTTGAGCAACCTACTCAAACTATGGTTAGATATTATAAAGAAAAATTGGGAAAAAAATTACATAAGGAATAGTTGCAAAAATAAAAATTTACATAAGGAACAATGTCAAAAATAAAAGTAACAACAAGAAAATATGTAACTAATAGGTTACAAAAATAGAAATCACTTAAAGATAATTTACAAAAATAAGTAGGAAATAAGCAAAAAGTGCTTATAAAATAAGAAACTAAGAAATAAAATTTGTTTAAGAAATATGTACATAATAAGATTAAAGTCACAAGCATGCTTTTAAAAAGGGTACCTACATATCCTTTTTCAATTCTAAAGCCTATCATTGTTAATTCTCTTATAGATGACCAATAATGGACAAATATTAGGGATGATAATGTATGAATATTAAATATCTATAATACAACACTTCTTAACTCTCCTAGATATGCAAATAAAAACTTCCTTAAGGTTCCTTAATCTAAGATCTGCATTGGATCCATTCATTGGTATGTAACTTCTCGACTAAAACCATTATTAGTTACATTTCATGTTAGACCTAATTTGACTTAATATGATGCTATACTAGGAAAATCATGGCTCAGACGAATGAGTGTAGCATTTGATAAGAATAATGATTATGTCACATTTAATGTCAAAGGTGAGACTATAGATATTTCAAAGGATAAAAAATCTTAAGATCAAAAACATAAAGAGAAACACATTTTTTCAACTCAATAAAAAATATCTAATGAAATCATAGAAAAGGTGAAATCTTTGAATCTAGCAAATCAATATCCATATAATAGTTGTGCCTATGAGATAGAGCTAGTAGCTAAGTCCAACATCAAAATCGTATAAGAAGAAAATTTATTATAAGTTTAAAACTATATATTATACATTATATGGGGTCTAAATATGCAAATCTTAGTAATATATCCCCTTACATAGTTTGTGCATAATCCATTTTACATAATTTTTTTGGGTTCCCTTACTGTATTATTTCCTCTAATATTTTATTTTGACATACATGTGTTTTTATGGTCTTGTATTGTTCATTATTATAACACTTGATTTGTTTTCACTTGGTTCTTTCCATTTCATTATTTAACCTAATCTAGTCATCTGTGATATCTATCCTAAAATGATGCATCCTTCATAACAATCTCATTTTAGTGCGCATTATTTACAACATGTTATTTTCTCTTTTCTACATATTGACTACCTATAAATGTTATGGCTTACATTAAGCTTAAATAATCATATACCTTTATATCTACATATTACATGAGCATACACTAATTATTACCTAATGGGGACATGCCTTTTCTTATATTCACATACTGTATTAAGCTACATTATTGTGATTCACATATATAGTGGAAGTAGTATTTATTGCCTTCACTTCCTTCACATTGCCATGACATTTAATCTGGTGCACATTATGCCTGAACATATGTCACTAATTGTTCATATCACTCACATTCTTTTATTTCTCAATATTTTTATTTGAACATCCATGCTTATATTGATATGTGCAAATATCTCAAAAATAGAGAAAAAAAGAATAGTATCCAAAACTAGGGGCTAATCTTGACATATTTTCTAATTTCCATTATTCATTTATGTTAGTTATCACAATTTTGGTATATTATATATCCTTGTTTATACACATGAATTTCATGATATATATGAGTGATATGTAACACATACAAGTTGTACATGACACATTGATTCATAGATGCAGGAAATCGCTATACCTGGGAGCCATGCAAGAATCTTAATCCATTATTTACAAAGTTACAAATTAAGTCTTTACATGACATTTCCATTTATCATGTTGAGATCCATTTATTTATTAAAAATGTCTTGATCTTCCTTATATTATTCATAATTTTATATTCCATGTATATGATACTTTACTATATTATGACATTGACATATGTTGATAGTGTAGACTAGTTTGACTTATTCTAAGTTTTATTGTTGTTTTTTCATTTGGACTAATAATTTATTATGATTTTTTTGGCCCTTGGTCTTATTTAATGACTTTTTATTGAGTGTATCATTTTATAGCTATTTATTTTGTCCCTTGGCCATACGTGACATTTAATTATCCTTGTGTATGACCTTTAGCCTTTTGTGACATTTGATTTTCCATTGTGTGCATCCCTTGGCCTTGCGTGAAAATAAATGATATTTCATGTGATTTTATTATGTACATCATGACCATAACATTGTGTTCTTATGAGTGTAAAAAAGTAATATTATCTACTAGTTGGTTAAGTTTATGATATAGTGATCCATATCACACGCCTAATTATTAATGTGTGGTGATATGATTCATATCAGACACATTCCTACATAGTTATTATTTTGTGCTTATATTTTTCATGGTTACTATTGTTTGCCTAATCTATATCTATCTTAAAATGACATTTATATTCCTTATACTGCATGTTGCATATATGATTTGATGCCATATTCATTACTATGATGAAATTTGTCCACATGTATGAATTGTTAAGCTCATAAAATGGCTCATTATATCTAAGTAATGACCTCATTTTTTCCCTAAATAACCTTCATTTTGTGTGAATTTATATGTACATTATATAAATCATTAGTAATTTGAAGTATAAAATGAGTACTTTACCTAGATTATCCTTTACAAGTTAATGTTACCTATTTACACCATTTTGTTCTAACCTTTTTCATGAAAATCCACTAGTTTTGTGTACAAGTGTCTTCCAAATATACTAGAAGAAAATAATGTGTTTTGGTAAAGTAAAAATACTTCAAAAGATTAATTTTGACCAGCTCTGATGATCTTTAATCTAGCTTTGGAGATCACAGGCTTGCTCCGAAGTCCATCAGTCTAGATTTAGAGATCACCATTTTGGCTCTAAAGATGTCCCTACTGACTCCAAAGATGCTCAAAACGGTTATGAAGGCTTACAAGACCTTTAAAAAAATTATTTTGAGTACTTTACATCATGTTAAAAAACACATGTGCTTGATCAAAAGCATCATATTCTATTTTTGGATCATTTCTAAAAATCATGTATAAATTTTCCAAAGTAGTATGTATATTTATAGCCATAAGTATTAATAGCAATTTTTTTAAAAGTAACTTTAAGTACTATAATGGGGTCTATTTTTAGAATTTAAATGCTTTCAACTACAAGAAGAAGTTTTGACTAGCAGTAGCCAAAGATAGCACATGAAAATTGACACCAACACTCTTCCACCAGTTTATCCTTTGAAATGTGGAAAATATTTTATTTCTCTATTTTTAATAAATATATCATAGTTAGTTATGGTATTATTAGGAGGTTAGTCTATTTTGATTAGCTGTTTTAAAATTGTTGTCACATATAAACAACATTTATCTGTTGATATGGGAGGAGATAATAGAACAAGAGTACATAAAAAGAAAACGATTGAAACATAGAATTAAGTTTTCTCCAACATTGTAATCATTTTCAAAATTAACGAATAATTTATTTCATGATATTTGTACAATTCTATTTTTAATCAATCATATTCCAAGGGAGATCAAGGGCTCACTATACCAAGGAAGTAGGATCATTTTTTGTATTTATATGTTTATGTTATTGTGTGTTTTTATCTTTCATTCTTTTATGTATGGTGTGAAAATTTCAAAACTATAGGTATCTCTTTATGTGTGTTTAATGCATGTGTATTATAATTCATTTCAAAGTAATTCCAATTTTTGAAACTTAGACTAATTTTGTGTTTCCTTCAAGAGTAATTTACATTATAGAAAGTGTGTTTCCTTTAAAGTAATTTCCATTACAAAAAGTGTGTTTCCATTTTAATCATACCAATTCATAAAATAGTGTTTACTTTCATAAGAAATAGAATGGTTTTTAATACAAACAAGTAGATTACATCTTTTGGAAAAAATGATCCATAACTCCTCCCAAATAGACAACTATGAGTCATTACTTTACATATCTTATTGTTGACTTCCATTAGACATTAACCCTAGTTTGAATGACACCAAATTGAATCGGTTATTTAAATGAAGATGACACAATGACCCTACTCATTTTTGTGTCATTGACAGGGATTTTCTAAGTGTTAATAAGGTATAAAATCACAAGTTGATAGTTGAATAAGAAGTACTTCCCATAACTCAAGAAATTATGAAAATACCAAGATATTCAAAGGAAAGATACATTCTTAAGAACCCTCAACAAATAACAAGCACTATTAGGTCACAATAATAAAGTGTATTAGAATACCTTTTAAGAAAATAATTTTAGACCATTAAGGAGGAACCATTGTTAGCCTCACTTGAAATTTGAGAAAAATGTTCAGAGGTAGGTTCATCCTTTCAAATGAAGTAATCAAGGTTAAAGAATATTTTAAACCAAAGTTTTGAAACCCAATCAAGTAGCCTTCCAACCACTTTTGAATATTCAAATCCTCCCAGAAGAAATCTCAACAACATATATTGGGAAACTATGGAGACAATCTGGGAAACAATCCACCAAATAGGGCTACAAGTCTTTTTATGTCAATAGACACTCTTTTTATTATGTGCTTTGTTATAACAAAACCCACAATAGTAGGCAGGGGCCAAATGGTTATAGCTTCACACTATTATATAAACTCAGATATTACAATATAACTTCAAGCTTTTGTTTCTTAGGCTCCTACAAAAGGTAAGAGAAGAGCATACACTCGAAGTTGAGAAGCTACTAGATCTCTGAGGCTCAAGAAAAATTTGATGATCGAACACAAGCAGAGAGGTCTTATTTATAGCAATATGGGAGGTCCTACCTAGAATCTTTACCTAGGCAATGTCTATCCCATCATGCTTTAAAATGAAAAAGTTAATCTACAGTGATATGCTATTAGATGAGCTTGATAAGGACAGCTGTCTTGGTGGGTCCAACATGGCTTCCGCTTTAATGAGCAAGTCATCTTCACTTATAGGTTGGAAAAGACATCTTATCTGAAATGTACTAGAAAGATGTCAATGGGGTGACCCATGATTATGATTACAAGGAGCACTTCTTGGAGTGATATGGAAATAAGATTCCCGCTCAAGTTGTCGTCTAATGATAGTGTGGACCACCATATCTTGATCATGATTTTCTTCTTCGTGAATGTGGTGGGGACCGAACCTTGAAATCCATCTATAAAGATGCTCATTATGAGGTGTTAGAATTATGATGTGCCATGTCCATAATGGTCACTTTAACAATTTAGTAAATTAATAATATAACAATTCACTGTTTAGTCTATTCATCGTGATAATTCCTTCATTTCTTTGTCGATTGGCTATAATGGAAGTTGTGTTTGACATCTGTAAATCAATGGCTATAGAATAATAAATCATAGTATACCTGGGATGTAAACCTTCTCGAAGGATCTATTCTTGGACTATTATATTTAACGAATCAAACACTTGGTTAAAAATTTTGGTTAGATTAAAACTAGAATAAGGCTAGTGCATTAAAGTTGCAGGAGGATTTATGCTAAGCCAATTTTCCATTATATTGTCAGTGCCTTTTATATGTTTGATAGAGAAATTAAACTGATTGAAAAATGCTTGCCATCTAATATATTTACCTCTTCCATCTTTTCTACCATGATCTTTTTCATGGAAGGTCAGGTATTGAGTGCAATCAATCCTTATGATGAATGTTGTCAAGTGTAAAATTTTTATTATAAATTTCTCAAGGCATTTTTTGATTGCATATATCTCCTTATCAGAGGAGATCCATTTTAGAATATCTGAGCTAAACCCACCACTAGTGAATTCATAAATGAATTCTTTATTTTTTGTACAACACACTAACATTCCTCCCCAAGCAATGTTAGATGCATCAGTATAAACAATAAAATTTTTAGACCTTGGGATGTGTAATTCTGGAAGAGAAGAGACTTTTATCTTAATCTTCTATATGGTTGCAGTATGTTCTTCCTTCCACTAGAATCTTTTCTTTTTCTAGAAAAGATCTTAAAGAATGAACTTGTCTTCACCAGAGTTAGGATAAAAACTATTTAAATAGTTTAATAATCCCAAAATTTCTTATAGAGTTGGTTTATCTAACTGGTCTGGAAAATTGATGATCTTTTCTTTGATATGCAGCTAAACTTGTAACTTAGAATTCTGAACTATCATTCCAAAAAATTACATTCTTGTTTACATAACTAGATTTTTGTTTCTGACAAGACTAATCTAGCATTATCAGCTAGCTCAAAGAATTTTAATAGATGGGAGAGATGCTTAGAAAGAGAATTACTAAAAATTAGAATATCATCTATGTATACACAAAGATACTCTGATGTGCCTTTGAAAGATGCCATCCATGTATGCTTGATAGTATGCTGGTGCATTCATTAATCTGAATGGCATAATAGTCCATTGGAAATTGCTGAAAGGGAAGCTAAAGGCTGTCTTTTCTCTATCAGCTTCTTTTATCTTAACTTGATAAAGACCAGATTTATAGTCAAACTATGAGAAGTATTTACATTTGGCTACTTTCTCAAGTAGATAACTTTTGTCTGGAATAGGATATGAATATGGCTGTGTAATAACATTTAATGGTCGATAATTGATGACCATTCTTTTCTTTCCTCTTTTTTGCTCAAAGTGTTTGTTAACCATAAAGGCATAATAGCAGAAAGGAGAGACATATTTTTCAATAAATCTATTTGCCTCTAGATCTTTGATCTGGCTTTCCATATCATTGTAGTCATGTGCTGGTATTGGGATTCATTTCCTAATCTTAATATGTTTGCCTTCAATGATTTGATTTCAATCTCAAGCATGGATTTTGACCAAAACTACTGAGGGTTGTCAGAACAGATAGTGGTTTTAATCTTTTCTCCTATGGCTTGGACTTCAGTAGGGACTGTAAACTCAGGGGTTTGATGCATAGAACTAGGAAATTATTCGGTAGCATAAATTAGATGAGGGATCCTCAGTCTTTCATTTTCTATTGTGAACATAACACTTTTGGTAGTAAAACCATATGGTGAGTATTTGTCTATAAAAGCACCACCTAATAAAATATCTACAAGCATTTTGCCTAAAACAAAGAAATCACAATGGAAGATTTTATTTTATATCCGAAGGGGTTGATGGTGTTTATACAAATTGTAGATAAAACTATTCCCTTAGACATATAGCCTCTTGTAAGCTAGGGAGTCATCCAATTTCTTCTAGTCTTAGATGATCTATGGTTTTGCAAAAGAAAGTGAAGCACCTATTTCTATTTGGACATCTATTAGTCTACCACTTATTTCTATATTAATAAACTGGTAAAACTTTCCATTAATCAGTTGTGTTAGATAAGCTAGTTGTGAAATTTCTAAGGGAGGAATACTAGTACATACCAGTTTTTATCTCCCTAGATCTTAGACAGGAGTTTGCTCTAGGTAGATAGTTTATTCTTCTTTTGCTTCTTCATCTTGTGGATTACGTCATTCACCTAGGCAATAATCTTGGTCAAAGTAGAAAGAGCTTTCTAATTCTTCATCCTTTTCTTCTTCTTATGTGGGTAAAAGTATATCACATTGTGGCTCGATCTTTGGAAAATGAATTTCTCTTGGTGGTTCTGTACTGGTGAATTTATTTTTCATCCAAGAGGTGCTAGGCTTGAAAGAGCTCAGAAACTACATAGGAGGATGTTGAGGCCTTTGCATTATTGGTGGCATTCTTGGCATGGAAACCTGCCTTCCTCATGTATGACTTTGTCATATGTTCCTGGGCCTAGTGTCTCTTTCTAGTACTTCATCATGGTGATGAGACCATCTTCCATATGATTCAAATGGAATACTTGAATAATCATGGTGCCTTGGCCATTGAATATTTGTGAGCAATTGCTCTAAATCATCAGCTAATGATTCGAGAGCATCAACATGATCATCATCAAAGTCTTCATCAGGGAGATCATCTAGAATTGGTTCATAGATGTCATCCTATAAGTAAATATCTTCATTAGAATCAACAATGTCCTACAACATGGCTATGTTGGAGGTGAAAATTTCTTTAAAATCAATATTTTTACAATGGCATTGCGGGGCAATATGGCCAAGTTTACGATAGATATAGCAATAGGTTGCTTGTATGGAGGATGAGGAGATCAGCATTTCTTAAGAAATCAGTACAGAGGAGCATAGGAATGCCGATGAGGGAAAGAATAACACTTGAAGGATAAATGTTGGTGGTGTTACTTTAGGTGTTTTTAGGGCTGAATAAATGGCCAACAACCAAAGGGGGTTGTTTCAAGGAAAACTAGAGAAATCTAGAAGGCTTGATGCTTAGTGAGCTTGCAAAAGTTTTGGTTTTGAAGACCAACTGCATGGCTTGCTACTTAGCAAAATTAATGACATCAAAAAGAGTGAGGTCATCGATGGTTAGTCCTGTAAGATCAATATAAGTTATGACCTTATCAATAAGATTATAAGGTAAAGCATGCAAAAATTTTAGCTTAATTTTGATAGAACCAAAACTTTTACTTTCATATGCTAACTCATGAAATTATTTAACAAAGGTGTCAAACTACTTTAAATCACAAAGCTCCATCTTGAGAAGCCATTTATTTGATTCCATTTTGTGATTGCCAATTGGAGGTGCAAACTCACTGATTAGTAAATGATACAAGGCAGTTAGAGGATTAGGTTGATGATGGACCTTTTCCATCTGTTCTTACTCTGTCATTGAATCCCACCATTGGGTAACAATACCCCAAAAGAATTTTGAATCAAATACAGTGGTACCAACTGGGTCTAAATGAGAGGCAACAATGATAACCCTCATGGAATTACACCATGTAGAAATTTCATTTAGAGGATTGAGTGTATCATATATATTCAAGTACCATGGTTGTAAAGGAATCTGTCCTTTTCATCAAAGAAGTACTGGGATTATTTTTTTGAGGTTTGAAATTAGAACTAAAATTAACCTCATATGTTAAAGCAGGAATTTGTTCTAAATTTTTTGCTTCTTGATCCTGCTTGACTAACCAGTCAAGACTATCTTCTAAAACTGCAAGCTTAGTATCAATGGAAGACAATTGATTCTGTACATCATGATAGATTTGGTTTGTATCATCTTTAAGACTGGTTAGCTTGTATAGACTATATCTAATATATAAGGCATCTTTACATAAGTCATCAAGATTTTCAGAAAGATGGGAGTTAAATCTAGATACATAATTTATGTGTTTAAACTCATTAGAAGGTTCAATACCTCCTTGGAAAGTAGCATAAAAACAACTCACAACTCCTTATGTTTGTTTATAAGTACCTTTGTGAGGTGGCCATATTCTACCTCTGTATAGAGTTACATGATGGTCAGAATAAAATTCAAGAGTTTCTTCTGTAACTTATATATCTAGACAATCAAAAAATTGTTTTGGGATGAAAGGAGGTAACTCATATGTTCCTTCAAGTTCAGATTCATTAATAATATCAACAGTAGAAGCTTCTTGGGATTTTCCAAATTCCATTTCAAATATTATTATCTGGAAAGCGGTAAATTTTATGAAAAGGGAAATAAAGTTGCAGAGATTAAAGAGGCCTATGACAAAGGATTAAACAGCCAAGAGACTCAATGCAATAGATTCCCAAAAAAAAATTCAAAGCAAAGATATTTAAAAGTCTGAAAGAGGAAACAAATAAATCTTACAACTTTTCAAATGCTAGATCAACTAGCTTTGATACCAATCTTTTTAAGTCAATAGATGTTCCTTTTATTTTGTGCTTTGTTACAGCAAAACCTGTGATAGTAGGTAGGGGTCAAATGGCTACGACTTCACACTATTATATAAACTCAGATATTACAATATAACTTCAAGCTTTTGTTTCTTAAGCTCCTATGAAATGTAAGAGAAGAGCATACACTCAAAGTTGAGAAGCTACTAGATCTCTGAGACTAGAGCTCAACCACTAGGGATAATTTTTACCTATCCTAGTATCCTAGATCAAGATGAAAATGTTACAATGAATAACATATCCCCATCCATACTCCCTACTTTTAAGGGATTGTCCACAAAAGACCTTGGCCAATTTATATTTGAATTTAAAGTCTTGTGTCAACCTTATGCTTACGAACTTGATAATCACAAACTAAAGTTGTTCCCTTATATGCTCAAGAATTTAAATATGATATGGTCTATAGGTTTACAAATAAATTATATTCACACATGGAATTATATGTGAAATAGATTCTTGGATAAATAGCAAGACTATGTTCGAGTAAAGGGATAGAAAAGAGGAATTCTTATGTATAAAACAAAATATGAGAATATGGAAGACTATCTTGAGAATTTCCTCTTTGCACATAGAAGATAAGTATATGAGTTAGAATAACATTTGAGTAAAACAACTTTCTTAAAATTATTGGATGACAATGCTATAGAATCCTTGAATTAGTAGGAAAATGAGACATAAATAAGTTAGGTCTCAATGGTATTGTTGAACTATACAGGAATCACTCAAAAACAAGAGCTAGTATTAGGAAGATGAAAACAAAAAAAGGGATTAATGATGTAAGACAACTCATGGAATAATTTTCAAATATTAAAATATATATTTTGGTTCATTTAAACACCACACTATATGGATTCCAATAAAAATATAATGCCACTACTAAACCTTTGGCTATGTATTCCCTAAAATGTAGGTTGAAACATGCACTTTGAAATTGCCTTCTTAATAGGACAGATATGTGTGGAATTTGTGATACATATGACCATGATAAAAATAATTATATCATCCTATCTATCCTAAATAATCAATTCAAAAAATCTACCCAAAAAATAAAAGAGCTTAGTTATATACAAATAAAAGGGAATATTTTTTTTTATAACTAAAATCCAAATCACTTTGTTCCTAGAGATCCTTCTAATCCATGGATGATGCCATGGGTTGGATCAACTCCTCCACAACCATGGGGACCACCAACTTATCCTTCATAATATTAGACATCACCATAGCCATGGGTTTCACAACTAAACTAATTACCATGGATTATAAAAAAAAATTAATAATGGTTACCTCAAACATTCAATCAACAAAGGAGGTTTCCAACTCAACAAGTGTTGATGCCTCCTTTGCTTGTTTAGCCTCCACAAATTGAACAACTAGCTCAACCTCAATTAATTTCACAACTAGTAGTATACCCCAAGAATAGACAAGAAACCCCTGTCTATCTAATTAAATAAATAAGGAACTACAAGGTTCAATTCCATTAACTATAGTAATGTTTAATTTTGTATAAAAATATAATATTATATTCCCATATCGATGATCTAATTCACTATCAAATATCCTTAAAATACTTAATGATCTAGCTTAAACACTTCTTCATATTGAATTCTTTAATTATTTTGTCCTTAACTTGTTGAAGACTTAGGGAATTAACATCCCTTTTATAAATGAACTCAAGAGATCGGATTGATAAGGATCCTATGAGTTCACATTTCTTCACATCTTTAGTGGTCACTCCCTTAACCTACCATTTCATATCATAAGTTAATAGATATTATTCAAGGTCAGAAGACCCATCATATAGATTTAAATTAATAAACATTCATGTGTTCAATGCCATGCTTGGGGAACTTGTAACTTCTACTATGGGATTTTGTGAACTAGTCTTTATGGATGTCTTAAAACTAGTTTTGAAATAGAACATATCCTATTCCAACCCCTTCTTGTCTATCAATTTCTTAGTTTCTAAACTAAGTTTACCAAATTTATGTATAAATTATTCAAACCATTTTTTACCTATCCCAACATCTGCACTTTGATTTCTCTTCTTTCATAATCAAATGGGATTGAGAGATGCATACTTATGAAATGAATGATCTATGTCTTCAACTTCTTCTATCTATGACCTTGAACCTGTGATACTTATATGATTTTGCATAACCTCTTCTAGATAATTTCCTTTCCCTAGTTCAAATAATATCCTTCCTAGTAATTGGGATCTACCCCTATCTTTGAACTTCTCTACTATTAATCCATTTTCTTCTTTCTCCTCACTCTATTTCATGTCCTTTATATCCCAATTTTTTTCTTCTTCTTTTTCAAGCCCTTCCATTCCTTGTTCTACATAATCTCCAAATTCTCCAATTTCTATATTTTTTTTAGCCTCTCTCTAGGCTCCTCTCTCTTCTACATTCTCTATTGTACTCCTACTCTTATTCATATTTACATTTAGATTATCTTGTTTATTCCACCTAATTTTTTATCATGACTCTCTTTCTAATCTTATAGTTTTATTTTCACTATGATTCTCTGCATCCTCCATCTTTTAGGTTCAAGTTCAAGTCCATCTACTTAGCTCTTCATCATTCAATACTACATCGCATGTACCCCCATAATTCCTGAAGTGACTACTCCATGTTGGTAGGGGTAGGCATCATGGATTTTTAAATAACCAACATATTGATCAAAGTAGGTATTCATTGAAGGAACTTTCCTTCGATTCCTCTCATAAATAAGTCTTGCATAGCTTCTAAATTTATGTATCCTTATACAAAAAATTATGTCATGTAATAGTCAATAGTAGTCTTAGTTCAATTATCTATCACATGGGTCCAATCAGTATCTAAATTTCATAGGTTGTCTAACTTTTCTTATATCCAAACTATAAATCTATCTTTCTTGGCTGAGAATAGCAGTACTCTAATCTGATAACCATGAAAATAATAATATCATTAACTCAAACCAAAATATTTCATAAATTTCTATGTATATGCTCTTGAATAATTCCTTTCATAGTCTTCCTGATTCTTTTTGCTTCTTATTCTACAAATTTATGGATTATTTCATTTATCCATCTCTCTAAATCTATTTTCCCTAGTAGTCATCTTAACATGCTTCAAATAGACTCATCCATGTTCACCACACCATTGTTAGTAGAGGTTCCTAGAATACCATTATAACTTACTAATAAAGGATAGCACTATGTTAAAAATTATTGATAATAAGCAATAAAAGTCTCACCGATGTGTTTTAAGTTATATAAACATATTTTATCATTGAATTCCCCATGTTTCATAGATAAGATTTTTTAAGAATAGCCATTATTTACATGATAACATAATAGATAAAAATAGAGCATACATAAGGAAGGAATGCATTAAACCAAACATGACTTTCAAGGAACATAAGGACACATAACAAAAAACCATTTCATAATCTCTATAATGATCTCAATAATTCAAAACCCTTTTAAAATACATTAGAATAGTATTTATATGTTTTTGAATTACTATGTCATTTCACATTCCACTTATCACTAAAAAATAAAAGAATACCTTTCACCTTCTATAAACTTTGGAAATACAAAGAGTGTCATAAAGATACAAAAGAAGATATACATAATATAACATAGTTCCATATGCACATGTGGCATCAACATATACTACAATTTTTATAGTCTGATACTTTAATTAACAAATACAATATCACATCACCACCACTTCCTACATCAATAGTCTTCTTTTTGAGTTTTTCAATATGCATCCTGATCTATAAGTTAATATTTCATATTATGATGATGACAAATCTAATGATTGAAAAAATATTTTCAATACCACCAGATTACCTCCCTACATAGCTAAATGGTTCCCTCTATCTCTCTTACCATGATATAGGACCATTCCTTTTATCAATATGATACTGAAATTCCTCCCCCATGTATTGCCCATAAATACTCATACACAAAATATGAATTTGTACACAATGACTTTAGGTTTCTAAAATTATTTCATACATTAACATTATGCACTTATTCTAAAATGAGATAAAATAGAAACATCATTTTCTACCTATATTTCTACATACATGACTTGTGTGTACACATATGAATCTTACACACACTTTTCCCTATCCATTTCCTATCTATTGACTCAACCAACTGAATTTAAAATAATTTGTATAGATTATCTCCCTAGTTTTTGCCTTAATGATCTATTATTCAATTAAAGTATTTCCATGCTATATGTCATTATTTCCTCCTTCCTAGGTAGTACTAACAATAGTTAGATATTGTTAGTTATCAGAAATGTTTATCTTTATTTTAAATGTTACTGGTTATTTAAATTGCTATTTTTTTTTAAATTTAAACCCATCCATTAGGTTGTCCCACATGATTTTTATGTCATTTATGGGGGTAAATTACCCAAATATTCATCTATATATACACATCAAGACTAAGGCTATTCATATCCATCTCTCACTTGGTCACTACTTGGAAAACTACTTTCCCATTGAGATATATATAGACACATCCTTGAGGAAATATCTTAAATTATACAAATATAAAAAAACCTAAAAGGAACAATCCCTAATCCAAGTTTAAATACCTAAAATAAGGTCAAAGTTACATATTTTAAAGTGTCAAAAGCCAAAGAATTGCATTATATTATAGTGGATCATTATTGAGAAAAAATATTAATAGGTGGGATAATGACATGCATTTTCATCCCTATTCAAAGTATTGGAATGTAAGCAGTGCTAAATCACTCAATGGCTATCTGACCCATCTTTCTAACCCTTTTTAAGGTCAAGAAAGTGTCAAAAGTGGATCTATGGTTTCAATTCAAAGGAAAACAAAATCTAAATCTATGCAAGGGTCTAAATAAAATAAATTACTCAACAAACATTTTGACAGGTAAGAACAATAATCTATTGTAGAATAAACTAGAAAAAACTATAAGAGACAAATCTAGTAGACATTGGACATATCTAATCATCTCAGGTGTCTGAGTCTTACTGACGGCATTCTACTATATTTTGACACTCTATTTCCTAATCCAAGTGATTACAGATCCATTTTAGACTATGTTTTATGACTATGCATAGATAGAGAGCATTATAAAATAGTAAACCATCTAAATGCCTTAAACTCTTATAAATTCTACAAATAGTAAATGCAATAAATCATCTACTTCTACATTTAGATCTTATTAGTTTATTTATTATCATATGAAATATGAATATTCATGGTTTTGACTTATTTATATCACCTTAATCAAAAATTAATATAAAACACCAAGGTACTTAATATACCTTTGATGTATCTATTATATTACTATCAAATATCATGTTGTTTAAGATTAAACATGTGTATAAATATTTTGGGATGTACTAGATTAATTTATTTTTGTTGGTGAAGGTGGTATGGATACTTTGTTACACATGTGGGAATTTTATCATTTATTTTTGGCTCACCCCATTGGTCGTATTATTATGATACTTCTTACAATATAATAGATTAGTAGTGCAAATACCCAAAATAACGTTGTAAATGAGCAAAAAAAGAATAATTTTCATAGAAATAGGATTAAAATTGCATTACAATATCTTTGGCCTATTCGAGGGGGAAACTTCCTTTGACAAAACTCAATATAATATAATTCATGAATGCATTTCCACTAGTCTAGGCTCTTATTTATACTATTTCTAAACTAGCTAATTACTACTTCCCATGCATGTGGGATTATTACAATTAGTTCAAGTGATGTCTTTAAAAAAATACACATTTATATCTTTTATTAAAGGCAATAGTTATAAATAAAGATTTTGGATGAAGGGGTCCTTACATTCCCTCCCCCCTTCAAAAGCTTTACCCTCAAAGCTAACTATGAGGAAATTATTGTTGGAGTTGAAGGTGCCACTAGACTAGAACTTTAGTGATGGTCTAATTACAAAGTTTATAAGAGAATCTCTATAATATAGTCAAGTTCAAGGAGGAGATAAACTTATGAATTGAGCTCAAAAAGTATTGTTTGATCCATGACATTATGGCTAAGAATGCTCTTCAAACATGAGACATGAAAAATCAAATGGACACATGAAGAGGGTGGAAGTTAAAACTTTTATGCAACATGACCAATATGTTTAATAACCTTATATGGTCCATATAACTTTTTATGAAATTTTTTGGCATCCCTTTATCTTGAGAGAGGATTAATTATAAGGTTATTGTTGGAGGAAACCCACATTTTTATGTTAGAATATGCATCTAGAATAATGTTGATCCACCTACTAATTCATGTTAATTTTTGAATTTATTTTCATTAATAAGTAAAATAGTATTATCCTAAGTGTTGAGAGTAGTGTCCAAATAAGGGTGGTGGCTTCTAACCATAGAAAAATTCATAAGGAGTCATCCTAGTGGGTGTGTGATAGGAGGTGTTATATCACCATTCTAAAAGTGGTAACCATTTTACCAATTGATGTTTTCTATCATAATCAATTCAAAGAAGATAATATTCCCTACATTTATTTACAATTTATATTTGGCCATATGTCCATGGTGGTAGCCTGAGCTCATTTTTGGTTAGGAGCTTGTGCTCTTCAATAGTTCCTTATGTAAGTGACTTGTAAATATAAGTCACAATTAGATACAATACAATTTGGGAATCCATGAAGAATAAATATTGGATCAATTAATATTTGGGAGATGATGAAATCAATGTAATGATGGCTTAAGTCACATAAATGAGCATATTTATAAAGGTGATAAACCACCACCAAAATGACTAAATTTACACTATATTTGGGTAAGCCTTATATAATATCCATAGAGATGTCTATCCAAAATTCATTATTTAACTAGCAAGTGTTCGAGTATGTCAAGCATTACCACTATTTATCCCTCATGATGTTGACATATTTCACATTCCTCAACATATTTCTTGATATTTGTCTTGAAGACTAGATAAAATAAACATATAAAAACTTGTCCATATGTTTATAAAAAAACATGATTGACTTATGAAAAGAGAGGCAAGTTATGTCAGAACTTGGATCTATAAATAAATATAATGTAACATTTGTATAGTAAGGATTGGTCATCCCAAGTATAATTGAGTTTAGAAGTTTAATCAATAGATAAATTTTAGATGATTTTTTATGTGTGATTGTGTTTATACCACTCTTTATTTATGTCCTATATATATTATAAAACAATGATAGATAAAGCAAACATTTGTATATGTTGTTCAAATTGGTAGGATAGTGTATCAGTGACCAGATTTTACTTGCCCTTATTATAAGTGATATTATAATCATACCCCATTAATTTTGAAACCACTTTTGTTGAACTTGGGAAGATACTCATTGATCTAAGAAGTATTTGAGTCTATGATTATCATATTTGAAGAAAAAATACCAACCCACTAGGTATGGTTTCTACTTACTAATAGCATGGAGGCTAGCCATCATTTTATTCTCATATACTGATTATGCAAAAATTATCCCATTAATTACTTTTTTGGTGAAGGTGATGGGATGTCCCTCTTTCATGAGGATATAACCAATAAAGTTTCCACATGCATCACTTTCAATGGCAAATGTCTTTGATAAATATCGCATGGCCAAAATAGGTGTAGTACACATAAGTTTTTTTAGTACACCAAAAGCTTGTTCAACTGCAAAGGACCATAAAAAGGTTTCTTTTTCTAACATGAATTTCAATAGGGTAGTGAATTTCCAATAATATCTAACAATTTTTTGGTAATACCCAACGAGGCCAAGGAATCCACAAATGATTTTGAGTGTCTTGGGTTTAGGTCAATATTTCATGGCCTTAATTTTTGTCAAGTCAATGTGAATGTTGGTTGTTCAGACAAAATACTCCACCTATTTTTTACCAAAGTAAAATTTTAACATTTTTTAATAGAGATAGTAGTATTTAATAATTTTTAAGTATATTTTGAGGTGATCTAGGCATTATTTCCCATTTTTGTTGTAAATCAAGATATTATCAAATAAGACTAGGATGAATTTTTGTAAAAAGGGATGAAATATTTTTTCATCAACCTTTGGAAGGTGGAATGGGAATTGGTAATCCAAAATGGCATGACCAAGAATTCATAGTGGTATTTATGTTTTGGGAAATAAAAATTTATAATATCTTCATCCTAGAGGTTGATCTGATGATAGCCAGATCATAGATCTATTTTGGAGAAGTGGGAACCATGAAAATCATCAATTATTTCATCTATTATTGGGATAGGAAATTTATCTTTGATAGTGATATTTTTTATCTCATGAAAATAAATGTGGGGCCACCAAGATCCATTTTTTTAGTAATATTAAAAATAGGGAGGAGTGTTGACTTGTGCTTGGATGAATGAATCCTGCATGAGGGAGTTACTAAACCATCTTCTAAATTTATGGTTTATGTAAAAAGTGATAACAATATGGTCAAATGTTTTAGATTGTTATACCCTGAATGAGTTGAATACAATGTTATTAAATGTGATAATATGGTGAGCCTTTTGTTTCCTTGAATACTAATTCATGTTTAGCTACAAAATTTTATAACTCAGTAGACTAGTAGGAATCAAGAGATGTCTTCAGCTAAATAGAAGAGATTTGAGAAATTATTCCATATGAGAATTTCTTTAGGAACTTCTCCATGTGGTGAGAACTAATGACACTGGCAGATCCTGGTAAGAGGCCCCTAATGTGTATTTCTAGCCATTTTTAGATAACTACATCAAAAGATCAGAAAAATCCCATAAGATAGGGATAAGATTTTGAAACCATTGGGCTCCAAAAACCACATCACATCCTCCCAAGGGAAAAATCAAACATGTATTTTTTTTTGGTATATTCCCCTACAAATATTTAAACATTATAGCATTTTCCTATATAGGGAAGTGCCCCTCCATTAGCAATCATTACTTCAAACCTATAATAGGGGTGCATAAAATAGTCACCTTATTTAGTGAAAAAAAGATCAATGAAATTACGTTCTTTTAGAGTCAATGAGAATAGTGAGGGAGTGTTTCTTAAAATATGCTTTACTCTCATATTTTAAGAAGTGGTTACCCAAACTAATGCATGCATTGAAATTTTTGGGTACGACTCTATGGTGTTAGGTTATTTGAATTCATGTTTCTCTTCATGGGAATATCGGGCATCTTCCCATTATTCAACATCTAGGGATGATTTGGCATCTAAAAAATACATCTATTCAATGCACTTGTGTCCTCTATACCATTTTACATCATGGTTCTTACAAATACAACTTATATTCAATTTGGTGATCATATAATTTTTCATTCAATATGGTTCAATGTTTGATTCATATAACACTTGTTCAATATGATTTGGAGATATTTTCATCTGACACCCATTTGATAAAATCTTGAAAATTATTGAATTTGGAGCTAAAATTATTTATTGGAAAATATTTCTAAGCACCATGATAAAGTTTGGCATTAATCTATTTTAATGTCAAGGTGAATTTAAAATAAAAATCAAACATCTAGAAGCTAGTGTTCATGAGTTTGAAATGAAGCCAAAACAATCAAATCATAAAATTAACTTCAATTCTAGTAAGTTAATTTAATTAAAAATTGATCCCATTCAATGTACTAAATTGATGTAGAAATTCATATGTCACAAATCTACTCATTTTTTCACCGACACTTCAGAAAATCAATGTTCATTAAAGGGCACATTGATGGTGAAAATGGATCAGATGAATAGGAGGTTATTTACACAAATTGAGTACCAAATGATTTTTTGGTATTTAATCATATTGGTCCTTTTTGGATCAATTTGTTTTTATATACCAAAGTCATTTCATTTATTTCATTTGTAAAATGTTCTTATCCTTAAAATCCATGAAGGTGAACAAATTGAGTTAACATGTGGTGGGCCTAAGTCAAATAGTTATTGATTTTTTAAAATTATACCTATTTAGTTCATATTTAATTAATTATCATTTTTCATATGCAAAGCTATATGAACATATAAATACATCAAATTGAAATTTTATTGTTGTTGTGTAATAATGAGTTTCCTATAGTAAAAAAAATTTAAGGTAGGGTTTAGTCTTAAGGCTTGGGTGAAGTTAGAAAAGGTGGTTTATCAAATACTTAGGAGTAATATTTTATACATGGATAAAACTTTAGGAGATAGGTGTTCAAATTTCCTTTTCTCTTAGCACATGGAGAGGGTTGCTACAATTTTAGGTACAATTGTTCATTTTCCAAGATTTTGGTGAATAGAATGCAAATGATATTGTAAGATCCATCTCTTCTAGCTAAGTTTCGATATTATTTGCTTTTTCAAAAAAACTATGTTCATGTTCTTATAAACTATTAAAATTTTATGTTTTCCTTAGTTAAGTTAAAAACTAATTATACAAATTTTGTGTTGTAAATTAGGGTGAATGGGCGTTTAACCAATTATTTGCAATAATATTTTAAAATGTACATTGTGCTTCAAGAATATATTATTTCCCTCATTACACTCATCTCCCTATATTTTCACTCATATGATGGGGAAATATTTCAACCCGTTTAATTTTAAATTTAGTTAAGTAATTTTTGTGTTTATTTTGTTCTAGGTTTCCCATTATCCCTTCCATCTTCACTCACTACCTCTCCATTTATGATTTCTCCTTTTTCCCATTTTTTATTCCTTTTTGTAATTTCTGGTTAAAATTACTCAATAACTAAGAAACCCCCATCATACGATGGTGCTTCCTATATACAAAGATATATGCAACTAATCTATTAATTAATCTTAGCTTGAAGAATATAAATCCTACTTACATTTATAAATGTTGATACATTAAATATTTGAGGTCATGACCAAGATGGATCTCCTAGACCTAACCAAGAGATCTCTTACGACAATAACATCACTAGAGATGGTTTCAAAGCCTCTATTCAAACAACACTATGCAATAACCCTATATAGGTCCTATGTTTTCATATTTACAAATTAAATGATAAGTAAGTAAAATCTAATCTAGTGCTCACCAAAGCTTATGGCATAAAGTAGGGGTAATAAACATAAAAATTAAACATGCATAAAATATCTATACTCAATTCAAGATATAAGAAATCCTAATACATATGAGTGAAGTATAAATGCTAATATATATACTCTTACAAAAGAGGAATAAAGTTAGGAATACTTACCATTGAAGATGAACCCACTGAGCCTCAATCTCTTTTTTGTCCAAGGTGCTTCGTAAGAGGTTATTGTGGTATGTAAGGATAATAAAGATAATTCAATTCTAGGCTACACAACTTCTCTATGTATCCAAAAGACTTCTCCACCAGGCAAAATCCATATCTCCAAATAAAGTATTGAAACCCTAATCAATGTTCCTCAATTAGAATGGTGGATAAGCATATGTATAATATTATATTCTTCTTATTCTCTTCTCTTCTCTCTTAAATGATAGAAATGGATGTGTATATATAGTTGAATCTAACCCTAAACTTTTCCAAAATTTTAGTTGATAGGGTTGGCCTAATTAAACCCTATATTGTTATTAGGTAAAAATAAGTTATATCTTGGTCTAGGTTAGCCAGGGCCAACCTAGACCTATAACATGCTTTAAAAAAATTAAATACAGGGTTGGCCTAGACTGATAATGTATGTTAAATGTCAAAAAAGGGGTTTTAGGCTTAGAAAAGGGGCTAAGTAAGATAGTGAATTACATGGAAAAGTGTGTAAGAGAGGAGGTGAGGCTTAAGTAAGTACATAGGATAAGGTTGTGTAGATAAAAAGTGGTGGTATAGGGGATGACAATCCTGTGAATCACTAATAGTCTACCCACCCTTTTCCTAGTGGACCCTTTAAGGAATGCACTTAGAGAGATTAAGACTCAAAGGGTTCATGTAAGAGAAAAAATATTAGTAATTAATAAAGTTTGAAAATATTATGTGTGTGCATATGCCCCACTTTAAGCTCATCATGTGTCACGTAGGTGCAACATTAGATGGTGCTTTGAGAAAATAACATAGCAACACACAATGTTAAAGCTGAATAAATTACAGTAAGAAGCAAATAATATAATTGAAAAATACATACCTTTACTTACCTTAGTGTTGTATATAAGAAGTGAAGTGAAACAAATGTGAAGGTGTCTAATGTAGGAAACATTAGATGGACCTATAAAAATTAGCAAAAAGAGTAAAAAAATAAAATGTTTCAAAAAAATATATAGGTAATATATGAAAATAATCTAAAAAAAATAAATATATGCTTAAATAATATAATCTAGTTGTAAATATTTGACAAGTAAATAATTTTGAATAGTAAAAATAAATAAGGTAAAAGAAACAATTTATTTGTTATTTTTACTATTATGAGAAAATAGAGCTCTGAGAGATCCAGTTTGAGCCTATGGAGAGACCATGGTGAGGAGATGCCAACTACGATGGGGAGGACCCATAGAAACTGTAGCTAGTGTAGCACAAGTAAAAAAATATGAATTTAAATTTTTTTAAGTAATTTTATTTAAAATTGAGTTCAATATAAAAAATTGAATGGTAGAAAAATTTGAGACATCAAAAATGACCCTAGGAAATTTTTAGGTAGACTAGGGGTAGAACGGGGTATTGGGTAGGAAAAAGTCAAACCAATAAATGCCTAAATTATTTTTGATAAATGATCAAAAACTCACCATAATCAAATAATAGAGTTAACCTTGTTGACTTAGTTCATAAGGTGAGAGGAAATAAGGGGCCGACTGCATAACAGTGGGCTGACATAGTATTGTTGAAGGTGGACAACTACACAACAGGAGGTTGACATAGTCTAGAGTGGGAAGATGGTTGACATGGTACCCTCTAGCTGATGCAATTGGTAATATGTGGCTAATACAGTTTGGTAAAGAGGGCCAACTATGTACCATAGGGTTGATGTAATATGCTAACACTAAGAAGGGACCAATTTAGTATCAAATATGTTGATATTGTCTAAAAATGAGAGATTGATTGTGAACCAATGGTTTGATATAGTATAACAAGACTGTAAGGGTGTTGATTTAATATCAAATTAGTTGATGGTGTAGAAAATGAGAAAAATAGATAACTAAGTCAAACAAGCAGATAAAGTAGTTAATTTGAGAATTTATTTTAATTATTTATGACATCAAGATCTGATACATCTTCTATTGTTTGATATTTTGTAGAGACCCTAGATATTTTGGTGCCTAGTGGATGCATCATGATTACTAGATTTATTAGAGTGGTTAGCTAACATGGATAAAGTTTGATCAGTTGCTTTAGGCCTCAATAGTGTCATGGAGATGAGATGGATCCCTCTAAGTATTGCTCTTATTTTCATGTTCCTAGTATCATGGGAATGATTGACCAACACTTTTTGATGGGAGGTGGAGGGGGACATCATTGAGGTGGCTATTACTCTAGAGGATGTTCATGCATTTCTTGGACTTTTGATAAGTGAGACATTGATGATCACTGATACATAGGAGTCAAAGGATGAGAGATGAGCCTTAGCCCAGTGGGCTATAGGATCAGATAAGATTTACCCTAGGTTGAGGGTTAGTTTGTTTCATGTTTATCTTACGTCTATTTCATACATCTAAAAGGTAGTGATAGGACTTATGACAACATAAGTGTTATGTCACTAGTCAGATGATAAGGTACTACTATATGTGATAGCCTTGTGTCATTCCATATTATATTAGGGGTGCTTTATAATGTTTTTCTATCATTTGGGTTCAACTCATGCATGATATGTATGAGATATTATCTAAAGGATAGAAGATGATGGGACCTATGATTTTTATTAGTGTGTATATATATGAGAGGCTACATATGTAATAGTTAGCTAGATTTCCCCATGTGATTGATAATAGGTTGTATCAGGTCTTATGATGGAGGTTGGACCATGTATTATGAGCCATGCCCCATGTTTCAACACTTCAGACTATCACATGAGAGATCATGTGGCATCCCTACACTCACATAGTTTTTATATGGCCTAGTTGGTCTATCATTTTGATAAGATTGGCACATGTGTAGATCAAAGGCTACTATACTTCATGGGTGGAGCCTCAACCAGTGGCTCATGTATCGGGTTAGTTGTAAATTCCCCATCTAGTGGAACCTTTAGTAGTGCCTATTTTTATTAGGCATGACATGCTAGAGAACTGAGAGTGAGAAGAGGTGGAGGGGTACCTATGGACATACCAATGATCAGGCCTCAACATGCTAGACCATGGTCTAGTTGATCATGATGGTAAGAAGTATCAGATTCATAGGGAGGAGATGTCTATTGTGTGATTAGGTAGAAAGATCGTGATCGGCAACACTAACACTGATGAGATTTAATTTAAAATTTGGTTTAAGTTTTTTATACAGGATATTAGTTATATTGTGATTATAATACATAGATGATTTGAGATATATATGTGATTTGATGCCTATCTAGTTTTATGTTCTATAGATCTTGTAACATAGGAGGTCAGATGGGGAGCCCTGGTTATAGTTTCAAACCACAACATTTTGGATAGGGTTATGGCACCATACAACCTGACAATTTTGGATGATCCTAAGGTTCCATCTACCCCAGCCCAAGTGGGTTAGTTTAAACTGGTGGGAGAAGTTGTGAGGTAGTTACAGGCATGTGATGATAGGTCATAGCCACAAATAAGGGTGGGATCATGAGAGGCATAAGTTTGGTAGGTCCTAGCATAAGATAGAGCTATGCACATGGTAACCAATATTTAGTTAGGATAGGTATAGGCCTAGGTGGCTAATCTACAGGGACAGGTTGTTGGATTGAGATCCTGGGTTGTCTCTTTATAGTGCACTATTCAGAGGGTTTAGTCATAAGCATCTATAGACAATGTGGCTAAACAACAGGATAGACATGATGGAGCATAAACTTAGAGTTATATCTATTATATTTTATTCTTTATATTATATACAACACATGATATATATAAATACATATATTTATATTGATATTCTATTGATCTCATGAGTTGTATTTGGATTTTGATGTGGATGCATAAATATATTTCATTTCTATCACATGAATTGAGTTTTTATTGTAAGTGTTATGGGAAATATGTGATGTATGTGTTTTCTTTTCTAGCATTATGTGATACTCATTCATAGATAAAAAATAAAAATGCTAAAATATTTGGAAAAGCATAATTAATCAAATAAAATGTAATGCACACTATATCACGATAATAAATGTGAAATAACAAAAGATGAATAAATATTATAAACCAAATATGATAAAGAGGGTAACAAATGTTTTCAGACCATGTAAATATTTGCTACAAATTAAAACAAATAAAAATCATAGTAAATCACATTGGAAATTATGAAAAATTGTAATAAAATGGAAGACACATGAAATATCAATGGTTTAAAAACAAAATAATTAATTCAATAAATCGTACTAAATCACATTGGAAAGTATAGAAAGAAAGATAATGTAAAACTAAATTAAATTAATCACACTAACTCAAGCTAAGAAGTATAAAAAATTTAATAAAATGGTGGTAAATATACACACAATTAGAAAATAAGAAGATAAAAGTTTAAGACTTGTGAATTAATCATAAAACATACTAAATCAAGATGGGAAATATGTCAATGATGTGTAACTCATAATCAAACACTACTTATCTCAAATTTGATGCATTTAATTTCATTGTGACTTAGGTATTGGAAAATTTTATGAGTAGAGCCTGGTCCTATCCACGGTCTTACACCATAACTCAAAAAGATAACACCAATGAGGTGGAAACAACTATGGGAATGATTTATAAGATGTTTTTAATGTGGTAATTTGTGAGGAGGGACTGGTCCTATCCAGGTCTTATATTGTAACTCACAAAGGGAAACCCTAGGGGGAATGTTCAGTTTATAAGATAATATTTCTCAAGGGGAAATATTAGGAACATTGAAAATGAAAGAGGGAATTGAAAAATCATGGCATAGGCATCTATGAGAAGACCTTAGGAAACTTGAGGCATACTAGGTATAAAGGAGAGACACTAAGAGTCTACTGACCATCAAAATACAAAGAATACCTAGACACAATAAGCACAAAGTTGTATAAACAGATAGGTGAGATACTTAAATCAACTCATGTTGATTATATGAATAGGAAAAAGTAAAAATGGACCTACCTTACCACAATGTGTTCTCCATTCCTTAGAACCTCATACACAATCACCGATCTACTGTGAATATTGGGTACTTGTGTGAGAAAGTAGGTAGCACTAAAATATTTTTTATTCTCTTTTCCCAATCTACTAGCCCACCACACCCCAATAGACCTCGACTCTAACATGAGGCCAACTATGAAGTTTGAGCTTCGATTAGAAAAAAGATATTTGTTATAAATCATGTCTTTTAGTGTGATGTGACTTTTGAATTGGTATGTTACCTTTTGTATCATTGCATTTTGTTCAAATTATTTGTATTTTAAATTTTATGGATTTTATGATTCCTCATTCATATGGATTTGGAATAACCAACATGATTAATAGAAGTGATACATATGAATGAGCTTTAGACTTTGGTTAAATTAAGATAAGTATCCAAGGATATGATTGTCTAAACAATTAGGCTTACCTATGAACTAATATGTAATCTCAAGTTTTAACTTTATGCATTTTTAGTATGTGAAAGGAATATAGAGGAATAAATGGAGATCTAAAGTAAATTAGTAAAATAAGAGTACAATGAGATATCTTGTTTGCTAACTGATCACAAAATAAAGAAATATTACTAAGGGGATCAAGGTTGGTATAACCAAGTCACAATAATAATTATCTAAGTTTTTATGATAAGATAACAAACAAACATTAAAAAATATAAATAAATCCATGAAAGAAAGAAATCATAGATATAAGTGTTTAATCATGGAGAAAATGAAAAGAATCTAGAAGAAAAAGAGAATGAAAGTAAATGAAACCATATATAATATAGAATGCATAAATAAATATCCATGTGAAATAGATGGGTGAAACCAAATTTGACACATAGTCAAATGATGTAAGATATACAAAATTTAGATCGCAAGTCCAATCCAAAATCATAATTAAGAACAAATTGAAAGAACACCATGTTGTGTTCACAAATACTAATAAATTTTCCCACAAATATTATCCATGAAATTTGAGATATCTCTATGAAGTTAGATTCTAATGGTAGCTAGAGTCTCATCAATCCTCATGAAAATTTGTGCAAAGACCTCTCTTTGAATATCCTTAACAAAAAATATAGGTGTAGTTGAAGGATCATGCACATGAGGGATCTCATGTGTAGAATACTCAAGGAGAGGAATAGGTGCCTAAATAATAATGGTGTATGTAGGATGAGGAGGCACCATTAGTGGAGAAAGAGCCATAGGTGGGGAAGGAACCAGGGGCAAAGAAGGGGGGGATTTCTTATGTGGGTGACCCATGAAAGGACGAATAACTAGTTCAAGTATCATTAAAATGTTATCATGAAGGTACTGGTAGAGAATATGGTAATGATCAGTATAATAGGTACCACATTAGTGCCAAAGACAATGTACCTCTCCATATTTGGGGATATACTCAAGTATTAATTTAGGAGGTATAGCTTTGTCTTTGGGCTAAGAAATGGTAGGACACAATGTGTCAATATATTGTCAAATATTTTGATAATGGGTGGAAGAATGATTATTTGTCTCATGGAAGTAATAAATGCACTTTTTAGTAGACTTGGGAGCTTACTAATGGAAAAATTAGAAAGAAAAGTCAAGGATGGTTGATATAACTAATAGTATCTAGTCTAATGACTAACAAATTAATAGATATCATAATAAGGTTGATCAGCACATTGGGTGGGTATGGGATCAAGCTACAACAAAGGAATAAGGCCATAACCAAGGGAAGCTGGGGCTGAATAAGAAACTAGACCAAACTCATCTAAAGGTAAATTAGGATCATAAATAGGATGGAGCTTAGTTTAAGGTAGAGCAAGAGTAAAAACTAGACTAGACTCAATTGAAGGTGAAGTTGGATGTGTATAAGGCTTAATAATAGTAGCTAGCATATTTGGGAGAAGAAAACTAGAAGGATCTTGGTATTGACTAAAATGGTAAGGACCAGTAATGGCATAATCCATGACCATACTTCTAAGAGACTCTTCTAAAACTGTAGTTGTACCATGCGATCACTCCATCTCTACCCTATGAAACATAGGAAGAATAGTATAATTAGGCACTATGAAGGAAGGAATGCAATAAGAAAAACTAAAAGATTGAAATAAAGAAGCACAATATCAAAAACTCTCAGCATTTCTAGCCTAGACAAGTCCACCTAAAAATGAGTTGTCTAAAATATAAACATCATCATAGTCTGGTGTATGCAAATCAATGTTACATGTAGGTATGACCTTATCATCAAATTTTATATGATGAATATAATGTCTAGTCTTGGTTAAGACCATAGGTATATCATCAATAAGAGGTTGGCAAGATCGAGGTTACAGAGAGGGTAGAAGTTGGGCAATGATATGACGGGATAGATCATAATTTTTTATCTTGAGGCTTATCTCATCTAGCTCATCATCATTAGAATCCATAAGGTTAGATGGTAGGTTATGAATGAGTTCAGGGTGACCATTATAACCTCAAGTATAATTGAAAAGATAATTGAATTTTTGAGATTCCCTAAATCAAATACTAGGTAAAGGTTAAAGGGTAAAAATTTTAAAGACACCACATTATTAGAACTATTCAAAATTCAAAGGGTTTATGTCTCCTTTAATCTTATAAATAACATTATTATGTGGAAATTTGATGCATTGTCACATGGATGAGGCAAAAACCCTCATGCGATGAGTCCAGGGTCTACCAAGAAATATTTTATATGAGAGGGGAATGTTAAAAATCATAAATATTATGTAGATGGTGATAGGAGGGATGGTGTGTTGGGGGATCAAACCAACAATAGATTACACTTGTGAAAGCAATAAACGCGGAAATAAATCAGATAGATAAGTAACTGAAATGATAAATAGCACAGAACAAGATATACAAGAAAACACCCTGAAAACTTGTATTGAAACTCTTTACAATAGGAATAAAATTTGAAGAAACTTCGTTCTTCCACACCTCTCTCAGATGCACACAAGATCTCTCACTAGATCTCTATTCCTCAAGAGCTCACTCTCAAGTACACTCAAATCCAACAACCTGGATTGATGCAACTCTGTATTGTCCTTCAAATATTCACAATGTTCTACTCTTACAGTTCTACACACATTCTACAATTCTAAGCTAAGAAGATCTTCCTACATATAGAAATAGGAAACTTGAGCATGCTCTTACAACAAACAGTTAAGCCTCTTGAACAAGGGCTCTAAAAATAATATTGCTAACAATAGAGACGCAAGCTTGAGTCCACGACTCAAACTTATCATGCAAACACTCGCTGCTGTCCACGAAAATAGATTTTTGGACACGCAGGTAACCGACGTTGGTTCCTGCCTGTTCACCTGTGACCGTCGCCGGCCGACCCTATCGCCGACGTTGGCGCCTCTGCAACTGCTACTAACCGACGTCGGTCGCTCCTGACCGATGCCGGCGTCTGTGTAGACCCGAACCTGTTTGAGTATGCTCCTTGGTGAAGCTTTTAGCTCCACACCCTAACAATCTCCCACTTGGAGATAAACCAGCTGCACCAACCTGTACAGCATCATCTTCTAGCTCTTCCATCTTTAACTCAATCATGAAGACCAATAGAAGTTGAATGAAGATTCAACTTCTCCATCGTAATCGGCTTTGTTAGCATATCAACAGGATTCTTGTCTGTATGGATCTTCTCCAGCTTCAACTCACCATCTTCCAATACCTGTCGTATGAAGTGGTACCTTAGCTGTATGTGCTTGGTTCTAGAGTGAAAGGCTGAGTTCTTGGCCAAATGGATTGCACTCTGACTGTCACTGTACAATCTACAACTCCCATGCTCCCTTCCAAGCTCTTCCATGAATCGTGTCATCCATATCATCTCCTTGCTAGCTTCTGTAGCTGCAATATATTCTGCTTCTGTAGTTGACAAGGCTATAACCTTCTGCAACTTAGATATCCAACTAACTGTCGTTCCACCTACAGTAAAAACATAACCTGTGGTGCTCCTCCTGCCATCCAAATCCCCTGCCATATCTGAATCTACATAGCCATGTAGAGAAGTATCTGAACCTCCATAGCATAAATGCCTATTGCTGGTTCCTCTCAGATATCTAAGGATCCATTGAACTGCTTTCCAATGTTCCTTACCTAGATTGGCCATATACTTGCTTACTACTCCCACTGCTTGGGCAATATCTGGTCTAGTACACACCATTGCATACATCAAACTCCCTACTGCGGAAGAATATGGAACCGTACTCATGTACTCTACCTCATCATGTGAATTGGGACATTGTTCTTTGCTTAGCTTAAAGTGTCCAGCCATAGGTGTACTTACCGGTTTTGCATCCTGCATATTAAACCTCTCCAACACCTTATTCACATAATCTTCTTAAGACAATATCAACCTGTGATTTTTCCTGTCTCTCCTAATGCTCATGCCAAGGATCTTCTTCGCTGCTCCCAAATCCTTCATGGCAAACTTTTGAGCTAACTTCTCCTTAAGCTCAGAGATATCCTGCATGTGAGACCCTGCAACCAACGTGTCATCTACATACAACAATAGAATAATATATCTATCATTATCAAATCTCTTGAAATACACACAATGGTCCGATTGACACCTACTGTAGCCATGCTCAGTCATAAGCCTGTCAAATTTCAAGTACCATTGCCTTGGAGCTTGCTTGAGGCCATACAAGCTTTTCTTTAACCTGCACACAAACTTCTCCTTACCCTTGACCTCAAAACCTTCTGGCTGTTCCATATAAATTTCCTCATCCAAATCTCCATGAAGAAATGTTGTCTTAACATCTAGCTACTCGAAATGCAAATCCTCAAAAGCAACCAAAGACAATACAACCCTTATAGAAGTCATCTTAACAACAGGAGAAAAAATTTCACCAAAGTCAATACCTGGCTTTTGTGCAAATCCTTTTACCACTAATCTGGCCTTATATCGCATCTGACCATCCTCACTTTCCTTCAACCTGTAGGTCCATCTGTTCTTCAGTGTTCTCTTACCAGCTGGCAACTCAACCAAATCCCATGTTTGGTTCTCTCTTAAGGACTCTATCTCCTCAACCATGCCACGCTCCCACTTACTCCTGGACTCCACCTGTATTGCTTCTTCAAAACTTTCTGGTTCTCCACCATCGGTTAGCAATAAATAATATAAGGAAGGAGAATATCTAATTGGAGGCTTACTTACCCTTTCAGACCTCCTGATGGGTGTCTTGGACTCGTTCTCAACACGCTGTCCACCCAAATTTTCTGACAGTGACCAACCTCGGCCACCTGTAGACCTGTCACTCACCGTCGTCAGTTCTGTCTGACCAACCTCGGTGCCTGGTCTGCCGACGTCGGTCTCTGTATGACCGACATCGGTTTCTGTACTACCGACGCCAGTTCCAACCCTACCGACGTCAGTCTCTATGTTTTCCTGCAAGTGATTATTTCTTTTTCCCGCGAGCTCATTTTGGACCATAACTTCGTCCAATTCACTATTGCTCTGCCCAGATTGATCCAGCTTCCTTATCTGATCACTGTACATCACTCTTTCATTGAAAACAACATCACGGCTCCTGATTACCTTGTTAGTTCCTAGACTCCAAAATTTGAAACCAAAATCATCTGAGCCATAGCCTATAAACGTGCACCTCGTAGACTTAGGATCAAGCTTCTTTCTATTTTCCTTATCTATATGCACAAAGGCTTCACTACCAAAAACTTTGAGATATGAGAGATCTACCTTTTTACCTGTCCATGCTTCTTCTGGAATTCCACCATCCAGAGCTGTAGAGGGTCCTCTGTTAATCAGGTACACTACGGTGTCAACTGCTTCTGCCCAAAACTCTAAGGGCAACCCTGCATGCAATCTCATACATCTTGCACGCTCCATGATAGTTCTGTTCATCCTTTCAGCAATACCATTCTGCTGAGGTGTCCTTGGAACCATCCTTTGCCTATGGATTCCTTGTGTATAACAATACAATTTGAACTTAAGACTGCAGAACTCACCGCCATTATCAGATCTCAAGCACTTTAACTTTCTGCCTGTTTCATTCTCAACCATAGCCTTCCAAAACTTAAAAGTCTCAAAAACATCAGATTTCTTTTTAATACAGTAGATCCATACCTTTCTTGTGGCATCATCTATGAATGTAACATAGTACCGTGATCCGCCAATAGAGGCTACCTGAGCCGGTCCCCACACGTCTATGTGAACAAGCTGCAACTTCTGCCTTTTCTTAGTAGACCTAGTCTTGAGAAAACTAACCTTTTTCTGTTTTCCAAATACACAATGCTCATAAAACTCTAGATCCATACTTTTCAAATCTGAAAGCATACCTTTAGACTTAAGTATTGACATCCCCTTCTCACTCATGTGACCAAGCCTTGAGTGCCATAATTTACAATCCACACCTGAAGTAGATAAAACTGAAGGAGATTTGTTAGTAACACAATTACACAAGTAGAGAGTACCTTCTCTCTTACCTCTGGCCATAACTAGTGCACCCTTGGTCACCTTCCAAGAATCTGCTGTGAGAGTTACTGTACAACCCTCATCACCTAGCTTACCTGCAGAAATCAAATTTCTCTTTAAACTAGGAACATGCATCACTTCTCTCAACACCCATGTGTTGCCATTCTACATCTTCAGCTGCACTTTACCTTTGCCAATAATCTTACAAGGCTCGTCATCCCCTAAGTACACTATTCCAAAATCTCCATGGATATAGTCACTGAAATACTCTCTATTAGGGTTAGCATGGAAAGATGCACCAGAATCTAATACCCAAGACTCTATGTTATTATGCAAAGAGAAAATTAAAGCATCCTGTGCAATACCTGCAACCTTGGCTTCTTTCTTTCCTTCGTGTTGGTTGTCCTCCTTGGGCTTTGACCAACAATCTCTGCTTATGTGCCCCATCTTTCCACAGTTCCAGCATTGTGGCTTCCTGCGATTCTTGGATTTGGATCTTCCTCTCACCTTAGACTTAGATCTTGATCTCCTCTTGCTCTTTTCTTTTTGCCTTCCCCTGCTCTCAAAATTTAAAGCGTTCCCAGATGTCTCTTCTGTGCTTTTCCTGCGTATTTCCTCATTCAAGATAACACTAACCACATCCTCTACTTTCAAAATATTTGATGCAGATGCAGTATTAGAAACTACCATTACTAAGCCATGCCAGCTTTCAGACAAAGAACATAATATCAAAAGAGCTTTTATTTCATCTTCAAATACAATATTGACAGAACTTAACTAATTAACAATTCCATTGAAATCATTCAGATGAGTAGAAACAGATCCACCTTCATTCATATGCAAATTAAATAATTGCTTCATAAGATATACCTTATTTGAAGCTGAGGGTTTTTCATACATATTTGCTAACGTGGTCATCAACTCTACCGTAGTTTTTGCCTGTGACAAATTACATATCACAGTGGAGGCCAGACTCAGTCTTATAGACCCAAGAGCCTTTCTGTCAAGAACTTCCCATTCTTCATCCTCCATGTCCTTGGGCTTCTTTGCTATCCCACCTAACGGTAAGTAGAGATCCTTCTGATACAGATAGTCCTCTATCTGCATTCTCCAATGTTGGTAGTTCTTGCCATTAAACTTTTCCATTCTCAGCTTACTTTCTTCTGCCATTGCTTCTCCCACTCAAACAGAAATTCCTGCAAAAACACCTGTGAGCAACCTGTAATCCTGTAACCTGTAACCTGTAACCAAGGCTCTGATACCACTTGTTGGGGGATCAAACCAACAATAGATTACACTTTTAAAAGCAATAAACGCGGAAATAAATCAGATAGATAAGTAACTGAAATGATAAATAGCACAGAACAAGATATACAAGAAAACACCCTGAAAATTTGTATTGAAACTCTTTACAATAGGAATACAATTTGAAGAAACTTCGTTCTTCCACACCTCTCTCAGATGCACACAAGATCTCTCACTAGATCTCTATTCCTCAAGAGCTCACTCTCAAGTACACTCAAATCCAACAACCTGGATTGATGCAACTCTATACTGTCCTTCAAACATTCACAATGTTCTACTCTTACAGTTCTACACACATTCTACAATTCTAAGCTAAGAAGATCTTCCTACATATAGAAATAGGAAACTTGAGCATGCTCTTACAACAAACAGTTAAGCCTCTTGAACAAGGGCTCTAAAAATAATATTGCTAACAATAGAGACGCAAGCTTGAGTCCACGACTCAAACTTATCATGCAAACACTCGCTGCTGTCCACGGAAATAGATTTCTGGACACGCAGGTAACCGACGTCGGTTCCTGCCTGTTCGCCTATGACCGTCGCCGGCTGACCCTATCGCCGACGTCGGCGCCTCTGCAACTGCTACTAACCGATGTCGGTCGCTCCTGACCGACGCCGGCGTCTATGTAGACCCGAACCTGTTTGAGTATGCTCCTTGGTGAAGCTTTTAGCTCCACACCCTAACATGGTGATGGGAATCCACACACAACCTAAGGGATGAATTTGCCTTCTATCATAGCCTTGACATGTGCTACGTGTGGTCTTGAGATTGTATTCAAAATATCCAAGAGTTTTAATGAAGTCGAGGGAGGAAACACAAGTACATGAACCCTCTTCAATCAAAACATGTTTTACTTAGATGTCACCAATTTAGATGATAATGAATAGAGTTGGATCATTCTCACAAAGCAAAATTTCATCAGGAATCATGAAAGTGATAGGAAACTTAAGGAAAAGATAAGTGTCCATTGTTTCATCAACATGTATGGACATCTCTTTAAATTATTGAAGGATACTATCTTAAGACCTAGACAAGCTAGCTTCACGTCCTACTTGATAAGGATAAGGGATGTCCATTTCAAACAATAATTGCATTAGATATTTTCAATGATAGGGGGAATTTTGCATTAATTATAAAAAAATTATTTGATATGGGAGATGAGAAAGTTCTATAATGGGGTCCCATTCATGATAACCCATGATGGGATTGATAGGTAAAGGCACATAATGTTGTAAGAGATCCTATGAAGGAGGATTGGAAGTATAATTAAACTTGCGTTGGTAAGATGTGGTTGTTTTAGGTTGAGGACAAAAATGTTGGTTGACTATAGGTGATGGGATGGTTTATTGAGGTATTTATTGTGATTGAGTCAAAGAAATACTATTGGAAGGTTAGGGAATGTTGTCTAGATTTGGAGAAAAATTAGAAATATTGTGAGATGTATGATAAAGTTAAGATGTTAAAGGCGGTTTGTGGAAGTTTATAAGGTTATCTTGACCTAGTTCCATGAGATGAGATGGGGAAGTGTTTTGAATGACATTAAATGTTTAAGAGGTTTAGTATATGGGTGCAGGATTAGAGGTGATAAAATCAAAGGCTCTTCACATTTTAATCATATTTACCACATTTTATTCATTAGTAGTGAGGTCTATAAGACTTTGAACATTATTTTTAGAAGGAGTAGGCTTGTCATTTCTATCTTGATGATTGGGAAGAGGATCTTTGTATATAGCAAGATGAGCATTAACTTAATTTAAACCTTGAGTTTTGTTTTGTGTTTCATGGGCTTTAAGATCTATGTTATATGATTGTTGGTACTTGTGAATGAGTAATTAGTGATCAAAATTTGGGCCAAGAAGGAAATCCATAGTTAGATTACATAATTATCTAAAATTATTATGAGAATGGCCCCAACTTTCATGAAACCAACAAAAAAAATTGGATCATATCATTATTTCATTAGATAAGTGGGGTCAAGGCCTCATGGTAGACACCTTAGAAGACACTATTTAAGCTCAGCTAAGGATAATGTTTTTTGGACATTAATTTGGTTTATTTTATAATATGTAGGATTAGGAGTGTCATTTGGAGGGGGAACATGCTCCATAGTGTTTCTAGGAGCGATGGCTTGAATGTTGTGAATAGTGGCATAAGTATCGATAACACCATCATTGGTAGCATGATGGTTTTTATTTTTAATGAGCATGTGTGTACCCATTGGAGGTTGATATCATTCAAATTGGTGCATGAGAAAATATTGTCTCTTAGCTTGGTCAAGGGATTCTTTCAAAGTTCTTGGAGATAAATTTCTAACCCTATATTACAACTTAGGGTAGAGAAAATTAGTGAATAGGTGTAAGAGGTTATCATATACCATTCTATGCTCACATTTTTTATACAAGTTATTCCATCATTTAATGAAATATTATGTCATTTTAGTCTCAATTTTTTTAAAATTTATAAATTGAGCTAAGTTATTCTTAGAGAGATCACTAATTTGAAATTCCTAGACTAGTGAGTTAACCAAATCTTCTAAGCTAGTGATAGAATGGGTTTTTAGTTGATTGTACCAATCTAAAAAATCTACTAAGATTTTTTTATCTAATAGCTTGGTAGCATCAAAGGTATTAAGTTTGACCTAATATTTATAGAGATTACCAAATGTCTTTAAGTTTAATGTGGGATCGGTGGACCCATTATAATTGGTGGTAGGTATGATACCTCCTATGTCTATATTAGCAATTTGAGATACAAGAGGTTCATTTTGGATATGTTTGATCATTTTATTAACGAGGGGTGGTTGAGGAATAAGGTTACCATGGGAATCCCTAAAGGGGGTGGGGGTCACTTGGATTTTACACTCCCCATGAAACCTACTGGGGTTGATTTTGAAGTTTAATAAGATGGTTTTGCATTTGTATCATTTGATTTGCTTATTACTTTGAAAATTATGCATTTTATTGAGTGTTTGTAATAAGATTTGTTGATTTTGGGTAGTATTTTTACTAATGGTCATAGCATGAGAAGCATTAGCATTGGTATTTATGGCTTTCATTTTATTGTGAGTAGTAGTATGTGATGCACTAATGGCATGAGAAGCATTGGTAGAAAAAGAGGCACTAGTAGCATGATTAAAATTAGAAGCAGAAGATGCACTAGTATAATGGTTAGCATTAGAAGAAAATGAAGCACTAGCATCATGATTATCATTGGTATCAAAAGATGCACTAGTGGCATGATTAGCATTGGTAGTAAAATACACACTAGTATCATGATTAAGGAGGAGGGTATTTGGAAAAGGCCCACTAGAGGTTGAACTAACCATGTTAGTGGATATACTTGGCATGGAGGTTGAAAAAGTCATGGAATAAGATGGCATGATGTATGAAGGAGATAAAGAGAAGGAAAAGATTTATAATCAAAGAAAGTGTCTCCCCAAAATCTATGAGAGAAGGTAGGAGAGGATGAATGAGGTTCTTCTAGTTGAGGACATATCATAAGATTATAAATGGTTCAAAGGTGTTTTACTCTATGTTGAGGAAATTTATTAATGAAGAAGATAATTTCAAGTGTGTACTATAATTCATGCTCATCTTTTAAGTAAAACAAAGGATTACGAATGGATGACGAATGAGGAGTCCCATAATTGGTAGTGTAAGTGGCAATGTGAATATCACTTTCATCCAAAGTGGAAGCCACAAGTTGTTTCTTGGGAAACCTATTAAGATTGGTAAAAATCATAATGTATGTTAGATTTAACTTTGTATTATCCTCCAATAGGAAATTCATGATGAGGAAAATAAGCTAACAAGCTGACAAAAAGAAATAAATCAAGAAATAGGATACAAAATTAAACAGGTTTAAAATGTTCTAAAAATAGGAAATAGAATAGAGAAGAAGATAACACAGTCATATTGGTTGACTATATATTGTTAAATAAGAAATTGAATAGGAAACAAGATGACACAATTAGATAGGTTAACTATGTATTGTTTAGGCAGGGAAGTGAATAGAAAAATAAGGATACATAGTCAGACTAAATGACTATGTACTGAAGGCAAACAAGATGAATAATTTGTAAGAGATTGTGTAAATAGGGATGATAATGTTTTGAAAACAAAGAAATATTTTGCAAGATAATATCTAATCAAATGAAATTAAGCACATAATCACTTAGATCAATGTGATTGATCCAATTGAAACACATAGCACAAACCTTGCACTAATGATGTCTAATGCAAGTTTTGCAATACAAAATATAATGATCAAAGAGAAAGTAGCAACTTCAAAGTAAATGATAACTAATTGATCATTCCTAAGTGGTGTTAAGTTATAATAAAGTTTTAAATAAATGTAATCAGAAGTTAGTTGTAAGAAGGAACTAGAAAGCAATCTATGGATGGTTTCTAGAAGTTTAATCTAAAAGGAATTTGTATTAATGATGGTACTAGCTTGGTATTGGGGCCTACCCCCTCACTTCATAATCCCATATCAATAAGGGTGTCAAGTGTTTTTCTAATATATACCATTAACCATGTGTTTATACTTAGCCATAAAACTGAGTTGGCTTTCTCCTTAGTGATGAAATCCAAGTAAGTAGTGTATGCTTGTAAAATTTGAGCTATGGATTTAAATATACTATATATAGTAACTTAACCTAAAATCTATAAAAACATCAATGGGAGATAATATATAAGAAATCATAACTTATTATAAGGCTCTTACCATCACTTTTCTTCTCTTTGTATTCCCTTTAAGATATTCAAATGGATTCTCTAAGTATTATTGAATTGCTTGTTGGATTGCTTGGACAATGATGGCTTCAAGATTTCAAGATGGATACAAAAAGGATTAATTGCTTCTTAAATGCAAGGATAATATAGATGCAATGAGAGTAAGAAATCTATGTGAGAGCTTGTATGTGATTCCAAAATTTAGTTAAACCAAGCCCCTTTTTTGGTTATTTATGGGGTGGTGGGGAAAATTAAAATTGAATTTTAAATTCATAAGAACCCTCTAGTTTTAGAGAATTAGATAAGACTCTAAATTTTATAGGTTTCTAGATTTAATTAGGTATTAATAGGGATTATTTTTGAGGTTTTAAGGGGATTTAATAAACTAGGTGCGTAGGAGAAGCTATGGATAGGTTGGCTAGGGGAAGTAGGTAGAATATCTTGAATTTTAAATTGGCAAGTGGGGCAAGTGGTTATTAAATAAGGTGGAATTAGTGGTTTAATGGGATGTTGGTGGGTAATCAAGGGATTGATATAGTATGGGGTGTGTAAGAAGGTTAACATGATGTAGGAAATATATAATGGGAAATGAATTTATATATATATATTATTAGGATAATGGTTATTAATTTTTAAATGGAATTAATAACAAGATTAGTGGAATAGTTACAGCAAGAAGATTTAGATGTATATATTTTTCCCCTCTTTAAAAGGCATTGCATGTGACAAAGTAGGGAGTAATGGTATTTTAAATAAAAACTATTACATGGATGGGTTGATAAAAATGAGTTTGCATGATGTCCCCTCGATGGGGCATGCAGGGAGGAATGAACCAGATGGCCACTTAAAAAGAGATCAGAGGGTGGGTATATAGTCAAGACGATGAGGGGTTAGGATGCCCAAGGTGATAATTGAGATATGAATGATGGGATGTGAGGGAATGAATTTTTAGGTGTAATATTATTCCCCATGGGGAACACACCTTAACAATGATGATTAGCCTCTTAAGATGAGTCTTAGGCAAAGACCAATGTCAAGGAGAGAGGTGATCAGATTCATCAAATAATATTGATAAAAAGATATATGTTGGGGGAATGTATAGACTAAGATAGTTAAGGCCATGAGCTATTGACATTTTTCAAGTTAGGGCACATGCAAGGGAGAGTTATGGGATGATAAGATGATATAAGTGATCTGAGACAATAAGCAAATTTGATACAATAATTATAGCTCAACATGATTTTATAAGAGACAGGAAAGAGAATTTGTGGTCAAATAATCCTTGGTCACTAAAAAGTGGTCAAGTATTGCCTACATAGCCTAAAGAGACCTTAGGCTGATGTAGTTTTGAATTGACATAATTAGACGGGAGTGGGAGGATGGAAGACCATACTCCCAAAAATGATTTAAATTTTTTATGAGATTGATAATGGTTATGGGAAATGTGATTAAGAATGATTAAAGGATTGATAAATGATTACAAAAATTGTAATTAAATGTTTCAGATGGAAGGATAGTGTTAAGGAGATGAAATGGTGTTAGTTGGGGAAAAAAGGATAGGGTTATAGAGGATAAAATAGAAAATAGGGGTAAAAATAATTCATTTTGACTCTTGGTTATTTTCAAAATCTTGCTTTGGAGCTAACAATGATGGATGGCATTCCTCATGCTTCACACTACGGCAAAAGGATTCAGGAGTTCTATATACCTATGAAGGCTAAACCAACAGTAAGTGCCTTTCCCTAATTTGTGATTTTATGTATTTATTGCATTTATTATTGAATTTATTAGGGTTAAAAATAAAGAGTGAAAATTCACAACTAGGGGCATTGCCTGATTTGTGGTTTTTCATGTGCAAATTGTAATATTGCACTCATGACCTATACTTTTACAAAAACACTTCTAGAGAAATGTAATTTTGTAAAATTGTAATGACTGACTTAAAATTTTACAAAACTATAATTGATGACTTATGATTTTTCAAAGCTATGATAAAAATCTTACGGGTTTACAAAACCATAAGAAGCAATTAGCAGTTTTTCAGAATCATAGTTTAGGGTTAAGAGCTAATAGTGATTTGGCTTAGGATGAGTGTGGGGGTTATTTAAGTGAGGGGATAATTAATGGAATAGGGTAGGTATAGAATATAAATAATCTAGGTTAGGTTATATGTTTGTAGTGATTAGAGGTTAATAGAGTGTTAGGTGTAGGAGGACTAAGGAGTTTTGGCATCCAGATTATGATGACCCATGGTGTTGCATGAGATGCATCACTTGAGGCTGGTTGATTTTGGGGTTTTAAAGATGATAAGGCTTTATTATATTTCCACAATTGTGGATATTAGGATAGACTAGGACTTGATCACCACACTAGTGGAGAGGTGTCACTCAAAGACAAGCACCTTCCACTTTTTCATAGGAGAGATGATAGTGACCTTAGAGGATGTCTAGTAGATATTCTAACTATCGATAAGGGGAGCTAGGATTTACTAGAGGTATTGATCATTGAGTGCTACTATATAGAGGTTATGTTGGCACTTACATGTCAGGGTTCATGACTTATGGATCGATATTGATAGAGTGTTTAGAGATGGGATTGTAGATAGATTGACCCTATTTTTCATGTCTCTTGTTATTGGCATATTATTTAAAGACAAGAGTAGATAGTGGTTCCAATTAGGGTTAGGTGATGTGGTTTTTGATATGGTATAGGATTATAGGGTATTTGTCTGGAGTTTGATTGTGTTGGGTCATCTGTATAAGGAGTTACATATAGGATCCTATAGGGGGACATGAATTTTGGAACATCATTATTATTATAGATCTAGTTCTGGGAACATGTGGTGATTGAGATACCACTAGGTACCCAATCAGATCATGAGATTGACTAGCTATTGTTTTTTCAATGGTATATTATCTTGGGAGTTTAGAGAGTGCATGAAGGTGATATGAGGTTTTATAGATAGGCATTTGATAGTTTGATAGATGATCATATTAGTTAGATGTTATATAGACAAGTAGAGTGGGGATGTCTAGAGGACATAAATTATACCATCTATGTGTTGGCAGAGTGTTACCTAATAGGGTGCGATGATTATATTATAGAGATATACCAGCCAAATAGATTGAAAAGGTAGTTTGGGTGATAGCAAGATGTTCGTAGATGATATCACCTATTTGTTCAAAATGATAGAGAGAGGTCATAGTGGGGCTGCACAGTTGATAGGGCTCTGGCTTATGTGGACTATGATGGTATAATTCTTATCGTATGGGACTTTTAGGCAATGATAGTTGATCCCATATTTATTGTAGCCTATATAGGGTGGTGGTGACAGATGAGACTGAGGAGAATTTTGAGGCCAATTTAGATAGTTAGGAGGAGAGGAGTGGTTCAGAGGATTTTAAAGGCTTAAGCACAATTGTAGAGATAGTGGGTACTAAGGTAGCATCCATAGGAAAGGGGATGGTGGTGATGGTGGGTTTGGTCATGCATTGATGGTGATCAATGGAGGTGCAGGGGGTGATCAAGGAGTGGTAAGGGGAGGTCTTGATGTTTTAAAGCCATCCAAAGCACTGATCAAATTTGAGGATTAGGTGTAGATTGGTATCCTAGAGCAAGAGGTGAGATCTATGGTGCCTAAGATTTATGAGATCACTACAAAAAGATAAAAATACTAACAATAGGTTGGGGATTTGCAGAGATAAATAGCTCAGCAAGACATACAAATAGGTCCAGTATTATCTCAATTAACTACCTTAGTGATGTATATCAGGGCTAGGGATAGTTAGATATCAATCTTATAGGGCCAAATTACTCAGCTTCAAGCTAGATTGAGCCAATAGGAGTCTGAGTTATAGGTACCAAAGAGAGCTAGGGATGAGGGGGATACTCTATTGTAGAGACAAAGCTTAGGAGATGTGACTAGACAAATATTATGGTTGACTAGAAAGGCCCAATATTATAGGAGCCTTTTTGAAGATGTGTTACCAATTGATCAGCAAGTACCTTTATAAAGGGCCAACACCTCTTCTCATTATGTCCATTAGTTTCCCAAGAGACCACCAGAACTGCCATGATCTAGACTATGAGACATTGATTTTATATTGGACTTGTATATTTCATTTTTAGCACATGGATGTCCATGATTCTCATATTTTATATGATTTTTGATAAGACTTATGGTTATTTATATGATTATATTGATGATGTGATTTATTATGTTATATTTCACGTTTATGGATTTTGTTTATATGAGTTATAATGTGTTTCCTAGATTAGACATTGGATTACATGAATGAGATAATTAAATGTTTATAGTTGATGTATTATGGATGCCTAATAATTATTGGGATTTATTTATGTGTTGGATTATTATTATATGTCTTATAGATGCCTTTTAATGATGATGTGATGATATAATGTGGATAGATATGATATAATAATGACATGGATTTAATTTTTTTGTATCAAATGGATAAAAAAGATGCTATAATGAAATGGAATGGATAATGTAGTAATAAATATTTCATAATTTTTAACATGTGCCAAGATTTTGATGGGTTGTCCTTTGTGAATATAATTTTATGTCTCATAAAGTGATGATGGATAAATTCCTCCTACATTAGGGAGGTAGATGGCTCCATTAGTAGGCTAATCAAGTCAGGGTTAATAGTTTAAATATTAGGGGGTATGGGTCTTAGGATGTTGAGGATGTCTTAAAGACAAGGAAATGTCAGTAATCCATTTTTAATTGTGTACTTAATTAACATGTACCTATAACATTTAATTATTCGAGGTGATATTAATTTATACTACGTAGCGACTAAAGAGGAAACTCTATTAGTGACCTTTCTAAATCATAATAGGTAGTCATTATTTTTTATTTGATATGGTAAAAAGCCTAGTTTTATAGGGACTAGGAACCATAGTATACATAAAAGTGTAGTAAAGAGCAGCAATCCCCACAATCTGAAGAACAAAAAATAAAAATAGCACTAGCAGCTAACTAACCATGTAGAGGGCAAAACAGAAAGATAGTAAATAGAAAAACTATTCTGAGAGGAGGGGTCCCTCTATAGCTACCTTCTCATCCTTAATCACCTTTTCCTATTCAACCTATTTGTTCTTTGTGATTTTCATCCTATATTTATTTTTAGGGCCTTCTGCATCCTCATGAGTTAGGATCATTATGGGTCTCTTCTATAGTTGCTCCTTCGCAAGGGTCTTCTTGGTGGGGGTTATTCAGGGGAGCTTATGGGAAGAAGTATTTGCTTTCATGATATATTTTTTCATGGGAGTCCCTTCTACCTTTGTTATTTGTTTTAAAATTTGGATTATTTTGGCAACCTCCTTGTTCATGACATTTTAGTCCTAGATTAACATGTTAAACACATCCCCACCTCATGAAGTTTGTTATTAAACTTTTCTAGTTGTTCCTTGTTATTTTTGATCTCATCATCTAGGGGGTCTTTCCTTTCCTCTCCACTTCTCTTGAGGTTCTTTCATCCATAAAGAGTGGTTCAGGATTGAAAATATAGAGTTTTAGAGGAGGATCCCTGGCTAAGCTTTTAGAATTTGGTATAGCATGGGAAAAACTAGTTATTGGCCAATAGGACCCTAAATTAAGATATTCCTCAAGGGATTCCTCCTCATTAAAGGACCCCTCCAGTGGAACCTCCTAACCCTAAATAGTCTTTTCATGTTTTACTAGTAGCAGGATAAGTCTCTAGTGTATGATTGGATTAGCTTTGTTGATTTGGTGTGTGAGAACAATGTTTTCCAGGGATTTTAAGAGGTAGTAGGGAAGGTTAATATTGTAACCCTAAAAATTCTTCAACAGGAGAAATTAATGGGAAAAAATGAGTGTATACTTACTTTCAATCTTAATATACTTCTTAATTTGTAATCAGACTTCAATTTATTGGTGCAGAAGGTCCAAGCAAGGAAACCCCTTTTTTATCTAACTTAATGAACACCTTTGTTTGAAAAAAACTTTGTAAGAGTTCTTATTTTTTAGATTGATCCTTATATACTTTTGTTCCTTTGTATGAAATTCATGTGTCTTCCCCAATCACCTCCTTTGTTATGAAGATTCTAAAGCCTCTTACTTCCACAACCCTCTTATTCCATGCTACAATGAATTCTTTCAGTAAGTCAGTATCATGATCATCTACCCTCAGCATAAATTCTGTGAGGCCTCCTTTGTGAAGCTTATTCCACCTTCTTCATGCTTCTAAATCTCAAGCAGAAATTTAGTTCAGGGTGGTCCTTGTCTCCACCCATATCAACAGTATCCTGAGAGCTGAAGATAGAATTTGGTGAACCTTGGTAAGGCTTGAAGATAATGTCTTGAAATAATCTTACAGTACTCAATTTATCCCACCCTTTGTAATAAATTATCCTAATGGTGGAATGATGGTGGTTCATGATTTTTAAAAGCCTTCACTTTATAAGTAAAGTTTGCATTTGTGGCATCCATATCATCATCCTATCCTAAAATGAATTCATTTTGAATAGTTGATGTGACATTTTTAGGGACATGGCATCAAACATGCTAGGTAGATAAAAGGGGGAGACCTACTCCAATATTAGCAAATAATTTGTCTACCCCATTCCCTTCATAGTATGTGTGAACAATGGAAGAATTTTCCATCTCTATCAAGCTCTTATTGGCATCATCTATAATGACTTTTATTGTGTGGAAAGGGGTGGTTTTACCTTATAGAGCATTGAGGATATTGAGGGAGTCCTCTTAAATAATGATTATGTTTGTCTTGAGGTTGGAGGCAAGTTGAACACCTCAGAGTACCACCTTGGCTTTGGCCATATGATTTGTCTAAATTCCTAGAGGGCCTGCATAAGTAGAGATCAACTTTCCCTCCAAATTTATTATGGATCCTCCCCTACCTGTAGGGCCTTAATTTCCTTTCAAAGCTCCATCAAATTTGAGTTTAACCCAACCTTCAAGTGGGGGTTTTAATCTAACATGTTTTCATACCAAGTCTTTGAAAGGAGACCTAATTTTACATATTACCTTCCAATTTATAAAAATCAGTTGTTCAGAGGCATATTTTAGATTTTTATCAGTGGGAGGAAAATCTCTCCAATTCTAAGTGATGGCATGAAAAATATGGAGGAAGATATATTTTGGTTGGTGTCTTTTTTTTTAGAAAAGACTATCATTTCAAACTCTTCTAACACTCCAAAACCAATGTGGGAGGGTAAGGTTCCACAAGAAGGATAGGGATGGAAGGCTTCAAAGAGTTTCCATTGCCTAATGAGATCAAGAATACTATTTGGTTTAACACATGAGAGACTTAATTTATTCAAAATCCAATCAAATAGGCATGAGCTAAATGGACATGAAAAAAAAATGATGAAACGAGTCCTCAGCTTCCCTACATAGCAAGCATCGGTTGAGGACAATGAGTCCTCTTTTTTCTAAGTTGTCCATATTTAAGATCTTATCTTGAGCAATCAGCCAAAAGAAGTTTACCTTAGGAATAAAGTGTTCTATCCATAAATATTTCTAGTAGTTTCATTCATCCTCCAGATTCAAATTAGTAGCATGTCTTGAGGATACCAATTACTTCCCACTATATTCATCTACCCACAAAAAATGATCTTCCTTAGGTAACATGGGGATGTGAACCTGTCTGATGGAAGATTTGAGATTTTAAATCACTTGAGCTTCTTTAGTGGTACATCCTTCTATGGGGAGTAATTTCTAAGCCTTTGATCCCTCATTCACATTCCAATAATCTTTAACTTTGGTACCCCATCTTTCCTTGAAGCCCATACATAAATTAGCCCAAATACCTTATGAAGAGAGGGGGGTGGTGAACATCTAGGCATCCTCCTAGAAATTTATTATTTCCTCATCTCTAATTTACCATTTAATTATTTTTAGTAGTAAGTCCTTACAACTACTATTGGCTTTCCAAAAGGCAGATCCATTGGCTAGGCCTTCTTCACGGAGAAGGTAGTCTTCCTTATACCCTTTTAGGTAATTTTCCTTTACTATTATGGCACATTATCTATCTTCTTTTATAAGATTCCATCCCTTTTTTTCCAGAAAGGCCTAGTTTATGGACTTAATACTTATGAGCCTCAGTCCCCCATTTACTTTAGGTAGGCAAGATTTTTCTTAGGAGACTAGGTGAAACTTGAAGTGGTCCTCGGTACCCATCCATAAGAACTTCTTTTGAATTTGTTCAATTTTTTTCCACCTTGCAGGGTATTCGAAAGACTACTATTAAGTATACTAGGATAAACTGAATCGAGGCTTTGAGTAACTAAAATTTGCCTACCTAGATAAAGAGGTATCCTTTCCACCCTATAAGTTTTATCTAGATTATATCGATGAGGGGATTCCAGAGATTGGATTCCATTTGATCTTGAAATAGTGGAATGCCCATATATGTTTCCAATAATTGAATCACCTGACATTCCAAAAAATTTACAATCCTTATTTATAGGGTCATAGGAGTGTTGATGAATAAGAAGGAGATCTTGTGGATGTTTATGCACTAGTTAGAGATAGATTAATAGTTTTTGAGAATGGATTTAAGATACCTAGCTTCCTCCACTAAATCTTCTCTGAAGATGATTGTGTCATTTGTAAATTGTTTATGGGTGACTGGTTCAGTTCTAAATGCTACTAAGATGCCTTTGATCATACCTTGTGTACGGGCTTTTAGAAAACTTCTCCCCAAAGTTTTAGCCACTATGATGAAAATATAGGGGGAGAGGGGGTCCCCCTATCTTAGATGTATAGAAGCTAATAAAAAACCTTTAGAGACTCTGTTCAAGATTATGAAGAATCTAGGAGTAGTTATGCAGTTTCATATGATTCTCCTTAGGTCCTAGTTGAATCCCAATTTCTCAAGGATATTTATTAAGAAATTTTAGGAGATTCAATCATATGCTTTGTTCATGTCCAGCTTAAGAAACATACCTTGTCTTGGGTATTTAGAGATAGAGTCAATGGCTTCATGCACCAAGTTGGTCTTGTCTATTATTTATCTACTGGCCATGAATGCCCCCTATTATTCCACAATAACTTTATCTATGAGGTGATGCATTCTTTTCACCAAGATTACCAAGCAAATTTTTTAAGTTGTATTACAAAATTTGATTGAGTAGAAATCCAGTAGATTGTTTGTTCTTGGTGTTTTTGGAATAAGGACCAAAAAATTATTGTTCATTTCTCTAAGAATAGTTCTAGATTATAAGAACTCACCTACTATTGCCTCAACTTCAGTGTGGACAAAATCCCAAAAAAAATTATAGAAGAAGGGGGGAAAGCCATCAGGATCGGGGGCCTTAAATCCCTCCATCGTAAACACAACATTTTTAACCTCCTATATCAATGAGGTTTTGGTAAGATTAGCATTGTTGGAATTAGAAGTTACCTTATTGAATTTATTCAAAGTAATGCCCACCCATTGTTCATCAAAAGGAACCTCTTTTGTGAGTATATTTTATAATAAATTTATTATGTGGTGGGATATCTCCTCATCTTATTTACTAATATTGTCATTGTCCATTTTTAATTGAGTTATTTTGTTCACATTCCTATATTTGGTTGCCAAGTGATGAAATAACTTGGTGTTTCTATTCCCTTCCTTCAGCCAAGTGCAACTATATTTTTGTCTCCGGTAAGTCTCTTCCCTTGCCTCTAAGTTATGGATTTGACACAAAATTTATTTTTCCCTTTGGTAAATTTGTTCGTTTTTACCTTCCAAAGCTATAATTTCTTCAATTATCATTAATTCCTCCTCCATTGCCCTTTTTTGTAGGGAGATGTCACCAAAAACGTCATTGTTCTATATTTTAGCTTTACTTTGAGGAAATTTAGTTTTTTAGTTAGAATGTACATATAATTACCTGATAATGGTTCTTTCCACCATTCCTTTAGAGATTCGATCAAGTTTGGGTGGTGGAGCCACATGCTTTCAAATCTAAAAGGAATGTTCTTTGGTTTCAATATTTTTTCACCTTTAAAAATTAGGGGGTTGTGGTTAGAGCCAATTCTAGGTAAGGAAGAGATACTGTTGGTGAATTGGTTGTCCCAATTTAAGGAGATTGGGATCCTATCCAGGTGGGCCTGAATTAAGTAATCTCCTATCCTCCTATTGGACCAAGTGAATAGGTTGCCTGTTAGGTCCACATCGACAATACCTACTCTTGAGATGAAATAATTTAAATCCATCATGCTTTCTATGAGGTCTATTAGTCCCCCTCTCTTATCCCTAAGAGTAATCAGGGTATTAAAGTCACCAGCTATGATCTAGTTCTATCTTTCATAGGCCCTCTGAAAAGAGAGGAGGTCTTCCCATAGTCTATTTTGAGCATTTTTGGAGTTTGGGGTATAAACGTTGAATAGAATCCATTCCTCATTACTATCAAAATATCTGAATATGATAGAATCCATTCCTGATCACTTGTATTCCAAATTAGAATGCCTTGTATATTTTTTTAAATCCAAAGGACTGCAAGCCTCCCTAAGGCTCCTTTGGAGTTTGATACAACTACACAAGCCTTCCTCTAGACTTTATCAGCACATAAACTTAATGCATTTTCAAAGATTTTTGTTTATTAGATAAGTAAAACTATTGGATCAATTCTCTTTCTAAAATTGCAGAGGGTCTTTTGCTTTCTAGGTTTGTTTAACCCTCAACATTCCATGTTAGAATCTTTATTTCTTATCCTTGGTTATTTTAAGGGTTTTATAGGAACCCTTTGCAATTTATTTTTCTATTTCAATATTTTGAGTGACCATTTAGAATGATCTACCAACTGGTTTTGGAATGATGTCAATATTGTCCTTCTTTCTCTAGTTTCTATTCTTGGAATTTGTGGTGAACCCCTCATCTTGGATTGCATCTAGGGTTGGTGATTTACTTGAAGAGCATTATCCCTTATATTTAGGTGGATTTAAGATATTCACAGGGGAAGATATCATAACATCTTCAGATATAAGCCTATTTTCACTGTTCAAGGTAGTAAAAAGTAAACTTTTATGAGCTAAAACCTGAGTTGCCATTGAGAAGGTTCAAAGTTTCAATCACTAATCTGAACCCAAAGGATGATCCAATAGGGGTGATGGGGGGAGCAAGGGAAAAATTTAGGGACTGTGAAGTGGAGAAAAGGGGGGAGAATCTCCATGGACCCTTTCAAATGAGGGGGGATCTAGTTTGGGGTTGGGTTTGAAGGGGGTGAGAAGGGGATCCATTGTAGGGTCAACAAGGCTCAAACAACCAAGAAGAGGTGAAACATGTCTAGGGGGGCCGCCACCATTTTCATGTAAAGGATGGTCTTTGGGGGAGGGAATATGATAGAGGGGGACTGGGAAGGTCCTCTGCTAGAAGGACTAGGTTGCCTTGAGGACCAGATTCCAAAAATGAATCAAACAGAATGAAAGATTTTTTGCAAGAAATCCCTATTGGGGATCCTAAAAGTCTATAATTAGTCATTATTTCCATAATCATTCCCAAGAATAAAGAAGACAAAAACCAAATATTTACAAAATACTATACTCACAAAGACAATTTGACACATCAAGTATTTAAACACCTACCTAATGCAAGACAAGATGATTACAATGACAAAAAGGATTTCTAATGTGTAAATAAAAAGTAACTAAAAAATATTTAAATGAATTAAAAATTCACAAAATGACTTATTGTGAATAAAAATACAAAATGACTTCATGAATATTTACAAAATGATTAAAAAGGACTTTAAAAGATAACATGGATTAAATATTTACAAGTGATTTGTTATGTGAATATAAAAGGGATAATGGTTATAATGAACTAATACATAGATAATAATTATGATTGTAATAATCATTTATACAATGACTTAAAAGTGTTTTTTTACTAAACTACATATAAGACAACTTAGTAGATAGATAAAGGATTTTGGAAAAAATGAATTATTTACAACTCAACCTAAAGTCTATGAAATATATATTCACAAAATGACATGAAGACAAAAGATGATCGAATACTTATATGAAATGACCATTAACAAGGATACTCAAGAGATAGATTTGTAAAGGATTTTTATAAAATGACTTGAAATGACTAATAAATGGATTTTATTGCATATAAAAGATAAAATAATCTATTTACAAATGTACCTGAAAAAAATTGTCCTAAGAAAGATAAAATGGAATAAGACAAATCAATCCTAATTTAACTATTTACAAGATGACCTGATAGTTGAAAAGGATTTTTATGAGAAAATGAATGTTTACAAAGTGATATACTATATGGATAAACAGTTTCTATCGAAATGAACAATAATATTTATAGGAGCAAACTAGGTATATTGTAGTGATTGGCGATGATTGAGACTAGATCAAACCAGGTATATTGTAATCCTAGGAACTAGATTAAAAAAATTAGGATTTTGTGTAATTATTTAGAAAATGTATTATACATCCTGGAGGAGGGGTAATTGATGACCCTTCTCTAATGATAAAATTAGTTGGGATGGGTGGATGTATGCTTAAGCAATGAATGGGGATGAGTAAAGATAGATGCTATTAAGGTTGATAGGAAGAAGAGTCATTCAGGAGAATTCACTTTTATTTGGATTAAGATATTGGGGGTAAATATTAATTTTGGAGTGGATCAAATGTTCCAGTTGACTTCAACAATTAACCCTTCACACTTTCAACATCATTATTCCCCATTTTTGAGACTCATACTTCCAAAACATATATCTTTCATACACCATTGGGATCAGGGTCATATGGGAGATCAGTGGATGAGATGGGATGTGTGGAATTATGGGAGATATATAAGAATGACAAGTAGAAGTTCCCTTGAGTATGGGTTCCTATAGTCAAAGGATAAAATGTTTATGCCCTCTAGGTATAGAACCATTTAAGATGCATAATATTCATTGGCTCATCAAGTTTATCTCCATCTACAATGGCTAATTTATATGATCTTGATCTAAATTTGGAAATAATAACGTAAAGCTAGATCCAATTTGCTTCAAATTTTCCTTTCTGTTCTCTCTTAGCATTAGTTTTTTTTGTTTTCCTTAAGGACTAGGTCACCAATTTTAAATTCTCGAGATTATATTTTCTTACAATATTGGCCTTTGATCTTATTTTGATATTATTTGAGGTGATCAAGAGCATTTTGATACATTTAATCCAACAATTCTAGTTCTTTTAGTCACTCATTTCGATACTCATTGTCTATGATCATGCCCCATAATATTATATGTAATGAGATAAGTTCAACCTCAACTGGTAGGATGGCTTTCATTCCATATACCAAAGAGTATGGAGTGGCCCCATTAGGCATTCAGATGTTGTTTTTATATGACCAAAGTGTGGGATAAAATTTTAGATGACAATTCCTTCCAGTATCATCGTTAATATTTTTGAGAATTTTTATAAGCATTTTTTTCATTGCTTCTACTTATCCATTGCCCTGGGGGTAATAGGGTATTGAGAAATGCTTCTTAATATGATATTTATTGCACAAGTCTTCTACTTCCTGATTCTTAAAATATCTTCCATTATCTGATACTATTTTGTATGGGATTCCAAATTGGTAAATAATCTGGCTCAAAATTAATTTGGATAACTAAAGGCCAATGGTGTATAAGAGTAGTATGGCTTCCACCCATTTTTTAAAATACTTTGTGGCTATAATAATAAAAGTGTGTCCATATAATGAAGTGGGATTAATTTTTCCATTGATATCTAATCCCTATATTAAAAATGGCTAAGGGTTCATGATAGGCTAGAGTTATTGGGCTGGGGCATGTATAATATTCGCATGTTTCTGACAAGATACACACTTGTACACATACTGATAAGTGTCATGATCCATTTTTGGCCAATAATATCTAGTCTGGAGTAACTTCTTGGCGAGGGCCATTCCATTGACATGGCCTCCACAAATACCATCATGAACTTCCTTGATTTCAATAAGAGCCTCCTTTGAGTTTAGGCATGTTAACAGAGTCCTGTCATAACATCATCGATAGAGTGTGTTGCCAAGGATAGTGTAATGGGATGCATGTTTAATGAAAGATTTGTATTGGAGATTAAATTTTGGTAGAAGGGTATTATTGTGGAGGTAGACATAAATTTAATGAGACCATGGCCAACTAGGATCGCGGATTGCATAGATATGATAATGAGCCAAAGCTAGATGTGTAAGTAATAATAATTGTTTGACTAAAAAATTGCCTTAAAGGATGTCTTTCAGGAGATATATTAAAACTCAATAGTGGTTGTTACATCTATATATTTGTTACTTCCCCTTGGCACTTGCTCAAATTTTATGGACTAGAATGTTTTCTTTAACTGATCGACTATTTGCTCGTATGGAAGTAAATCTTCATATTTAGTTTGTAATTCCTCATCGACCTATTTGATAATCAAATAATAATCCCCTAGAACTTGTAGGTGTTGAATATTCCATTGGATGACAAGTTATAATCTAGAAATTAATGCATCACACTCAACAATGTTATTAGTACATGGGAAAGATATTCAAAAATCTTTAGGTATTAAGTCTCCTTTTGTTGTTATCAAGAGGATTCTTATTTTTGACCCATGCATGGTGAAGGATCCATCAAAATAGAGTTTCCATCCTGGTGATTCTTCATTTTTTATGAATTTAAATAGAAGATACAAAGAATTAATTCATACAAAGCTGAATACATAGAAAATTATTTCAACACAAATATATTTTGTGCTATTCTCTAATTAATTAATATTCATGAATAATACATATTTATATAGGAATTATTTCCTATAATTTCTTCAATATTCTCTCATACCTGAATCTTATAAATAAGCTAACCTATCTATGATATATTATTATAACAATTAACAATATATCACAACAATATAATATTCTAACTTACCATATTAACCATATGGTTATAACCACTCTATAACTATTATTTACCTCTCAATAAATTAACCAATTACTATTTACATTTCGGTAAATACATAAAACTAACACCATGTGAATACTATCCTCAACATTCACCCCTTAGTGTGAACATGGAGAGAATGTATCCCTATATTGTAACTGACCCATACTCATGATCCCTCATGAAGGTTTTCGATGTGGTAATCCTACAACCATGACAACAAATAGTTTTCAATGTGGTGAACCATCAACCATGACTACAAATGGTTTTCAATGTGGTTAACCACCAACTACAACTTTAAATGGTTTTCAATGTGGTTAACCACTAACCAAAAAATCATGAGGTTATAGTATTTATTTTAACCTTATCACAAACATGCTACAGGAGAAAATACAAGGATAGAAGTTCACATTTTACACTCTTTGAACAGGCATATATCATATGTTCTTATTTTGAAAATCGCACAACAAAGAAATACATACACACTATGAAAATGAAAAAACACACCATACTAAATGTCACCAAAACATTGGTGTGGCCCCATCATTGCCGACTGATGAGAGGTCACTGAAAGACATCCAACCTTCATGTATCCTCCAACCTCTAGTATGTTACTGCTCACTCAGATGGTATGATGTAGCTTAGGTGTATGTTTTTTGACATAAATGGGATCCCCCTCATAATACTGGCATTATCATCGGATGTTGGGTATGCCCAAAAATGCATTCATAAGATAATTTTTTATATTTTTTTACAATTTGGACTTTTTGACAAATGATGACACATAGGATTTTTGATAATAACGACTCATTAAAAATATATACAAGACTCTTTTTGACATATTAATATTAAAATGGATATTAATACTAACACTTGACTCTTGAAAAATAATTTAAAATGTGGTATTAACCAAAACATTAATCCTATCAAAACAAGAACCTTGACTATAAAAACATATACTATTAATCATAAAAAATTTAGATACACCTATCGACATACAAGACTATTGAACTTTTTTTTAATGACACACAATATTAAAATGATTCATAATAACCATCGAATCATTTAACATAAAAATGACTCTTGATGACTTAACAAGACTTAAACCTCAATACACCTAATCATTTATACATAAGCAAAAGACCAGTATAATAAAATACCAAAAAATTATCTCACTTGACTGACAGTTGGATAATGACATGTTGAGACATACAAGGACATCAAATTTGGTAGCACTTTATTCGATGGCATAAGGCCATATGGAGGGTGATTATATGTGTTAAGTCCAATGTGGATTCCATAATTTGAATTAGATCTACAAATGCCAAAACTGATCAACGAATGTAGATCCTTGACTTCAAGAGATCAAATCCCTGAGTAAATGAGTTTGGTGGCATGTATATCAAATTCAAACAAAATTTCACTCTTCAACATGAAACAGTTCTGAAGCATTGAGATGGACAAGTTGTAGCAAGTGTGGATGATTTGACAAGAAAATAGAACCACACAAAATGATTGAGCTTCAATAAGGGGAACTTGCTAGGATGAGATTATCAGTTTGGCTTCCTTCAAGTCAACAAAGAGAGATCCATATAATCCAGAATGGATTCAAATGTAATGTTGAACAAGTGAAAATTAGAGAAAATATTTTTTTAATGCTAAAAATGGAGACTGTGGTGCATGGGAAGATTTGAAAGTGTAGACTTTGAATGACATAAATTAATCTTATGTTGATTTTATTACAATACCTGACTATTGCTTGTCCTTTACACAATGTGAATAATACCTGAATTGATTATGTAGCACAAGTTAGATCTACCTTTACAAAACTAATCTAAATATCTATATCCAATTTAAGTTCTTCCACCAAACTAAGCTCTCATAATGGGCAGCAAACAATTAGGATTGCTCCTTTTACAAATTAATAGACCAATTTTTTAAGAAACTACCTACTCTAATACCATTGTTATGAATTGTAAGAGCGCATAAAAAGAATTAATTCATGTGAATCTGAATACATAGATAAATTATTTAAACACAAATATATTCTACACTATTCTCTAATTAATTAATATTCAAGAATAATATAGATTTATATAGGAATACCATCCTATAATTTCTCTAATATTCTCTCACACCTGAATCCTATAAATAAGCTAACCTATCTATGATAGATTGTTATAAAAATTAACAATATATCACAATAATGTAATATTCTAACTTACTATATTAACCATATGGTTATAATGACCCTGTAACTATTATTTACCTCTCAATAAATTAACCAATTACTATTTACCTTTCGGTAAATACACAAAACTAACTGTTGTCTCCAAATCTTGTACCCTAGAAAAGGATGCTCAGGCCTCTTCCAGATTTCGGCAATGTTGAGACATTTCCAAGCATGTGGGTGTGCTTATAGGGGAAATGAACCTCTATATTTAAAGGGGCTAGCTCCCTATATGTATCTCTACAGAACCACTTATGTCTAAACTAATCTTCTTGAAGGGAAAATATTTAGAAATTGTAGAAAGGAAACGTATCTTAAGAATGGTGATGCACCAAGATTTTATTCCACATGAATGTCATATCCTATTGCATAATTCATCAAAATGTAAGGACCCCTTTTCAAGTTCTAGAGATTCTAACATGAATATTTTAATATAGAGGTGAGATGCATGAAAGAACAAAAGGAGAATGAATCAAAAGGCAAATTGCACATTCAATAATAGTTAAAACTCTTAGAGCAATTTTATACACTTAAACACACTCTAGATGACCTGTTAGATCAAGAATTCTTACTTAGGTGTGAAGGATAGAGGACAAAAGGATGAAAAATCATCACATGCTATCATTATACATCACTTCTACACTCAGGCAACTATTCAAAACTTTGACAAAAAGGACTATGCTAATGCTCAAAGGCAAAATGTGATATCATTATAGCAGGGCTTCACCATACACTGTGTGGATGATTTTTTACTAGCCAAGGGGCTGTATATATAGCTAAAAGGAAGAGAGAGAGAGAGAGAGAGAGAGAGAGAGAGAGAGAGAGAGAGAGAGAGAGAGAGAGAGAGAGAGAGAGAGAGAGAGAGAGAGAGAGAGAGAGAGAGAGAGGAAAGCCTTTTGTACCAAGGAGAGGAATCAATTTTTTTAATTCACCATCTTTAGCTGTAACTGTCTTTACAAAGGATGCTTGCTCGGGCCATTTGGTTGATCCATGTCATCACAAGTTATTACACATATGATCCTACTCTCTCAAAGATGATTTTTTTAAAATTTTGTAAATAAAATAATGATATTCTTGGCTAAGTCATGGCATCAAAATGGTTGTTACAAGGGAGTCCACTGTTGCATCTTTATCTCTTCCATTCTGTTTGGCTTTGTTCTTCTTCTTTGATTAGTCCTCAAGAAACAAATTAGATCCTGGTCGATCAAAGTTGATATGAGATCTCTCATTATTTCAATAGATGAAGGATGTGGGCCCTTAGATCTGCTTGAATCCTCTTATGTTGAACACCAATAGTTAGCTCACTATTTCAAAATTTGACGTTTGTGCAACCATCATTTTATTTGGCCATTTCCTTCAGCAATCTTTCTACATACTATTCACACAGGTACTTTCCCTAAAAGAATTCCTATGGGCATTTTGTCCAAAAGAAACAACCTTTTAGGCCCCCATTTATGGCTTGTCGAAAACATTGTTGTAGATAAAAAGTCCACAATAATTCCTTCGAACTTATTTAAAAGGTCACAACTATTTTAATTGATCCCTTTGAGCTTGGAAAGTGTCCCTTCAGAAATTTTTGAAGGGCACTTGGAAGGGAAAGTGTCTCTTTGGAAAATTTTTGAAGGGCACTTGGAAGGGAAAGTCTCCCTTAAGAAAAGTTTCAGAGGGCACTTGGAAGAGAAAGTGTCCCTTCAAAACGAGCACTTAGAAGGGAAAGTGTCCCTTCAGAACTTTTCGAAGGGCACTTGGAAAAGAAATTGGCCCTTCGAAAAAGTTTTGAAGGGCACTTTGGAGAGAGAAAGAACCCTTTTAAAAAGTTTTGAAGGGTAATCTGAAGAGAGAGAGACCCTTCGAAAAAGTTTTGAAGGGAAATCTTTCAGGAAAAGATAGGTTGAATTTTTTCAAACTTTTTCTCTGACACAAATAGTCTAAGATATAAAACCTAAAACAAATGATTCCTTCGGCAAAAGGCAAAGAGAGAATTCTTTCAGACTTTTTATCTGAGACAAAAAGTCTGAAAGAATTCTTAGGCTTGGACAAAAAACTTGAAACAAAGGAACCTTTCCAAAAGAGATAACAATTAGGCAAAAGGGGTGAAAAACACTTGAACAAGGCTAAAACAAAGCTTTTGAAGAAGAGAAAACAACTAGTTTCTTTCACGAGTCCTTCACAATTGAATTAAAAATAGACAAGAGATGCTAAACTTAGCTAAAGAAAATTTCAAAACAAGGGTAACAAATTTGCCTAACATTCTTGGTGATTCCCATGAGAAGCATGCCTGCTATGTCAAAGACCAGTCACCTAAATCCTTTCATTGGGCATAGAGTCATGCATATAGGCACTTAAAAGAGAACTGAGCAAGCTTTGGCTCAAAAACACACTAGCTAGACTGATTCACACACATAAGATAGAGATGCACACCAAACAAAAGAAAGTAAAACACACCTATGATATAAATCACTTAGGGAACATAATAGCAAACAAAAGGAAACACACGCATCTAGACTAATATTTACAAAAGGATGAGCAAGGGCTAATAGCAGGATTTTATTTATTTATTATTCATAGGGATAGGTAATTCTTCTCCATTAATTTTGGATAGCTAAAAGGAGTTGTTTTTCTTACTCTTGATGATGATGTAAGAGCCACTCTACAAAGTGTCAAACTTTGTATGCTTTCCTAGTTTTGTTCTATCTTCATCCCACTTCAAAACCAAGTTACCCTCTTTGAATACTCTTGTACTAGTCATTTTGTCAAAGGATCTCTTCATGAGCACTTGATGGTGTTTCATGGCCTTGTGGGCATCATCCCTTGCCTCTTGTAGCTACATTAGTTCTATCAGCCAACTTCCATTGGAGTGTTTTCAAGTAATTCCAGCTGGTATGTAATTTCTAGGGCAAGGAGTTTTTAGGATATGGACAACTTGGATTCTCTTCCATAAAAAGTACAAAGGGAGAGTTACCAATTTATTTCTTAGGAGTAATTATGTCTACCCAAAAAGATATTTTCAGCTTGTTATGCCAGGCTCTTTGATTGTTCTCCAAGGCTCTCTTGATGATCTTGATAAGGTTCTTGTTGGTAGACTCAGCCAATCCATTATCTTGAGGGTAATAATTGGATGAGGTAATCAAATGAACCCCATTCCTACCTGATCAATCAAAAAAATTGGCACTTATGAAAGCAAGTGCATTATCAGAAATGATGATGTGAGGAACTCCAAACCTTGTTATAATGCTATCATAGAACTCCAAAATAGCATTTTCATTTACCTCTTTCAGTGCAATAGCATCTACCCACCTTGTGAAGTAGTTAGTAGTAGTTAATATCTATTTGTGTCTAGCACTTGATGGAGGGTTGATCATACCAATGAAATCAAGGCCCCATTGCATGAAAGGTTGGTCCACTTGGATAGGATTCAATAGAAGGGTTGCCAATTTATTTTTGCCTATAAATAAGGCACATTGAGGACACACCTTGGCCCAATGATAATAGTCCTAAAAAATACTAGGCCAATAGTAACCAGCCCTAATTATTTTTGTAGTTGTAGTTCTAGGAGAGAAATGACCACCATCTACACCATTGTGAAAACCTTCTAACATCATGTCAAACTGATCATTGTCAACACATCTTAACATCACACCATTTATGTCATTTCTAAAGAGAACATTATCAGCAAGGTAATAGGGAATTGTCTGCAATCTAAAGTAACCCCTTTGATACTTGCTCAAACCATTAGGACACCCACCATTTTGAATAAAATTGATGATGTCTTATGTCCAGCTCCAAACTGGAACATGATCAACTAGTTGGGGTTGAACTTGGTTGATTAATACCTCTTCTTTTGTCTCATGCAGATCTGAAGCTAAATGACTACATAATCTTGGTCCTCTCATCAAGTTTGTCACCTTGATGTCCACGTCATACTCCATCACCTTTTTGATCTAGCCAGTTCTTTTTTTGTTGAGGTCCTTGCTTAGGATAAATTCTTTGGTGCTAGGATAAGAAACCATGACATGTATCTTATTTTTTGAGACCATGTGCTTGAATTTTTTCAATCCCCTTATCACTATCAAATCCTAATTCTTAACAAATGTATATCTAACTTCATAATCCTCCAATCCTTGGTTGAAGAACGTAATTGGTTGCTCTGTCTCTTCATCATTCTTTTGCATGAGCATAGTTGAGATTGTATCAAGGTTAGCAAAGGTATAGAGTATGAAATCCTTGGAAAAGTATAGGTTCAATAGAGTAGGAGATTTTGTAATTGCTTGCTTGATTGTCTCAAAACTGCTCTTTCCCACTTTTGTCCAAGTAAAAACTTGTTTTTTTTAGCATGGCTATGATAGGCTTTACCACAGCTACAAAGTCTAGAATAAACCTTCTGACAAATTTTGTTTTCCCCAAGAAGCTTTGCATTCCCTTCTTGTGTTGAGGCAAGGACAAGCCTAGGATAGCCTCAATCTTTTGGGGTCAATAAACAAGCCTCCTTCTAAAACAATGTGCCCCAAAATTTTGCCTTCATGAACAACAAAGATACACTTTTTTGGATTAAGGGATATGTCATACTCCATGCATTTCTCAAACACCTACCTTAGATGTTTCATATGATCAGTAGCATCTTTTAAAAAATAGTTACATCATCTAGGTACACAAGGAGAAACTTATTTATCAAACCTTTAAAAGCCATGTCCGTTGATCTTTGAAAAGTGGCTCTAGCATTAGACAAATCAAAAGGCATATTCTTATAGGCAAAGGTTCTCCATTTGGTGGTGAAGGCTGTCTTGAACTGATATTCTTCATTCGCCAATATTTGATTGTAACTTGAATAACCATCAAGAAGTGAGAAGCATTAAGAGCCTGAAACAACTTGAAGAATTCGTTCCATGGAAGTTAGTGGATAATGATCCTTGAGAGATACTCTATTAATATCTAAAAAATCTACACATAGCCTGATCTCTCCATTCTTCTTTCAGACAAGCACAAGATTGGCCACGCAAGTTGAGTGTTTGATAGGAAAGATAACCCTAAACTCAATCAACTGGTCAGCTCTTTCTTCATGGGTTTTTCAATCTTGGGATTGATAGGCATTTGATTTTTCCTGGCCGATTTAGCTCTAGGTTCTAACTCGATGGTATGATGAGATATAATTGGATAAAACCCTTTCAATTCTTTGTACTCCCAAGAAAATATGTCATGAAAATTTTCAAATAATTCAATAAAAGCCTACCTCTTGGGCTAAGAACATACCTTGCCAATTTTCAAAAGTTTGTCCTTAAAAATCAAGACTCTTTCGTAGTTCTCTTCCTTTGTTGACATGTTAACTCTTTCTTTCTTATTCTAATCATCCTCATTGAAAAGACTCTCTAAGGTAATCATCCCCTTAGGTATCTTGTTTGTCTTCAGCTAAATGATTTTCTCTTCATATTGATCACGTAATCTCCTTTGGTTTTTTTAGGAGAAACCTGCCTCATTTTGCAAGAAGTGTGCAATGTGTTCATCACTTTCAAACACCTATCATGAGACTTCATTATCTGGAATAGAGGGTCTCACAATGATCTTGATAGGAGATTGATCTTTCTCTTGTCCCACATCAGCAGCTGTATCAAATTGTGCCCCTATGGCAGTCAATTTGTCAGCATGTTTATTGAAATCCCTTGGTATGGGTTGTATGTTGAAGGAATCAAAGTCTTCAAGTAAGTCCCATACCCTATGATTGTAGGATTTAAGCAAGGGATTCTTGGTTGTAGCCTGATTTATTACTTGGTGGATGATTAGCTCACTATCTCTATAAACCTTTAAACTCTTAATTCCTCTCTTCTTTGCCCATTGGAGACCATGGACTAAGCCTTCATATTCTACCACATTGCAAGTGCAGATGAAGTGGAATCTATATGAGTAGTATTGATTCTTTGATTGATAAAATAACATAACACCAGCTCTTGAACTACCTACTTTGCTTCTTGAGCCATCAAATAACATTTCCCATATCCCATCAAGTTTATGGTCTTCATTAGTGAGTGAAGGGATTGGAACATCCCTTTCATGCATATAATAAACTCCCAAATCAGTCTCTTCAATGAAAGTATATGGATCAAGTTCATGTGTTTCAATGTTTTATTTATGAAGGAAGAGATTATAAATACCTTCAAGGGGGGAGGGTGCTTCACCATCCATAACACTTTTAGAATCCTTGTTAATTAGACAATTCTGATTTGACTTCATCTCCATGTATGGCTCAATATGAAACCTTGCTAAGGGTTGAGTCTTTATATTCACCTTGGTTCCATATCTTATTTTAAAAGCTCAAAAATACCAATTAGTATAAATTTACCCTCCTATCTTAGTTTCGAATTCCCTTGACAAGCAGATAGCAAAATGGGCTAGAAGGTCTACCACCACAATGTCTTGAAAATTTGGAAAACTTGGACAATCATGTAGGAATATCGTCAGACCTTTGACTAGTCTCACTATCTTAGTTGGAGTCCCATCAAGATAAAATACACCCTTGCTATGTGGCTCATATTTTAATCCCAACTTATCATCCACCACTTTCGGCATAATAGTCGTAGTAGCTCCATTATCCACAATGCAATTATAGACCAACTTGTCTCTCACAATGAGGGTGATATAGAAGGGTGGAGGCTTTTTAGACTTAGTGGAGGGACCTAAAACATGGCTTGGATTATTTGTAAGGGCTACACCATTGTGATTTGAATTTTGAGTGGCTACACGTTCATTTGTAAGTTATTCTTGTAATAGTTCCTTTCGACCAAGCATATGCAAGACTTCCCAAAGAGATATGCTTGTCTTGGCATTCTTCAAAGAATCAATAATGTTTAGAGAGGGAGTATTCACCTTTTCTTGGACCTTTGAAGGTAGAGGAGTCTGAACCTACTGTGTTGTAGGTTTGAAAATCTTACTTGCATTCTGATTTTGTTGAGGAGCATGACTTGTAGCAGGTAAAACATTAGGATTCACACTTTGTGGCCTTGGAGGGGCATCACTTGGAGTTACTCATGCTTCTTGACCTTCTCCCAATGCTCTTTTCTTGAATTTTGTGTTGGATGAAACTGATATGATTTGATTTAACACATAATTATCTCTTGCTTGGAAGTTCATCATACATACACTTTAGTTGTTGCCTTCTCCATGGTTATTCCTTTGTAGAAGGTCTGCTTCTTCTAAAGTTACATAAGGAGTAGTTTCCTCTTGTGCTACCAAAGCTTGTTTGTCTTTTCCATTGTCATGCATAAATTGACCTTGAGGTTATCCCCATTGGTCTAAATGATTCTCTCCTTAGACCAGATTAGCATGTACTAGAACAATAGCTTAGTGGAAGGTATAGGACCAGGATTATAGGCATTGGGCTGCCTATTGAAACCTTGTTGACTTTGTCCTCTTCTTTGGTAGCTATATTAGGGTGGAGCTCTATAGATTTATTGAGGGTTTTATTGATGGTTAGGTGGAGCACTTGTTTGAAATTGAGCTTGCTTTCACTGAGCTCATAATGACCAAAATTATTCATCTTTGTCCACAACACCATCTACTTTCTTGAGGAAGGCTCTTAGATTGGCATTGGCATTAGGAACTTGTGTTATGCTTGGAGTTTCCACTAAATTATGAGATAAAAAAGGTATAGAAACTCTTGGAGGTAACTTTCCAGCCTATATCAAGCTATTCTCAGCTTCAATGGCTATCTCATATGCATCAGGGAGATTAAATCCTCCTATAGATTATAACATCACTACGACATTAGTATCAATACCTTTGAGATAGGTGGGGAACACAAAGCTTGGAGGAGGTCTATAACATGTGGCAACCTATGTCATGTCCTTTGAAATATTTCATTGAAATCCCTCATAGATTCATTAAGACCTCTCTTTATCATGTTCAACTGATGGATCAGTAAAGTGTGGTCACTCTTATTCTCAAATCTAGTCACCAACAATTCCTCAAAGCCATCCCGACTTGTAATTCAACCACCTTCCAAATTCCTATACCAGTCAAGTGCTTTGCCTTTTAAATAAATAGTAAGCAATCTAATGGTTATGTTGGCTTGGGTGACATTGTGGAAATTACAAAAATTTGAGATGTCCCTAATATATTCAGTTGGGGTAATAGGACCCTCTCCATTGAAACCAAGGAGAGTCTTGGTAGCATTGGGAGGAATAGGGTCATATGCAGAAAGGTTAATCATATTTTATGTGTTAAAGGCTGGGAAAGTCTATTGTCTCTCTATTTCTCTTTTTTCCTCTTGATCTCCTATTTCTCCATCTTCCTCAACATCTTCTTCTTCTTCTCTAAAACCTCTTTATCAAGGATCTCTAAGCATTGGGAATGGTTCAAGGCATTATTCTTCAAGAAGAGCTTAAGCTAGGGGGCTTGGTCAGAAGTCCTAGATGACCTAGTGAGGACCATGAAGTATAATGTGGGAAACTTGATCTACAACCAGATATTCTCACCTTTTGGAGTCACCAAATTTTGTATTAAGAGTACAAACTCAGGTTTGTCAAGACCAATATTCACCTTGACATGTAAATAACTAGGAACTAGGGTCCCATCAAGCGTGCCAGAACTATTATCTCCAAATCTTACACCCTAGAAGAGGATGTTTGGGGCTCTTCCAGATTTGGGTAATATTGGGACATTTTCAGGCATGTGGGTGCATCTATAGGGGAAATGAACCATTAGATTTAAAGGGGCTAGCTCACTATATGTATCTCTACAGAACCACTTATGTCTAAACCAATCTTCTTGAAGGGAAAAGAGTTAAAAATTATAGGAAGGAAACCTATCTTAAGAATGGTGATGCACCAAGATTTTATTCCACATGAATGTCATATCTTATTGCATAATATAGTAAAATGTAAAGACCCCTTTTCAATTTCTAGAGATTATAACATGAATATTTCAATATATATTTGAGATGCATGAAAGAAGAATATGAGAATGAACCAAAAGGAAAATTTTGCATTCAATAATAGCTCATACTCTTACAGTGGTTCCATACACTTAAACACACTCAAGATGACATGTTAAATCAATAATTCTTTCTCAAGTGTGAAGAATAGAGGATAGAAGGATGAAAAATCATCACATGTTGTCACTATACATCACTTCTACACTCAAGCAATTGCTCAAAACTTTGACGAAAAAGACTTTACTAATGCTCAAAGGCAAAATGTGATATCATTCTAGCAGGGCTTCACCATACACTATGTGGATGATTTTTATACTAACTAATGGGTTGTATATATATCCAAAAGGAAGAGAGAGAGAGAGAGAGAGGAAATCCTTTTATGCCAAGGAGAGGAATCAATTTGTTTTAAGTCACCATCTTCAATTGTAACCATATTTACAAAGGATGCTTGTTCGGTCCATTTGGTTGATCCATGTCATCACAAGTTGTTACACATTTGGTCCTACTCTCTCAAAGATGCTTTTCCAACATTTACATCAATAGAATAATGATATTATTGGCTGGTCATGGCATCAAAATGGCTGTTACAAGGGAGTCCACCTTTTGTATATTTTTCTATTCCATTTTATTTGGCTTTGTCCTTCTTCTTTGATTGGTCTTCAAGGAATGACTCCGATCTTAGTCGATCAATGGTGATATGATCTCTCTCATTGATTCTATGGATGAAGGACACGGGCCCTTGGATCTACTTGAATCTTCTTATGTTGAACACTAATGGTTAGCTCACTGTGCCAAAATTTGATGTTTGTGCAACCATCATTTTACTTGGCTATTTCCTTTGAGCATCCTTCCTTTAGTAATCCTTCTATGTACTATTCATGTGGGTACTTTCCTTGAAATAATTCCCATAACCTTTTAAGCCCCCCTCTATGGCTTGTCAGAAGGATTGTTGTGGACAAAAAGTCTATAACAATTCCTTCAGACTTCTTTCAAAGGTCACAAATTTTTGGAATGATCCCTTCGGGCTTGGAAAGTGTCCCGTTGGAACTTTTTGAAGGGTGCCTAAGAGGGAAAGTGTCCCTTCAAAAATTTCTACAGGGAACTTGGAAGGGAAAGGGTCCCTTTAGAAAAGTTTCGAAAGGCACTTGGAATGGAAAGTGTCCCTTTGAAAAAGTTTCGAAGGGCACTTAGAAGGGAAAGTGTCCCTTCAAGACTTTTCGAAGGGCACTTGGAAGGGAAAGTGTCCCTTTGAAACTTTTCAAAGGGCACTTGGAAAAGAAAGTGGCCCTTCAGAAAAGTTCTGAAGGGAACTTGGTGGAAAAAGTGGCCCTTCAAAAAAGTTTTGAAGGGCACTTTGGAGAGAAAAAGAACCCTTTGGAAAAGTTTCGAAGGGTAATCTAAAGAGAGAGACCCTTCTAAAAAGTTTTGAAGGGCAATCTTTCAGGAAAAGATAGGCTGAATTCTTTCAGACTTTTTGTTCGAGACAAATAGTCTGAGATAGAAAACCTAAAATAAAGGATTCCTTCAGGAAAAGGCAAAGAGAGAATTCTTTCAGACTTTTTTTTTGAGACAAAAATTTTAAAATAATTCCTACACTTGGACAAAAAACCTAAAACAAAAAAACTTTTCCAAAAGAGATAACACTTAGGCAAAAGGGGTGAAAAACACATGAATAAGGCTAAAACAAAAAATTTAGAGAAGAGAAAACAACTAGTTTCTTTCATGAGTCCTTCATAATTGAATTGAAAACAAAAAAGATATGATGAACTTAGCCAAAGGAAATTTCAAAAAAAGGGTAAAAAATATGGCTAACACTAACACCATGTGAATACTATCATCAATGTCAATTGTCAATATGAACTAATCAAGGAAAGTTGTGGTCGAAGTTTTTGTGTCTGCTACAAGTGTTATTGTTAGTTGGTCTACTATAATCTACCCCTCAATGGATTTTTTATTCACATACTCGATGTCAAATTCACTTAACCACATTATCCTTTTGGCCATCCTTCATGTTAAGGTAGATTTAGATAACATATATTTAAGTGGATCAACTTTAGCAATCAGATTGACTTGGTTATTTAGCATATAATGTCTAAGTTTTTGAGAATCAAATACCATGACCAAGATTGATTTCTATATAAGGGTATAATTAAGCTCGTATGAGATGATCATCCTATTTAGATAATATATAGCTTGTTCCTTTCCTTCATAATTGTGTAGAGTTAAGAGAGCCCCTATAGCACATGGTGTAGTGGATATATACAAAACCAATCGCCTTCCTGATATTGGTGGTAAAAGTACGAAAGGCTTCAATCAATACTACTTCAAGTTGTCAAATGTCATTTGACATTTTGTATTCCAGTAAAATGATATCCTTTCTTTAATATATGATTAAGTGGGTGGTATTTATCTACCAATTGATAAATTAAGCAATGAATGGCTTGTAATTTTCCTTGAAGACTAGATAATTTCTTTAAGTTTTTAGGTGGATGCATTTTAATGATGGCTTTGACTTTAATGGGATCACCTCAATGTCTTGTTGAGATAGAATAAACCCAAAAATTTTACCTGAAATAACCTCAAACACAATTTTTAGGGGTTTAAGTGTACCTTAAATTACCTAAGCCTCTCAAATATTCACCCTAGGATTGTTGGATGTTTTACTCTTATCATGGACTTTCCTAAGATTTCATCTGCATAGTCTTCCACAATATCATGCATCATGTCATGGAAAATGACTGTCATAGACCTCTAGTAGTTGCTCTTGTGTTTTTCAGTCTAAATGGAATCACTGATAGTAAAAATTCCCCCATAGAGTAATGAAGGTAGTTTTATTCTGATCTTCTAAAGCAATTTTGATTTGATTGTATCCATAAAAAATCATCTATGAAGGAAATCATTTCGTACCTTGTTATGGAATCTCTGATCATGTCAGTGTTTAGTAAGTAAAATCATCTTTTGTAAATGCCTTATTCATGTCTTGTAATTCAATACAAATATGTATCCCTCCTTGTGGTTTTATGATAGGGATAATATTAGAGATCCATTCAGAATTATCTATTGGCCGGATGAACCCTACTTCCAAGAATTTTTGTAATTATTCTTTGACTAATAATTCCACTTTAGGGTGCATCTTTCAAAGCTTTGTTTTATTGATTTTTCATTTGGATGCACTACTAGGTGATGTAACACCAAAGTGGGATCTAATCCAAGCATGTCATAGTAGCTCCATTAAAATATGTCTATAAACTCTTTGAGAAGATCAATAAGAATTTGACATTATTCAAAGGTAAGAATTACCCACCATTTGATTATTTTGGTATTTTATTTGGTTTCAATATTGACTTATATGCCTTCCTCAATTAAGGAAGGTGACTGGTCTTGAATATATGTTGGGGGTGGTGGTTTTTTTTCACCTAAAGCAAATTCAGCTGGGAACTCTGCACCTAGCTCTTGATAAAGCTCTTGCTCATTAGGGTTTAATTGAATTTATTCTATGATTGGAGAAGGATCAATTTCATAATAGTCCTCTTCTAATATTTGATTTAATCATTTATTATGCTCTTTAAAATAGGTATAATTATGTAAACTAATAGTGAATCCCCTTTTGTGATCCCCCAATGGCATAAAACATCAAGCTCCCATGTACTCAATAATGGCTTCATCACTTTGAAAGATATCAAATGATGGTTCTTTCTTTTGATCCCATTATATTAATTTAGGGTAATGGATGCAGATATTGAGGGTAAAAATGATGGTATCATAGAATAGCTTCGTGGTAGTCAGGTCTTCATAGAGGCTATAAACATAACTTATCTCAACTTTTTCATCAGAGGTTGACTCTTTAGGAATTGAAGAAGAATCTATGTTGATAGAGTTAAGGTCAATGTCTAGTGGTTTGTACCCTAGGCCAAGTCTTCTTGGATGTTCCTGAACACTAATAGGTTTTATAATTCCTTGTTCCTTTCAACATAGTCCTTGACCCTTATAGTTCATATTTTGAAGCATTTTTTATATTTTGGGATTTTTTTCCTTTTGAAAGTTTGGTTCTAGATCTACATGAATTATCTAGGAATCATTAGTCTCCTTAAAACATTCTTATGATAGCATTCTTACACTAGTGAAGGCAGTCCACCTGAACTGATAATTGTTAGATTTATCTTTTCACATATTTTGGAACCCATAGATACGTGGGGATAGTGGAATATATTTGATACATATGGTTTTATATTTATATTCCCCACATCCCTTGGAGATAATTTTCAAGGAAGTGGTTTTTGGTGATTGGTATGAGGTAGGTGATAGACTATCAGGGTGTACATATTTCATAGCTTTTGGATTATAGGATGAGTTTTGGGTACTTGGACAATAAAGATCATAACTTGATCCTTCCAGTTGATAACTATGAAAAATGGTTGATTTCACCTAGGATGGTGACCTCCATGCCTGAATGTGGAAATTTTAGGCATTGATGAAGGGTGGAAGGTACCATTCTCATCTCATGAATCCAAAGGCATCCCAAAACCATGTTATAATGAAGATGAACATCCACTACATGTATTATTGCTTGGTGAACTAAAGGCCCCACAGCTATGCGAAGATATATTGTTCCAATCAACATCCATTCATTATCATCATAAGCCTTTATCATTATCAAAGTGGGCCCTAGTGAAGATTCTTAATTTCCCAATGTCTTAAGGATTCAATGTTACACAAATTTATGGTGCATCATCCATCTATAAGAACCCTTGGGATTTTATGATTTTCTATGGATATTTTAATGAATAGGGGATAATTATGATAAAGGCCTATTGGTGGCATGTCCTAAGTACTAAATGTGATTCATTATGATGAAGAAAAGTGACCCACCAAGGATTGGAATTGATTTGTGTCAATATCCCTAGGAAATTTCAACTCATGAAAAACTTGATTTAATATATCCTAATGAGTAGAAGAAGTTATAAGAAGATCTATGAGGGAGATATGTATTGGGATCTTCTCGAGCTATTAGATAATATCATGTCTTATCAGGAGAATTTCAAGATTTCTTAGGGATAGTGATTTTTTGAGATGAATAAGCGGGTAGATATTTTGGAGGTGAACCAATAACTATTATTTTTCCATACTTTATGGTAACTACACAATCTACGGTGGCCCTATTGATTTTAAGGATTGGGGATGGCATATTTGAAGGATCCTGGGAGCTTTTGATTTGACTAGTGACATGGGATGAAATGGTAATCAATTTTGTTGGAGAAAGAGGCTTGACCCTAATCCCTTAGTGGTTTCATTTATTTTTTATCATGCTTTAATAAGGGGTCCTAGTATTGTTTTACCATTTTTGAGAAACTAAGGGTTTAATTTCCTAATTGGTAAAGGGTCTAGATTAATCTAGAAAATATGTGAATACAGTATGCCTAAATTAACCTACTAATTTGTTAAATCTAGATTTGATTAACTAATTAATAAAAATAGAAAAAAAGGGGATAAGGAGTAAACTTAGCTAATTTTAGGATTGAGATAGAGGATTCTGGTACTATAAATTGTTGAGCTGACTGGGCAAACTATCAAAAATAAAACTTAGAAGTTTGTTTTTTGTCTGGACAGTAGCACCAAAAACTAGACACTTTGGGTTCCAGTGTTATAGTCTTATTTTTGTCACTATAGTCCCTCTAATTTGATTCTTTTAAGATTTCTTGGTTCTATTCTGATACTTTGAGAGGATTTGTATCTAGAATCTTAAGTCTCGATCATCCATGAAGCTTCATATGTAACTGATTTCATCTTCTAGAGTCCTAGTTCCTCCTTAAGCTTGACAAGGGGTCTTGAATCAACTTAAAAAAGGGGTTAGTGTGAATTATACACTAAACATATGATTACACCCCATGTATGGGCACACTGCCTACATACCAATACTCCAAGGAGGGAGCAAGGCCAAAGTAGTTCTCCCAAATTGAATGTGTATTATGCAATCTTGTATATGCAATGTAAGTATTATGCAAATATGGGAAAGCTTGAGATGACTCATGACTTATGTGGGAGCTTGAGTAGGCTATAAATATCAGTGGTTGGTTTTATGTAGATAATAGGAATATTTACTTGAGTATGTTTAATGTATTTATAGCTCGTGCCTTTTGAATGATTTCCAACCCTTCTAAATGACCCTTGAATAGGATTTTATAGGTAAACTAATGATCTTAGGTTAGATGACTTCATGTTAGGCCAACAAAGAAAAAGATAAGGATTTGAGAAAATATGACCGTTTGAGGCTAACAGTGACATGGATAATTGTGATGGAAAGTGGACACCCTAGGGTCCAGTGCTATAGTCCAACTTATGGTGCTATTATCCAAAGGGACAGGGACCTTAGGGGATAGGTTTGTGCCTGGGAGAAGAGTTCAGGGTAGTTAGGTCTGATTCAATAAGGCTTTAGGTATTGAGAAGTAGTGAAAACATGCGTAGTGCATTATGCAAGCAAGCAAGAAATACCCATGGTTTGAATGTCACAAGTCATGTTCAAGTTGTACAAATTGCATTTTTATGTGATTACATTTCCCTCCACCCTTTATTATAAGTATGTAGCTAAGCAAAATACTAGGATAAAGAAGAAAAATAGAAGCATACTTAAACTTATTTGTGAGGCTAAGCCCAAGAAGCTATGTGATGTTGGATTTATGCATGGTAAGAGTATATTATACTGTGTAAATATGCAAACAAGGAAAGTGAAAGTAGATCAGTTCTTACTAGATACACTATATCTAAAATAATAACATACAAATATAAGTAAAGAGAGACAAAGGAACAAATACACCTCACTGGGTACGTGAACCAATACAAAACCTATTATATTGTTGGGTTATGTTGAGTGATGTTGTATGAATACTAAACCAAGAGTTATATTTATGGATGAGATGAGTGCTCAATCCCCTAGAAGGTGGCTCAAAAATGCAAAGGTAGGCCCTTTGGCTCCATTATCTCCAACTATGCAAAGTTAATGAATCATGTGTATGTTAATCGATGTCTAAACTGTGTGTCGAATCCCTCTAAATAGGTGGCTCAAGAATACAAAGGTTAGTTAGACCTTTGGATCCATCATTGCCTCATGATGTGCAACTGAATAGAAAGATACTGGTATACGCTGAATGTAAATATGAGATAGCTCATGAAGCCCATGAATGTGTTGTAATTTGACAATGTTGGCATGGATAGTTGAATGTAACTAGAAACTAGGCTAATGTTGGCCACTTTGAAAGATGGAAATTGGAGATTTTATAAAAGCCCCTCTAAAACTGGAATCAACTCAAGAAAATGGGTACTCAAGAAGCAAAATTTTAATAAAGTCACTTGAAAGCGATGCCAACCACCTGCAAATGGAGTAAGGCATGCAACTATTGGGAACTTGCAAGAAAATGTACTAAACTTGGAAAAGAGAAGGCCCATGTGTCATGCACATTGACCCTAATAACTAGTGTCTGGAACATAGATTCTAAACTAAAAGTTGTATCAACTACCATGTCTGAACTATAAGTGGAAACCCTCATGCCATGCATGATGCCCCCTATATCTAGATTTTTTTAGCAAAAAAGTGCTAAAAACTACTGGATTTTGGACTGTACTATTATGGTAAAACCATGACTAAACTCAACCCTCTGTTTGATTCTATAAAAACTAGAAATTCTATTGTCTAGACACTAGAACCAAAAACTAGACACTTTGGGATCCAACGCTATAGTCCTACTTTTAGTGCTATTGTTCAAAGCCAAAACTAGAAACTAGACTATGATCTCTACTATTTGCTTGATCTGGGCTACCTATGCTAAATTTTAGAATCTGGGATGAACTTTTTTGAAACTACATTTTTTTACCAGTAGGACCTCTGATCTCTGTGATAAAACCCCTGTTTGATGTGCCCTCTTCTGAGGGTAAGAATGAAGACCCTAAAATGACTACCCTCAAAAGAAGAATCCCTAAAAGTGTGTTAATCTATTAAAATTTTTGATATAGCATTGATATTCATGATCTCAAAATATAGGAAAAGTTGTAAAGAGAGATTGTTAGATCCACAGGCATATGCCTAGATAGATATAACAATGTAATAGCATGTGCATGGGAGAAAGTTGGAATGTGAGATGTTAGTTATTATTTTTTACTGGAATGAAGGGATAGAGCATCATGTCCATCATGGCATCCAAAAATCAAGGTAAATGCATGACTGGAATCATGGCATTACACACAAAGAGAAATGATCAAGCAAACAAGCATACAAAGCAAGAAGCAAGAAACACACAAGGGTGTCTGAGGGGCCAAATAATCATGCAAGGCATATAAGACATGTTCAAATACCACATACATACAAAAGAAACAAGCAAAGATTGGCACAAGGGCCATAAGCACATAGGAAAGCACACACAAAGGACATTAGCAAATGTCCAAAGGCACACACATGTAGACAAGAGCAAAGGGCATTTGGAAAATGTCCTAAAATGCAAACAGGAAGCAAATAGGAACTAGAAAATGCAAACACATCTAGTTAATCAAAGCAAATATTGGAAGTATGCAAAGTACTAGAGGAAGTAAACATGCATCTAACTATAAAAAGCTAGAAGCAAGAATATACAAGATAAGTGATACAAGACTAATGTATATGCTATGAAATACAAAAGTGTGATAAATTCCAATGGATGTTGATGTAATATCTGTGTAAGCAAGTAAGAAACATACTACAACAAGATATCTAAAGTGTGTCATATGAGAATGACATAACTTAGATGGTGTAGTCATATAGAGTGTGTCCCCAGTGGATAGATGTATCGATATGTAGTTGGAATGTAGATGTAAGATGCCCCCTCAATAGGTGGAGTAAAGCAATCAAGGAGTTGGATGCACTGAAAACACTTAAAAGAAGATCAAGTGAAGCCTGATAATATAGATAAATTGACAAACAAGTAGCATAGAATAGTGTAATTTAAGTCTAGCATAGTGTTTTAGAAATATAAGAACATAGATGATGCATACAATTGACATATTTTTGTATTTTTTTTAAGTTTGTATTGTTTTTGTATTTTTATAATAAGCTATGTAAAATCATGAAAATGAGACTATGTATAGGAAATACTGCAAAGGAATGCTACTAACCGATTAGTCTCAGATGAGACTCCCTATCATGTTGTCTTGTATCAAGAAGTATCATGTGTGATTGTGAAACATGATGGAAATGTTGAGACTATGGATTTGAAAGATGTGTATGTTTTAAGTGCTTTAAAATTCCTATAATGAGAACTGATTGTGGGGTCCCCTTGTAAATTTGAGAAGTGCGTGCAACTGTAGGGATCTTAAGGACCCATCTAGTTATAGGAGAAGCTCTGTGAATAGATGCTCTATGTGTAGATGCATGACATCTCAATGAGACTACCCTAAGTGTGAATATGCTAGTTGTAAGCTATCTAGAATCTTGAAGCTATGTAGGTGTATGAACTCTCTATGCTAGCAATGAAGGTCTCAACTATGGTTGAATCTAGATTGGAGGAAGAACTGTAAAAGGTGGAGGAGCTGAAACTAGATCGAAAGAGATGTTCTCCTAAGTGACGAAGCTATAACCATGGGTGTAATCAACTTGCCTATCTTCATAAACTCAGGTGATAGCATGTACCACATAATCTACTATAGGCAGAGAGATGGTAGTAGGTGCAGGGTAAAAGCTAGATGAACCAAGTTTGAAGAGAGGAGGGATAGATATAACCATTATTGTTTGCTTGTGTCTAGTACTGATAGGGAGATATTTAAAAGTATCGAAAGAGTTAGATACATATAAATAGAAACCATGTATCGCAATATGTTTATAAATAACATTCCATGTGATAGATAGCAAAAAATGGATAGAAAGCATGGAATTGTGCATTAATGCATTAAAAACTTTGACTTGAATCATGACATTTCTAATATGTTTTGCAAGTAAGTCTTGAAAAATTTTCCTCATGAGATATAGAAATCAAGTGATAGAAAGCATTTGTCAAGATAAATTCGAACCATTTTCCATATGAACAATAGGGAGCAAAGGATAGAGAATATGAATTTTCTCATAAAGGCATATAAACTTTTGATATGCAACGTGACATTTTGAATGCATTTATCAAGATAATTTTGAACAATTTTACATATGAGTGAACGAGAATATGTAAAAAGAATTTTGGCATCTTGAGCATGTTTAGCAATGAATTTTGTAATATCATCCCATATAATGAAAAATAAACATGAAATGCAAAGGATGAAATGTTGTACTAACATATGATAGACATCATCATTCATTTACATGATAGGACTAATAATGGTTTCTTTATTATTTGCAATAAACGTAAGAAACATGTGTAAATAAGTGAAATCCATCATTATTTTATGCAAGTTTGAAGTTTATATGTAAGGTGATAGCTCAGGAAGAAATGGGACCTAGTGTATGCAACTAGGGTTTGAAAGAAAATATTTTGAAAATTATGTAAATAATTTAAAAATTTTATAGTCAATTTGTAGATTTTGGATTTTAAAATTTAGGAAAAATCTGAAAATATTACTAAAATTAGCAATATATTTTTTCAAAGGTTTCTAGAGTATTTGTGAGTTAAAAGGACCTAGCATGTGCAAACTACGATTTGAGTGAATTAATGAAAATATTTTTAATTAATTTGTAGTTTCTAGGGTTTTCATGTGAAAATTCAAAGTCAGGTTCACCAAATGTTTTACCATTTTTAGGAAACTAAGAGTTTAATTTCCTAATTGGTAAAGGGTCTAGATTAATCTAGAAAACATGTGAATATAGTATGCCTAAATTGATCTATTGATTTCATAAATTTTTATTTAATCAATTAATTACTAAAAATAGTAAACAAGGGGATAAAAATTAAACTTAGCTGATTTTAGGACTAAGACAGAGGATTCTAGAACTACAAATTGCTAAGTTGACTAGGCAAACTATCAAAAATAAAACCTACAAGTCTATTTTCTACCTAGACAGTAGTGCCAAAAATTGGACACATTAAGGTCTAGCACTATATTCCTATTTTAGTGCTATAGTCCCTTTAATCTGCTTCTTCTGAGCTTTTTGGGTTTTATTCTGATACTTTGAGAGGTTCTGTATTTGGAATCTCAAGTCTCGATCATCCATGAAGCTCTATGTGCAAATGATTCCATTCTCTAGGGTCCTAGCTCCTCCTTAGGCTTGACAAGTGGTCTTGAATCGATATAAAAAAGGGTTAGTGTGTATTATGCACTGAACGTATGATCACACCCCATGTGCGGGCATGTTGCCTACATACTAATACTCTGAGGAGGGATCAAGGCCAATGTAGTTATCCCAAATTGAATATGTATTATGCAATCATGTATATGCAATGCCAGTATTATTCAAATTTGGGCAAGCTTGAGATGAGTCATGACTTATGCAAGAGCTTGAGTAGGCTGAAAATAGCAATGGTTGGTTGTATGTAGAGAATAGGAAGATTTGTTTGAGTATGCTTAGTGATTTCTATCTCATTCCTTTTGAATGATTGCCAACCATTGAATAAGATTTTATAGGTAAATTGATGATCTTGGGTTAGATTACTTCATGTTAGGATGACAAGAAAAAATATAAGGATTCAAAAAAATATGACCGTTTGAGGCTAAGAGAGACATGGATAATAGCACTGGAAAGTAAACACCCTAGGGTCTAGTGTTATATTCTAACTTATGGCACTATTTTCTAAGGGGATAAGGATCTTAGGGGACATGTTTGTGCCTATAAGAGGAGTCTGGGGAAGTTGGGCTTGATTTCGGAAGGCTTCAGGTGACTGGGAAGCAATGAAAACATGCCTAGTGGGTTATGCAAGCAAGCAAGAAAGACCCATGGTTCAAATGTCACAAGTCATGCTCAAGTTGTACAAATTGCATTTTTATGTGATTACAGGTTTATCCCCAATTGATTATTTTTATATTGGCCTATTTAAATTTCACATTCAACTTCTATCTCCCCTTTTTATATCAAGTCTTGGATGAAATGTCTTAATTGCATGAATTTTTAAGTATCATGCCATTTCACATGATGGTAATGACAAAAATCATCTTCATGATAATATTCAAGGCATGGCTTATTTCCATCCAAGGATTAGATGTCTAGGAGAGTTATCATATTGGCAATAATTAATTTATTCAAGACTGTTTTGACTGCAAACCAAGACTAGTAAAATGGTGTTTCCTCGTTATGGGCTTTGGCTTTCCTTTTTGCATAGTAATGCTGGAAATATTTTGAATTTTAGTAGTATGGGAGGATTTTTGTACTATTTTCACATGTTTAGATTTATTAACATCATCCCCAACTACATTTTTTTATTGAAGACCTTTGGTTTACCCAAAAAAATATTATCCTGATTTTGATTTTGTTCATTTTGGGTATATAAATTGATAACCCCCCTTAAAGTAATTGCCTTTTCTATTTGGATACCCTTTTCTATAATTTTATCAAATGATTTGGCACATTTTAATTTTAATTGATATTTCAATTTTGCATTAAGATTGTCAATGAAGAATTTTGCCAACTCTTTTTCAGGGATAGTACATCAAAATCGACTAGCTAGCTTCTCCATCATTGTAAGAATGATGTAAGACTCTCTCCATTCCTTTGTTTGGTGTTATAGAGATTAATTATATAAATATCATGCTCGATATTGAAGCAAAAGTGTCTCACAAATTTTTATATTAATTCTCCAAAGGTAGTATTGGACCCTTTAGGTAAGTGCATAAACCACTCGATAGCAAGTCCTATGAGACTTTTAGGAAAGAGTCAGAGCAAGTAAGCATGCTATATAAAATTATTGGACGTGGTCATGAAGATCTCCTTTTATTTTATATTTATCAAATTTTGGAATTTCAAAATGTGCCAAGAAGGGTATTTATTGAATACTCATGTATAATAGGGATGTACAAAATTCTTTGTATCTATATTTCATTGCTTGAGTACGATGATCTATCTTTTGAAGAGTTTCCTTCATCATATTCCACTCTTGGGAAAAGGAAGGATCCATTAAAGATTTGGAATTATTAGTTTTGCTTAATTTTGGTTTTAATAAATCAATATTGGTGTTTTTAGTCATCCTTTTGGCTGATGTTAGTTTTTGGGCTTCAAAATGAATTTGGGATGCTAGCAAGTTAATTTATTGGTTGAGCTAGTCTAAGCAATATTCCAAGGTTAATATCCTTCTATCAACCTCAATATGATTATTTTGAGGGTACTCTTCTTCATCATCTAGTTCCTTTTTATGATCGATGAGTTTAGGGTTCCCCTCATCTTGGTTAGTGATATATGGGCATGAAGGAGTATTAGGTCTAGACAGTGTGTGGATGAGATGTTATAAAAGATTAGTGTTAAATGTAAGAGGTAATTTTACTCCCATTCTAATTACTTGGGCTAGGATTTGGTCTCTATTTTCATATATATATTGGTCAAATTTAGCTCTAACTTCATCACTATTGAATAAGTCATTATCAAGTCTTTCATCTCCTCCAGGAGTATGCATGTCGCTTTGATTTTCTTCATTATCCCTACTTTATTCACCTAGTGTCCTTAGGATATCATCTTCCTAGTTTTATCCTTGTCCTAACTTTAGGACCTATACACAGGTCTCAATTAGTATGATGGATAATGTGGGGTGATATAGAGACTATTATGTGTTGACGCATAGAAATGTGATCTTGAGAAATAAACTTGTCTTGATTTTAGACTAGAATGGTCATTGTGTTTATAATGGATGTGATGAGATTTAGATTTTGAAATTAAGGATTATAATGATCAAGTATTACCAATGTGATAACTCTATATAGATTCAACCTAGCAAGGAGACTGGATGAAGAGATGACTAAATGCTTTTATTCACATGAGTGAGATGATGATTGGATGAGAGCTAGTTATGAATAGGTGAGATGACAACATGATGTTATTCTTGATGAAATATAATATATTTATAGACTTTGGTAATATTCAATCAAATAAATTTGCTTTAGAATGGATAAAACTATGAATAGGATGGTTTTAGGATTTTTAAGAGATGATAGGTGACCACTATATCTTATTCACAAGATAAATCTAATCCTCAATATTGTGGAGAATCGAATGATGATGAGAAAAGTTGGAAATGATTTAGGCTAAGTCTTATATGAGATAAGTGTATCCTAAGGGTTTTTTAGATGTTTTGTAAGGAAGAGAGAAGCCTGACTGGGCTCACAAATAATACAAGTCTAACATGACACACACACAATCACACCAATCACAAGCCCTAATATTTAGCAAACCAATTAGGTGTGTAACCTGATAATTTCACCATCTAATGGCTTCATAGGTGAGGCTATATGTTGGAGAGCCATTATATAATCTCCCAAACCCTCTTAACCCCATTTTCACTTGATGGTCACTATGGGGGCTAATATTGGCCCTGGCAGCAACTCACTCATTATGTTCAAAAGGCCCTATTTTAGGTTAAACAAGGATTTCTATGGGTGTCCCTGATATATGCAAGGTACGTGGGGTCTAAATCTGTGTAGGGAGATGTCTAATACTTGGGTTAAAGATTTAACTCTTTCCTTTCATAAAATACATGTATGGGGTCAAACGCTTGGCCTAATGATAGTTATTTCTAATTTTTATACCCCACCAGAACATAGAGTGTGGTTAAATGCACGGTGGTAAAATTTACGTCACCAACCCCTAAAGACTAGGCAAGTATGTGGGGATGAATTACATATCACGTTACACATTATAAAATAAAAATGATGGGTTAACAAATAAACATGCAAAATTTATTTAACAGCGTATTTTATTACGTAAGATAAAAACACAAGCAAATAAAGAGATTCACAACAAATCTTAAATCTAAATTATAAACCAAGTCCTTATCCTGCAAGTAAGCAAGTTATAAATATGATTTAGGGCCTTCTTGTTAGGTTGTGGAGCTAAAAGCTTCACTGATGCAAATGGTGGAGGTTGCTGAGTGCCACAGTAACCGACGTCGGTCAGGCCAAGCGATGTCGGTCAAGAGTAGACCGAAAGCTGCCAAAATCAGTCAGGAATCGACTGACATCGATCATCTCTAGATAGACAGGAACCGACGTCAGTCACATGTGTGTTTTCAAAATTGTTAGTTAGACAAACAGTTAGTTAAACAAACAGTCAGTTTGCATGTAAAGACTAATTTTAGTCTTGAGTCTGGGTTTCTAATTATTGTTTTTTTTGGGATCTATTTAATAGACCCATGGGGTTGTATTCTAATCAAGGGGACTAAGAAATGATTAGATCCTCAACTTGAAGGCAAGAACAACAATTGGGTTGGTTGTCTCAAGGTGTGTAAGATCAGTTGATCTACAGGTAGCAAGATCAGGGAGATCTACATGGTAAGTAAGATCAGTTAGATCTGCAAATGTGCAAGATCAAAGAGATCTACTTGGAGTACTTTGAGTACTTGGTGGACTGGTAGTAGGCAACAACAACCATTGGGTTGATTGTCACTGACTGGTGGAGGGAGCAACTCTATGTTTGAGTTGGTTGTAATTGAAAGAGAGAGAACTCTTGAGGGAGAATTACTATACGCCCAATAGGTGTGGGAAGAGTATGATTTCTTCATTGTATTTCTTTCTGAAAGAGTGTTAATACAAGATTGTATTATCTCTCATATTTTGTGTTGTTTCTGAATTCTAGTTACATATTACTTATGGTTAAATTTCGTGTTTAATTGCTTATACAAAGGTAATCAATTGTGCTCTTAAGGAGTAGGTTCCTGACAAGTGGTATCAGAGCCTGGTTCAGAGAAGGTTAGTGTTTGTTGATTATAGGTCACTCTCAGGGGTTTTTGATTGAGTGGGATTAAAGCAATGACAAAAAAAAGTACACTAAAAATAGAGAAATTCAATAGCAAAAATTATCAATTATGAAATTGTAGAAATAAAAGGCATATAAAGAAAGATTGTTGGTTGGTAGAAGATCAATATGAAGGAAATAAAGAAGCAAATGATGCAGGTATTGTTGCATGTGATGCTCTTATATGTTCTTTGAATAAAGTAGAATCTCGGGTTTTAGATTCTGATGCCTCTTTCCATGCAACCCCAAATAGAGTATTTTTTCATGATTAAGGGGTTGGTGAGCCTTGTCAAATTGTTGGCAAAGGGGAAGTTGGGCTAAAATTACAGACGGGCAACACATGGGTGTTGAAAGATGTCATGCATGTTCTCATCCTAAAGAAGAGTCTAATTTCTATAGAAAATTTGGGTGATGAGGGTTGCACAGTGACTCTCACAGCGAAATCTTGGAAAGTTTTTAAGGGTGCACTTGTATTAGCAAGGGGTAAGAAAGTAGGTACTCTTTATCTATCTACTTGTATTACTAATTCTCTTTTTGTTTTATCTACTTCACATGTAGATGCAAAGATGTGGCTATGTAGACTTGGTCATATGAGTGAGAAGGGAATGCATGTTCTTAAGTCAAATGGTAAGCTTTCAGATTTGATAGATCGAGATTTTTGTGAGCAGTGTTATGCTACAAGAAAGGATTGGGTTTATTACAGGAAGAAGAAATGTGATGTTTTTGACAAAGTTAAGAACTGGAAAGCCTTGATTTTCAAGGAGAAGATGATGGACAGAGATCAGCGTAAGAGGCTAAATAATTTTGAATAGGGCAGTGTTGATTTGGACAAGGTTATGATCCAAAATGAGCTTGTGAGTAAAAATCATCACTCATAAGAAAACACAGTTATCGACATTAGTCAGGTGAAAATTGGCATTGATCAGGCAGAAACCGACGTCGATCATGTGCAGACTGAATTCGGTGATGTCAGGCAGGTAGACATCGATGTCAGTCAGGGAACCGACATCGACGATCATGAGGAATCGACATCGATCAGGTGCAGACTAAGGTCAGCCAGAGGTGACTGAGATCAATCACTGTTAAAATAGATTTTGGGCAGACAGTAAGTTGTCAATGAGTTGCAAACACCCATGTGGAGGACTGAAAGGGTAAGTAAGCCTCAAATTCATTATTCTCCTTCTTTACACTACTTGTTTTTCACTGATGGTCAAGAACCAAAAAGTTTTGAAGAGGCAATGCAGGTAGAATCCAAAAAACTATGGGAGCATGACATGAATGAAGAAATTGATTCCTTGGTAGAGAACCAAATGGGAGATTTGGTAGAGTTGCCAGCCGGAATGAAAGCACTGAAATACGAATGGATTTATAGGTTAAAGAAATGAGAGAATAGACAGGTGAGACAGAAGGCCAGGTTATATGGTCTTGAGCAAGCTCCAAGACAATGGTATAGGTTTGACAGGTATATGACAAAGCATGGCTTTAGTTAATGTCAATGTGACCATTGTGATTATTTTACTAGGTTGGATAATGGTCGCTACATTATCATGTTACTATATGTAGTGTATATGCTTGTTGTAGGGTCACACATGTAGAGATTTGCTGAGCTAAAGGTAAAAGTAGCTCAGACGTGTACCAAGAAGAATTTAGGAGGAGCAAAGAAAATCTTTAGCATGAGTATTTCTAGAGACAGGAAAAGTCACAGGTTGATTTTGTCTCTAAAAGATTATGTGAATAAGGTAGTGGAGAGGTTTAATTTACAGGATGTAGAATCGATAAGCACACCTATAGTTGGACAGTTCAAGTTGAGCTTAGAATACTGTCCTAAATCACATGATGAGGTTGAGTACATGAGTACTAGACCTGATATTACCCAAGTAGTGGGAGTTGTCAGCAAGTTAATGGCCAATCCAAGAAAAAAGCACTGAAAATCAGTTCAGTGGATTCTCAGGTATCTTAGAGGGACCAACAACAAGTATGTATGTTATGCAGGGTCAAGCACTTCTCTACATGGGTATGTAGATTTGGATATGGCAGGTGACTTGGATGACAGGAGAAGCACCACAGGATATGTGTTCACTGTTGGTGGTACGGTGGTTAGCTGGATTTCAGAGATGCAGAAGGTTGTTGCAGTCACGGTGGCTAGCAAGGATAAGAACCCTGCAGATATGTTAACAAAGTTGAGAAAAAATAAGAAGTTGAATCTTCATTCAAATTTTTTTGGTCTTCAAGATTAAACTTGAAGAGGGATACAAGCTAAGAAACAAAATTAGATAATGTACAGGTACAGGTATAGGTGCAGCTGTTTATCTCCAAGTGGGAGATTGTTAGGTTGTGGAGCTAAAAGCTTCACTGATGCAAATGGTGGAGGTTACTGAGTGTCACAGTAACTGATGTCAGTCAGGAGTAGACTAGAAGCTACTGATATCGGTCAAAAATCAGCTGACGTTGGTCATCTCCAGACAGACAAGAACCGACGTCGATCGCCTGTGTATTTTTAAAACTGTTAGTTAGACGAATAGTTAGTTAAACAAACAGTCAGTTTACATGTAAAGACTAATATTAGTCTTGAGTTTGCATTTCTAATTATTATTTATTTTGGGATCTATTTAATAGACCCATGGGACTGTATTGTAATCAAGGGGACTAAGGAAAGATTAGATCCTCAACTTGAAGGAAAGAACAACAATTGGGTTGGTTGTCTCAAGGTGTGTAAGATCAGTTGATCTGTAGATAGCAAGATTAGGGAGATCTACATGGTAAGTAAGATCAGTTAGATCTGTAGGTGTGCAAGATCAAGGAAATCTACTTGGAGTACTTTGAGTACTTGGTGGACTGGCAGTAGGCAACAACAACCATTGGGTTGATTGTCACTAACTGGTGGAAGGAGCAACTCTATGTTTGAGTTGGTTGTAATTGACAGAGAGAGAACTCTTGAGGGAGAATTATTGTACGCCCAAGAGGTGTGGGAAGAGTGTGATTTCTTCATTGTATTTACTTCTGGAAGATTGTTAATATAAGATTGTATTGTCTCTCATATTCTGTGCTATTTTTGAATTCTAGTTACATATTACTTCTAGTTAAATTCCATGTTTAGTTGTTTATACAAAGGTAATCAATTATGCTCTTAAGGAGTAGGTTCCTGACAAGTGGTATCAGAGCTTTCTATTCTAGATCCTGACACTTCTAATTATGTGTCATACACAAAAATTGTTAGTAGTTTCTAATAAATCAAAATCACTTTTGGCTCCTTCAAAACCGCTTCTTCATAGTTCACATAGTTAGATTTTTCAAAATCGATTATAGAGAAGTAAAATTGCTACGAGTAGGACAAAACTACAACTGAGCAATCTATGATTTTGAGATAGTTAACTAGTAGTAATCGTGTAGTTAGTGACTCAAATTTTCTTATGACTATTTAAAACCACAAATGCTAATAAAAAATTCAAAACACAACAAGTGGTTTTGCAACTAGTAAGCAGAATAATAAACTTCATAACAAAATGTAAAATAAACTTTCTTAAAATAGGTTTATACTAGATGTTATCAGGTAAAAGGTATAATCAAAATTCTCTAAGTCAAAATCACAAATCAGATTTCAAAATCGCTTTTAGCAATCAAGATCGCTACTTTTGAGAATTGATTTTGCATCTAGGAAAACTATATATATATATATATATATATATATATATATATATATATATATTCATCATTACTTAATAATATGCTATTATTTAAAAGACAAATTTCTAAATTATTTATGAATGTGAATAAAAAATATAGTATTTAAAATGAAAAATAACACCTATTTAATTCACTTATTGTTAAAATCGCTCTTCACAGTGTTAAAATCGCTACTCAGGATTAGAATTGCTCTTTATCTGAAGTAATTTTGTGTTTTGGAAAATTAATATATATACAAAAATGTATAAAAGTTATTAAAGCTAGCTATAAAATGACAGTAAATGAAGACTAAACTATTTGCTAATATGGATAAAAGCTAGACTAAAGAAAGAAAACACCTTTTATTTATTTATTGTCAAAAACACCTTTTAATATATCAAAATTGTAATTGGGAATCAAAATCACTTCTGTCTTTAAACAATTTTAAATATAATGGCAAAAAATGTGATTTAGGGGCTAATGACCCTACTCATATAGGGTTTCTCTTTTCCTACAACCAAAACAAAGTGAAATAGAGAGTAGTAAGATTGTTAGAGGACTAAATCACAATTCTTGTATGTGAAATTATATCTACTCAAAACTGTGACTATCGGGGGAAAAATCATTGATAGAAATCAATATCATAAATAGGGACAAGTAGTTTTTCTTACCCTAAAGGATCTATTTATTTTAAAGGTAGTAAAGTTTTTGTTTTAATTATTATAAAATAACAAGGTTAGTCCAAAAGCATAAAAAACCAAAAAGAGATCAAAATTCTCAATGTTAACCTTAATAATAAAACCTAAGTCAAAACCATGACTAGCTTAAGCAAAATTATAGGTTAAACACAGATCCTAACTAGATATACGCAATTTTGAAGAGGGTCATAAAACCATCAAGGAAGCTAATGGATAATTTTCAGCTCCATGCGGTTAGTCAAAATCATGATTGTAACTTGCAAAATCATTGATGCAAAACTGCTAATTACAGAGCAAAATTGTGACTCTCCTAGGACATGAAATTTTTTAGCCCAATATCTTCCTAACCTATCTTGTAAGTTGAATTTCACACATCTTACACATACAAGGGTTAGTTTAAAAGAGGGCTCCCACCATGGTCACCAATATATGATTGTAAAATTTGAGCTATGGATTTAAATATACTATATATAGTAACTTAAACCAAAATATATGAAAACATCAATGGCAGAGAATATAGAAATAATCAAAACTTATTATAAGGCTCTTACCATCACCTTACTTCTCTTTGTCTTACCTCCAATATATTTAAATGGATTCTTCAAGGATTATTAAATTGATTGTTGGATTTCTTGGACAATGATGGCTTCAAGATTTCAAGATGGATGCAAGAGGGATTAATGGATTCTTAAATGCAAAAATAATATGGATGGAGTGAGAGTAAAAAGGCTATGTAAGAGCTTGTATGTGATTTCAAAAGTTAGTTCAAACAATCTCCTTGCTTGGTTATTTATAAGGTGGTAGGGAGGATTAAAAATAAATTTTAAATTCATAAAAACCCTCTAGGTTTAGAGAATTATAGAGAATTAGAGAAGACTCTATATTTTAGAAGTTTCTAAATTTTACTAAGGATTAATAGGGATTAGCATAGAGGTTTTAGGGGGTTTAAGAAACTAGGTGTGTAAGATAAGCTATGGATAGGTTGGCTAGAGCAACTAGGTAGAATATTTTGAATTTTAAATTGGCAAGTGGGGTAAGTGGTTATTAAATAAGGTGGAATTAGTGGTTTAATGAGATGTTACTAAGATAATCAAGGTATTAATATAGTATGGGGTGTGTAAGAAGGTTAACATGATGTAAAATATATATAATGGAAAATGAGTTTATATATATTTTATAAAGACAATGGTTATTTATTTTTAAATGGAATTAATAGTGAGATTAATGGAATAGTTATAGTGAACAAATTTAGATGTATACAAGTAGGCCTTGGAAAGATAAATGTTTAATATTTTTTTGTGTAAAGTGATTTGGTAGTATGTGAAAAAGAGAAAAACAATGTGACTAAATTGATAAATTAAAAAACTACCTAATTAATCTATATTTGTTACTCTAAGCATGCAAGTAATTAAAATAAAAGAACTAATTACTATAAAAAATAGGTTAATTTTATTGACTGTGAAGAGTACATAGTCGATTGAGACAACACTATATGTAAACAATGCATAATAGAATCAATTGGGTTGTTAATGATCTATGGAGGTAAGATATGGAAGAACAAAGTTGAACAGGTTAACTATTTCTTCTAGATAGAAATAGGTTAAAAAATTGTGTTAAACTAATCGACTTAATTTTTTATAAGATTACAGTTTTATTGACTGCAAACTTATGAAAAATAATACTGAAAATGAAAAACTAAAATGATAGTGAGATTAAGAACAAACCTTGGTGGGTTTGAAGATGTTTACATTTTAAAATTTTATGTTGTGATGCTCAAGTGCTAATTCAAATATTCTACTAATAGAGTTGACTAACTCAACTGAGTTTGCAAAACCTATGTGTTGAAAAGAAGTTGTGAACAAAGATGACTAGTTTGACTGTATTTGTAGACATATTTTAAAAAAGAAGAATTATGAACAAAGTTGACTACTTCAACTATGTATGCAAATCTGTAACTAAAGAAAAAGACTATGCCAAGTTGATCGATCCAATCACCTATATTTAGAGAAGTCTTGCACAAATAAAATAGAGTCATTTTGGGGTGATTATATGTTAAACCTATGCACAGACTATTAGAACTATATTGACAGGTTCGATACAGTATTGCAAAAATATAAATAGATAATATGTTGATAAAATGAATGCATGAAAGAAAAATAATAAGTTTTTGATTAATGTTAGGTTTATCAGAATATATACAAATATAAATGCATCTAATCTATTAAACAATATTAGCTTGAAGAAGATAAATCTTATTTACACTTCTGATTGTTGATACATTAGATATTTGGGGTCATGACCAACATGGATCCACTAGACCTAACCAAGGGATCTCTTACCATAATAACATCACTAGAGAGTGTTTCAAAAACTATAGTCAAGTAACACTATGCAATAATCTTAGTTAGGTCCTATGTTTTCATATTCATAAAATAAATGACGAGTAAAGTAAAATCTAATCTAGTGTTCACCAAAGCTTATGGAACAAAGTGGGGATAATAAACATAAAAAGTAAACATGCATAGAACATTTATACTCAGGTCAATGTATAGAAAATCCTAATGCATGGAAGGAAAGTACAAATGTTAATATATTTACTCTTACAAAGGAGGAACAAAGTTAGGAATATTTGCCTTTAAAGATGAACCCATCAAGCCTCAATCTCTCTCTTGGCCAAGGTGCTTCATAAAAAGTTGTGGCATGTGTATGTAATGGTAAATGTAGTAGATCTATAAATCAATCAAATATTAGAGAAGATAAATCTTAGTTACACTTTTGATTTTGATAATATTAGATATTGAGAGTCATGACCAAGATGGATCCACTAGGCCTAGCTAAGGGGTATCTTACCACAATAATATCACTGAGGGTTCCAAAGCCTCCAGTCAAGTAAAACTATACAATAACCTAGAACCTAAATTTTCATATTCATTAAACTAATAACAAGTAAAGTCTAATCTAATGCTCACCAAATCTTATGACATAAAGTGGCAAGTAATAAATATTAAAAGTAAACATGCATAGAATACATATATTCGAGCTAATGTATATATAATCCTATTGCAAGGGAGAAAAGTATAAATGCATATCTATCTAATCTTTTAAAGGAGGAATAAAGTTAGGAATACTTACCTTTGAAGACAAACTTGTTGAGCCTCAATGTCTCACTTAGATAGGGTGTTTCGTAAGAGGTTATTTTAGTAAGGATGACAAGGATAAATTAGCTCTAGGATACACGACATATCAATGCATCCAAAATAATTCTTCATAATACAAATATTCATATCTCCAAATAAAGTATGAAACCCTAAGCTATGTTCCTCCATTAGAATATTGGATAAGTAGATGTGCAATATATATCTCTTATTCTTCTCTTATCTTAGAAATGATGAAATAGGTGTGTTTATATAGTTAGATTTAACCCTGGTCCTTTCTAAAAGTTTAGGGCAATAAGGTAGACCCAATCAACCTTGTGTCATATTTGAAAAAAATAAATTAAGGGCTGACCTAGACCTCAATAAGTTTTATTAATTTGATTACAAGGTCGATGGGGATGATAGTGTAATGTAAACTGTAAAAAAGGATTTTAATCTAGGAAAGGGATAATGAAGGTAGAAAATGACTAGAAGAGGGTTCAAAATAAGAGATAAATTAGGGAAATATTTTTAGGATATGGGTGTGTAGATAGCAAGTGGTAATAAGGGACACAATCCTGTGAAGACTAATAGTCTACCCACCACTTTCTCGATACACCTTATAAGGCATGAACTCAAAAATATTGAGACTCAATGAGTTCTTACAAGATAGAAAGTGTCAATAATTGATAAAGTTTGAAAATATTATGTGTATATATACGCCTCACTCAAATCGCATCACATGCCATGTAAGTGCAACACGGGATGGTGCTTCAAAAAAAACATAGAAACACACAATGTTGAAGCTAAATAAAGTGAAATAAGGAGCAAATAAGATAAATGAAAGGATAGAATTGAAAAACACATATATTTATTTACCTTAGTGTTATATATACGGAAGGAGATGCAAAAAAATGGGAAGGTGTCCAATGTAGATAACATTAGGTGAACCTATAAAGGTTATCAAAAAAGTGCAAAAAATAATTTTTTTACAATATAGACATATAATAGGTGAAATGATTATCTACAATGTCAAGATTCTAGAACATTTTACGGTTTGGAAAAATAGCTAGTATAGACAAATATATGATCAAAATAAGAAATCTAATGGTAATATTTAAAAGGTAAATAAGTTGGAATAGTAAATATAAATAGGGTGAAAAATAATTCATTTGTCATTTTTACTATTTTGAGAAAATAAAGCTTTGAGAGACCAGAGAGCCAGTATGGTGAGGAGATGATAGCTGAGATAGGGAGGATGCATAGAGGCCATAATGAGTGTAGCATAGGTAAGTAACTAAAAAAAATTAATTTTTAAATATTTTTACTTGAAATTGAGCTAATTATAAAAAATTGACTTGTAGGAAAAATATAGGCATCAGAATTAAACCTACGAAATTTTTAGAGACGTTAGGGGTAAAACAGGGTATTGGGTAGGAAGGAGTCAAACCAATAAATACCCAAGGAATTTAAATTAATTAGTCAAAAAGGCATCATTGTGGATGAAAAGAGTCAACCAAATCAACTTAATCTACAAGTTGAAGGAGAAAAAATAGGCTGACTATGTAGTAGTAGGTTGATTTAATTTGCTAAAAGAAGGGGTTGACTGCATAGCAGTGGGATGACTTAGTTGTTTTTGACATGGCCAATGTAGTACTACAAGGAAAAAAGGTGGCCTATTTAGTATTTCAAGGCACAAAGGTGGTTTATTTAGTATTGAAGAGATCAATTTAATGGAAGTTTTGATAGGGTCAATTTAGTATTGAATAGGCCGATTTTGTAAAAATGGAAAAACCAGATCAAATTAGTGAAGTGTTATGAAAATTTAAGAATATATTTTGAATATTAATGATATGGAGATCTGATACATCCTTTATTATTTGATATTTTGTAGAAATGCCAAAGATATTAGCAACCGATTGATGCATCATGGCTACCATATTTTCTAGAGTGGTTGATAGAAGTGGATAGAGTGTGATTAGCTGCATTGGCCCTAGCAGGTATTATGGAGATGAGGCACATCCCATTGAATTTTATCTCATTGTCATGTTCTTAAAATCATGTGAATGGTTGACCAACACTTTTTTATGGGTGGTGTATGGGGATACCATAGAGGTATTACACATTAAAGGACATCCATGCATTGCTTAGACTTCTAATAGGAGGGACATCAATGATGTGATAAGGACACTTGATGATCTTGAGGAGAGATGAACACTATCCAAGTGGAAAACATGCTCAGATAAGATACACCTAGGGTTGAGGGTTAGTATTTTTGATGTGTATATCACATAAAATCCATACATCTAGAAGGCCATGATTAGACGTGTGATATCATGAGTGTTGTGTCACAAGTCAGATAGCAAGGCACCATTGTATGTGATAGCCTTGAGCCAATCTATTTTGGAATGGGGGGTGATATATGATTTTGAGTTTGTCATCTGGGTCCATCTCATGCATGATATGTATGGGATGATGTCTAAAAGGCAAAATACCATAGGACTGATGGTTTTGTTGAGTAAATCAATATATAATAGGTTCCCTATATATTGACCAGTTGGGTTTCCCTATGCGATCAATGATAGGTTACCTCAGGTGACTATATGTTGGTAAGACCAAGTAGCACAAGTCATGTCCCATGTGCCATATTTATAAACGATCACATGAGGGGAGATCATGTGACATCCATACATGCACATTACTACTATTTGCCCTAGTTGGGTGACCATGATGCCAAGGCTGGTGTGGGTGTAGATCATAGACCACTATACCTGGTGGGTAGAGTCACATCTAATTGCATACTTACCAAAGAAATTTGGACTACCACACCCATTAGATCCTCTAATAGTACCTAATTTTTGGGCACAACATGATAGAGATCTAAAGGGGAGAGGAGGAGGAGGAGCACTAGTCAAGATATTGGTGATCAAGTCATGGCATGTGAGACCATGGACTGGTCAATCATGACAATAGGTGTCTAGAGGAGGAGAGGATATAGATGTTGATTTATGGGTAAAATAAGTACATATTAGGCACTATATTAGGAGCAACATTGATTACCTTGACCACATTATAGATAGAGGTACCATCAATGAGAGCGAACACAAATGAGGGTAGTTACACAAGATGGCCCAATAGTCAATCCAAGATATAACTAGTCAATAGAGGCACCTCTAAGGAGAGGTTCACATCATGTATGAGCGATTACTCTTGGCTTCACACTGGTGAGGAGATGATTCATAGAGGACATTATCAAGGGATGAACATATGTAAATATTGTGCTTGATAGGCGAGTAGATGGAGAGATGGTGGTTGGTGACACTGAGACTAGTGAGAAATGTTATAATTTTCAATTTCAATATATCATAGTTGTTGCATGTGATTATAGTAGGTTGATATAATTTGAGATATATATGTGATATAATATCTATCTAGTTTTGGTTTTGCAAATCTTGTGACAAAGGAGGTCAAATGGGGATCCCTAATCATGGCTACGCACCATGACATTTTAGATGGGGTGTTGACACCATACACCCCACCATGCTGGATGATCCTATGGTATCATCTGCCCTAGATCAAGTAGGCTAGTTTAGATTGGTGGGGGAGGCCATGAGGCAACAATAGACACACAATAATGAATTATATATATTAACTTGGGTGGGTGCAAGTAGAGGCACAGGCTTGGTAGGCCTTGGTTTAGGAGAGAGTAACACACATAGCTACCATGGTTTGGCTTGGATAGGTACAGGCCTAGGTGGCCAACCTACAAGGATAGATATCAGGATTGAGATCTTGGATTGCCTCATTATAGTGCACCGTGTAGAGGAAACAGTCTCAGGCATCTATGGATAGTGTGTCTAGGCCAAAGGATCATGATGGAGCCCAGTCATAGAGCTGTAGCTATGTATTTTTCTATTTTGGATCATGTATTGTATAAATAACATTATATATAAATATATATTTGTTTTGACAGTTGGATTTTATCTCATGAATGATGTTTGGATGTGGTTGTATATGCATGGATATATTTTTTTCTACCACATATATATATATATATATATATATATATATATATATATATATATATATATATATATATATATATATATATTGTGTATGCTATGATAAATGTATGTGGAGTGTTTTCTTTTCTAGCATTATGTGATACACATGCATAGTTAAAAAGAAAAAGGCAAAAAAGATTTGGAAAAGTATAATTAATCAAAAACAAATGTACTGCACACTATATCATGATGTGAAATGGATAATAATAAAATATGACTAAATATAATAAACCAAAGATAGTAAAATGGGTAACAAAATGTTTTTAAACCATGAAAATATTTTCTCCAAATTAAAACTAGTAAAATCACACTATATCACTTTGGGAAGTATGAAACTAATGTAATAAAATGGAAAGCACATGAAAGACCAAATGGAATAAAAATAAAACAATTAAGTCAATAAATTATACTAAATCATGTTGAGAAGTATAAAAGAGAAATAAAATTAAAAATATGAACTTAAATTGATCACACTAATTCAAGATAGGAAGTATGAAAAATTTAAGAAAAATGGTTGTATTCTTACATGCAATCAAAAAATAAGAAGATAAAAGTGAAAGATTAATGAAGTAAGCATAAAACATACTATATAAATATGAGAAGCATGTCAATGATGTGTAATTAATGATCAATCATGATTTATCTCAAATTTGATACATGTAATTTCATTGTGACTTGGGTATTAGAAAATTTTGTGAGGAAGGCCAGGTCTTATCCATGGTCTTACACTGCAACTCACAAAGGGAACACCAACGAAGTGAAAAATAATATAAAATATATGTTAAAGGGGATATTTGAAGTGGTAATTTGATAATTTGTGAGGAAGGCCTATTCCTATCTATGGTCTTATAGTGAAATTCATAAATGGAATCCCTAAAAGGGAGTGATGAGTGAACAAAACAATATTTCTCAAGGGGAATAATAGGATTGTTGTAAATGAAATAGGGAATGTAAAAATTAAAACATAGGCATCTATGAGAAGACCTTAAAAAACATGAGGCATATTAATGACATAGAAAAGACTAAAAGTGACTAGTGACCATTAATATACAAAGGATACCCATTCACAGTAAGCACAAAGTTGTATAAGAAAATATGTAAGGTATTAAGATCAACTTGTGTTATTTTTTTTGATAAAGAAAGTAAAATGGACCTACCTTCCCACAATATGTTCCCTATTCCTCAAGTCCTCTTACAAAATCATCGGTCTACTGCGAAGATTGGGTACTTGCATGATAAAGTAGGTAGCACTAAAAAAATATTTATTCTCCTTTCCCATTCTACTAGCCTAACACACCCCAATAGACCTTGACTCTATAATGAGGCCAACTATGGAGTTTGAGATTCGATTATAAAAAAGAGATGTGCTTAGAATCACATCTTTTAGCGTGATTTGAATTTTAAAATTTTTAATGTTGCCTTTTGTATCATTGTCTTTTGTTAAAATGATTTGGCTTTTGAATTTTTATATTTTAAGATTTCTCCTCTATATGGATTTGGAATAAGCAATCATGAGAGACAAAGTGATACACACAAATGAGCTTTAGACATTGGCTAAAGGAAGCTAAGTATCTAAAGACATGACTAACTAAAACACTTAGGCTTACCTATGAACCAGCATGTTACCTCAAATTTCAACCATGTGTATGTTTAGTTTGCAAAAAGAAATAAGAGGAATAAAGGTATATTCAATATGGACCAGTAAAATGAGATTAGAATGAGATGATTTTTTTGTGAACAGATCACATGGTAAATAATAAATGACAAAGGGGAGTAAGGTTTGTATAACTGGGTCACATAATGTTTATCCATGTTATAGAGATAAGGTAGAAAACAATCATGAGAAAGAAACAAGACATTCATAAAAAATAAATGAACGTATAGATAAAAAAATTGTAATCATGAAAAGAGTCCATAAGATAACATAAGGAAGGAAATGACACCATAGACAACATGTAGTGTGAAATATAAGTAACCATGTAAGATAGATAATAATTTGACACAATGTCAAATGATATATGGTAGATAAATATAAATCTAGAGCACACGTCCAATCCAAAATGAATAAATAAATGAAGGAACACCATGTTGTGTTCATAAATAATGGTAGATTTGTCCACAAACATTTTCCATAACCTCTGATAAATCTTTGTGAAGTTGGACTCTAACTACAGTAAGGGTCTCATCGATCTTTTTAAAAAGTTGGGAAAATACTTCTCATTGAATATGTTTGACATAAAATGTAGGTATGCCTGAAGGATCATGCTCATGAGGGCCATCATGCATGAGATATTCAAGATAAGGAATAGGAGTGAAAACTATGGGACATGAAGGAGTCACCGATGGAGAAGGGAAGACAAGTGAAGGAGGATCTATAGATGGAGGAACCACAAGTATATAAACTATAGGTGAAGGGGCCACAAGTGGAGGATCCATGGAGAAATAAGGGGGAGCCTTATTATGAGGGAGATATGTGGGAGGAGGGATAGTAGGTTCATGAATGGTTATAAGGTGATCTTGGAGATGTTTCTAAAGGATACATAAATGATCAATGTGATGGGTACCGCATTGGTGCCCCAGATAATATGCCTCTTCATATTTGGGAATATATTCAAGTAATGCTTTCCAGGGAGGTATAGCCTTTTATTTGGGCTAAGGAAGAGTGGGACACAAGGTTTCTATATATTTTTTAAGCTTACAATAATGAGTGGAAGAATGATTATTCATGTCATAGAAGCAATAGATATGCCTATAAGTATACTTTATGGGTATATTAATAGAGGGAGTGGAAATAGAATCTAGGGAAGGCTGGTATAATGTATAGTCTCTAGTCCAATGACCAAAAACTCTATCAAAGTATGGCTAATCATCCCATTGGGTTGGTAAAGGAGCAATTTGAAATAAAGGGAGCAAACCATCACCAAGGGAAGCTGGGCCTGGTGGAGAGACTAGACAAGGATCAACTGAAGGAGAAATAGGATCATAAGTAGAGACTCAGCTAGAGAGGGAGTGGTAATTGGATCCAGACTAGTCTCAGCTAAGGGAGTAGCAAGATATATAGAGGGTTGAAGGACAATAGCAAACATCTCATGGTAAAGTCAACTATAGGGTCCTGATATCTAGTGAAGCAATAGGGACTAATCATAGCACGTTCCATAATCATGCTTCTAAGAGGTTTTTCAAAAATGAGAGGTGTGCACACCATCTATATCCTATGATCAAGAGGGAAAATTATAAAATTATGAACTATATAGGATGAAATATGATAAGATAAATGAAAAGACTAAATAAAAGAAGAATGATAACAAATGATTTAAGCAACTAGAGCCTAAACAAGACCTCCTAAAAATGGGTCATCTAAGGTATAACCATCATCATAGTTAGGTGTATGAAGATTAATTATTTAGGTAGGGATGACCTTTTCATCGAAGGTGGCATGATGAATAGAGTTGTGAGTCTTAGTTAAGACTGCATGTATATCATCATTAGGTTGTTGACGAGAACATAGCTTTAGAGAAGGTGGAAGCTGAGAAATGAGATGAGGAGAGAGATCATAGGTTTTGGTCTTGATATTGATCTCATCAGGCTTATTGTCATCATAATATAAGAGGTTGGGTGGTATATTCTTAATGAATTTAGGATTACTATGATAACCTCACATAGAGTTGATAGGAAAATTAAATCATTGAGATTCGTAGAATGAAACACTTGGGAAGGGTTCAAGGGTTAGAAGTTTGAATACACCACAATCTTAAAATTATTCAAAATTCCAAGGGTTAGTGTCACCTTGATTCCTATAAATTACACCACTATGAGGGAACTTGATGCATTGGTAGAAAAAAGAGACAACCCTCATGCAATGAGTCCATGGCCTACCAAGAAAGATGTTATACGAGAGAGGAAAATTGAAGATCATAACCTTCACTCAAAAAGTGACAAGTGGGATGGTGATAGGGAGCCACACATAACCTAAAGGAGGAATTTTCCTTCAGTCATAGTCTTGACACATGCTATGTGTGGACTTAAGATTACATTCAAATTATCCAAGAATTTTAATAAATTTGAGAGAGGCAACACAAGTACTTGAACCCTCGTCAATCAAGGCATGCTTGACTTGTGTGTCACCGATTTGAACACTTATAAAGAGGGGAGGATCATCTGCATGAAGCATAATCTCATCAAGAATAATGGAAATAATGGGGAATTTGAGAGAGACATAAGTTCCCATTATTTCATCAACATGTATAGACATCTCTTCACACTGTTTTAGAATGATATCTTATGATCTAGATAAGGTTACTTCACATCCTACTAGGGGAAGACAAGGGATGTTCATTTAAAATAAGAGCTAAATAAGATGATTATGATGATGTGACAAAGTTTGCATGAGTTTGATAAATGGCTTTTGAAATGGTAGATTAGTAAGTTTCATGATAGTATCCTATTCATCATAACCCAAGAGGGGATTTCTGGAGAGAGGTGCATAGTGTTGGAGGAATGTCTTGAAAGAAAGAGCAAAAGTTCATGTAAATTTATGTTAATAGGATGTGGGTGGTTTAATTGGGGGATAAGTTGGTTGACTATCATGAGATGATGAGATAGTTGATACAGGTTTGGTTTGAGATATATTTGTAGTGGCAAGAAGGATGAGTATTATTGGTAATGGGTAAAAAGGTTGGAGAAGTTGTATAAATTGTATGAGAAGTGTTATCCAATAGAGGTATTGTAATTAGTTCATCAAAAGAGATAAGGTCTTTTTGTCCCAACTCTATTAGGTGAGTTGGGGAAGAATCTTGGATAACATAAAAAGTGTGTGATAATTGGTGAGTGTGGGTGGGATGAGAATCAATGAAGGCAACTACCCTTCGCATATTATTCATGTTGACCACATTCTCTTTAGGAGTTGGGTCTATATGACTATCAACATTATTGTTAGAAGGAGTAGGACTATCATTATTATCTTGGTGATTTGAAAGAGGGTCTTTGTAAATGGCCATATGAATATTAGCCTAATTCAAAGCTTGAGTTTTACTTTGTGTTTCATGATATTTGAAGGAAATATCATAGGATTGTTAACATTTACGAATTATAGAATCATGGTAAAAATGGGGACCAATGAGGAAATCCATAGTTAAGTTACACAATTGCCTACAAGTTTCATGAGAATGACCCCAACTAGCATGAAACCAACAAAATTTATTTGATAGTACCATGATTTCATAGGGAAAGTGGGATCAAGCTCTTATGGAAGAGGCCTTGGTAGACTCTTATGGATCTCCAATAATAATAAAGGCTTATGAACATTGATTGTACTTGTTGAAGAAAAGTGAGGATTAGGGATATGGTTTAGAGGGGAATCTTGTTCTGGACCTTGGTCAAGAATAATAGCTTGAATATTATGAATGGTATCATAGGAATCAGTGACACCATCATTATTAGCATGATAGTTTTTATTTTTGATGGTCATATGGGTGACCATACAAGTTTGGGATGGCTCAAATTGATGCACGAGGAAATATTGGTACTTGGCTTGGTCAATGGCCTCTTCCAAAGTTCATGGAGAGAAAGTCTAGACCCAATATTGAAACTTAAGATAGAGAGTGTTGGTGAATATATGAAATATTTTATCATATGTCATGTTGTGTACACACTTGTTAGACAAGTTCTTCAACCATTTGATGAAATCTTATGTTGTTTCTGTCTCAAGTTGATTATAATTAATAAAATGAGCCAAGGTATTTTCAAGGATGTCATTAGTTTGAAACTCTTGTACTACAGTATTAACTAAATCTTCGAAATTAGTGATGGAATGGCATTTGAGTTGGTTATACCAATCTAAATCATCTCTAGAGAGGGTTTTTTCTAAGAGCTTGGTAGTAGCAAAAGTGTTTAATAATCTTTATATAGATTTTTAAATATTTTTAAGTGTAGGGTAGGATCGATTGACATGTTATACCTAATGGCAGGGGTGATACCTCTTATATCTATGTTAGAAATTTGAGGTGTAAGAGGTTCATTTTTAAGGTGTTTGATTTTTTTGTTAACAAGAGGAAGTTAAGGTATAATATTTCCATGGGTTTCCCTAAGGAGGGGTGGGGGCATTTTGGTTATGCACTCCCTATAGAACCTGTTAAGGGTGATTCTAGAGATGAAGAAGATGATTTTGCATTTGCATCATTTGGCTGACATTATTATCTTGGAAAGCATTCATTTGGTTAAGAGTTTGCAATAAAAGTTGATGGGTTTGAGTGGTGTTATTAACAACATGTGAAGCATTACCATTGGTATTAGTGGCTTGGGTACCACTATGAGTGGTGTCATTTGTGTTATTAGTAGCTTGAGAGGAATTTTTAGAAAAGTTTTGCTTGGGTTTCAAAAGATGCACTAGTAAAAGGATTAGAAGAAGGAGAACCAATAGCATGATTACCTTGGGTAGAAAATGATGCACTTGTGGAAGAATTGAAAAGATCGGGTCTTGGAAAAGACCCACTAGATGTTGAACCTATCATGTTAGTAGAGATACTCGATATGGAAGTGGAGGAAATCAAGGAATAATAGGTCATAGTATGAGAAAGGGTCAAAATAGAAGGAAGAGGTTGAGAGGCGATGAAGCTATTTCCTCCAAATCCATGTGAGAATGTGGGAAAAGTTGAATGGGGTTCCTCTATTTGACCACTTATCATAAGATGATAAATAGTAAAAGGGTCTTTTCCTCGATGTTGAAAAAAATCATTAATGAAGAAAATCATCTCTAAAGTATACTCTAATTCAGGCTGATCTTATAAAGAGAAAAGAGGGTTGTGAACTGAAGATGTATTAGGAGGGGTCCCATAGTTTGTAGTGCGAGTCGATACATGCACATTACTTTTATATAGAGTAGGAGCCACAAGTTGTTTATGGGAAAACCTATTGAGGTGGGTAAGGCTCATTATATCTATCGAGTTCAGCTCAATTTTGTCCTCAAACAAGAAGTTCATAGTGAAAGAGAAAGGTTAACAATGACAAAGATGATGTAAATACAAAAGCAGCAAATAAGATATAGAGTCACGCAAGTTGATTGTGTTCTATAATATAACTAGTAGATAATAATGTAGAGTCATGTAGGTTGAATCCATATTATAGATAGGGGAATAAGATAGGATGATAAGGATACATAGTCATGTTGGTCAACTATGTTTTGTAATATAACTGGTAAAAAATAATACATAGTTGTTCAGGTCAATTATGTATTGTAGATAGCGAGATAATATAGGTTAAGAAGGATACATAGTCGCACAGGTCAACTGTGTACTACTGACAAGAGAAAATATAGTCTATAAGAGATTGTATCAAATAGAATGACAATGCTCTAAAATAGGAAACAAATTTAAGAAAAGTGAAGCAGGAATAGAAGCAAACACATAGATAATTTGATTAATGTGATTAATCTAATTGGGGAACATAACACAAAACCTTACACCAACATTGGCCATTACAGGTTCTTGCAATACAACACACAATGATCAGAGAGCAAGCAATCAACTAAAAAGTAAATGTTAACTAAGTGATCATTCTAGATGTTATCAGATTATTAGAAAGTGTTGATTTAAATGTGATAAGAAATTTGGCTGAAATAAGGAACTAGAAAGTAATCTATAGATGGTTTTAGAACATTTGGGCTCAAAGGAATCTATATTGGTAATGGTAGTGGCTTGGTATTGGGGCCTGCCCCCTCACTTCACATTCTCTTAGAGATAAGGGTGTCGAGTGATTTGCCAATATACACCATTAACCACGTATTTATATTTGACTAGAAAACTAAGTTGGCTTCCCCTTTAATGATGAAATCCAATTAGGTAGGCCTTGGGAAGACAAGCGTTTAAATGTGTTTTGAATATTATGTAATTTGGTAGTGTGTGCAAAAGAGTAAAATAGTGTAACTAGAACGACATTTTGAAAAACCATCTATGTAGACAATGTGAGTTACTCTAAGCATACAAATAGTTGAAAATGAAATATGAATTAATTACTAGAAAATAGTTGTTAATTCATTGATTAATAATAGTAAAGAGTCAGTTTAGTCAAAATTATATGCAAATAGTATAGATCAAAGTTGAAGGGCTAATGAAGGTATAAAATGACTAGAAGGTGAAAAATATGAGGCAAAGCTTAGGGAAATATCTTTAGGAGATATGTGTGTAGATAGAAAGTGGTAATAAAGGACAACAATCTTGTAAAGCACCATTGGTTTGCCCACCCCTTTCTCAGTGCACCCCTTAAGGCATGCACTTGGAGAGATTGAGACTCAACAAGTTCATACAAGATAAAAAGTGTCAGTAATTGATTAAGTTTGAAAATATTATGTGTATATAGTATGTAATGATAATAAGGATAAGTCAGCTCTAGTCTACACAACTTCTCTATGTATCCAAAATAATTCTCCACAAGATAAAAATTTATGTCCAAATAAAATATTGAAACCCTAAGCAATGTTCCTGAAGTATAATGGTGGATAAGCAGATGTGCAATATAATATTCTTATTATTCTCTTATCTTCTCTATTAAATGATAGAAATGAATGTGTATATATAGTTGAATCTAACCCTAAACTTTTTTGAAAGTTTAGCCAACAGGTTTGGCCCAATTCAACCCTACATCATTATTTGGTAAAAATAATTTAGATCTCAATCTAGGTCAGTCAGGGCCAACCTAAACCTATAATGTTATTTTAAAAAATTAAATAAGGGTCATCTCAAGATGATATTATATGTTAAATGTCAAAAAGGGGTTTTAGTCTTTGAAAAGGGGCTAAGTAAGATGGTGAATTACTTTCAAAAGTGTGTAAGAGAGGAGGTAAGGCTTAGGGAAGTACATAGGATAAGATTGTGTAGATGTCAAGAATTGGTATAGGGGACAGCAATCCTGGGAATCACCAATGATCTTCCCACCCCTTTTAAGGCATGCACTCATAGAGATTGAGACTAGACAGGGTCCTAAAAGAGAGAAATCATTAGTAATTAATAAAAATTTAAAATATTATGTGTATACACTTCTCCTCTCAAACATAAAGGAAAATCAGTAGTTAATCTAAGATTTCTCAAATGTTTCAAGTTTTATGGCATTTCTAATTGGGAGAGACAATGAAACAATATAATAAAGCACAACATAAAATATTTACAGTAGTTTTTGGTAGCTCAGTTGGGGATAGAAGTACCTTGTGTGTCTAAATTTTATAATTTCAATGAACCTCCCTTGGAATAGAAGTTGGTGACTATGTTGAAATGGGGTACTTGGTGCCTTAATCTTTGTGATTCAATAAATAGTATTTCAAACCCATTTTCTCTCCCAATCTAATAGGGTAAATAATTTGGGATTCTTAGTTTGGCCCAATATAAATATTTTCCTTGAATTTCAAGGAAGAATTTCCTAAAATTATCTTGAGAAGACTCTTAAGATGTGGATGGTTAAATTAAATAGTTTATTGTGGTATGTTGTATTCTATGAGTTGTTGAAGAGGATGCCTTTATTAGGATTTTTATTAAAACCCTCATTGAACCTAGTGTTGATTAGTTTTGTAACTTTAAAGATGGATGCATTTTGGATTGGAAAACCATGAAATGCAAGTTTATAGATAGATTCAAAGTAATCATGGATGTATGTGCATTAATTTCCAAGTTGTTGAAATCCAAAAGAAAGAAGAAGAGAATATGAGAGATTTTGTGCCATGCTTCAACAAATCACTGGGGTTGATTTTTCATGCCAATTAGCCAATATCCAAAAATCATATTTATCTCTTTATTTCTATCCTCCATAAAAAAAATGTCTTGATGAGAAATAGAGTATGTGATGTGGAAGACATAAAAGAAAGTAGTTGAAATTTAAGATGATATGATTTTGTTTGGTAAGATAAAGAGACATGCTATAAAATCTCATTCAAATACTACAAATAGTGAATGCAAAATGGGACCTATCATGAAGAAATAAAAACATGTTACAAATAATTCACATCCTTCACAAAATAAAATTTGAGAGAAAAATCTCAATCATACACAATAGTTTTTAAAAGGAGATGAATCTAAAATGTTACCAGCATATCTTGGTTTTTTTGATTATACAGTTTTCAGTGCATAATTTATGTCTCTAAAATCATTGATTGAACCATATGATATAAATATATTAATTCATATCATTTTCTTTGTAAAGATAATGATATTAAATCACATATATTTCTCTATGATGAAGAGAATAACACTCTATCAGCTCCTTGATAAAATAATGCTCACCATTGTACACAACCAAAGAGTCTAATGGCATGATCCACTTTTTCAATTGCATCATTTGAATAATATTTAAATAACATATCATGTAAAGAAGAAAATAAAATTGATTCTTGGCTAATGCTATTTTTTCCCCCAAAAAAAAAACCTTTACATTTTAAGCTTGTTGAAGAATGCTTAGTGAGATATATGGTGAAAATAAATAGAGAGGATCATTTTGAAGATGATTATTAGATTTTTTTAATGCACCCTTGGCTAGCTGATGAGTATGGAACTGAACTAGAAGAAATTTATCTCATAACATTCCAGAAATCTAAATGTGAGACATTTAAAGTTATCAAATGAAGTGAAGAAGAAACATCTGTATAGGAAAAATTTAAAAATGATCCCACTTTTGAAACCTATTTTTTTAAGATATCTTTGTGCAAATTCATATAAATTATTTATATCCCTCAGCCTCAATCACATTCTCTTTCCAAAGAGAAGATGGTATGTTATTTTTTCATCATTAAGCTTCATGTCATGTTAATGTTATTTGTCTTGTTTATTCTAGAGAGATCTATGTCATATGATTGCAATATTTTTTCTTAAATGTGGTCAACATTATGTCTAATCTTGAATTGTATAAAATTTATCATCTCATTAGTTCATGTGAAGTTGCCTCCTTCAGACACATACTTCCATGAACCCATTAATAAGTTTGTGTAGTCCTATTTTTCTCCTTGAATTCTTTTAAATAGTTTTAGATTTATCTCATTTTGGCTTATTTTTCTCTTTCCCATTTTCATTTTGTGTGTGTTCATTTTCAATAAATGCATCCATTTTAAAGGCTTTGTAGCTCTCAACTTTCATGATTCTTAAAGTGTTGAAGTAAATTCAGCTAGGAATTCCAAGGCATATAAAAGTTCTGGTGTTGAATGTTATGAGATCGTGTGAAAAACCCAATAATTATTTTGAAATATAAAATGTTGAAGAAGGTATTGATATTACCATTAATTTTGATACAACCAATGCTTCTAGTTTGGTAGACTTGAACTAGTGGTAAGAAATAATGGAAGACACACAGTATCAAATAAATAAATAAGAATTAAAATACACTAACTTTCAAATATTGTGGTCTCCATGCATACAAAAATGTACCTGTGTCTTTTCATAAGGGGGTATCTAGACAACACACAACTTTTTATTGTCAAATTTTTTACAAGTTGCACCTAAGTATTCACCAAAATGAGAGTTTTTACATGATGAGTTTAGAGTGGAAAAAATAACATTTTATATAATTAATGATCAGTTTGATCTTGAAAAATTTTACATTCAAAAAAATTATGTTTTGGATAATCTTTTGGGATACACAAATCCTAGAATAAGATTAGCTATGATTGGTAGTTCAAAATTAGGCAAAACTACATTGTAAAAATGCCTGACAAGTAAAACACCAATTAGAAAATATAATAGATAAATTATACTGAATGTATTTAAGATAAATTTGGTAATATCTTCACATTTAATTGTATTTTTATAGATATTATGTGCTCAAATCCCTTTCTATTGGTAAATTAATCTCTTGAGTTTAATACAAGCCTAAGACTTGGTAGAATTAATATCACCTCTATTATGAATGCAATAAGGATGTGAATCTATCTATTTTCTTTGTATCTTCAATTAGTCCATACTTAGAAAATAAATTCCTTTTTATGTTAACTTATAACATGTTGGATAAAATCTCCAGATGTGATAGCAAAATGCTCAAAATGCATTAATTCATCATCTTAATTTATTAAAAAGGTAGGTTACATATATATCCTCTAAAGGCACTAACTAATCACATAAAAAATAACTAATCAACACTAACTAATCACATAAAAAATAACTACTCACCAATATTTGAGTATTAACTCCTAAATTAAGGATTGGTCATTTCAAGTATAATTGGGTTTAGAAGTTGGATCCACAAGAAACTTTAAGATAATTTATGTGTGATTATTTATACCACTCTTTTTGTATGTCCTACGTCCATTATAAAACAAGGATAGATAAGTCAAGCATTTTTATTTGTTCTTCATACTCACATGATAGTGCTTCAACGACCAAATTTTCCTTTCCCCTCTTATAAGTGATATCATAATCATACCCCATTAATTTTGAAACCCACTTTTTTTGAACCTAGGAAGATACTCACTGATCTAAGAAGTATTTGAGGATTTGATGATCATATTTGAAGCAAAAATGTCAACCCACTAGTTATGGTCTCCACTTACTAATAGCATGGAGGATAGCCATCATTTATTTCTCATGTATTGACTGCACAAAAATTATCCCATTGAGGAGTTTGTTGGTGAAGGTGATGGGATGTCCCTATTGCATGAGGATATAACCAAGAATGTTTCCACATGCATCACATTAAATTCAAAGTGTCTTCAAATTCATTATGAGAGTAATATGGATATATCATAGTGCTTTCTTCGATCAATTTCAAGATCTATGCACTATATTTGATCACCATGTTTGGTTTTCATACTCACATCTCTATTTAGAAGCTCTCTATTTTTGAAGCCCCATGACAGTTGGTGAATAGAGCAAGTTTTTGTAGTGATATCAATGTACATTTTGGTCTGGTTTAGCCCATGTGAAGAAATTAGTAGAAATTTTTTATCAACATCATTTTCCATTACCATTCCACTCCCAAAAGTGTCACCAATTTGTGAAAATTAGACCTATACATTATTTCAGTGTGATATAAATCCATTGCATTTTTTATCAGGAAAAGCATTGGAAAACATGCAATATCTCTTCCATATAACTTGTATTGAAAAATTCAACCTGGCTGACATCTTCATGCATTCTCACAAATCTAAACGTAGTACATTTTCTCTATCATGTTCGATCTGATCTAATGTCATACCAGTCATGGTTATGTTAACCTTTTTCAATCATCACATTCCTTCGAGCACAGTCAAATTGGCACGACTTCTTCCTAGATTGCCACCTCAATACTCATAAATAACCTGCTCACAGTTTCAACAACATATGTGAAGTGTGAGTTTATTTTTATTTGGATATAAATGTTGTATTATTATAGTTAATGTTTGTAATTTCATAAAGTTAAAGGGTTACATAGTCAATGTGGTAATAATACTTCCATTAAAATTTTATTTTACCACATAGTTAAGAGATCAATCCCAACCAATACCAAGGTGGTGAAAAAATAAAATCCGAAAAGAGTCTTTGTTGTCTTATTTACGTCTATCATTAGTCAATATTCTAGTCATTTTTTCGTCAAAGTCCATAGGTGTCAAAAAAATCTCACAAACATATTATCTCTTATACATGACATCTAAATTGAGGGAAAGAATTCTACACATGAGCCTCAAATTAAAATTTTCTAAGTAGCAAACCTATAAGAGGATGGAGGAAATGGAGATTGGAGGTCTTTCAGTGACCTCTCATCAATCGCTAACAATGAAGCCGCATGAAGCTATGGTGTCATTTTTCATTTGTGTGTTTGTTTTTCTATTGTGTTGTAATAAGAACAGATGTTATATACATGTTTACATTTATAACAAGTGATCTAAAAATTTATTTGGATTTTACCCGAATGTGAGATAGTGAAGAGAGCTGATAAAATTATTTTACTTCATATCATGATGTGGCCGGTGGTAAGCCACTTGAAAAAACATATTTTTTTGGTTGTTGGTAAACCACTTGAAAACCATCCCTTTTTGGTTGTTGGTAATCCATATGCAAAACCATCATTAAGTTTGTGGTTGCCCTGAAAAAACCCCTAAATCATGAGCACAGGTGTAGATAAGGGATTAATGTTTTCCCCATGTTAAAATTAAGGGGGTGTATGTTAGGAATTAATAATGTTCACTCTAATGGGGTTAATGTTAGAAATGTATAGTTTTCACATTATTAATATGTGTATAATTTATATTATCGAGGATAATATAATAATCATGGTTGTAATAATGACTCATATTTTGAGTTGTTTAGTATATTTTTGTTTGAGTGAATTTTGGTTATTAAACCAAACTCATGTAATAGGTTGTAGATAATTTTAGGGGTGATTATGATTAGGATTGACTCCACCTTAATAGGATATCTCATAGCCTATATATGTATTGTATCGAGTGTAATACAATATAGCATGATTATTATTATTTTCCTTGTACTCTTTGTAAGTTAGTTTTTATTATGAACTAAATTCATTAAAGTTATGTATAATATTTGTTTCGCTCTTCTGATTGTTATCATATATTTGATGAAATAATCTCATAAATCGGTGAAATAGTCTAAAAATCAATGAAATTGACACATAAAATGATGAAATCAATCCTAACATCGGTGAAATCACTCTCAAGTATAAAATATTTGTTTTCCTACTAATCAGTGAATTTGACCTTTATTTTAGTTAAATTTATTTATTATCAATGAAATTGACATGATAATCAATGAAAATGCCTCTATTATATGTTTTTCCTTTATTTTATACTTTTTACAGGTTTTATATTCAACAAAATCATCTTTGAATTGGTGAAATTATCTAGAAATCAGTGAAATTGTAAATAAATCTATGAAATCGCTATTAGGTATCACACAGATTATTTTCCTAATAATTGGAGAATTTTTTTTGTAACGGTAAATGTTTTTTATTTTAGTGAAATTCATATCTTTAGACAAAAATGATCACATAATTGGTGAAATTAACCTTGTTGATCGATGAATTCACCTTTGTCTATGTTTTTTCTACGTTATATTCTATGTTCTGTATAGGTTCTTAAAAATATTGAATTGGACCTGTGAATCGATAAATTTTTCTGCATGTACCAAAAATTAAGGGTTGTCAAAACGTATAAAATCAACCTCCCTCACTTAACAAAGACCCACCAAGCAAAACTACTTATATTGTTTTTTTTGTAGATTCCTAAAGGGTGTGGTGATCCATTCAAAACACATATTATCCATTCACAATTCCTTTAAGTGATTTTAAAAAGAACTCATCTTTTGATTTGATGAAATAAAAACACTATCAATTTTGCTTGTCATTTTTTAATTCTTTGTTTAAGTGTTTAATTGTGTGCTTGTGTGATCCCTTCACACGTATGTTCCCTCCTTTGGTAAGGTGACTCGGAACTATGGAGGTGATCACTTGTCTTATACTTAGATGTTTATCCATTATGCTCTTTGCTTACCCTTAGTGGGATTCCTATGAATTAGAATGGCAGTACCTTTCATTTTTTTTTTGGTTTCATGATTGGGGTGTCATTACCTTCTCATAAGTCTTTAGGGTGCATTGATTAGGATGTCATTACCTAGCATTTGTACCAACCACCCTTATTTAGTGGGGTATATAAAGCGAGACTACATCAGTAGTATATTAACTTAAATGTTCTTTGGAGCTTGCTTTTTTAGATAATACTTCACTAAAATATTATGAATGAAGTGGTCATAGAGGGACAAGATCCTTTAGTGCATGGCCCATTAAATATCGACATCTAATTAACAGATTTTTATTCTCACGTACTGTAAGGTATATTGAGACCATCTAGTAAGCCCAAAAAAACTTTAGATTATGACCATTTGGCCACAAAACATTAATCAACATAGGGTTACAAAGATTAAACACCCAAATATTTATTTCACTTACGAACCTTTTGGGAGAATGATGGAATTAAAACACCATTAATAATTACATTAATTACTTAAAAAATCTTAAATTTTATAATCCTCTCTCAAGGCAACTATATCAAAGGAATCGGTGAATGTGGAGTACTCTCATGTTAGTCATTAAATTAGGGTCTTGAGTTTGAATGATTGATTACTTGGTTTTTGTGTCAAACCTTGTCATATATTCAAACATAGTCCACATACATCTTCTCTAAGAGGCGTTACACTACCTTATTTTTGGGTCATAATTTCATATCTCCCAAAGGTATTATGCAGTCAAAATTGGTCCACCCTAATTATTTATAGGCATTATGTTGTCCAAATGAAAACCCCTCTTTTTCCAAATTATGCCATTATGATGTTCATTTTGAGTCATTCCTAATTCCAATCGAATTCTAATTTCCAATTTTAAAATCTAATTCAATCAGCTCAACTATTTAGGTCCAATCTAGTCAACTATGTTCAAAATTAAACTGTTCAAATTCAAACTATTTAGATGTCAACTCTATTCAAGTCAAACATTAAATTCTCTTTTCCAAATAGTGTTTCAATATTTATTTCAAATCATGTCCAAACCTAATTCACACCAACCTAAACAAATTCTAATTCTAATCAATTCAACTTTGATCAAGGTCCACAATTCAAATCATTCAAATCGTATCCTTATCTTTCTATTCAATCTCCCACACCTATCGGTTGGGAACAACAAATTCATGACATCTATCCTTTATCTCATTTGAATCCAATCTAACATCAAGTTTCAATCTAAGATTAAAATAATTCAATCAATTTTCCCTACTTTGGGTTAATCATAGTCAATCTACTCAAGTTTGTCCTATTTTGAACCAATTCTAATTACATTCACACTCTGTTCAAGTTTGTCTTACTTTGGGATAATCTAAATCAAATCACTTATAATTAGTTTGGAACTATTTGGGGCCCAATACAATCAAATCAATTCTTCCTTACTTGGGGATATTTCCATTTCAATCAAGTCAATTCTACCCTACTGGGGGTTAATTTCAATCCAATCATTCCCATTGCATGTATCCTTGCTAAGAGGCATCCTTCAATTAGTCTTCTATTACCTTTCCATTAAATTATATGGAATTCAAACCAAATCTAGATAAATCCTTTGAATGATACATGTTTGAAAAAAAATATGATATCCTTTTACAACTCTTAGAAATAGGTGCTCAACTACTTGTAGATTTCGATCTAGCAAACCTAGATTTTATCCTAAGCAGGAGTAGTCACACCATTTCACTGCAACATCCATTAAACATCCCATATACTATTACCCATTTTAACATGATTTACTATCAAAGGGGAACCTATTTTGACACCTTTATTTGATGACTATCTGGATCTTTAGCCACAAAAACTATGTCAAGCATCAAGTCTAGGCCCATTTATAAGCCAAGAGGTTATAGACAAACTCTTTTAGCTTATCCAAAACTTATCCTACTCTGTGTTTATTCTTGATATAACCTTAAAGTTAGTCAATCAAGCCATCCAATTATGTCCTGTCATTAACACTCTAAGTGCCATCATCTACTGAGGATCCAAGTACACCCAAGTTTGAGAATCATTCGTTAGGCATATGCCAAGATTATTTTATAAATCATAAATAGACTAATCCACTTCCAAATCTAGATCAAGACAATTCACCCATATTTGATGACTCACCTTTTGCCTATCCTCCTATCTTTGATGAGCCTTACTTTAATGAACCTCTTTATGACTATTCACCTATCTTTGATGAACCCTTATTCAATAGGCCCATATTTTAAGAACACATTATTGAAAAGGAGTCTATATTCCATCCATTTCCAAGTGTTCCCCATTTCTATAAGTCCTTTCATCCCCAAGCCTTCATTACTCAAAAAAAAGTGAAAAACGTACTTGTGTACAACTCAATCTAGTAGGTCATCCATGTGGTTGAATCACAATTAAGATCAACTTCATTATCAAAATCAAATTTACAATCACAACCATAATTAGAATTAGGTTCCATTTTATAACCCACAATAGAATCAAAATTAGATTTACAATCAAAATCATGATATTTACCATTAGCATCAAAATCAGAATCATCATCAGATTTAACATTGGAATAAATATCAAAATTAGGATATTGTAATCTCATCTACACACCTCCTAAAGAATAGTTTGAATCCATCAGTGACCCTTCTATAGTTTTTAAGTAAGTTTCCTTCAAAATCAATGCAAGTTATCCTAGTATCCTTTATGAAGATATTGTAACCTATTATGCTTCCATTATTATTCCCCATCCTTTTCACATCAACCATCCAATCTATTAACTTAACATCCAATTTCCTCTACCTATGAATTGGGACCAACAAAATAACACATTTTTGGAGTTATTTCAAAGTGACATATCAGTGGCAGCAATTCAATCAGAATCAAATATCCTTAGTGAACCCTTATTTGAAACACTATGGGATAATTTAGAAAATCAAAGTCTAAAATTGGCATCCTTTAGGAAAACCTTACTTAAGGCGCTAAGGGAAAATCAAAATAAATTATCAACATCCCTTAGTGAAACCTTATTTGAGGCACTATCAAATAATAAAAATCAAAATATTCAAGAAAACTCAATTGGTGAAAACCTCTTCAAGGTGCCAATGAATGAATAAATTAGTTATGCATCACTTAATGAAGATATTATTGAAGTCATTATTAGACAAGCTAGCCCTACAACATCCAAAATCATGTCACATTCAAAATTAGAAACAATGGTGTGTGTGACTGAAAGTCCCAATTTTAATTGGCTTTCTAATTGTTATCCCTCTTTTCACAATCATATCCTTAGGCCAAACCCTATATACCCCTGTAAAATCAAATCTTTTATCTAATGGTTATCATATTTTACCCTCCTTAGTGCCACTCTATTTCATAAAGGCTACAAAGATACCTTGTTTAGAGGTTTGGAGGAAACTAAATCAACAATCAATAAATATCACAACAACATTAGTAAAGTCCACATCAACAACAAAATTCTAGCAAAGAAGCTATTCAGAATCAGTATGGGCTAGAGATCAAATAGTCAACATTATGCATCTTGTCATCCTCCTTTGATTTGAGATGAAAAAAATTAAAAAATCAAATCAAATCAAAATATAAAGATAAATAATTTGTCCAACAGTAAAAACCATGTTTATGGTGCCTTGGGCAAGTACCATGATGAAAACCAAGTTTATGACATCATGTGTATATAATTTATTGTCTATAAGTATCTTGACACTTGGAGAATTATTTTCTAAAATGAAATTTTGCCATTCCCATCATAGTAACCATTTTACCTTGTCTCGAACCATCTTTATTTTCATCCTACCATGATCCAATTTTCCTACCCATCTTGATCTTAATAAGAAAGTGGAAGTTGTTCTGAGCCCTGTTTTGGAAAATATCTTGGTATATCATCTTAGTGACATTTTTATGACTGGACATTTTATTTCCCACATTACATGGTCCTCGTATATTTATAATCCACTTATCATCCACTATTATTCAATCTAATTATTCAAATCGTACCATTTGTTATTAAATCTAATCCCAGTGCTAGAACATGTTTTTTCTTTTGCTAGTTGTCCTTTGTTGGTTTAATGTTACAAACACTCCTAAACATTATCATTCCATGCTCTTTCCATTTTGAAAGTTAAATTTCATGATCTAACCATTTTTTGAGTTAAACATTCTCCATAAACTTCAATCCAAAGTCAATTATGATCATCTTAATCATCTTTCATTCCATGTTCATACTTATCACATTCTACTCCCAATTTTAGTTGAACTACAATAGCTTAATGTCTTTTTGGACTATGTAGACAGTGCTTAGTTTTCTAAGGTCAGCTCAACAACCCTAAAATTTATATTCTCACCATTTTGAGAATCAAATCATTCTGAATCTCATAATTCTCCATTGAGTTAAGATGCCAAAAACTCAAAAACATTCAATTTTTTCTAAAATCCTAAACATTTATAGCATTAAAACATCCTAATAATTCAAAAAGGCCAAAATCTCCATAAATATATATATACAACCTAAAAATACAAAAATATTTATCTTGTCTTAAGTCTAGTCAATAAATCATTCTTAATATAATCAAATCAACTACCATTGAGATGTGTCCTTCCCAAATCCACCTTGTTTGGGGCAAATTCAAATCACTCATCACTTATACCCTATTTAAAGAAAGCTTAGGCATGTAGCTTATTTTAAGATGTTGTGTTCCCACTTATTCCCCTTGTATGTATCCTTTCTTAGGGGTATCCATTCCAACCATTATCATAATTGAACCTATCATGTGAATTTTGACTTGATTCATGACATGATGCTTTTTGTTTTCATGCGTATGTGTTTGTGTGTTTATGTGTTTGCTTGTTTTCTTGTTTATTTTCTTGTTTGTTGTTTCCTTGACTTATTCCATTATGAAAACAAGGTCATCATCATGGTGTCCCTTTTCATAAACTTGTAGTTGAATCCATTTTTTGGCATATGTCAGTATTAACATCATGGTTTTTATCATTGGTGCATCATCGTCAATTATCTATTAGGGCAGGATCAGTCCTTACACTATTTTAACCTTTTAAGATTTAGCAGATGCAAATCATATGTTTGATTAAAGGGTTGAGTAGAATAAATCATGAAAATAATAAGCATTAAATATATCCACTAATTTGATGCAAAATTGACTAGCTTTGACTTTTCTAAAAATAGTAATAAATAGTACAAATAAAGTCTTAACTGGAAAACACTTGATACAGAAAATCTAATTGATGGAAATTGAGATGAAAGTTAGTTTGAGTGTCTTAAAATGGATACTTATATCATAAACCCTCCTAGACAATAGTGTCACTATTGGTAAAGTGGTGGTAGTATCTTGATATTGGCAGTAGTGTCCTCTATGAAGGATTGTTCCACGCTTCTAGGTGTACCTATGTTTATATTCCTACGTTTTGTTCCTATGCACACTAATTTTGGAAGAATATATTGTGCCTTTAATGACTGATTTATTGTGTAAAACCTAACCCTCTAAACTAGGGCAAGATCTAAAAAGTGTGCTTGTTAGTATGATAAGTTGGATATCCTCAACACCCCGCTGTGAAGAGAGTTGTCTACATACCAATACTCCAGAAAGGGATCAAACCTAATGTAATTATCCCCACCTAAGTGTTGATGCAAGTACAAGTGATGCTAGTATGATAGTAGCCTTAAGTGTTTTGAGTGTGCTTGAGATTGGCTAGAAAATTTGATCTTAGGGCTACTATAGATGGTAGCATGTAGAAGTAGGAAATAATAGGGATTGATAACCTTAATTATGTTTAACTTGATTCATGTTTGAATATGTATTTTACATATAGTGGTTAGAGAGATAAAAGTCACGTATTTATATCATTTTGTTGCTTGTGCAGATGATAAAATATGTCCAGGATGACCTTAGGAGGCTTTTATTTTTTAAAATATATTTGTTCAGGAAAGCTAAGGCAAAGGATATTAACACCATTTTGGGGACACTAGCATCATGCGATACTAGTGTCTTTATTATGGCACTAGTGTCCAACCAGTAGAACACTAGGCATGAAGGGCCAAGATCAGGAAATGAGGATTTGGAAATATTTTTAAGCTGACTAGGGATGCTTGTGGCCCATACAAAGAATGGATAAGTGTGATAATGGGCTCTAAGATAGGTCTAGGGATAAGTTATGAATAGGTAGTCTCAAGTATCACTCAAATGCTACTTTTGTGTGATTACATTTCCCCCCCTTTATTTTAGGAATGCAATTTAGTGAAATGACTAGAATAAAGTAAAAAGAAGAATACTTAGACTTACCTAGGAAGTGAAGCCCATGAAGTTGAATCTGAGAATGTGAAGCTAAGTCTTCATATGTGGAGCATGATCCAATGTGTTTCCTAAAAATGAAACATGCATATATCAATCCTTACTTAAGAGATATCAAAATCAAAAGACTATGTTGAGTAAATAAGTAAAATGAGTAAAGAGGAAAGGAATGAATACACCTCATTAGGTATGTGAACCCATGCATGAACCTGGTGACAAACTATGTGTGTGTATATAGTGATCAATCAGTGAATAGCTTGGACTAAGTTGATAGCTTTCTCAATCCTCATGTGTGGGTGGCTCAAGAACTCATGTAGGCTATGACTCCATCATTTCTCACCCCTGTTTAGTGGATCATGACCTTTGAATAGATTGGATTGGACTGACGGTGCGTCCAACCGTCTCATGTGGGTGGCTCAAGAACTCAATTGGTGATGACTCCATCATTTTCCATCCATGTGTAGTAGATGCATCTAAAATTGAACTATGAAAAGTATTTGTGTATATCAAATATGTGGCCATTCAAGTATATTAGGTAACTCTAGGCCACTCGAGAATTCCAACCACTATAGATTGAGTAAGGCATGAAACTGGCGATACCCTGGAACATGATGTCAGGTGTATATAATGTATAAAATGACAAAATTTATCATTCTATCTTATCAACCGATCTGTAACTGAGCATACAGAAATAATGTGTCATACACATGCTCCTAAATATGATATTTAAGTTTATGGAATCTAGACTAAATTGTAATAAATTGTATTTGAGTATCTAAATTGAATATGAGAATGGTCATGTTGCGCATGATGCCCCTAATCTAATCAAACTGATATGAATCTGAGTTGAACTAGTATGAATTTGAGGAAAAACTAAGTATAACTAATAAATTTATAACTAAATCTATGTAAACCTGTACTTTACCTATTGTATTGTTCTGGCCAATCTAGGTTGTTCTAAAACTGAGGTTACTAGATAATAGCACCATATCTTAGAGAGTAGTGCCATGTGGTGCTAGTGTCCCCGTTTGGTCACTAATGTCCTTTTAGTCTAAATTTTGTGTAATTGTACTATTTTTTGAGTCACTATTTTTCCACTATATTTACCTATGTCTAATTTTATATAATTGGGCATGTGTGATGAAAAACATTCTATGAATGTAATATAAGATCCTAATCTTTGTGATAAATCCCTATTAATTTCCATTATTTTAAGAGGAGTTGTTAAATTTATGCAAGAACTATCCTTAAAAGAAAAATCTCTACAAAATGTGTGTTAGTTAGAGTATATATGATAACTGTGTGATAGTCCAATATAATCTCCATACATAACATCATAATGTAAGAGAATCTAAGCATGAGTATGTAATGTACGATATATGTCATGTATATCATTCAACAAGGGTGTCAACATGGATTTAATCAATGTATGTAATAGAAAATATGAGTAAAGATAAGTAACTATCCAGGGGGATGGGGCATGATGTCCATCACGACACCCAAGTGGAAGGGTAGATGTATGAGGTCCCTCATGGCATTAAAAATAGGTGTGTGTAACAAGTAAGATACAAGTGTCATGGCCATGATGGGTATAATAAATCATACATATAAAACACATGAGGCACACAAAGTAGGCCAAGGGGCCACAATACAAGGGATATAGTCACATGTCACTAAATCTAAGAAACAAGACATACAAGAACATGTTCAAATGTTCATAGAAGTAAATAACAAGCAAGTTGGCTTAGAGCCACATAGAAGGACATGTTCAAATGTCCACATACACAATCAGGAAAGCACACACAAGGACATGGTAAAATTTCCAAAGCATACATACTATGAATAGAATTAGTGTAGATAGAAATAACGATGGCTTATTCAAATGCCCTCAAATGGAAGAAGCATAAAAATACAATCAAGTCTAAACTTGGTAAGCTAAAAATGAAAGTATGCATGAATATGTAATAAAAATATGTGTAAGAGTGAGGATGTACATATGTTGAGTCTAAATTAGTAATAATCGGCAAAAAATTTGAGTATGAGTAGCAATGATCAATATCAGGGTATAACAATGCTAAAATTAAAATGTAGAGTATATAAGGATAGAACCTGGTGATTAAAATTGCGTATAAGATTCCCCCAAGTGGGTGAATATGTCAATTAAATAACCATGAATCAGTGTATATACCCCCAGTGGGTAGATAATAGCAAGTATAGATCAGTGTAATGGATCTGAGTCTTGTAAGCAATCTACAAGCACTCGATAAGAATAAGTGAAGCATGTATGCATGATAAAATTAACTATACTAAGATAGATATCATATGTAGTGTCTATAAAATATAATAAATGTATATATACCAATGCATACAATCTATAATTTTTTTGTTTTCTGAGTAATTATTTGAATGTTTTTGTATTTTTTATAATTGTATTATTTTTGGATATTTTGGATAAAAGCTATGTACAAGGAATATGAAAATGAAATATGTACAAGGAGTAAGAGAGAAGTAAAGTATGTCTAAGTAAATTCTAAAAATAAATGAGATAGTATACAAGTAGAGTGAAATGTTTCTATAGACCCAAGAGCACAACCATGGGATGTGGAGAATCAAATGATGAATCCAATGGAAGATTATTCAATGTCAGATACTAGATCTGTCCAAACTCAAATAAGTTATCATCATCATGATCATCATACCATTATATATATATATATATATATATATATATATATATATATATATATATATATATATATATATATATATATATATATATATATATCAGTGGAGCCTTATCCTTGGCATTAGTTTTGAGTTTGTGCAGTTGAATAGCATTTTGCTCAATTGTGTAAGATGCCTCTTAGATGAACTTAGGGTAAACCATATTAGATCATGGAGTATCTATATGAAACCTAAGTTTCTCATCTATGTCATCATGTAATATGTGAACCATGTATCCCTAGTGAGTGAATGTCAAACATCTATCTCATTGAGCAAAATGCTATTCAACTGCACAAACTCAAAACTAATGCCAAGGATAAGGCTCCACTGATATATATATATATATATATATATATATATATATATATATATATCAGTGGAGCCTTATCCTTGGCATTAGTTTTGAGTTTGTGCAGTTGAATAGCATTTTGCTCAATTGTGTAAGATGCCTCTCAGATGATCTTAGGGTAAACCATATTAGATCATGGAGTATCTATATGAAACCTATGTTTCTCATCTATGTCATCATGTAATATGTGAACCATGTATCCCTCGTGAGTGAATGTCAAACATCTATCTCATTGATAACTATGGCATCCATCACCTATAACCATGTACTACCAAGTGTAGCTTGTAGATGAGTGCCCCTACTCATTATAAAGATTAATGTATTGGCCACCTTGGGGCCACATGTAATTGGTAGTGTAATATGTCCAATGGAATCCAGACAATGTATAGCATGATGTAACTCACTTTCTTGATAGCCTATGTGCTGTAAAAATGCTAAAGTGAAAGTGTTAGAATCAAAATTCTCATCTATAGCCACATGGGGAATGTATGTCTGCTAAAAATGGATAGTCAATGGATCATTCTATGCATATTTATGTCAATGATGACTCTGTCATGGTGTTTATATCTGTGAAGGTGCTCGTATCTATGGAGGTGCTCGTACCTATGGATGTGGAGTTTGTATGATCTGAATAGTGCCTTAAACCTTAAATTTATTTAATTTAAGGTGTAATACTGATCATGTATCAATATCATGTCTTGTAAGTCTATGACAGTGGTAAAAGGGTTGATCATCCTATGGTAACAATCTATTAATTCATCTATGTCAGACTGTATGTAATACCATCAATCCTTTATCAAGTAGTATATGTAAGATCTAGTGTGGTTTATCCTATGAACTCACTACTTGAATCTGTACAACTAAGTCTATATCCATAGATGTAACCATAGGTATTGAATGAACGAAATGATCTGTTGTTGACTATAACTGAGTATGAAATATTGTAGCTATAATATTCTAAACAAGTGGTGTTAATGGTATAGGGATAGGTTTAAGTGCCTTAGAATCACCTCTGTACTATCTTAGGTCCATTGGTGTGAAACTTAATCCACATAAATAGTCATCAATATCAATAGGTGTGGGATCATCCTTTGTGGTGGCCTGAGAGTATGTATCAGAGTTATGAATCTATACTTTTTTTAAAATTAAAAAGTAGTGGTAATTGTGTTATAGGAATCTCATTGTTTGCCCTGGGTGGGTATCTATGTATTGTGTAAGGTTGTTCCTCTATCAATGGTGAAGGCAACTATGTTGTAGAAAGATCTAGAGGAGATGTAGAAATAGTCTTGCTAGACTCCCTAACATTATATGTACGCATCTACTCAATCAGAATCTTGTGAGGTGGGGATTCTATGAGAATATGAGGTGTCCCATCTAAAGATCTACTTAGTGCAGGAGGCTTGGTGAGTATAAATTATTTGAATGGCTGATTATTTGTTGGACAAGTGTATAAATATTCATTATGTAAAAACTTGACACATCTGTGAAAAGTAAAGGGTACAGCCTCTATAGCATGTATCCAAGCTCTCTCGAGTAACAAGTTATAGTGTAAATAAACAGGCATCACCTAAAAATGTGTAGGTAAGGTTTTTGGCCCTACTGTAATGTCCAATAAAATGGAACCCAATGTCTATCTAGGAATGTCATCAAACCCTTTGATATTCTTATATGTCTTTTGAATGGATGTTATATCAACCCCCATGGTCTATAGAAATGTGAGGTTTCATATGTTAATTATGGAACCATTGTCAATTAGAAATCATTTATTAACAGTGGTATTGATTTGTGCTTAAATAAAAAGTGGTAAATTTTGAACAACCACTGATTGTGAAGGTAAGTCCTCATTGGAAAAATATATCACATCCTCAACATCTTTGATAGTGTTCATGATAGATTCAAAACAAGTTAGCTATATGTCATGAGACAAGGATGTATGATTGAGTGTTTGAAAATAAATACCCTTGAAAATAGTTTCTTTTTGAAGTAATTCTAATATGGATATCTTGGCCAGTGTATTTTTTAACTAATCCACAATGTCAAATTCTCTTTCCTGATATCTGGGTCTTGTTGTAGTATATTGGGGATGAGGAGGGATGGTGGGGTTATGTTGCTCCTGTATAGGTTAAGGAGGCACCCTGTTCTACCTATTTTTTAGGTCAAATCATAGGATCTACTATTCGTCAGGGGCGAGTAGTAGAGGCAGGGATTGAGCGTAGATAATCAACTAGTCTAGGTGGAGGCAGAACAAAAGGATTACTCTGAGCCTTGTATCATCTAGTATTAAATGAAGGTAGCTTAAAGTGAACCATGTAGCAATGGTCCTCATGAGAATGTGACTCACATGAGGGATGACCAATGTGTAAAATAAGCTTAGCTCTAAAATTATCCATGACAAGAGTGACATACATGTGTACTTTTGTACTAATGGCTAGTAATAAACATGTTAAGTAAAGTATAAGGATTTGTACCATGAAGTAGAAAATGGCATCCATCATGATAATCATGATGATAGGCTGCAAATTAAAAATAGAGTATATGATGGAAATGTAAATCTTAGGGTTATCTAGGGTTGAGGTTTAGAGCAATGTTTGAAGTAAGTTGGATTCACCAAATGTTTTAACCTTTTAGGACTTAGTAGATGTAAATCTTATGTTTGATTAAAGGGATAAGTAGACTAAATTGGGGAAATGATAAACATTAAATACAACCATTGGTTTTTTATAGAATTGACTATCTTTGACTTCTCTAAAAATAGTAATCAATAGTACAAATAAAGACTTAACTAGTAAAATACTTGATACATATGATCTAAGTGTTAGAAACTCATATGGAAACTAGTTTGAGTATCATAAGCTAGATCACTGTATCAAAAACCCTCCTAGATAATAGAGCCATAATTAGACAATAGTGCCATTATTGATAAAGTGGTGGTAGTGTCATATGTGCAGGATTATCCTGAGTTTTTAGGTGAAACTATTTTTGAATTCTTGGGCTCTGTTCCTATGTGCACAAATTTTGGAAACATGTATTATTCTTATAATCAATAATTTATTATGTAAACCCTAATCCTTCATACAACTAGGGCATGAGATGAGAAATGTGTTTATTAGAAGTATAGGTTGGACATCCTCAACACACTATTTTGAAGAGACTTTCCTACATACCAATACTCTGAGGAGGGATCAAGCTCGATGTAGTTCTCCCCACATATGTGTTGGTGCAAGTGCAAGTAATGCTAGTATGATAGTGGCCTTTAGTGCCTTGAGTGTGCTTGAGGCTAAAAATCTAGAAAATATGAGCTTAGGGTTGTAATAGATGGTAGTATGCAGAAGTAGGGTAGAATAGGGATTGATAACCTTAATTATGCTCAACTTTTTTCATGTTTGAATATGTATTTTGCATCTGATTTCCATTTAGTGGTTAGAGGGTTGAAATTCATGTATTTATACCATTCAATTGCTTATGTGGATGATAAAATATGTCTAGGATGATGTTAAGAGGATTTTTTTTGAAAAAATATTCATTCAAGAAAGATAGGTAAAAGGACATTAGTTTTATTTTGGGACACTGGTACGACATGGCACTAGTGTCCAGCTAGTATAACACTAGGCACAATGGGCTAGGATCAAGAAGTAAGGATTTGAGACTACTTTTGAGCTAACTAAGGATACCTAGAGACCACACAAAGGTTGGATAAGTGTGATGATAGGATCTAGGATAGGTTTAGGGATAATCTAGGAATAAGTAGTCTCAAGTAGTACTCTTAGCACTCAAATACCACTTTTGAGTGATTACATACACACATTGAGGTTAGGTCATCATGGTGTTTTCTATCATGATGTATATTATCATGTGAAAAATTAAAAATCAAGTACCAAATATCTTATATCATAAATGTGGTAAAGGTAGTATCTCCCCTCACATCATCATCTCTTATCAAATCCAATCATATCGATCATCTTTGATCATTTCACATCATTACATATTTCATGATCAAAATAAAACACCTAAACATTATGGCTACATATATTTTCATCAAGACATGCATCTCCAGATAATCATGTAAAAGAGATTCATACACATTGATTACACATTATTATTATTCTAATCATCTAGTCTATTTTTCATCATATTTTTTCCTAATTTCTACAAGAACTGCATCGACTTGAGGTCATTTTAGACTACATAAGAAGTGATCAGTACCAAAGATTTTTTAAGGTCAACTCAATCATCCTTGTTTTATTCTTCTTAACATCTATATTCTTCTGATCTGATCATATCATTATTCAATCATTATCTTATATTTCATTCTTTAGTCTTTCGTCACTTTGAGCATTCTTGTGTGCTACTTTTTTGCAACTTCTACAAAAAATTTCATTATACCATTAGCACACACATTTGTGTCAACTTATCAAATACAATAATTCATATCATCATTAGTACATGAAATAGGTTAAATCCTTGATCAATGATTTCTAATCAATCACTCTATCAATTAATCAAATCAAATCCACCCTATTTGGGGTAAAGTAAATCAATTCTGTCCTGTTTGGAATAAAATTATCATTCCATGCTCGTAACTTTCATCATGTTTGGGGAAATTCAAAGTATGTAGATTAATTTTTGAATATATTATTCTTTGATTATGCATTGCTTGGATACAATCAATTCATTATCATCAGAAATCAAATCATGCAAGTGTTAGCTCAAGTGGCATAATCTTATCCACGAGTTAATTTTATGTTATATTATAACTTCTTCCTCTATTTTTTGAGATCCCATCCATGTCCTCTATCCCTGAATCCTCTCTCTAGTGGGAATGATACATAACTAATTTCATTCAAGTCATATCTTATCTTTCCATTCAATCCCCATACTTATTGATTGGGAATGACGAAATTAAAACATCCATTATTTCATTATCTAATTTTTCATCCACTAATTTTAACATTTTTTAGTATTTAAGAAGAAATTACTTATTATATGTCTCACAACATCTCCTCAAATAAGGGTAAAATTTAGACAATCCATTTTAATCACTTCTAAGTCAAAAATGCAAAATGTAATAACTTCATGTAAATTCTACACAAACTGGTATAATATCATTTATTCATCCTAATTTCCTCTATGCATCTAATGTACGAGTTCAAATTCACCTTGGAGAATCCTTAGTTGGAATAAGTCACCATACTATCATTCTGGTCATTTTCTCTGATCAATCCTTCTTCTCTAGTCAATTCATTGATTCTCCTATAATCAATTAATTCAAATATTTCCCCTTCTCTAAGCATTTACTTTAATCATTATTCTAAATAATTTATCCACATTGTATTAATTAAATTGATCTTTGATTAATTTAATTAATCATTCTTCTAACATAATTCTATGCAAATGCAATTACAATTTATTTTCAATTAATAATTCTTCTTTTCCTTCTCCTTCCAAAGGGCCTCTTTATTTGAAAAAGAATCTTGAGATCCTATGAAATATCATTTTGTGAGCCCACCAATTAATAAATTAAATAATATGAAGGATTATTATCCACCCTTCATCTTAGAAAAAAGATGAAAGGCCCTTAATGAATCTTGTGAGATATTTTAAGAAGCATTCTCGACCCTTCATCTTGGAAACAAAATGAAGGGTCCATATTGATGATCCATGTGGTTATCCATATGTTTTATTGAGGATAGTTCTCCACCTTTCATCTCAAAAACAAAATGAAGGCCCACATTGACTCTTACAAAGATATTTTGAGGATAATTATCCACCCTCCATCTTGGGCTCATATTAATCTTTTTTGGAATATTTTGAAGAGCCTTCCTCTACCCTTGATCTTGGACAAGATGGAGGGCTCATATTATCAATCCATGTGTTGATCCATGTGCCTTGTTGAGGATGTATTTTGAACTATCCATTTTGGAAGCAAGATAAGGATCCTCATTGATTCGAAATTGATATAAATGGACCCTTTCCCATTACAATATTGGATTTTTAGGTTCAATACCGAAGCACTATCAATTTCTTAAGCTAGCTTGTGCATCAACTTATATCAATTCAATTATTCAAGTTTTTCAAGAGCAGATGATATAAAATTAACATTGTTAAATACTTCTTGAGATTACATCTGAGCCACATCCACTTTTGGCAAGGTGAATGATCCTCAAAAAGGGAAGGTAATAATGGTTTTGTATTTGCTTTTGATTTTAGTTTTATTTAGCTTTAACTTAATCATGAGGCATTCAACTAGAGTTTCTAGAAATACATTTGGTTTTTGATTGTATACTCATTTAAACAAGTTTCTAACCCCTTTAGTAATCCTAATGACACACCTTACACATAACATATTGTACCCTTGTGCGCACACATAATCCCACACTTAGACTAAATATGTTTGAGGCCCTCTTCATAATATTGGTTATGTAGGAAATGCTCATTGGAAAAAGGGTTCTTGAAGTCATCTCAACTTTGTGATCCCACTAACCCATTTTGGTAAGGTGACCTAACCTAAGGTAAAGAACTAGGGTTTGATTTATACATAGTCATACATATATTATATGTGAAATCTAGATACATCAACGAAAAAACAATAAAAAACCTTAATGGGCACAAGTGGTCACTTTAAAATATAGTGAATATTCCATATATGGTAGTTGTGTCAAGCCATGGATAGAAACATCAACACAAGTTTTCGTAAGTCGATGGAAGTGTCGAAGCCTCCAGAAATAATATTTTTATAATCTAACAACAATATCTTGAGCATCAAATGCCTGATTCCACCTATGCAAAACTCATATCCACCTTCACATATAAAAATAAGCTAAGTATTTATCGCTTCCTTGTGTTTCAATTATTAGAATATTAATTGGCATTGTATTTTCTATATTTAGTAATTTTATAGATTTAGTATATTGTGTTATTTGAATTAATTTAATTGGTCTGCTCTAGAAATATTTTATTCATCCATTTGATTAGGCTATTATACCCTTTAACCCTCACACCCAATCTAAAAAAAAGGTTAAACACCAGTCTCTAATTGTTTTTGACATTGTCTAGAAAGGGAAAAAATGGTTCTGGAATATGGTAATAGTTTGTTTAGGATTATAGAGTGTTCTACCATAGACTAGGAATATCCTCAATATGAATGATAAAAATTTGGGTTTGAAAAGACACTAGATAGCTAAATGGATAGAGGAAAGTGTGCACAAGATTTATATGTGTACGAACAAGTCATGCATGTTAAATATAAGATAAAACTAATGTTGTCAAGTGAATGATACAAAACATATGTGTCTACACTGGATTTCCCTATCTATTGTGCATTCTCTTTCCAACTAGATGGATGGATTTACTAAATCTCCAATCAATATGATTCATAACTATTGGAGGTTTCCTATTCAATATACTCAACACACCAAAAACAAAAGATACAAATTAACTAAATCTCACAGTTGATGTTAAAATCATTAGTAAAAAGATAATTGTGATGGTTGATTAACTTATTCACAAATCATGCAAAAAGGATGACATTGTATAAAAAATGATTCCTCCTATTAATATAGACAATTAATTCAAAATATTTTAAAATTCCTAACTTATAAATCCTCATTCTCATGTTTGTGATGTATCTCTGAGATAAAATATTTTATTAAAATAAATTATACTCGGATTAGATTTCTAGTTCTGAAGGCATCTGCAAATAATATTGAAGAAGATTTTTTTTTGAAAATCCAAAAATTTGAACAAATGTTGTATAAAATGATGAAGAGTCAAAAGGCAATTTGGGAGGAATTAGTTATATTATAGTTTTGTATCATTTTTTTCAAACCACCATTAGCATTTTGTAGAATCCTTTTGGTAAGGGTTTTGCATTTGTTGTGCTACACTTGGCAGTGAGCCAATTTATATAATGTCCTCTTCCTAAACTCTTACATTTGTTTGTGTAGGTGTATCCAATGGAGATTTAGTTTAAAATGGTGCCAAAAATATCTAGGAGGTTCATGCCAAAGGTATTCCAAGTGGTAATGAACATATCTAAGACTATTTTCCAAATGTTGTCTTATGTTATCTTAAATTTAACAAGGTTTTTCACTATTTTAAAATTTTACTCTTGTTTCTTTTTTTTTTACCAAGTCCCCTCAGAAATCATATTGAAATCATGGACCTGCAAAATACTTGGATAATTCCCCATGGATTCAAATTAGAGGGTGTGTAGAATATGACTAATGGGTTTTGCCTATTTAAATATAATAATGTTGAGCACTATCAATCCATAGTTTCCCATGGCCCTTGGATCATTTATAAAACATTACATTTTTTCACACCAAACTTGAGACAAATTGTATTCTTTGAGCATGCCAAATTCAAAATCCCATTTCAGATTGATTTTCTCGGTCTAAATCTTTCACTTTGGAGTTTTTTTTACAAATTAATCATGCTTATAGGGTATTTTATTGGCCATGTGCAATCCAAGTTTTACGCGATCATGACACAAAGGAGTGTATGTGTAGAATTTGATCTTTCCAAATATCTTAAAGATCCCATTAATATTGAAATTGGTGACAAACAATTCACACGATGCATACTATATAGTAACATGCCTAAAACCTAATTTTTGTGCCAAGACACGAATCACAAAACAATTGAATGCCCTTTAATGGCTAACTCATGCCTAGTTGCTCAGTCCAAGCCCTAACCTAAGGCAATTAAAGATACACAAACATCTATAGATGGATGGATAATTGTGACCAAAAATAAACTTAATCAATATACACATATTTTGGGAAAATCCTCGACCTCTATGAATAAACCCACAAGTGGTTCAATGTTGTCTAGCAAGAAAATGATTACTACCACTAATTAGGAAGCATTGCCTATTTGCATTCTACAATTTGTAGTAATTTTTTTTATCCTCAAATCCAACTAACCACCACAACCACTCCTTGAAGTGACAGAATCAGGCTCTATGGATAGTTTATTGTCTTTTTTTCATAAGACATTTTATGACACTCTTTTATCCCCTCTTTGTTGCCCAAAAATGGTGAATATGTACAAGAAAAACAATGAGAATTTTTATTAAGTTACTCAATGCATTGCAATCATTAATCATACCTTTCTAATATATATTTTGATTTAACAAGTGATGATGAGGAGTTCAATATGAACTTAGATGTTTCCCAATGTTAATGTACTCATGGAATGTGTGGGGTCTTACTGAAACATATTGAAATTTAATTTTAATGGACACTTATCAATTGTTTGAAAATATTAAGATAGTATGTTTGCAAGAATTTAAATTTTATGGTTTTCTCTCAACTTTATTGCTAGATCGATTTGATCAAGAGATTTTTTCTAGATGGTAAAGCATGAATAGAGTGGCAACATTTTTCCCCTTATCATCTAATATTGTAATTCTGGGATCAAACCCTACACATTAGTTATTATGGACCCTATTTCATTTTAATGGACACTCCCTTGGTATTGCCAATATTTATGCCTCCAATGATGTTAAAATGATAGTGTTTTAGAGGTGGATTGTTGACACAATCCTCGATTCCAAATAGTTCCTTTGTGGAAAATTTAACATGATTGAATCTTGGGAAGACAAATAATTGATCCTCCCAATCCATTGGTGTTCCAACAAGATAGATGCATCATTTTACATTTAAAATAAACTTGGGATATCCTATTCTAAGTTCCAACACCGACTCCCACCATTGAGTCCCCATGGTTTACCTAGTATAATTGCATACAAGGTGGTGACTGTGTGGTGAAAATAATTGATAGATTCTTATTTTCAAATCAAAATAACATTACTTTTTATATTAACTTTGATCACCCTGTGATTTTCATTCTATAAACTTTGTTATCAAACCACCTCCCCATCAAATTTGAAACCGGGTGGCTAACTCCCCAAATTTAGAAAGTTAAGTTGTAGTTTTATCTTAACGTTACTCCTCTACATCATTCTTGGACCAAGAAGCACATTACTAGAATTTGGGACATGACCCCTTGGCCTCCTAGAGATTCTGGATGGAGAGAGTGGTGGTAAGATACCATTAATCAAACTACATCATTTTAGGAATTTATGGTAAACAAGTAGAATATTTTTAGCATAAATCACATGATGCCTCATATTGTGAACACATTAGGGTTTCTTAGGATTTGGAGTTGTCTCATTTTAATTAGGATTTTAGAAAATAAGTTTCCTTAAGGTGATATGATCTCAAAGTGGAAGATCATTATCACACTCAAAATCATAGATTCAAACCAATATGGACTAGTTAAAATTTAGCCATGGAGTATCTAAGGAATTTTTTACTCTTCTCCACCCCAGGGAGTTGATGGATCGTGTGAACTATATCAAATATTATAACATGCATCTCACTCATCTTATTGATATCTTACGATCCTTTTTTCACTCACTATCATAATGGCTTTGTTTCTCAACCTTCCAAACCTTCACGTGAAAATGTTCTTATGAAATGTTTGTAAGTAGTTCCCTACAAATGCATTGAGGTCCAATGTGTTTCTTTTAATCACCTTCCCTCCATTTAGAATCTCAAATAGGTTGTTAATCACATGGGTGTTGATATATCACTAAGTATTAATGGGTTTCCATGTGATTTTTACCAAGAGATATTGGATATTTTTGTCCAGGTCTTCATAAAATCTACCTTAAATCTTTTCAAACCAATACACCTGGTAAATCTATTAACCAAGGAAAATTTTACCAAGGTAATATTAAGTTTATTCCAAAATTTGGGGACTTAGAGATCATTACCAATTGAGGCCAATTACCATCCTTAATGTTTCCTATAAAATAATTTCTCAAGCCCTCACAATTCAGTTCAAGCACTAGAATTTGATTCTAAGCTTATTAAAACTATGAACATGTTTTTCAATGATGTTGGCTTTTATATAACCATTAATGTTGTTCAATTAGATCCTTTTGGTTTATTTAGATATACTCATCAAGGGTACCCTCTTTCCCCTTATCTGTATGTTTTGGTTGCTAAATTCTTCAAATATATACTCACTGAATATATTTTTATAGGTTTGATTAAAGGTATATCCCAACCCTACTCTTAAAATAAAATGGTTAAATTTCATTTTTCTAGTGAATCCTATCTTGCCTTGGTCAAAGAGGAGACTTCCATCATTAAATATATCACATGTTTATAAATATTTTTTCATGCCTCTAGATAATCTATCCACTAGAAGAAAACTTGATGCTACAGACAATAAAACTCTCCTTTACCACATTGATTTCACCACAACCAGGTAAATAGTTTAAATTTATGGTCATCCCTTTTTATTTCTAGGCTACCCCCTTAAATATTAGGAAAATTTCAGGTCTACTCTAAAATTTGGTGTCTACCCATGTCTACTAATATTTTTGTTATGTGCCTTCTAAGGTTATTTATGCTAAAATTAAAGGAATTCATAGGGATTTTCTCTAGGTCAACTGTGGAGGTTATAAATGGTTTCATAGGGTAGCCTGGGAGGTTTGTTACAAGCCTAAAGAATCAACAGGTTTAGGTGTTTTGAATATCAAAATTCAAAGTTCTACCTTTTGTACTACATGGATAATCTATGTGCTTGGAAAACCCTTAATAACTATATTACCCAAGGCCGCCTTAGGAGAAAAAAGACTTGGAATGGCATAAATTTTTAATCTCTTCATATCACACAAGTTCCTATGAAAATCATCAGCACTTTTATTTCTAAAAGTATTTAGAAATGCTTGAGCCTCATCTAAGATGAGATGGAGATGAATTCAAAGCTAGAATTTCTATAAATTCACATTTTTTATGGTGATCTCTAATTCTGACTTACTATGGTGTTCCCTTTGCTTGGTCCCTTGGGTTAAAATTCTAGGATTTTCATGAATGACATCAAAGTCATCTCTGATATGTTTTTATAGACACTCTAGGGACCGGATTCAATGTCTTATTTTATGTGACAAGTTATAGTTAGGGGATAATGACCATAGTTCAATAATGAATGTTAAAAATTGCATACTTGGTGTGCATATACATAAAATTGGTGTTCAAACACTTTACAAATGTTGGACGGATTAGAAATGAATTTTTGAGACCCCTTTCCAATGGCATAAACTATGGTTAGGTTACCAAATATTTTATCCTCAACATATTCAAGTAGATTATTCATTGTATGGTTAATTCCTTTGATAAAGTATGAAAGCATATGTTTTCCAAACTTGGGGCAGCCATTGTTATGCCGAAGTAAGCTCATTTCCTTGAGTGCATCATTCACCAAGGTCTATAAGTTTAGAACCATTTGATTCATATAAGTGTGGCTCATCCTATCTGTGTAGTTTTTCCAACACCCATAATCTTTAAAGCATATTTTTTTTATTTTTCAAGCATGGTTAGTTTGCCTAGTTTTGGATACATACCCTATTTTAGCCATTCCATTCAAAAATGTTTACTTGGAAGATGATGTTGCTAGGGGACTTGACCCTAATTCTTATAAAATTTACACAAATTTAGCGTATTTTTTATTATAATATTTTTTTAATATATGTAAAGAAATAGATAGTGAAATTATAAATCATATAGATCCTCCTACTGGAAGTGGTTAGGGGGTTGAGGAGACAAAATAAATGATCTTCCACCTCCACCATCCTTGTTGATTATTTGTCGTATGGACTAGTGTTGTTTTATTCTTCAAGCTAATTGGGATTTGATTATGTTATATTTGTTTATGTCCCCTTTTTTGGTTGAAAAAGGCACACTCTATCATATTTGCATATATTTAAAATTTTTAAGTTAACTATACAACATTTATCAATCTTAGGACTGATATGATATTTTGAAGTGTGATGTCATCCACTAATTTTTTGTATGATTAGCAATGTCTAATTTTTATTATTAATGGAGATGCAAACTTCAATCAAAAATCCAAATGAAAAACCTAGGAAGACCCTAAATAATTAGATAATCTAAGTGAACCAATGATAATCTATTAGAAACGATCGTTTATGAGTTTGTTTTCAATATTCATATAAAATAATGCAAGCAATGATACTTTGGAACTATGTCTCATGAATTAAGCAATGCATATTGCACTGTCATTATTCTATTATTATTTCAAAATGAATATACAAGTATGAAAATTATATAAAATTAAGCATAATGTAATCATGTTAATCCTAATTCCCCAAGTACAAATATCATAACTATAATTTTATACCTTTGAAATATGGATGTTGTTTTCATTAAACAAGGAGTTCTTATTTCATAATTTTTATGCCTTATTCTCTACTCAAAAGTTAAATCTTTATTTTTCACTACTTATTTTTGTTTTTGTCTTCTCATAGTTTAAGCGAAATAATAAATATTTAAACTAGCAATTGCCTCGAGGGTGCAAGGAATGCTAGAAGAAATTTATATTTGATTTTCATGTTTTTTTGTGGTAAGGGATCATTTCTTGTGTTTTTGGTACTAACAACTAACTCGATCACCTCTTTGTTTGATGTGTAGGTCTGAAGAGTCAATTGAAATTATGTAAGTCTTTTGGTTAGACCCCAACCATCCGATCCTCATTTAACGATTCATATAATCTATAAGTAGTCTACGAAATATATCGGTCAAGAATTCACTGAAGATATACCAAACCTCTTGGAATTTTTCCCTCTCTAAGATTTGGCCACATGTCTACATGATGATAAATTGGGTTACGAGAGGAAAATAGGATCATGAAAACCTTTAGGAACTTTGAAGGGCTGAGTCTCACAATCACTCCATGTGGCATGATCGTATTCAATCAGGACTCAGCTAGGTAGCTAGTACACATTGGAAGCCTCAGGCTGAAGATTCAATGCAAGAGAGATGTGTCGAGCATCTAGGGAAACCTATGTAAAAGGCTAAAGTTAAGAGCGTGGTGAAGCTTCGACGACCCAAAGTGTGTATTGAGTTATTTATGTGGGTCATTATGATTCTCAGTGCAAATATGTATGGTTCACTTTCCTTTTTTATATAGTTTTGTGGCCTCCCATGCCCGATAAACTCTATTATCTTTGCCAAATCGGTTTTGTTTAACAATTTTGATGTATAAAAATTTAAATGTATATTAGAATATATTTTATATAATGTGATATTTGTATATATTATATAAGATAATGTTTTTATATGTTAGATTTTATATATATATATATATATATATAATTTTTAATATACAAAAATATTATAATACTTATTATATAATATTTATATGGTAACTAACATGGAATCTAAGTTAGAAAGGGAAATTCGATTTTAGACTATCTCACAACCATTAATAAAAAGACTAGTTCATTTCAAAAATTTCAATAACAAGGTCCATAGTCCATAAAATAAAACCTAAACACCTCATTTTCATGATTTTTTTGGTAAGTGTTATAAATGTATGATGTGGATACCCCCTACTACTTGAGAATTAACCTACCAACTCTCCTTGACACCTAGGACCAATCACCAATCAACCACCTTTTCTCTCAACTGATGACTCCCCTATCACAACATTCACATTGTATCACGAACGATGTCCCCTTATGTACCCATGAGGCATGCACTTTCTAAGAAATTTGGTATTCACTTGAACCACAATGAAAATAATAATATAGATTTTAAAACTTCAATTTATTGCCCCCATATCAATAGAATTGCATTGTTGATTTGATTTGAACATCAGATGTCAAGTACTTCCATTATCAAATAGAAAATAATCAATAAATGATCCCACCACCTTTTAAGCTACAAACCCCTTTATAATGGGTGTATCTCATGTAAATCCAATAACTACGTTGAAGTCGAGGCGTGTGTATGATATGGGGCCTCTAGCGTATGATATCACTTGAAATACCTTGTCATTTCCCCTCATCATCATTGCCCATCATCATCACTACCCAAATCAATTTGAAATCTTACACCACTTGCATGTTTTGTATGGCATTGCACTTTTTTCCATGGGTATGATTATGGTTTCAATATATTGGTAGCATTGACAAATATAAGTTACAATATAGAATTTGAAACCTCAATGTCTTGTCTCCTCATCAGTAGCATTGTAGATGTGGAACCTTCTTGAAAGTAAATTATCCTCATGTTTTCCTCATCAACCCTTGACAATAGCAAATGTCTAATCAAAGAATCCGTCACTTTTAAAGTTGCATACTGCTTTGCAATGGGTGCAATTCATGTAAATATAACAACTGCCCTAAATTTGGATATGTTGTAAGATATTGTTTCCCCCCACCATCACCACTTGACTCACCTCTTCACACATAACACCTTGGTGTTGGAGGCTTTGGTGGAGGTTTTTATGGTGGTTTGGGTAGCATATTTGGGTTTGGCAAAGGTGTTGGTGGTAGTTTAGATGGTAGCTCAGGGTTTGGTGGGGGAGCTCGAAGTGGTTTGGGCAGTGGCTTGGGTTTAGGAAAAGGTGTTGGTGTTAGTTTTGGAGGCTACAATGGACTCGATAGAGGTTTAGGTGGTGTTATTAGGCTTGGTGGTGATTTAGATGGCCCTGATTGTGGTAGTGGGCATGGTGGTTGTGTTGGCATGGGAGCTAAAGATTTTTTATTTTTGAGTTCTTTTGTAAGTATTTTATTTTAATTATTGAAGTATATTCCACTTTTAACCATATGATGTAGACACCCCCTAATGTGTGAGAATTAAACCTACCAACCCTACCTACCACCTGGAACCGATTGCTAATCAACCACATTTTCTCTCAACCCATACTCCTCCACCATGACATTCACATTGTATTGCCAACACTACCCCCTTATGCACCAATATGGCATGCACTTTTCAAAATATTTGGTACTCACTTCAACCTCAAAAAACGCAACAAGATAGACTTTAGACCTTTAATTTATTTCCCCCACATCAATAGAATTGCATTGTTGATTTGATTCATACATCGAACGTGGAGTCCTTCCATAATCAAATAGAAAATAGTCAATAAAAGATGCCACCACCTTCCAAGCTACAGACACCTTTGTAATGGATTTAGGTCATGTAAATCCAAAAACTGACCTAAAGTCAAGGCATATTTATGATATGGGCCCTATGATGTACGATACCACTTGAAATACCCTATCTTTGTTCCTCATCATCGTTGGCATGTAAATTCAGGTGTTTGATATCCCTTGAAATACCTTGTCATTGCCTCTCATCATCAAAATTTTATAGACGTCTAGGCAAATGTGTTGGGGTTGGTTTGGGAGGTCGTAATGGACTTGATAGAGGTTTAGGTGGTGTTACTAGGCTTGGTGGTGGTTTAGATGGCCCTGGTTGTGGTGGTGGGCATGGTGGTGGCATTGGCATGGGAGCTAAAGATTTTTAATTTTGGGGATTTTTTTTGTAATTGTGTTATTTTCATTATTGGAGTATATTCCCCTTTTAACCATATGATGTTCACACCCTTGGTGTCATAAATCATATAATGAGGAGCTAACACGTTGAACCCTACCACCCTTGGTATCATACTAAACATTTGTTGAGTTAATCACACAATACCAAGTGAGTTGCTTAACCTGACACATGTTGCAATCTAAATATTTAGGCAAGCAATGAACGAACAAGATGAACTCCATAAGCTCAATGCATTGCCCCCCACATCAACATCATTTCATTGTTGATTTTATCCATACATCGAATTCACACATCGGACATCGAGTCTTTTTATAATCAAATAGAAAATAGTCAATAAAAAATGCAACCATTGCCCTAAATTCGGGACATGTGTATGATATGGGCCTTCTAATGCATGATATCACTTGAAATACTTTATCATTTCCCCTCATCATCACCGCCAAACTCACTTTGAAATCTTTCACTACTTGCAAGTTATGGGTCACCTTGCTATAATTTCTCAAAATTATTAATATAATTAAATATTATTATTATGATATTATTATAAATAAAGTATCTTGTAATAATAACATTTAACTATATATAATATTTATAGTTAATAATAAATAATATTAATATATAATATATTGTTATACATATTAATGGCATATATTATATATAATATTATGTATTATATTATATCATATTATTATGATATAGTGTACTAATGTATTATATATTTTTGTATAAATTATTAATATATATAAAAATATGTGTATTATATTATATATTATTATTATATTATAGTGTAGTAATATATTATATTTTATACTAAATGAGTGCAAATCATAGAAATGCAGCTTGACTCTTTGATCTTTCTCTGAGACTTTCTTTTTCAGAGAATAGAAGTTACCAAAAGCTTATTACAAATTTGTATGATTTCCTTCTTTAGATAATGACGCAAGAAGGATTGGACAGGAAATGCATATGTTGTTGAAAATTGTTGAGTGTCACAAAAAACCATGGAAAAACTGGCCACAAAAACCATCGGTGCCTACAAATTCCCATCTCCAATACCAAACGATGAATCTTTGTGGTTGAAATCCCAATAATAACACATCTAACATAATTAAATATGTTCATGTTAATCTCTTTTACTTGTGCTATTTTGATTTTTTAATATTCTTATTTATGTCTTTATTCTTGTGGACTAAATACTAGTGTTATTTTATTTTTAAAGTGTGCATAGAATTGTAAATGCATATGGCCTTAGAGGATGATTAAGATTTTGGAATTGTAATTAGGGAAGGGAGTCCCATCATTGGTATAGTTTATTCAAAATGTTCTGATATATTGTAATCCATCGAGAATACACTATAATCTATTGAGGAGTATTAAGTGAAGAAGTTATTATATCATTTTTTGAGTTTGTTAACAATAACAGAGATTATTTGAACTTAAAGAAAATAACATAATTAAAAAACTTAAAAACAATGTTGAATGTTAAAGAAATAAGAGGGAATGTTGATGAGTCTAACGAATAAGATTTGAAGACAAATCTGATTTAGTATAAGAGGATGCACTTTCTAATTCTAATGTATTAACCGTATAAGAAGAAAAAGTAAATTTACTAAAATATATTTCATCATAATGAATTTTAGTCTCAAAAAATATATAAATAATAAAAAAAAAAAACATCCATTGTTATGCTTGTGAGTTCAATTATAAATCGCAAACCAAACAATAACAACATCAAAATTTCCTAAAATTTAATTTTAAATAATTTTCATTATACATAAATTTTATTATATTTGAAAAGCTATAACAACACATATAAACCTAAGTACCAAACTCCATTGATTATTTTCTTAAAGTGCTCTATATTAATATTATGTTGGGAAGTTCAAGATGTTAACTACTAGGATCATGAAAAAGGATTATTTCAGTACTCATTTGTTTAGAGTGGTCATATCATAATCTTTTGTTGGGTGGATTAATCTATTGCTTATAATGAATAATCTTAATGGCTTCTTGAATATAATAATAATACTAATAATGGCTCTACAACTTTGCAAGTTGTCATTAATAAAGTTAAAATATTTAATAAATAAATTATTAGCTTTTATAAAAAATCATTAATAAAGTTAAAATATTTAATAAATAAATTATTAGCTTTTATAAAAAATTATAAAATTCAATAGTAAATGTAATAATAAAACATAAAACTAATATATTATGTAGTTTATTTTTTTTAAAAACCAAACTTTTTAATTTAAAAAGTTAATATATATATATATATATAATTTATTCATTTATATAAATATTTATAAATTGATTATTTTAGTTATTTTTCTATTTACTAGAAGTTTATATATATATATATATATATATATATATATATATATATATATATATATATATATATATATATATATCTAAAGTCATCATTTAATTGTATGGTTTAATTCAATCATTTATAATTTTCCATGATTCCTTGAAATTAGATTTAATTTTACATATAAAAAATTTAGATAGATATTAAAGAACTATTTTTATTTATTTAATTATTATATATATATATATATATATATATATATATATATATATATATATATATATATTTTTTTTTTATTTTTATTTTTATTTTTTTTTCCGTTTACACGTTCTTAGTTAATCATGATTATTATTATATACTTTATAATGGTTTGATTCAATTATTTTAAAATATTTTGATTTATTAAAATTAATTTTAATTTTTTATATATATATATATATATATATAAATTTTAAATAAATATTGATCAACTATTTCTCTATTTATTGATTTGTTTGACTATTATAATTCTCTTTCAATATTTTATTATAATTAATATTATATTTTTTTTTTAATTAATATTGATTTCAATTTTATGTTTCACATTCTTTATAACTTTTCACTTTATATAAATATATATTTTTATTTTCTAGGAAAAAAATACTCTTCTAAACTTCTAAATTTAATTGTAGAGATATTTAATTTATAATGTAATGATTAGCAGGGACTAATCTTTTGTGCTAGCTTTTGCATACAGAACTTGTTTTCTATATTAGCATATCTATTAAGACTTTGCTGACAATGAATATCCTTTTTGCACAACACTAATTAAAAAATTTACACAAAATTATTAAGGTTTTGTTCCTAATGAATTTTCATTTTCATTAACACTCTTATGATACACTTAAAGAAATACAATGATATTGCCATTTTGAAAATGGAAGGCATAAATTTTGGCTTTCAACTCCACAAGATATGGTCCTTTGAATTGAATTTGTAATTATATGCTTATATCTTAGTGTAATGCTTCATACAATCTAATAATGTGATATTTCTTTTTAAAAAAAATTAAATGAAAATTTCTTTCAAATGAAAGTAATTTATTGTTAGGTTGTAGAGCTAAAAGCTTCACTGATGCAAACAGGGAAGGAGGTTGTTGAGAGGTTGCTGAGTGTCACAGTCATCGACGTTGGTTAGGCCGACCGACGTCAGCCAGTGGAGGACAAGAATGCAACCGACGTCGGTAGGAGTCGACCGACGTCGGCAGGAGTTGACCGACGTCGGTCACCTCCAGGCAGACAGGGACCGACGTCGGTCGCCTGTGCGGTTCTGAAACTGTCGGTGAACCGAGTGTTTGCATGTTAAGAGCCAATTTTAGACTTAAGCTGCGGATCTAATTATTGTAATTAGATGTCTAATTATTGTTTGCATGAGATCTATATAATAGACTCATGGGTTGTATTGTAATTAGTGCTAGAGAGTAAGAGAGAAAAATAAGCTCCTTCAGAGTGAAGAGAGCATGGTGTGTTCCTCCTAGTACCACAGTACCAAGTGTGGATGCTGGTTTGGAGAATCAGAAGGGTTCTTCATGTATGTATGATCTTGGTCAGCAGGTGTGCATGGCTACGTTAGAAGATCTGCATGGTAAGTAAGATCATTGATCTACAGGTGTATGTGTGTGCAAGGTCTAGGTTTGCAAGTGTGCAGAGCCAGATTGATCTGTAGGTGGCAGCAGGATCAAAGTGACAGCAACACAACAGGGAGCAAGATCAGGCAGGGTCTACTTGGAGTACAGTGTGTACTTAGAAAGAGAGCAAAGAGGAAGGCAAGGAAGATCCTTCCAAAGTAAGATCATTTGAGTTGCAGGTTGTTGCAGGTTCATAGGAGATCTACTTGGAGTGTGTTGTGCACTCGGTTGAGTATGTGTATATACTCGGAGTACTGGCAGTAGTGGATACTGACTGGTTAGAGGTGAACACCAACTCTGTGTTTGAGTTGTGTGTTGGGACCGTAAGAGATAGAGAACTCTTGATTGAGAATTATTGTACACTTGAGGTGTGGGAAGCCTTTGAGAGGTGTGGAGAAGAAGTGGCATCTTCTTTATTGTATTTTCTTTCTAGATGAGTATTAATACAAGTTGTGTATTGTCTCTCATATTCTGTGTTATTTTTGAATTCTAGTTACTTGTTACTTCTGGTTAATTTCGCATGTTAGTTGCTTGTATTTGGTAATCAATGGTGCTTCCTTGGGTTCCTAACAGTTGGTATCAGAGCATGTTTGTTGTTCTAGGTGCCTAACAAATGGTATCAGAGCTAAGGTTGCAGGAAGCAGGTTTTGTGTTTGATTACAGGGCACTCTCAAGGGTTTCTGATTGAGTGGGAGTATAGCAACAGCAGAAGAAAGTACACTAAGAATGGAGGAATTGAAAAGCACGAATGGTCAATTATGGTGTTATGGAAAGAAAGAGCAGGTAAAGAAAGATTGTTGGTTGGTAGCAGGTCAGTATGAAGGAACTGAAGAAGCAGATGTTGCAGGTGTTGTTGCACAAGATGCTCTGCGAGGTTTCTTGGATAAAGTAAAATCTTGTCTTATAGATTACGTTGCCTCTTTCCATGCAGCTCGAAATAGAGTATTTTTTCATGTTAAGGTCTTTAGAGACTTTGGAAAGATTTATTTAGGCGCTGGTGTGCCTTGCTAAAGAATTGGCAAAGGGGAAGTGTTGCTGAAATTGCAGGCAACCAACACATGGGTGTTGAAGGAGGTCATGCAAGTCCTAGTCTTGAAGATGCGGCTAATTGCTTCAAAAAAGCTGGGTGATGAGAGATGCACAGTAACTCTCACAGCGGATTCTTGAAATGTTACCAAAGATGCACTTGAATTAGCGTGTGGTAAAAAAGCAGGTACTCTTTATCTACTTGCTTATATTACTGATTCTTCTTATGTTGCGAAGACGTGGCTTTGTAGGCTTGGTCACATAAGCAAGAAGGAGATGCATGTTCTTAAGCGAAAGACATGTGTGTTTGACAGACTTAAGAACTGAAAAGCCTTAGTGTTTCTGGAAGAGATGACGGACAGAGATCAGCAGATGGGACTGAGTAACTCTGAGCAGGGTGGTTTGGACAGGGTTTTGATCCATGGAGAGCTCGCAGGTAAAAAAGTCATCACTCACAGGGGAACACAGTTACCGGTGTCGGTCAAGTGAAACTGACATCGAACAGACAGGTGTCGATGTCGGTCATGTGCAAATCAGAGCCGGTGGTGTCAGGCAGGGTGGCTGTCGGCGTCGGTCAGAGTACCGACGTCGACGACCAGGTAATACCAACGTCGGTCAGAAAACTGACGTCGATAGAAAGGACAGTCGCATGGGAACCGACGTCGGTCGGATGTAGATTGTGTGGTGACCGAGGACGGTCACTATAATGGATTTTGGGTGAACATCAAGTTGTCAAAGAGTCTCAAACGCCCATGGGGAGGACTGAAAGTGTAAATAAGCCTCAAATTCGTTATTCCTCTTCTTTATACTCGTTGCTCACTGCAGAGCAGGAAGGATCCAAAAAATAGTGGGAGCATGGCATGAACATGATGCAGAATCAAATAAGAGATTTGGTAGGGTTGCCAGCCGAAAGAAAGCACTGAGAGACGAATGGATTCTTTGGTTAAAGAATAGAGAGAATGGATACGTGAGATGGAAGGCCAGGTCATATGGTCTTGAAGAAGCTGCAGGACAGTGGTACAAGTTTTAACAGATGGATGACAAAGCAGGGCTTTAGTCAATGTCAGTGTAACCATTGTGTTTGTCTTACCAGGTGGATGATGATAGCTACATTATCATGTTACTGTATGTGGATGGTATACTAGTTACAGGTTCAGACATACAGGGTTTCGCTGAGCTAAGGGTAAAGTTAGTTCAGTGGCATGTCATGAAAAATTTGGAGTAGCGAAATTCTTTGACATGAGAGACATGGAAGATCACAGGTTGATTTTGTCTCTAGTGGGAGCTGATGTGAATCAGGTGTTAGCGAGGTTCAATACGCAAGATGCAGAACCGAAGCACACCAAGGGCTGGACAGTTCAGTGTCCGAAATCACATGAGGTCTGGTATAGACCTGAATTTTTCCCAGCAGTGGGAGATGTCAGAGAGTTAGGAGCCAATTCGGGGAAGTGAGTTCTCAGGTATCTGAGAGAGACCAGCAGCAGGGATTCATGCTATGCAAGGTCATAACTTCACTACATGGGTTTGTAGGTTTGGATGTGGCAGGTTACTCGGATGACAGGAAGTGCACCATAGGTTGTGTGGTGGTTGGTCTTCAGAATTGAACTTGAAGAGGGATACAAGCCAGAAAACATATTAGACGGTGTACAGATACAGGTACAGTGCAACTGTTTATCTCTAAGTGGGAGATTGTTAGGTTGTGGAGCTAAAAGCTTCACTGATATAAACAGGGAAGGAGGTTACTGAGAGGTTGCTGAGTGTCACAGTCACTGGCGTCGGTTAGGCTGACCGACGTCAGCCAGTGGTAGACAGGAATGCAACCGACGTCGGCAGGAGTTGATCGACGTCGGTCACCTTCAGACAGACAGGGACTGACGTCGATCGCCTGTGCAGTTTTGAAACTGTCGGTTGCACGAATAGTTTGTTAATGAACTGAGTGTTTGCATGTTAAGAGCCAATTTTAGACTTGAGCTGCGGATCTAATTATTGTAATTAGATGTCTAATTATTGTTTGCATGAGATCTATATAATAGACTCATGGGCTGTATTGTAATTAGTGTTAGAGAGTAAGAGAGCAAAATAAGCTCATTCAGAGTGAAGAGAGCATGGTGTGTTCCTCCTAGTACCACAGTACCAAGTGTGGGTGCTAGTTTGGAGAATCAGAAGGGTTCTTCATGTATGTATGATCTTGGTCAGCAAGTGTGCATGGCTACCTTAGAAGATCTGCATGGTAAGTAAGATCATTGATCTGCAGGTGTATGTGTGTGCAAGGTTTAGGTTTGTAGGTGTGCAGAACCAGATTGATCTGCAGATGGCAGCAGGATCAAAGTGACAGCAACACAACGGAGAGCAAGATCAGACAAGATTTACTTAGAGTACAGTGTGTACTCAGAAAGAGAGCAAAGAGGAAGGCAAAGAAGATCCTTCCAAAGTAAGATCATTTGAGTTGCAGGTTGTTGCAAGTTCATGGGAGATCTACTTGGAGTGTGTTGTGCACTCGATTGAGTATGTGTATATACTCGGAGTACTAGCAGTAGTGGATACTGACTGGTTGGAGGTGAACACCAACTCTGTGTTTGAGTTGTGTGTTGGGACCGTAAGAGAGAGAGAACTCTTGATTGAGAATTACTGTACACTTGAGATGTGGGAAGCCTCTGAGAGGTGTGGAGAAGAAGTGGTATCTTCTTTATTGTATTTTCTTTCTGAATGAGTATTAATACAAGTGTATTGTCTCTCATATTCTATATTATTTTTGAATTCTAGTTACTTGTTACTTCTGGTTAATTCCGCATGTTAGTTGCTTGTATTTGGTAATCAATGGTGCTTCATTGGGTTCCTAACATTTATTTCTCGTAGTTGTGGCATGTAAACCATTTAATAATTATAAAACTTTTAATAAAGTTATAGATGGACATGTATTAAATTATTCTATATATACTTTGGTACTTGGTATAGACTATTCATTATGTGATGAATGATCATAATTTAATTATGCAATTCAATTATTTTATTTATGGGATGTCATAATTGTTGACCATTTTTGGTCCTGCAGATCAAAAATCGGTCTCCCTTTTTCTTTCTTCATGTTCTGATTAGCCAGCCTCTAATGTCTTCACCTTACTGTAATTGTCGTTTTTCCTTTATAATAGCCATGTTTTACAAAAAGCCAAGTGACTTGAGACTTGTTGGTGTTTCAAGTTGATCTGGAGGCCTATTTCACTTTGGGCAGTTAGTTTGCACAAGCCTTTCGGCAAAGGAATGGGCCAGTTTCAAAGAGAATGCAAGTCTTTTACAAGACTCCAAAGGTCAAGTGCCCTTGCGAAGGGCAGGCAGGTGACAAATGGGACCTTTCATAAAGCTCTAAAGGACAACTTTGGACCCAAGGTGCCTTTGCGGAGGGCAGAGTTTTCCTTTGGAAAAATGACAAGGCGGAAAGCCGAAAGGTAAATTTTCCTTCTGAGAAAATCCATGCAAAAGACAGTATTTATTCAGACTTTTTGTCCAAAGAAAATCCATGTAGAACCAAAAGTGAATTCCTTCGGACATTTTGTCCGAAGAAATTTACAAGGGGAAAGCCGAGACATGAAGGCAAGTTTTCCTTCGGGCAAAATGTCTAAAGGAATTGGGAAGACAAGGGAACCCGAAGGAGCCAAAAAGACAAGTGCCCTTGCAGAGGGCTCTCAACAACCAAAAAGGGACCTTTTCCATTTTTTTTGAAGGGACACCTTCCCTTTGAGAAGGTTCATTTTGTAAAGGCCAAAGAATTACCAACGATGATGACAGACCCAAAGATGTCAACTTCAGCATGATGAATTAGTCGTTGGTAGTTTAAACGTCTAGTGACGTCCCCGCGGATGTCAAATTCAGGGCAATGAAATAGCTATTGTTTTTAAATGGCGACAGGCCCGCAAATGTCAACTTTAACGGGATGCATTAGCCGTTGAGAAAAAGCCAAAGGAGAAACTCTTTTGGACAAGTGGGCGAAAGATTTCTTTCAAACATCTTGCCCGAAAGAGTTCATGAGCGCAGGCTCAGATACCCGAGGATAAACTCAGTGACCCGCCAAGAAAGGAGCCCGAGGAGCCAGGAAAAGATGAAAGATAAGCCCAAGAGCCGAGTTGCTTGTAAAAGATAAGAAGTAGCAAGGAAAGAGATAGAAAATAGTGAAAGCGCGGCTTGTTTTTCTTTGATTAAGCATTGATAAGCAGACAGTTGCATACATTTCATAAAGAGGGGCAGCCTTTTCATTCAAACAACAAAGAGACCCATGCTTTTGCAGTAACATTTAATACGGTTTAAGCACCAAAGTCAAGACTTGCAACATCTATAGCATGGTCCCTTCAAGAAATTTATGAAAAGATGACAGCAACATCAATGGACTTCCTCCTTCCTAGGTGTTTAATGCAGTATGGGTCGTCTATTCTTCAAAAGCACCAAAACCCTTTCTCTTAATGTTATATATTGTAACCTCTCAGTTGAGAAGGGTATCTCTCACTTGTGTAAGGCGAAGCCCTGCCAAAATTTTTACCTTTGAATCAATAGAATGTATTTTACCTCTATCTGACTGGTTATACTTCTAAGTATGTATGTGTATCAACTCTGTGTTCAGTCATTTTAGCTTGATGCTTTCATAGATTGACACCAGCATATCTAGTGTAGTCAAGGCCATTTCTGCAGGTTAACAGGAAGTGCTTCATCTAGAGTGTAGAGACTGAAGAGGAGTTATCTGACAGTGTATTTTTGCAGCACATGTGGTAAGTTCATTTTCCTTGTGTCTTCATTAAGCCCCCTTGTTAAATCACCCTACAGTTTGGTCTTTTTGTCAGATAAAGTGTCTATTCACCCTCTTTTGGTTTGAAGTGTTGATATAGCTGAGTAGATCAAAATCATTTGGTGCATCACCGTTTAGATAGGTTTCTATTTTGGTTATGTACTTCTCTCTTTTCATCCCCCCCCCCATTATTAACAAGTAGGAGTCAAAGACCTCAAAGATGCATCAAAGGGAGCTAGCCCTTATCTAGAGATTCTTCCCTCAATTTTGTCAAGCCCACAGCAAGAGGGAAGTCTCCATTGTGCCGCATGGAAGAAAAATGTTGAGCCTTCTTTCAAGGGTGCAATCCACAACGTCAACAGTTTTTGGTATGCCCGGTGGGACTATTTATTTGAGTTGAAATTTTTTTTGGTGTGTTCTTCAACCAATCAGCCTCTGTAGACATTTTAACCAACACCAATGGCGACTCTGAGTTGAATCAACTGGTTAAGCAGTCCTGGTGCCATCAAGAATTCACATTTTGGTATGTATAATTTCATTGCTCAGCAGCATGGGCCTTGTGTTCCTTCATATAACTTTGATCAAGCTCAGGTTGTTCATGGAATCACCTCAAGCAGCTCTCCTAGTTGCCCTTCACCTAGTGTAAAGGAAGTAATGCTGCAGTTTGAGAAGTAAGTGATGGAGATAAGCAAATTGGAGGAGCAGTATAGATATCAACAAGAGCTTATATACAAAAAGGAGTACTTGTTGAGGCAAGCTCAGGTCTTGCAATCCATGAAGGAGGAGGTAGCAAAATGAAAGAGTCCATTCATTCAAAGCAATCAGCCTTGTGTGCCTTCTCCCATTCCAACGCAGCCCCCTCCTATTCTAAAAAAAGCCTCCTCTTGTGCACCAAATCCTTTCTACCAAATAGCACTTGTTCATTCTAGCTCATCTGATGCATTAACCACTCATGCTCTTAATCTCTTACACCTAACTTTTCAACACCAAAGGGCATTAGAGCAGCCTCCCATGGAAATGAACATTCTTAGTTCCTTAGATTGTGAATCTTTCTTTGAAGGAAATCATCCTATGCCTTTTGAAAAATAGCACGTCTCTCTTCAAGAAATTCTTCATGTGCATCAACAGTCTCTTCCTAGTCTTCCTCGACCTCCTCAAGTCTTTCAACATGATGTCAAGATTCCAAGTTGGAGGAGAGAATACCATGAACCAGCTCAGGGCCTTCGAAATGGTGAAGCTGCTCCTGCTCATGGTGATCCTCGTGATCTCCAAGAAAGGCTCTTCCAAGAGAATATAGCCAGTGAAATCGCAGAGTTGGAGTCCAGAATGAGATTTCTCAGCCAGGATGTGATGGACAGTTTAGGCCAAATAGAAAATTCCACATCTGAACACACTCCATCTACACTCCTTCAAGAGAGCTATCAAGCCACATCTGATGTAGATGAAGTGTTGGTCAAATGGAAGGAAGATAATCATTCGATTCTAGCTCAAAGATTGCTTCCTCTTCCACATGAGTCTGCCCATCAACCCTCCACTCCATTCTTTTTCAAAGAGGAACCTATTTTGAAAGAGGCAAGTGAAGAAGAGAGGATCCAATTTGCAGCTACCCAAGAGGCTATCATGAGTGACAATGAGGATGAGATCATCATGGATTCTCCCTTTGAAGACATCATCAAGAATGGAGAAGACATAGGTCATGCATACATGTGAATGTTCCATCAATATAAAGAAGAGGTTGACAAACTTGATTTGTCAACAATAGATGATGAGGAATGTAAGCATGGTGAGCTCTCTCCTCCCTTGTTTGATGAACTTCTTTGTTGCTTTGATGAGGAGAATGACCATGCCATGGTACCCAAGTTGGAGAAGGACTAAGGGCATGTCTTTGAACAACTAGATACTCTTATTTTTTAGCAAGAAAAGGAGAGGCCTATCCATCTTGATGAAAGCTTTGAAGAAGAGAGCCTTGAGCAAGAAGGTGACATTCTGTGGGATGAGCAAGCAGTTTGTGATATCATTTCAGACATCGCAACAGACACCCTTCTTCAAGAAAACCATGATGAAGTAGAAGATCAATTTGACAGGCTCTTCAATGAAGCAAAAGGGAACAAGTCAATCCATGATGCATGTCAAGGGGGCTATGAGCTAAATGAGGCTTATGTTGATAAGCTAGCAGCCATCGATTTCTTGATAAAATACACTAGCATGAGGGGCCAACATTAATCAAATTTCAAAGGGCAAAGTGAATACATAGATGTTGGAGACATGTTTGTCCCTAATCCACTCAGATACAAGTCAATCAAGGTGGCAGGCAAGTAGGGCAAGTCACCAAGTCTCCATTCTATTCAGTCACTTGTCTGGCACCATAAGTTTTCTTGCCATGGAGAGTTGAAAAGTTTTCCCTTTAATCCAGGAGGGAGGCAAATATATCTAGTTAGTTGTACATAGTAGTTTACTTTCAGTCATCTTTGTTTTCCTTGAGTGCTTTTGTGCATGTTCGTAGTTTTTAGCCTTGTGTGTGTTTTGTTTATGATTTGGGGGTAAAAGCTTCATGTTGATTCTTTAGTCTCTCAGGGTTGTTGTTAACTTGTTAGGCTGTATTCTGACTTCGTGTCCAACGGACTTGTAAGCCACTGGTTTTTTTAAGCATAGCATGCATGCTTCCCTTGTGAATCACCAAATATGTTGACCATTTTTGGTCCTGCAGGCCAAAAATCGGTCTCCCTTTTCCTTCCTTGATGTCCTGATTAGCCAGCCTTTAATGTCTTCACCTTACTGCAATTGTCATTTTTCCTTTATAATAGGTTTGTTCTACAAAAAGACAAATGACTTGAGCCTTGTTGATGTTTCGAGTTGATCCGGAGGCTTATTTCACTTTGGGCAGTTAGTTTGCATAAGCCTTTTGGCAAAGGAATGGGCCAGTTCAAAGAGAATGCAAGTCTTTTACAAGACTTCGAAGGTCAAGTGCCCTTGCGGAGGGCAAGCAGGTGACAAATGGGACCTTTCACAAAGCTCCGAAGGACAACTTTGGACCCAATGTGCCTTTGCGAAGGGCAAAGTTTTCCTTCAGAAAAATGACAAGGCAGAAGGCTGAAACGCAAGTTTTCCTTCGAAGAAAATCCATGCAAAAGACAAAGGATTTCTTTGGACTTTTTTGTCCAAAGAAAATCCATGTAGAACCAAAGGTGAATTCCTTCGGGCATTTTATCTGAATAAATTTACAAGGGGAACGTCGAGACATGAAGGCAAGTTTTCTTTTTGGCAAAATGTCCGAAGGAATTCTTTCGAACATTTTGTCTGAAGGAATTGGGAAGACAAGAGAACCCGAAGGAGCCCGAAAAACAAGTGCCCTTGTGGAGGGCTCTCAACGACCAAAAAGGGACCTTTTCCATTTTTTCGAAGAGACACCTTCCCTTCGGGAAGGTTCATTTTGTAAAGGTCGAAGGAATTACCAATGATGATGACAGGTTTGAAGACGTCAATTTCAACATGATGAACTAGCCATTGGCAGTTTAAACGTCTAGTGACGTCCCCGCGGACATCAAATTCAGGGCAATGAAATAGCCATTTTTTTTCAAATGGCGACAGACCCGCAGATGTCAACTTTAACGGGATGCATTAGCCGTTGAGGAAAAGCCAAAGGAGAAACTCTTTCGGACAAGTGACCGAAAGATTTCTTTCAGACATCTTGCCCGAAAGAGCTCATGAGCGCAGGCCCAAAGGAATTCAAAGGGTTCGGAGACCCAAGGATAAACTCAATGACCCACCAAGAAAGGAGGCCGAGGAGCCAGGAAAAGATGAAAGATAAGCCTGAGAGCCGAGTTTCCAGTAAAAGACAAGAAGTAGCAACGAAAGAGACAGAAAATAGTGAAAGTGCAGCCTATTTTTTTCGATTAAGCATTGATAAGCAAACAGTTGCGTAAATTTCAAAAAGAGGGGCAGCATTTTCATTCAAACAACAAAGCGACCCATGCTTTTGCAGTAACATTTAATACGGTTTAAGCACCAAAGTCAAGACTTGCGACATCTACAGCATGGTCCCTTCAGAGAATTTATGAAAAGATGACAACAGCATCAGCGAACTTCCTTCTTCCTAGGTGTTTAATGTAGTATGGGCCGCCTATTTTTGAAAAATGCCAAAAACCCTTTCTCTTAATGCTATATATTATAACCTCTCAGTTGAGAAGGGTATATCTCACTTGTGTAAGGCGAAGCCCTGCCAAAATTTTTACCTTTGAATCAATAGAATGTGTTTTACCTCTATCTGACTAGTTATACTTCTGAGTATGTCTGTGTATAAACTCTGTGTTCAATCATTTTAGCTTGATGCTTTCATAGATTGACACCAGCATATCTAGTGTAGCCAAGGCTATTTCTGCAGGTTAACAGGAAGTGCTTCATATGGAACGTAGAGACAGAAAAGAAGTTATTTGACAGTGTGTTACTGCAGCACCTGTGGTAAGTTCATTTTCTTTGTGTCTTCATTAAGCCCCCCCGTTAAAGTGCCCTACAGTCTGAGCTTTTTGTCAAATAAAGTGTATGTTCGCCCTCTTTTGGTCTGAAGTGTCGATATTGCTGAGTAGATCAAAATCATTTGGTGCATCACCATTTAGATAGGTTTATGTTTTGGTTATATACTTCTCCCTTTTCATTCCCTTCCCCCTCCTCCGCCCCATTATTAACAAGTAGCAGTCAAAGACCTCAAAGATGCATCAAAGGGAGCTAGCCCTTATCTAGAGATTCTTCCCTCAGTTTTGCCAAGCCCACGGCAAGAAGGAAGTCTCTATTGTGCCGCGTGGAAGAAAGAAGCCGAGCCTTCTTTCAAGGGTGCAATCCACAGCGTCAACAATAATTTAATAGAAAAATAATAATTTACATAAAATTATTTACAAATAATAAAATTATTATTATGGAAAAAATAATAATTTACATAAAATTATAAAGTGAAATAATTAATTAGAATGTATGGTTCACATTCTGTGTTCAAAGAACAAATTTGAATTAAAAGAAAGAAATGTTAATTATTTTATATCAATTTTTTATTTTTAACGAGTATACGAAAGGTTTCAATAAAGTGACACATATGTTTTAAGTTCAAGATGACTTCGAAAAGATTTTAAGTGGCAACATGATTAAATGTTGAGAAGAAGTAGAAATAAAAAGAAGTATAAAATACCATTGAAAAAATAGAAACTTTGAATATATAAAAATAAGAGCATTTTATAATTAGAAAGTTGTATTGAGAGGGGGTGTTAAAAATATCATATTAGGATTTAGTAATGTAAATATGAATATTATTTAGTATCATGTGAACAAATATGATATGTAATATATTTAATTTGTGAATTTTATATTTGATTATATGATTTTTCGAAAATGTTTGTAAATTCTCAATGTGAATATATAATTACGTGATTTTTTAAAAATGTTTGTAAATATTTAATAGATTCTTTAGAACAATAAATGAATTCTATATTTTTGTCTTGATTCTTTTTGAATATATTGGATATCTAAATGAATTGTGCTACTTGTGTGTTTACAGACACTTAAATTCAAATTAAAATCTTATTGGTGTTCAAACCAACATCCAACAATAAAAAATGAAAAATGAAAGATCACAGTCAAAGAAGCTAAAATGGAGAAAAGTCCAAGCAAACCCTCTTAAGATCGTACAATAATATCCAAAACATGCCTATAATATAACTTCATGCTCTAAACAATGAATGCAATATGTAAAAAGTTCCAAATAAGATCATACAATAATGCTCGAGACATACATATGTAGTATAACTACATGCTCTCAACAAAAAATGCAACATGAAGAAAGGTCCAAACAAACCCTCTTAGAATCGTACAATAATGCTGGAGACATACCTGCAGTGTAACTACATTCTCTAAACAAAGAATGCAACATAGTAAAGAATTTGAGGAGAGAGAAAATGAGTGCTGCAATCACCCAACCAGGGTAAGAGTGAAAGTTGAAAATACATTCGCAAAATATTAAAGCTTAGGGTGCCATACATCATAATATATTTGTGAGTAAAATTTCTTTACCCACGCTGATCGATTCATGGTAGTCAAGCAGCAACTGGTAATTATATTTAACCCCTTCCTACCCAACAAATACAGACTCCTAATCCAAGCCCTTACCGCTACAGTGGGAGTTATACAATGAGTTAATGGCACTAAGGGCCACTATGACTCTGCGGATTGGCGGCAGACAAGGGAGAAGTCTCCCCTGTAACAGAGGCGAAGCCAGCAGCGGGCAAGGTTGCGGCGGAGACGGTAGCATTAGAACTGCTTGTCCCCCTTCCTCCTTGTTGAGATTGGGGAGGCGTGGTGGTGTGAATTGACCATTCCCGCGGCCTCCCCATTCCTATTTCGCTCTCCTTCCTTTCCTCTTTCTTATTCACAACCACAACGCCGACGCACGCCGCTCCGATCACGAAAAACAACGCCGCCGCTCCCACAACGATCCCCACCACGGCGACGTTCGACAGCCTGCTCGACGAATGCCGAATCGGTAGTTCTCCATCCGGGAAAGGCGAAGGCGGCTCTCTGTTCTCTCCTCCGGGGGCGGGCCGCCCGGGCGGCGCCGGCCACAGCGGGGGCGGCGGAAAAGGCACGCTGCCCAGCACTTGCACGAGGTTCACATCGTCCAGATAGCACCCACAGGCGGCGCAGCCCTGGAAGGCCAGCTGCACCTGGTTCCCCACCGCCTGGAACGATACGTGCTTCGTCGTCCACGTCACGTTTCGCACCTCCAGGTCCATGTGGACGTTGGAGGAGGGGTAGGGGTTCACCGACAGGGTATCGCTGTTGTTGCAGGTGTTTTGGTCCGAGCTGTAGGAGGCCGAGGGCGGCGGATTGTCTCTGGCGACCTTGAAGACCAAGGTGTAGAAGGCGCCGGCCGTCGTGTCGGCATTCTGCTTCACGATGCCCTCTTTGAGGTACAGGCTCCGGTTGCCCTCGGAAGGCGCCGGGTTCGGGCCGCCTCGCAGACTGGCGGTCGACTTCATGACCTGCCAGCTGCAGAGGCTGAACGGGTCGTTCTCGTTCATGGGGAACTCCGCCGTTTGGTTTGGGAAATCGTAGCTGCTCTGCTCGAAACCCCCGTTGCGAATGAAATTGCGCGACTCCGGCGACTGCGTCCCCGGCTGCGCGGGCGGCTGTCGGAGATCTTGGCTGCTGTCGATCATGGAGAAGGTCGTGGTGAAAGAATTGTTGTGCGGCGCTGTGGAGGGCAAGATCGTAGCCTCGCGCCAGCCGAGGGGGCCGTCGGAATCGTTGAGGAACCCGGCGAGGCGGTACCTCATGGCGAGGTAGCGCGGGGGATCGAAGGCCCGGCTGGCGATGGTGTTGTTCGCCACGATCCATTTCTGGTTGACACTCTTGGTGCATTCCGCGACCTTGAGGGTCCGGTTTGAAGTTGCAGGGTCCGGCTGGAGGCAGAGGATAGTGCTCTGCCCGTCCGTCGCGGCGGTGGCGTTGAATTTGATCTCCACCTCCCGGGCATTGCTGACCTGCAACCATTGCTGGTTATTGTTGTTGGAATCCGAGGACGAGGAGCTGCCGTCGCTGCTGGAGGCGGCGCCCTTGCAGGCCACGAACACCACCGGCTTGTTGACGTACTCACCCTGGCCGGAGTCGTTCACCGCCAGACATCGGCCCGGGCAGGGAACGGAAGAAGTCACGCTGTCCGCTACCATCCAGAACCACGGATTATCGACATCCTGCGCCAGGGTTACTACCGGCAGCAAAATGCAGCAAATCAGCACCAAAAAGCGCGCCAGCGCCATCAGCGGCCGCTTCGCGTGGGGAAAATTAAAGCCGAGAAAAGAAACAGGATGAGAACCACCAAGAGCATTAGCGGGTGGAGCTCCAGAATGAGCAGGGGAAGACACAGAGCGGCCACGGCCAGCAACGAGATGTATGCAAGCATTTCCGGAAACTAAAATTGTTACAATCGTATATATAAATGTGCCGTCTCTATACCCTGTAATGGTGAAAAGTCAACAAACCTGAGAATTTTTGAAGACTAGCCAGCGAATTGTGAGGTGCAGCGAAATTGTTTTAGTCTGATCAATCCAGTCAAAGTCGAAAGTAGAAGGCGAAAGTCGCGTGGAGAGAGAGAGAAAAACGACTCCGAGGAAATATCCGGGCTGTGGGTCTGGAATGGTTTTGAGTGGCTACTACGCGCTCCCTGGTCCCTCCCTGGTCCTCTAATCGTACTCTTACCCCACCTAATCGAGCCACACTTCAAGAGTATGAACTCCTTGAATGCCTAGTAACTCCTCGCTACCTCCTCCAATCTATTTTGGGAGGGTTATTAATATCTAATCCATGAAAACCATCATTATATTGTTTTTCTCAATAACACTCATACTATCAGATATTGTGTTTCTCAGTGCCAATCATTAACTACGCTAAAAAAAAACCTCTTGCACAATCCTTATTTTACGATGCAAAATCATACATCTAACATAAGACACTAAACAAATTCAATATCAAATCGATCTAACACAAACAAGTTTTTAGTTGAGCATAGCTTACAAAATACCTACATTCAACATAATATTAATTATGTTGCAATGTCATTAAAATTCATATGAAACGTTATTGTGCTTATGATAATAAGATTAGAAGTAATCAATTGATAACTACACTTGTTATGATCTTGAATGATACAGGGGTGTAGCTTGTCTAGAGGTATTTAAACTCTAAAGGTGTACAATAAAATAAGTCCAAAAACATGCAAATGCTAATTGGACCATACTACTAATATCTATGAAATATAATGTCAATGAAATACACAAGTTTTTCTTATTAGAATTACAAAGTAAGTGGGGGAACGTAGAAAGATGTGCAAATTTGTACTATTTGGGTAGCTCAAAAGAATAGAGAAATGGGTTCTCTAAGATTTATGATTAAGGGAAAAGGGCAATTTGTATTTCTAGCATTTCACATTTACGTTGATTGTTTTGAATTTAAATTATTATGAATAAACCCATTATCCAAAACATTTGTTGATTGTTGTGAAATTAAAAAAAATTGAGTACACATTAACTAAGATTTGTTATCATAACAACTCTCGAGAGATATTAATCTTCGACCAATAAACACCTTACAATAATGTGACATGCTCTTCTTAGTTGTAGCCTCTCTTCAGCGCCTAATAAATGTTTTTACTTTGTTTTAGCTAATCTAGGGCCTACCCATAAATCATTAATATTCTCTTTGATTTAACTTTGGTTGGAAAAAACTTTGTTAATATTCATATTGGTCGTGTTATAGGCTCTTGGCTTTGGCCAATTCTTTATTTCAACTATCTAAAACCTGTTTGTATATGCTTCAGCGTGTCTCACTATTAATGATTTCAAATCTAACCATATTGACCTCCATCGCACCATACGCCAAGGTTTCCCCTTGCCCTGACATTATATGTCCTACATGCAGAAGCATTGGGTTATCTGTTGGTTGATAATGCTAAATGAGGTCTTTTGCAGGGATTGTTCTTCCCCGCTGAACCTCTCAACTCATCAATGGACGCTTTGCAGATTATACCTTCCTTACTCTGGAAGGGAAATAAAACTTGCTCAAAGAAGTTATATAGTGTCTTAACACTTTTTGCTTAGATTATGGATCCAACTTACAGTGGATTAAAACCCAATGTTTTAGGTAGAGTATGATGCGCATACTAGACATGGTTACTATAGTATAGGTGGAAAAGGATTTGCAAAGGGGAACAATTCAAATTTTTGGTCATCCCCTTTGCGTCTAATAGTTCCCCTATGGAGTTGTGGCAATGTGTCATAAACAGAGTGGAGAAAAAGGTTGAGTACTGAGTTACCAAACCCATCTCTCTAGCGGGGAAGTTTCAAGTGTGCACTAAAATTTTGGATGTTACTCATATCTACTATTCCTCTTGTTGCGCACCTTCTAAATCCTTCCATGACAAGCTGCTTAAAATTCTTAGAGACTTTCTTTGTTTTAATGCCAAGCAAACACAAGGGTTCCATAGAGTTTCCTAGGATATTTGTTGTTTTCCTTGTGATAAATGTAGTATGGGGATTATTGACCTTTATAGACCAAGCGTTGCTTTATGTGCCAAGTGGGTGGTCAGATCCATTGAAGGTAATGAATCTTGGAAAATTATTTTACGCCATTGTATATTATTTGGATCTTCTTACGGTAAATCCAATTGGAAAAACATTGGTTTTCTTACTCTTCTAATTGCGTCTGTCCACTCAAAATTGAAGGCTCTTTTGTGGTAAAAAACATTTGGAAAGCCTATGAGGTTGTTAAGCCTTTTTTTAAATGGGTTGGTGATGGATTTCCTAGTGGTCTTTCCTTCAATGACCACAATCTCTAGTGGTCTCCCATCATGACCAATACTAGCCTTTTGTTGGCAGAATTCCCTGGTATAAAAGCTTTGAGGCTTTTTAAAAAATGGATACAACTATAAAGGATTTGGTTTCTACTCGTGATTGGGATCATTGGCCTATGATAAAAGCAAAATTCAATTTAAGTAATTCTAACTTACTAGTTATTCTTTGTATTTAGGAGTTAATGTTAGATGTAATGCTCCACAAGCTGGGTCTACAACCTCCACGTGTGCAATGGAAAGATTGGAGGTGGAATTGTGACACTCACTTCAAAAATTATTCTATGGGTCTCCTTTATCAGGTGATGAGCCCCTTTCTTCCGCACTTGGAAAGCTCAATAGGAGCTAAAACCTTATTTCCTCGCCTAGGACTTGGCTTGCCTGGCTTGACAAAATTTGGAAGGCCAAACTTAAACCCAAGCTTGTTCATTTCTTCTGGTGTTTGGTCTATCAAATCCTTCAACTTAGGGAGCACCTTTCTCACATTGAAATTGCTCAACCCAAGTGCTCGGCATGTCGCTGACCCAAGTCTTTTAAGCATACTTTTTGGACATGTCCCAAAGCCCAATCTGCTTGGCAATGGATACATAGTCTCTTTCAACCCTGCCATCTTGAACCTTTCTTATGGCGCTTGGCCCTCCTTAGGGGTTCTACTAATTGGCCAACTATAGCTTTCTTATGGAATTTCTTCAGAGTTTTTATTCTTTTTCAATTATGTAAAGCTATAAATTCTGTTTTGTTTAACAATGAGACATTTTCTTATCATTTCTATATTAATGACAAGGTTTTTGTATGATCTTTGGCTTGCAGGCAGATTCAAGTCCAAGTAGAGAAAGTGGTCATGGAGGTTAGACATTTACAAGCGCTGATTGAGCATTTGGGGAGTGTTTCTTGCATTATGAGTTGCGCCCCACCCCAGTTGGTCCATCACAGGCCCTACCACCTCCAGATCCCAGATGACATTGGAGTTGATATCATATCCTCAATCACTTCTCCGCTCACATTCAATGGGGAGATAGAGATCACTACCATCTTGTGGAAAATCCAACGCTAGTCCTTCTCAATGGGGATCGCCAATTGGTTCCTATGACACGGTGGTGCAACCTATTGATGGATGTGATATTATTGTTTCTCTTGCTCCTCCAGATCTCATGGATGGTTGGGTGGATCTGGACCATCCCTTGATAGAGCCTTCTTATTTGACTACTTTGCCACCCAAGGATGATCCTTCTCCTCCTCTTTCAATTGAGGCAATCTGTGCCTAAATTTATTTTGTGTTCATGAGATATTTTTATTGTTGTGTTGTTGGCGTGTATTGTCTAACATTGTTACTTGATCTTGGTCTTTTTGTTGCTATGTTTTGAGGCGACGTTTTCCTCCAGTAGGGAGTCTGAGTTGTGCATTCCAACCAAAAAAATTGTTGTGTAACCTTTTGTATATTATTATTTTGATTAATAATGGTCCTACTGAAGCGTTTCAATAGTAATTTAGAATGCTTTGTTTTTATAGTTGAGAATGGTATATAAATTGAAGATATTATATATGGAATTGGGAGGGAGCTACTTAATGAATACCCCTTGTTATGACTGTTATGGCCAAGCCACATAAATTGGCATCCTTCTATTCCACATGCTCTGGTTGTGTAGTGACAATAAAAGGACAAAATATTGGGCCATTAATTTTAGAGCTAAAATGGGAGTAGATCTTTTCACATTTGTCTACAAGGAAAAGTTGGTGGCACATCCTTCAACTTTTCTTCATGCTTCTTTATAGACTCCAACATTTGGTCCCTTCTACTATGAGTATCCAAATGCGCCATGCTTGTAAACAACATTTTAACAATGAATTTTTTTAAAAAAATCTTCAAAACAAAACACTCCAAACTAAATACTCAATCTTCAAAATCCTTACAAGACCTTTAATTCTTTAAAATTAGAAATGCTTGCTAGAAAAACATCAAGCCTTTGAAAATAAATAAGCTCATCTAAATAATAAAACCTAATAACCTCTAAGATGATTTTAAGTCTTCAAAATTTGTATTATGTGGAGATTTTAATACATTGACGTTGATTTTGATAAAATAGGAGGATTGAATGTCACATTGATAGTGGATAAACAAACTGCTTGGCTTAAGTTTAAACAGACGTTTAAATCCAGTGAACCTAATGCATTGATTAGGATGCCTAGTGATTAAAAACTATTTACATGGAAAAATCTAAGGCAAGGGATCAAAGGATTTTAAACCAGTTGGACCATGTGATGATATCAGATAATGGTTGGTGTTATATTCCAGCCACAAAAGGACTCCTAGTTTGTGCATATCCAATGACAATATTATCATATCATAACCCTATTTCATGGTCTATTGCATGCATTCATATTCAAAATGTAGTATTTGAGACTTTTATTTTTGTTACATCTAGATTCCTCTTTAGACAAACTTGCTAGATTATCCGTGGATATCTGCAACTAACAATTCAGATTTAGTTATATTTCTGACTAAGCTTGAGATTTATGTTATGATGGGATAGTAGAATGTTTGCTTAGTTAGATGATGACACATGATTGCTTACTATGAGTTGGATTAATGTATGCGTTTACGTTTTGAGTATATTAGTGTATTGTTTCAACTATAGTATTGCTTTATGATTATCATGTGATATGATCTAAATCCCTACGTATTGTGAGGTGGATGCAGGGAAATTCATCTCTCAAGCGTGCCGAAGGGAAAACATTGGAGAGGGTGATGTAAATGGAGATGTTGAAGGTCTAAAGAGAGCTAACGAAACCCTACACACACACACAATCAATAGTCATGGTAGAAACTCAATTAAAAATGATTGTTTTTTGTGCTTGCTTGGAGTATTGTTTTTTGTGGTTTGCCAAATGAGGTAAAATTATTGTAAAGATTTTTTTCATGTGTTTGGGCACATTATGTTATTTATGATGGTAAGAACAATTTGGAAAAAATAAAATTTACAAATACGGGTTATTTGTAAATTTTGACATTTTCATTTAAAATTACTATAATATTTTGGGTGCTAATTTAATTTAATAAACTTATGAGAATTTAGCATTCCATATTAAAAAAAACGGAATTATCTTGCAAAAAAAAATCTTGGAAAATGAAGCTAGCGTCAATTTTTACTTAAAGGAGTTTTGAGGAGAGAGATCATGGGTATTAGAGAGCAAGAAGACCAAATGAAGTGCAATGATAAGGAAAAGTGAGGCTCGACTGTCAGCGAAACAAATTAAGGGGGGAAAAGTGATATTAGAGGTATGTTCTATAACAGAGTTTCTACATATACATCTGATAACAATGAATTTTGATTCCAAAATAGTATAATGGAAATAGAATAGTGGAACTATAAAGAATGAATATTGTATATATAATAATATATATCGATTCGTATAATAGTGTTTTCAGATTTGATACATTGAACAAATGTTGTATATAAATAATGAGTTTTAGCGATGTATAGAGTTGTATATGAATAATACGTGAGCATAGTATAAATTCAAATTTACTCACACTGAATATCAATACAAATTAAGTTCAAATATCGGATTGCCCAAAGTTAAGATGAGAAATTAATAAGTTGTTAATAAATGAAATATTGATATCAACAATTATATACACAGCGTTGGTTACAGACATGCCGAGATTAATGGGGCTTCGATATTACACTTAATAACAGCTATAGGGTTGAATCTTTGATTGGTTTTTATTCTATTTAACTTGGAATCTTTGTTTTCCAAAATTAGCTTGGGCATCGAGCTATTTTTAGAATAATTTTGATATATGGCGTAGGCATCAATCTATGGGAAAGATTGATTCCAAATTGTTTTAAGTTTTTATAATGTTGTAATAACAAAGGCGTTGACCCAAATTAGGGAGTGAACTGCGGATCTATTCACACAATAATTCATAGCCAAAAATTAAAAAGAGTCGATTAAGATCAAAATTTTCACGTATCTATTTTATGCTTGTGAATCACGAACCCAAAATTAGTGTCAATGTATATTCTTTGTCTGGTTATGGTTAGGGATGGGGAGGTCGATGGTCTTTGATAGATAAAATAACCTCAATTTACTGCCCAGTCGAAAACAAACATTAAATTCACCATATTTAAAATTAGAAATCATGGGTAACTGTAGTGATTGGCATCGTTGAGAAACCACAAAGGCATGAATGTTGATAGAAATCAATGCAAATTATTAACTAGTACTTAATACTTGGATGCTATAGTAATATGTATGTTGGCACCACTTTGTATAGGATCTGACATGCATTTTGATGTTTTGCCAAAACCAAACTTTCTGTCTACAAACCCGAATCAAGGTTGTCATAGGTTGAGTCCCCTACATGTGTTTTAAGTATCATAATTTTACTGTTGTATATTAATAAGGATTTTGGATGTATTCTTAAATATATGCTAGTTGTTTCACATCCATGGCTTATAAGGAAAAGAGTCTAGTTGTTAATCATTGATGAAAGTGTGTCATCCTCAAATTTGGGAAAGCTTCATCTTGGATGACGGTTGTATATAATTCCTTCAGAATTAATATGTGGCATGGTCATGTTAAAACGAAAGAGATATATATATTTTTTAAAAGATTTATATTTAAAAAGAGAGATTTATAATATAAACTTCACATCGTAGTGTATGAGGGATAAAACACTAAGAATATATGTGTTTGTCTTTACTTTTGATACGGGATATCAATTCTTAGCTACGCTTCACTAGTTCTATAAAAGGATATACTCGGTAAAAAAAATCTTTTTTGTCAAATAATGATATGTTTATTTTCGGGATGGTTGTAAGCATAGAGCATAGTATCATTGTTACACCGTAAACATTTAAATTAAAATGTAAGAACTCTTATAGAGATTTCAAATTGTCTAGCTTGGGTGTTAGCTCTTTATTGTTATGTAGACGGTGGAATTAAACTCATAAGATTATCTTTTGGTATAAGTTTAACCAGAGGTGTTATATGAGGCTTATATATCAAGAAAATTTTACAAGTGTAAATAAGAATAGCAAAAGGTATAAAACACATCAAGTGTTTATCATGATAAGTACAGGTAGCTTATCATAATATAATTTGTAATTTAGAGGCATGTGATGTAAAAAACATTACATTAGAGTAAACTACAAGTTGTTGAATGCGAGAATTTAGGGTGAATATCTATGTTAGTGTATTTAAAAGCATAGGGACATATTTTGATGGTTATAATCTTCGGGTGTAGTATTAACTGAATTAAAAAAGTTAATTAAAAATAATTTAGAGAATGGTTGCTTATAAACTTTTAAATATTATACCAATGCTAGACTAGATTTTGTAGATTTCAAAAAAATGAAGTTCTAAATGTTATAACTGCTAATTATAAATGTGTGTTTCTATAAATTTACAACTACTTCATTAACTTATTTTCGAGGTTTAGTAGTTTTGCTTAAAAATATTGAACCATGGTTTAGTAATTGCATAACGTTAGAGTACCTGCATGTGGTGCATATTATGATGCACAAGTGCTCGTATATAAAAATTATACCTATAGTTCAATAGATGAATTTAGTAGGTCATTAAGTTTTGTAAGAATCAGAAACTATAACCTTTTGAATAGTTTCCTAGAAACAAAATTAAATTGTTGGAATGAAAGATCATAACGGGTTTATGAATTCTCTGTTTCTCTGTAAATGATTGATTGAATGTGAATTTATATGTATTCCATATTGAATACTTGTGTGTGGCATATATTATGTAGATGTTAATATGTTTTAAAGGATGGTCATATTTAACATAAAATAGTGCATCGTGATGTGTGCTTATATGTTGTATTTCCTTGAATGCTAGTATGCAGTTAAATTTAGGGTATACATGGGTTGTATAGCTCCATATTTGTTTAATTGTTATTATGTATGTGTGTCATTTGATTCTTGAAATCATAAGTTTGGATTATGTGTTATTATGTGGTTAGGAACCTATAATAATATAAGATATCATAGGGTATTAAAGTATAAAAGTATATTGTACCCAGATGGTATATACTGTAATTATTATGCCTAAACTCATATCCACATTTGATTATTTTATTATATACATGCTAGTTATTGCTATGGATAGTGTGTTTTGTTACAGTTGGTAAGACTTTGTGTATGCATGCATGAAACTCTTGAAAGTTTAACGAATGTTATTATGTTCCGTGAAAACTATGACTTGCTTCATTATATATAGTTATTTGTATAGATGTTTATGCTTCCATGATTTTAATACTATTTTATATGACTATTTTTTGTAGAACTAGTGGTTATGTCTTAAAATACTAGACTCTGATAATATGAGTTATTATTGGTGTAATATATTTAGAAATGAATTGTAGTAGTTAAAAATTTACAGTTATGTATATTTTACCCAAGTAGTATAAACTGTAGTCATTAATTATAATATGAGTTAGAAATTAATTTAAAATTCATTCATGTGTTTGACAGAATAAACGTATGTTTTGGTTACTCCTATGTATAATATAGTATATGATGTATTTACTAAAAGGATGTAAATTAAATTAATCTTGTGGTTGAATTGTATTTGACCAATATGCATTATTGATTTAAAGTAAGGAGCGAGATGGACTTACTTGGCTTACTAGCCTCACAATGACAGATGAAGGCAGTTCGATCAAGTGTGTATGAATATGATTGATCTAGATCATAATTATTTCTTATTTGTAAAACTTTGGACCAAACTATGTTTGGTGAGACATTACCATTTCATGAGTATGATTCACATGTCTGTGTGATATCTTGCAATAGAATAGATTTCTATGATACACTGCATATTTAGTTAAAATCATACAACACATAGGGACTTGTTTATCTCTCTATATTATCGCATCATCACTGTCTACTCATCTGTGAAGGAAGGGTCATTCCCTAATGGAATATTGTGCAAAAGATTGTTGGTCCATGATTGGTGTGAAAAAGAGCTCAAATGATGCTTTCCTTCCCTACAACAATACTACTATTGATATGACACTTGAGATTGCCACAAATACTAGAGAGTTCAGGGAACTCACGCTTTGATGAGCCATGTATCTATATGTAAATTGTATTGTATTGTATTGTATTTATCATTGAGTATTGTCATGAAGAGTTGTAATTACTTGTTATTGTAAATCAACAGTGGTCGTTGTGGACTTGTTTTAGTTGTAGCTAAGTTAATGTAATTACTTTCTATATTCACAAATGACGTGTACTCTCATGATATTAGAGATTAGCATTATATGATGTATTATGCTTGTTGCGATTATTGTCTTGTGTATTTGTTATGGTCTCTATAGAATCTTGTGGTGTAATCTATATTTGGTATATGTGTTAAATTTTTAAAAAATCACGTATTTCTATGTCTAACCTAATAGAGTTGTTACACGTAATATTAGAGCTATAGCTCACACTCTAGGACCTAATGAGTCCCTTAGCATTTTTATGATTTTTTCTTCACCAATGTGAACCTAGTGACATGAAGTATTGCACTAGTACTTTAGATTATGGTGCGTAAAATCATGTACACCACGATTAGAGTTTTGAGACTTAATAGATCCTCCTATATGGATTGGTAACTTTTGTAAGTATGTGACACTCATAAAATATGTGTGGAACATTGAGTGTGTACCCTTAAAATCACTCGTGCCCCTTTGAGTTGTTTAGGGGATTTATCGAGTGTCCCAATGGGTGTGGTTGTATATGAAACTTGGGTAGACAAATATATAACGTAGTTCATGAGTTATGAGTAAAAAAAAAATTACCATAATTGATCACTTAGATCGAACACCTCAAGTGTGTTACATCCTTCTTGGTAATCAAGTCACCTTCACCATTTGTGTTTTGTGTTCTGAGTGTTTTTAAGTTCGGGATGATTCTTACTTAATATATATATTGAATTTTAATTGTGTGCCTTATTCTCACTAATCCTAGGAATGGAAAATTTTATAAAAGTAATTTTAGTTTTGGCACCGCTTAATGTGGTGGGAATTTTCTTGCAGTATAGTGTTATTGTTTTGTTTGAGAATTCCTTTGTATTAAGAGTCTATTTTTGGTTTGCCACCCTTGGTTATATGGTTTTGAAAGGATTGTCATCTCTCTTAGTAGGCTTGGAGACGAGTTTGTAATTATCTCATTCTCCTTCGACATTATTATAATGCTATTGAAAGAAATCTTACTTGCATGTTGTTCATTTTAATGTTCTCTTAAATGAAAATTTGTTTTCGAATGTTGTCTGACCATACCCCCTTGAAGATGGTGGGAGAATGTTTTCTACACTTGATGAGAGAGAACTTGTTAGATTGGATGGATGGATATATCTTTGTGGTTCGTAATTTATATCTTTCAGTTGAAGAAATAGATTGAGAAACCATACTTACAAATTTTGGTAGGTAGATAGTGTTTTAGCAACATTAAGTTGCAATATTTATCTTTTTACCTTGTGGAGGTATATAGGAGTTTTGAGATGATAGTTCTCTACTTTTCACTCGTGATTCTCTAGAGTCACTACTTTATCTAATTTGTGATTTTAAGACCACGTGGAGTGGTAAAATCATATATTAAATTATAGATTAAGAACTATAAGTTAATTATGACTATATGTTATTATTTACCCTTGATTGGACTGATATTGTTCTCTTTTGACTTAAAACATGTTGTTTGAAGATACACACACACACACACACACATCGTCAAAAGGGAGGAGGGTATAGAATGTGCAAAACATCTTATCAATCTAGGGGTTGGAATAAACCCTTAACTTGGTGTGTGCTAGTTGAGCAAGCAAGGAGATATTGTTTCATTTTTTTTCCTTATAAGATTAACGAAACGGTGTGATTATTGACCTATGTATGTTATGTTAATTCTAACATTATTTATTCTTAATCATGAACATAACATATTAAGTTAAGCTGTGAAATATGATACTAGTATGTTTAACTAGTAGTAACTCAATACAATTATAGATTGATTATATGATCTCTTTTGTATGTATGATGATACATCTAGAATCATTTAACATATAGCTTTGATTTCAATGCTCTATTAGCATAAACGTGTGATTCTTTAGAATATTGTGCACATTTTAAGATCATTAGGTTGTGGAGACCTAAGGGAAGAGTGATAAATTGGAAACGTGATTTATAAGCGATAGGACGATATCTTACTTAGCCTCACATTGACTCGGTTGTTATTGAGTTAAATCTAACAAACGGACGTATCAAATCTAGGATTTGACAGACGAAACTTGTTAAATTTAGTCATTTGATCATACACATGTATACTATATATGGGTATTCCATGATTTTGTATACATTAGAAATATAATATTTCTAGTTCCTATTCATCGTCATACTTCTCAGGAACTCCGTGGAGTAGTGACAGTATTGACAGGTATACTTATCAAGAGCTACGTGACGTAGAGATAATATTAACTTATACACATTAATCTTGCTACGTTCCCTAATTAGTTTTCTCTGAGATGAGAAGAAAAAAAACACTCTCTAGGATAGAGAGATGTGTTAAGCGTTGAAAGATTTTGTGAAACTCTCCCTGATCATTTACTTTTGACTTGTATGATTATCTTATGTGTTTTGAGAAGTCAGTGAACTTTTACTAAAATATGTGGGACCCTTCAAAGTAACAAAAGTAGTCAGTCATATAGTATATAGACTTATCTCGATGGTTCCGGACCATGGGGGGGTCATAACAAAACCAATCAGAGTAAGTAATACTCACAACCATGTTTGCTTGAAATAGAGATGTCATTGAGGAGGGTCTTGTGGGACCATTACTCCGAAATAATGTAACTTGAAGGAACTATAATGAGTTCTACAAGTAATTTCTCATTTATTTGCTTAACTAGATATGTGTTTAAAATTGTTTTAATCCAGAAATTATATTTGAATAAGAGTCATTGGGGATGATGACTAGATTTAAACGAGAAAGATGTTACATCATGATTCTTCATCAAACGTGTTAGATTATCTGTGGATATCTGCAGCTAACAATTCAAGTTTGGTTATATTTATGACTAAGCTTGAAATTTATGCTATGATGGTATAGAATAATGTTGCTTAGTTAAATGATGACACATGATTGCTTACTATGAGTTGGATTAATGCATGCGTTTATGTTTTGAACAAATTAATATATTGTTTCACTTATAGTATTGTTTTATGATTATCATATGATATGATCTAATTCCCTACGTGTTGTAAAGTGGACGCAGGGGAATTCATCCATCAAGTGTGCCGAAGGGAGAGCATCATCAAAGAGGGTGATGTAGATAGAGACATTGAATGTCTACAAAGAGCAGACGAAACCCTACACACACACAGTAGATAGTCATGGTAAAAATGCATTTAAGAATGATTGCTTTTGGTGTTTGCTTGAAGTATTGTTTTTTGTGGTTTGTCAGAGTAAGTAAAATTATTGTAAAGATTTTTTTCGTATGTTTGGGCACATTATATTATTTATGATGGTAAGAACAACTTGGAAAAAATAAAATTTATAAATACGAGTTATTTGTAAATTTTGACATTGTCATTTAAAATTATTATAATATTTTGGGTGTTAATTTAAATTGATAAAATCATGAAAATTTAGCATTCCATGTTAAAAATAAATGAATTATCTTGAAAAAGAAAAAAATAGGAAAAAAAATGTTGAAAAAAGAAGCTAGCATCTATTTTTACTTAAAGGAATTGTGAGGAGAGAGATCATGGTTATTGGAGAGAAAGAATACCAAATGAAGTGTGGTGATAAGGAAAAGCGAGGCTCGATTATCAGTGAAACAAATTAAGGGGGGGAAGCGATATTAGAGGTATGTTTTATAATAGAGTTTCTGCCTATACATTTGGTAACAATTAATTTTGATTCCAAAATAGTATAATGGAAATAGATTAGAGGAACTATAAAGAATGAATAATAGTGTTTTCAGATTTGATACATTGAACAAATCTTATATATAAATAATGAGTTTCAACTATTTATAGTTATAAATGAATATTACATTAACATAATATAAATTCAGATTTACTCAAACCGAATATCAATGCAAATTAAGTTCAAATATCTGATTGCCCAAAGTTTAGTTGAGAAATTAATAAGTTGTTAGTAAATGAAATATTGATATCAACAATTATATACACAGCGATGGTTACAGACATGCCAGGATTAGTGGGGCGTCGATATTACACTTAATAACAACTATAGGGTTAAATCGTTGATTGGTTGTTATTCTATTTAACTTGGAATCTTTGTTTTCCACAATTAGCTTGGGCAGCGAGCTATTTTAGAATAATTTTGATATATGACGTAGGCATCGATCTATGGGAAAGATTGATTCTAGATTGTTTTATGTTTTTATAATGTTGTAATAACAAAGACATTGACCCAAATTAGGGAGTGAAATGCAGATCTATTTTATGCAATAATTCATAGCCAAAAATAAAAAAGAGTCGATTTAGATCGAATTTTCCACAGATCCATTTTATGCTTGTGAATCACGAACCCAGAATTAGTGTCAATGTATATTTCGTGTCTAGTTATGGCTAGGGGGGAAGGGGGGCATCTATGGTCTTTGACAGATAAAATCGCCTTACTTTACTACCCAGTTGAAAATAAACATTAAATTCACCATGTTTAAAAGTAGAAATCATGGGTCACTATAGCGATTGGCGTCATTGGAAAACCACAAAGGGAGGAATGTTGATAGAAGTTGTTGCAAATTATTAACTAGTACTTAATACTTGGACGTTGCAGTAATAAGTATGTTGGTGTTGCTTTATATAGGATCTGACATGCATTTTGATGTTTTTCCAAAACCAAACTTTCTATCTACAAACCCAAATCAAGGTCCCCATATGTTGAGTCCCCTGCTTGTGTTTTAAGTATCATAATTTTATTGTTGTATATAAATAAGGATTCTGGCACTATTCTAAAATATATGTTAGATGTTTCACATCCATGGCTTATAAGGAAAAGAATCTAGTTGTTAATCATGGATGAAAGTGTGGCATCCTCAAATTTGGGATAAGGCATGGTCATGTTCAAATGAAAGATATATATATATATATATAAAAGATTTATATATTTAAAAAGAGAGATTTATAATATAAACCACACATCGTAGTTTATGGGGGATAAAACACTAAAAATATGTGTGTTTATCTTTACTTTTGATACAGGATATCAATTCTCAGTTATGCTTCACTAGTTGTGCATTAAGATATACTCGGCAAAAACAATCATTTTTCTCAAGTAATGATATGTCTATTTTCAGTATGGTTGTAAGCATAGAGTGTAGTGTTATTCTTACACCATAAACATTTAAATTAAAATGTAAGAACTCTTATAAAGATTTCAAATTGTCTAGCTCGGGTGTTAGATCTTTATCGTTATGTACATGGTGGAATTAAACTCATAAAATTCTATTTTGGTATAAGTTTAATCGAAGGTGTTATCTAAGGCTTATATATCAAGAAACTTTTACCAGTGTAAATAAGACTAGCGGAAGGTAGAAAACCCATCAAGTGTTTATCATGATAGGTACAAGTAGCTTATCATAATATAATTTATGAGTTAGAGATATGTGATATAAAAAAAATTACATTATAATAAGCTACAGGTTGCTGAATGTGAGAATTTAAGGTGAATATCCTTGTTAGTGTATTTAAAATCAGAGAGACATATTTTAACGATTATAATCCTTAGATGGAGTATTAACTGAATTAAAAGAGTTACTTAAAAATAATTTAGAGAATGGTTGCTTATAAACTTGTAAATGTTATACCAATGCTAGACTAGATTTTGTATGTTTTAGAAAATGAAGTTCTAACTGTTCTCGCTGCTAATTATAAATGTGTGTTTCTATGAATTTACGACTATTTTATTAGCTTATTTTCGAGGCTTAGTAGTTTTGCTTAAAAACACTAAACCGTGATTTAGTAATTGCATAGCATTAGAGTACCTACATGTGGTACATATTATGATGCACAAGTGCTCGTATATAAGAATTATACCTATAATTCAATAGATGAATTTAGATCATTAAGTTTTTTAAGAATCAGAAACTATAACCTTTAGAACAGTCTTCTAAAAATAAAAATAAATTATTGGAATGAAAGATCATAACGGGTTTATGAATTCTCTATTTCTCTGTAAATGGTTGATTGTCTGAGTTTATATATATTATGTATTGAATACTTGTGTGTGGCACATATTACGTAGATGTTAATATGTTTTAATAGATGGTCATATTTAGTAGGGAACAATGCATCGTGATGTGTGCTTATATGTTGTATTTTTTTGAATGTTAATATGGAGTTAGAATTAAGGTATACTCGGGTGGTATAGCTCTGTACTTATTTAAGTGATATTATATGCGTGTTTTGCTTGATTCTTGAAATGATAAGTTTGGATTATGTGTTATTATGTAGTTGAGAACTTATAATAATATGGGATATCATAAGGTACTACATTATAAAAGTATGTTATACCCGAATGGTATATATTGTAATTATTATGTCTAAACTCATATCCACATTTGACTATTTTACTATATACACGTTGGTTATTGTTGTGGATAGTGTGTTTTGTAACAATTGATAAGAAATTGTGTATGTGTGTAAGCAACCCTTGAAAGTTTAATGAATGTTCTATCGGTATGTTATTATGTTCCGTGAGAACTATGGCTTGATTCATTATATATAGTTATTTGTATAGATGCTTATGTTTCCATGATTTTAAGACTACTTTATATGATTGTTTTCGGGAGACTACTTTATATGATAGTGTGTTTTGTAACAATTGATAAGAAATTGTGTATGTGTGTATGCAACCCTTGAAAGTTTAATGAATGTTCTATCGGTATGTTATTATGTTCCGTGGGAACTATGGCTTGATTCATTATATATAGTTATTTGTATAGATGCTTATGTTTCCATGATTTTAAGACTACTTTATACTATATTTCAAGAAATGCCAAATCATTTGCATTATAACCTACTCTTAGGTAGACCTTCGAATCATGATATGAAAGATGTACCATCCACCTTACATCGGTGCTTAAAATTTGTGCATGAGGGATGTTTGCATACATGTCCAATGGTTAATCCATCTTTCAAGCATTACAATGCAACAAAACCTAGTGATGGGTGCATACAAAAATCTAACTCTCATTCCTGCATAATACCTCCATTACAGGGGATCCCAGTGGAACATGAACTTGGACAGTTGTACAAAGCTATTGATAATGAGTCAACTCCAAATATATCACTCAATCAATAGACAATAAAAGAGTAATTGCATACATCTGAAGCAAAATAGGGTAACATACCAAATCTTCCTTTTTAGGTCAATATAGAGGATCCTAATAGAATATTTAGGTCAATACAGAGGATCCTAATAAAATATTTATGGAGGATGATAATGAAATACCTACGAACATAGATGACTAGCTATCTCATCTAAACTTTACACATGTAAGTCCAAGACAGTATTGAGATCATTCAAACATGGTGTGCACCAATAAATTACCAAGTTTCCCCTATACACAATTAGAGTTAAACGGAAGACACTTCTTCCAAATCACCATGAGGATATACATGTAAATGATTATTACAATGTCAATTCGCAACAAAACCCTCTCAAAATAAGTGTTTCATTGAAACAATAGTTTGTAAAATCTAGTAGGACTCGATCACAAGAGGCATTACACATTGCACATTGTATCAATGACGAATATCCAATTTTAATGTAAAATTAAGTTAACTTAGAAATCAAGAAAACAAAACCTTCCACATACCATGATATCACATTGCAAGTTGTAGACACTCCATTTTGACCACTTCCGTGTCTAAACTGCGTTCGGAATGACTTTCCACAATCACACACAAATTTGATCGAAAATTGCTATTGAATTGAAATTACCTACACAATTGTTGTTTTAATCCGAAATCGTAGCAACACATCCCTAATTGAGACAATGGATTGTATTGCAACATTTATCTTATCTAATACAACCTGACTTAAATCAACCCTTTACAAGTGTCTTCACAGGGCAATTAAGTGAATACTTGATTAATAAATAAACATTGCAAATTTTGTCATTCTACTAATTGTCAGTGACTGCCAATTAATCACCTTGATTAATTAGTCGAATCATTCCTCTAACAAGGAATTCCAAGGATTTGGACTTATCTATTTCCATAAAGCAGAAGTGTTTTATTACCTCACATTGTTGATGTCACTTAAGGAAGTCAATGAAAAAAAGGAGTGCAAGCAAATGCTTACACCCTTTACACACTCTTCCTCTTACACATCTCTTACACACTCCAAACAGACTAATCACAACACTTTCCTTCCAAATCTCTTCCACTCCAAAAAGGCCTTAAATAGCATCTCTTACATACTCTATGTGTGTGATCATGAATTTGAGGATTCATTCTCCACCCTCCATTTGGAGATGAGATCAATGGTTCACAATCATTTCAATAGTCTATAATTTGAAGGTTCATCCTCCATTATAGACAAACTTCTTCATACAAACTTACTCTACCAAATTATACAAGGAGCTTCAACATTCTCATACCAAGTCAAGCCAAAAATCAAGTGTAAACAAAGAGAAATGTTGTTTGCATATGGTATCAAGCATTGTCAATGACTCCATAGCCTACAAACTGAGCTCAACCTCTTCAAACTAGGTCTCAAGCAAATCTTCTACAAAGGTATAAACATTGTTTTTATCTTCTAATGTGCATTTCTTGTTTGTTTTCCATATAGCTCAACTTATGGATTAGACTTGAGATGTTAGTTCTCCAAGTTCGTTTTGATTTCATTCACTAACGAATTGACTAACCTCTTTCAGATTCATAATCTACACAAGCAACTAATGTACAAACTAAACTAAGTGTTATTTTAAAAATGTTACTTGACAAGAATTCAATCATTTTGTTTCTCACATCAAAACATTAAATCATATTGTTGTTATCATATAATAACTAGACATGGAACAAAAAATTGTGATGCGTTACAACTATTTAGAAGTTTAAGGATTGAGACATTATTACAATAGTACACTTACAAACAAATCCTATTTAGAATAAGACTAAATTAGTTTCACAATATACTAATAAGTTTGTTCTTCTTGCCCCTCAATGTAGGAAATTTACATGGTTATCAAAATCTCCTCGTAACATATTACAAAAGCTACTTGAGGGTAATCTCATTATCTCTCACCCCAGAATTGGAGGTTGATATGACAAACACATAACTTAAAGGGTTCAATATCAATGCATATATGATTTGTATTTATACACATGATGCTTTTTTTATTTATACATATGATGTTTTTTTATTTATACAAATAAAGTGTTTTTTATTTATACGTACCAAGTGTTTTTTTATTTATACATATGATGTTTTTCTTATTTATACATCCTATTTAGAACAAGATTAAATTAGTTTCACAATATACTAATAGGTTTGTTCTTCTTGCCCCTCAATGTAGGAAATTTACATGGTTATCAAAATCTCCTCATAACATATTATAAAAGCTACTTGAAGGTAATCTCATATCTCTCATCCCAAAATTGGAGGTTGATATGACAAAGACATAACCTAAGGGGTTCGATATCAATGCATATTGTGATTAGCATAGATGCACAAAACATCCTACTAATGGATGTCATGGTTTGAGATATAAGATACAAGATTTAATTGAGAACAAAATTGTTGAAATTAATGATCTTAATACATCTATGAATGATTTATTTCTAGTACCTAGAGCACAGGAAACTGTGACTAATCTTGATTATGATGACAATGCAAAATATTTTATAGCACATGATCATTTCTCGGATTTGGATAGCGATATACATGTTACTCATTGCCCAAAGCTTGTGACATTCACACCAATTGATACAAAACCTAAATGTGAGCATTCTTTATAGTAGCGACATGTTTTCAAATTCAAAAATACAAAAACAAATGATGCTCAAAAAAATACAAAACTAAGACCTATACATGACATACTTTGCTAGTATACATGATTAATTGATGTTATTTATCATATACATCATGAATTATATATTCATTTTCTACACATGGTTTTCACGGTATACATGAATGGGATGCACGACATACATGTAACATATAATACATAGGCATACAAATGTGTCACATTCTTTATAGCGAGGGACAACTTTTCTATATTGGCGTCAAGCCTACACTGAAGGTATCTTTACAAACTTATCAGGTTCTATCTTTTTATATCAATCCATTGATCAAGTAAATTTCTATATATGACTTGTTATTTTTCATAGTGTCTATAATGCTATTTTATATGGTAATTGTGTTTTGTTATATTGGATAATGACATTTATTAATTATGCAAACTAGCATTGTTTAATCTACACGTGATTGTATGTTTATGATTATTACATTGTGTGATCATTGATGTGTCTATGAGTGCATTGATTGTCTTGTAACACATGCATCAGTTGTGTCAGAAGATCATTTAATCCATGTCATGGCCATGTTGTTCATGTCAACTCAAAGTCGTGTTGTGCTCAATGATTATGTGTTTCATGACCATGATAGCGTGTGTGTATGTGTAAGTGAATGCATACATGTTTTATCAAAATTTGAAATAATAAGTGAATTACCCTAATTCAGATAAATTGAATGGAAGAAAGCAAAAAGTTGTAGTGTTTCATGACCATGATAGGGTGTGTGTGTGTAAGTGAATGCATACATGTTTTATCAAAATTTGAAATAATAAGTGAATTACCGTAATTCAAATAAATCGAATGGAAGAAAGCAAAAATTTGTAAATTAACTTACAAGCCAAATGAAAGTAAGCTACTAAATTTGACAAAGTGCAATCAAATGAAAGAAAGTTAACTATGAACAAAGTGACAAACTTAGTTGCTTCTCCATGTGTTGACTGTGTGAAACTGAACAAACGCTAGAATTGACTAACATAAGCTAATTTTGTAAGTGCACAAAAACTGTGACTGAAACTAGTAAAGGTCAAAGTCTTCCAACTGGGTCAGGATCGACTACCACTATTGAGTTGAATTGGTCGATCTCGACCTCTACTGAAAATCAAGAAACTTGAGCCATGATTGTTTGCGACAACTTAAATTATGTCTATACATAGATTTGACCTTTAGAAGTGTGTGGAAACCCTGCAAATAGCTTCTCCAAGTTTGAAACCCTAATAGGTGATGCAGAGCATACACCAGAAACTCTCTCATTCAAAGTCTTCCCTCAAAATGCACTTCTTGAACAATGGTTTACCACTTCTTGTTAAGGGTTATCTTGTACATTCATCATGCAAGAAACTAAGATTCACTTAATGGCCTTATGGTTTCAATTGTCTTGATCTTGCTTATAAGGGTTTCTTAAATCCTCTCTTCTCAAACACCAACTATGCCACACTTCCAAGTCTCAACTCCTTCCTTTTCTCAACTCTGCACAAACTACACACAATGCTTGTAGCCCTATTGTTAGGGTTTCTTGCTTTGTATTGATCTGTACCACGGAATTTTGGAAAACAAATCAGCTTCACAAATACCCTCTATGGCCTTGCTGCTATACACAAAGTTTCATGGCTTAGTTCATAACACAAGTCATGTTTTTACTCCTTTTTATGATTCTGGTTAGGCCTATTCTGCCTAAGCAAATACACAATGACCTATAACTCATACATCAAAGGTCATACACTTCTAAAATCTTCAAAATATGTTAGCAAACACTGCCATGCAAATAATATCCAAAATCTGGGCTTTTTCACTGGTAGATTCAATTTATACAAGCATTTTTCTTACTAAACCCTAGAAACAGGTTTATAACTGTCTGTATGTACCCGAGACGGTTTTAAAATGGATTTCACACATTATAAAAGGTTTCAAACGACTGTGAGAGATTCTTTTGGTCTATTATGACCTCATGCAACTTATACAAGCATTGGTTTCCACTTTTCTATCCACTGTTATACCATTCCACATCAAGATATACTTGACTGTGCTAAACAAATGATTGTCTACAGGCCTAGACTCCTGTATAGGTGAATAACACGCTTTGCAAAGCAACCAAAGTCTCAAAGAAGCTTCAAATACAAACAAGAACTTACCTTAGCATATCAAGACTAATGAGAATTCATTCCAAATCTATTCCTTGGCTCAGAGCAAACATACAGTCCAATCTTCCAAAGCATACTACAGGAAACATGGGTCAGTCTTTGGGATATGTGATTAATAAGATTTCTTTGTTATTTATAGATCTTATAACCTCAAGCCACACCCAGTCCACCCTAAGGAACGTGTAACACAACCTGTCAACCTCAATTAAGAACCATCTTGATAAGCACACTCTACAAATAGAGACATTTACACAACAAACAATGATTTGTATATAAATGTCTAAATACCGGATGGTTGATTATTGTTCCTTGCTACTATAATCTCAAAACACATTCATCAATCCTTCAAGAACATTTAACACAATTATCACAATCCATTTGATTATCAACCTTGGAAAACACAATTTGCAACAAAACCAAACAACTCATGAACATAGATCTGTTTCTGCAGACTCTAGAATAAGATCTTTTTTTTCATTCCTTGGAGCAAATCTTCACAAAACAAACATCCAATAGCCTTCAAGCACACTTGGAAACAATTCCAATCTCATTCTTTCATCAACAAAACACATGCAATCAGCAGCAAAAGCAATGACCTCAAAACAAGGGTCTCTGTTAATTTTTTCAACAGAGGTTACCAAAATATCCAAACTCCTTTCATACAAAACTTTTCAATATGTTCATCTACCTTGAATGGAATATCAATCTACCACTACCAAAATTGACTCCTAACTCCTAAAAGGATGCATAACTACTTCTTGGCTCCCTTTCCTTAGAGAGGTCTTTTTTTTTTGTTACATTGGATTGTCTTGATTTTTACACAATATAAGGTACTAGAACCATAACAATAGATTAAAGAACATCTTTTTGGGTCTCTTACAATGCCAAAACCCTTAGACACGTTTGTTATATCTTGCCACCTTCACAAATGCATAAAAGTCCTTAAAAAGGCCTAACAAGATTCAAATTCTTCAAAAGAAGTTTTTGGCGGAAAAAGCCAAAATTCAAATTTTATGCACCTTTCGACTATCTAGACTCCACCTTAGGACAACTTAAGACCTCTAGAACCTATTAGACACCAAACAGACTATCTTAAGACAAAATGAATCAACTTTAGGGTCTTTATAGGATGCCCCTGCATCATACTACCAAGCTGAAAAGAAATGTTTGACATAGGTGTTTGTTGATGCACTTGGTGTATGCCCCTGTTTGACTACTATGAACCTCCTTATAGAAAGTATCTACTCCTATTTGCCTCTCCTAGAGGTGAACATGTTCTTGGACCCCACAATTAGGCCTTCTTTGATTCATCTTCATGAATAGTAGACATGCACATGAAACAAAATTGTTAAGAGAATCATAATTGTTGTCATCTTCTTTTTGCCTTGCAAGTATATACCACTCTTCCTCCTCTACAAACTGATCCACCTTTTCCTTCTTTCCATAAGCAACTCCTACAAATATAAAGTCTTATTCTTTCATCCATGCTCTTTGTTTTGTCCCCTTCAACTCACATACAACATGTTCTTGGTCGTTCACCATTATGATTGCTCTTTATCTCTTGCATATGCAAAGGTTGTATGTTCATTTTCACTATTCCATCTCCTTGATTTGGCATTCTGCCATGATTATCTTGTAAATCACTTGACTATCTCTCATGGCCCTGCTGCATATTTGCTCAACTCTTTGACATTCCTTTCTTGTTCAAGACTCTCTTTCAAGCATTTGAGTTTATCTACCATTCCTTCTTTCACTGTCACAATCACCTTTCTTGCCTCACCTAAAGCACTCAAAATGATTGACATGCTTACTCCAATATGCAATTCTTGCCCAAATGCATGATTAAATCTAAAAAATGGAACTACTAGCTTGATATGATATGTTTGTTGCTTCTTTCTTTTCTTCCAATCCCTGAAATGTTTCTTAAGTCTCATTTTGTCAACTTGTTCTATTGCCCTTGTCTTTTGTTGTCTTCTTTCAACCCCATGCAAACCTTCTAAAAACAAGATAGAACAAAACAAATCAGCACCTTGCTTGAAATGACTTACTTCTTCATGTTGCTTCCAAATCTCTCCTCTTCTTTGAATGATTGTCACAACCTTATACATCTCCTTTGCTTGAGTTTGTGATTCCCTTTTAGCACGCTTTCTCTCATTTAACCGTTGTACTTGATCATTCCAGCCACTTGCAATTCATATTTATGTTTTGAATGTAAATGTAGAACTATGTTCCAATATGTGAGGTGTTCCACCATTTGAACTTTGTCATGATTGAAAACTGTTGTCCTTATCACCTCCAAAATATGAGGCTTTCTCAATCTACATTGGTTTTGACTCTCACCATCTTGTCTGGTTATTACTCCTTCAAACAACAAACAATACACATGTTCATGTAAATCAATGTATAAGGGTTGTATGTCTTTAGTCTCATACCTTATCTCACCATGCAATGTATTCTTCATCCTTAACAGTCCTTTAAAGATTGTTGTCAATGCTTCACATGTCTTTGTCCTAGTGTTTTGATGTTGTTTTATCAAATCAACCTGCAACTTCCTCCTTGTTTCACCATCATCAATCTCCCATATGTCATCTTTAAACATGATGACCTTGTCAACTCTTAAAACTTGAACAACCTGAAAATCTTTACCATACTTTTCCATGGCTAAATACTTGTCTTGATCCTGATTTCTCCTCACATCACCTTTGTATTCTGCAGATCCACCACTATGCAAAGAGTCAACACAACAAGCATAAACTTCAAAAGCTTGCATAAATGTACCTTGAGCATCCTCTTCTCCTTTCATTTGCATGTCTAGTCCTTTGACAATCTTTTCTTGTCCTTTCATTTTCATAGCTTTGTATTGATCTTCATCATGTTGCCCATCTTCTTGATGTGGTCTCTTACATTCTCGCCACTTCTAACTTGCAGGATCACTCTCACTTACACACAAGAATACAAATTCATCAATTAAATTGTCACTTCTTTGAGTGTTACATATACCTTCTCCCATTCATCCTTTGCTTGATAATTGATGTGGTATGGAGTTTTCTCATTTAAGATGCTCCCAACTACTTCTTTGGATTGTCAAGTCATCGCTGAACTATCATTGTTGCTTTCATCTTCATAGAGATTCTCTTTGTTACATGTTTGCTCTTTCTTCACATGGAACTCTAGTGATTCTTGACCTTGCATTCTTATGTCTAACTTGTCCTCAATCTTTGTTTTCAACTGTAAGTTAAACATTTCCAATGTACAATGCATCTCCTCTCTTATCTTGTTCCTTGGTACTAGTTTGATTCTTTTGGCAGGGTTTTCCTTCCTTATGTTGCACCTCTTGATGAGTTTTTGGCTGTATAGAATCAGTGTTGTCTTCCTTTACCACAAATGCTTCCCTCTTCTTTGATTCCAAGACTTGGTTGGTGGCTGCCCTTGTGTAACCTGCATTAACACCACAAAACATATTGTTAGAATTAAAATTGGGAGCCTTCATGGCTCTCTTTTGTGCTTCTTTCTTGGACTCTTCATTGTCCAATTTCTTCTGTTGCTTAGTGTCATTCCCAAGCCACTCCTTGTCCATTTCAGCTGCAATTTCTACCCCTCTTCTTTTGGTATATTCTTCACTCTTACTCTTCATGTTATCTACCAATGTCGTCTCACAAAGATCACTTCTTCTAGGCAACTTAGTGACCTTGTCCAACAATTTTTTCTCTTGTTGGTCATCTTCCATGTCCAACTTTGTGGACTCATACCTCTCCATGCTCACCATTTCAAGACAAATTGTCTTTTCTTCCTTCTTAGGGGCTTTGATCAAGTTCAAACTCTCCATAACTTTACCAAAGTCCGTTTAGTTGCCATCAACATTACTCTTTTCCAGTCTTCCTACATCACCTTTCAAAGGTAAAAAAAACATGTGTGATCCCATCTTTCTTTATTGTGTAAGTATTTGCTTGCCCATCATGAACAGCCCTCCTATCAAATTGTCATGGCATCCTTAACAATAAATGGCAAACATCCATGGGCATTATGTCACACAAAACTCTATCCTTATAACTATATATATGAAATTCAACCAAACTTCGCTCAATTACCATGATTTGATGTCCTTCTTGAACCTATGTTACCTCATAAGGACGTGGATAAGCCATCCTCTTCAATCCCAGCTTTTGTACCATCTTCAAAGATACAATATTGTTTGTACTTCCTCCATCAACCACCACCTTGTAGCACTTTCCCTTTGCTTTACAACAACTCATAAACAAGCTTCTCTTTTGTACTGGGTCTTTGACTTGCTTCCTCTGTTGCAATAAGATTCTCCTCATGAGTGAAGACTCATTTATTTCTTGCCTTTTGTCCTCATTCACTTCTTTTGTACTCTGTTGTTGCATATTTCTATCAATATTTAATGGACACTTTGTTGATGTATGTCCCTCTCTATGGCAATGCCAACATTGTCCTTGAAAATGTTGTCTTGGTCCACTTCTCATATGACCATCTCTTTTTAATCTGCCATCTGCAAATGATCTGACCTCCCATGCATGGTGTTGTACTCCCATGCCATCTTCTTGAACTGTTGCTACATGCATTTGTGGTCTTTTTTGAACCACTTATTCATTTTCTCTCTCATTTATCTTTGGCTGCAAAGATACTACTTGACCTTGTTGACTGTTATTCCCTTCTCTCTCTATTACTGCTCTTTGTACTCTCTCTTTGAGAGCATCCTCAATAGCCCCCATCCTTATGACCAATGGGGCAATCAACTGTGTTACTTGGTCTATCATATTCTTGACCAAATCTTCTTGATCCCTATAGAACACTATTCTTGGTTCCATGTCCTGCAATGCACCTCAAAGCACATGATGTTAATCCTTTCACAATCCACTAGGAACTTTTACTCGCTCTGATTCCAAAATGATGCAGAGCATACACCAGATACTATCTCATTCAAAGTCTTCCCTCAAAATGCACTTCTTGAACAATGGTTTACCACTTCTTGTTAAGGGTTATCTTATACATTCATCATGCAAGAAACTGAGATTCAATTACTGACCTTATGGTTTCAATTGTCTTGATCTTGCTTATAAGGGTCTCTTTAACCCTCTCTTCTCAATCACCAACTCTGCCACACTTCCAAGTCTCAACTCCTTCCTTTTCTCAACTCTGCATAAACTATACATAGTCCTTGTAGCCCTATTTTTAGGGTTTCTTGATTTGTACAGATCCATACCACGGAATTTTGGATAACAAATCACTTTCACAAATACCCTCTATGGCCTTGTTGCTATACACAAAGTTTCATGGCTTAGTTCATAACACAAGTCATGTTTTTACTCCTTTTTATGATTCTGGTTAGGCCTATTAGGCCTGTTCTGCGTAAACAAATACACAATGACCTATAACTCGTACATCAAAGGCCATACACTTCTAAAATCTTCAAAATCTGTTAGCAAACACTACCATGTAACTAATATCCAAAATCTGGCTTTTTTCACTGGTAGAATCAATGTATACAAGTGTTTTTCTTACTAAACCCTAGAAACAGGTTTAAAAATGAATGTCATGTATTATAAAAGGTTTCAAATGACTGTGAGAGATTCTTCTGGTCTGTCATGACCCCATGCAACTTATACAAGCATTGGTTTCCACTTTTCTATCCAATGTTATACCCTTATAATTGGTTGTATGTACCCAAGATGGTTTAAAAATGGATTTTATGCATTCTAAAAGGTTTCAAACCACTGTGAGAGATTCTTTTGGTCTGTCATGACCTCATGCAACTTATACAAGCATTGGTTTCCACTTTTCTATCCACCGTTATACCATCCCACATAAAGATATACTTGACTGTGCTAAACAAATGATTGTCTACAGGGCTAGACCCCTGTATAGGTGAATAACACGCTTTGCAAAGCAACCAAAGTCTCAAAGAAGCTTCAAATACAAACAAGAACTTACCTTAGCATATCAAGACTAATGAGAATTCATTCCAAATCTATTCCTTGGCTCAGAGCAAACGTACAGTCCAATCTTCCAAAGCATACTACAGGAAACATGGGTCAGTCTTTGGGATATATGTGATTAATAAGATTTCTTTGTTATTTATAGATCTTATAACCTCAAGCCACACCCAGTCCACCCTAAGGAACGTGTAACACAACCTGTCAACCTCAATTAAGAACCATCTTGATAAGCACACTCTACAAATAGAGACATTTACACAACAAACAATGATTTGTATATAAATGTCTAAATACCGGATGGTTGATTATTGTTCCTTGCTACTATAATCTCAAAACACATTCATCAATCCTTCAAGAACATTTAACACAATTATCACAATCCATTTGATTATCAACCTTGGAAAACACAGTTTGCAACAAAACCATACAACTCATGAACAGGGATCTGTTTCTGCAGACTCTAGAATAAGCTGTTTTTTTTTTTCCATTCCTTGGAGCAAATCTTCACAAAACAAATATCCATTAGCCTTCAAGCACACTTGGAAACAATTCCAATCTCATTCTTTCATCAACAAAACACATGCAATCAGCAACAAAAGCAATGACCTCAAAACAAGGGTCTAAGTTAATTCTTTCAACAAAGGTTACCAAAATATCCAAACTCCTTTCATACAAAACTTGTCAATACATTCATCTACCTCGAATGGAATATCAATCTACCACTACCAAAACTGACTCCTAACTCCTAAAAAGAAGCATAACTACTTCTTGGCTCCTTTTCCTCGAAGAGGTCTTTTTTTGGTGTTACATTGCATTGTCTTGATTTTTACACAATATAAGGTACCTAGAACCATAACAATAGATTAAAGAACATCTGTATGGACCTCTTACAATGTCAAAACCCTTGACACGTTTGTCATATCTTGCCACCTTCACAAATGCATAAAAGTCCTTAACAATGCCTAACAAGATTCAAATTCTTCAAAATGAGTTTTTGGCAAGAAAAGCCAAAATTCAAATTTTATACACCTTTGGACTATCTAGACTCCACCTTAAGACAACTTAAGACCTCTAGAACCTATTAGACACCAAATAAACTATCTCAAGACAAAATGAATCAACTTTGGGGTCCTTATAGGATGCCCCTACATCAATAGGACTTGCAATAACTGAAACCTATAAATAGAAAGGAAAAAATTAATAGATTGAACTAACCCTAAACGCCCCCATGATGATTGAACACTGCGTATGCATCCAATACTCTGAAGAGAAAATCAAATCCACGTAGTTCTTCCACTTATAATGTTTTGTGTAATCGTGCTCCTTTAATTACATGAATGCATCTAGAAATGACTTGAATACTTGATCATGTTTTGATTTGGCTTGAATAAAACAAGGTTTGAACTTGGGTAAGAACTGTTTTAAGTGATCAAAATCAAAATTGGAAAGAATAGAGAAGCTTCTTTGTATTGAAATTTTCAAGTGGTAAAATAAGTTAAGTGTGCTTTTATAACAATCCAGAAAGAGAAAACTTCACAATACCCATCCTAAAAATATGGATCAATATGTATGGAAGGGTTCAAATTTTAAACGTAACTAGTAGAAATATTAAAGTCATGGTCCATAAGGGTCAAGGTCAACTATCACTATTGACCCAACCGATCAAAACGTGAATTTCAAAAACTAGAATATCCGTACAAATACTTAGAGGGGTTTTTAACCATTAGAACATTTTTTTAAATGTCAGATAGCAATTTAGAAAAGAAATAGGTCCATATAAGTGCTTAGTATAGATTGGGGTAGCAAAATAAGCACAGATTAAGTGTTCAAGTCAATTAAAGTGAAATAAGACCAAAACTGACATTATCAAATATTTGTGACCAAATTTAAGTACGTACAATATATCAATGTTGTTAAGCTTGGTGTCGTTATTTCTATCACATACATTTTTATTGTATGTGATGCCATGATTTTTATCATGCATCTATTGTGATGTTTATTATTATACGTCTAATTGATATATCGACTTGATATAACACTTGTATGCCCATTGCCTTGGATTACATGTTTCTTACGTACTTGAATGATTAAATATTTATCTGACAACATATATTATTATGTTTGTATACATACTTTACATGATTATTCATAAGTGACACCCCTCATATCAAAATGCGAACATATATAGGAATTGAAGAAACAATCAGTTACAATAAAAAATTACCACAATAGAATGAGCCCATGAACTAAAAAAGTGACCAAGACAAACTAACAAAAGAATAGAAACCATTAAAATGGGTACAAACATAAATAGCCAAGCATAGGGGACCCAAAATAAAAAAACTACTAAATATCCAAGTTAACAAGTATTTATAGGTGGAAAGATAATTGGAGATACACTTGGCCCAATGCTCCGAGCCGGAGATAAGGAGATCTAGAAGGACTGTGACCTGGAGTAAAAGTGGATGCATGACGCATGCTATGTGAATGAAGTCCTACAAGAGGAGACAATCATGAGAGGAAATGGAGACCTTGCCCTAAGAATCTCACATGTTGTGCACATTAACAAATTTTGCCCCTGGTGGAGAGCACCTTGCCCTTAATGAGCATGCACATGGATATTGCCCAGGTGAGCGAGCCTTCCCCTTAATGAGAATGCACACGAATATCGCCCAAGTGAGCAGGCTCTTCAAACTATAGCGCTTTCAAATCTACCTTTTAAAAACAAACTGCAATAAATACACGTTTCTATTTTCCTATTTACTTATGTTTAGTGTATGGCGTTAAGGAGTAGCAGTGACTTCGGAGTCGGTTTTGGCAAGAAATAGTACTAAATTTTTGATTTAACTGCTTATTATCATTTGACTTAGAAAATCGTGCCGAGCACAAGGAGGCCATGGGTTAGCCTAAGCAGCAGCGAGGCCTGCTACAAAGCCCAGTATGAGCAAGCCCAAGGCACCCTCGAGCACGCTCTTGGCCAATTTTTTGACCCATGTGTGCAGCACTTCAAAGGATACCTTAGTTAATATTTGATCAGCAAAAGATATCAGCTACAGCATTCTGGTCCTTAGAAACAAAATGTACAAAAACAAGAAAATATTTATGTCATGCTCACTCCAATATTCACAACAAAATTAAGTAGTTTTAGACATTCGATACTTGACTTCTATTAGGATCGAACTATCTATAACAAGGCAAAGAAACTATGTTACCCAGAAGCAGTTTCTAGTACGCCGGAATACATTTCCGGGATTTGAAAACCTGACCGAGACGTCTACAGAAACTTGCTGAAGTTTTCAGACAGTTGGAGACCAACATTCATCTTCCTTTTTTAAATTTCTTGACAGAAAAGAAAAACACAACACAATAAAGATGAGGAGGGAAGACGCAGCCCCTGATCCCTAAAGTACTAAACCCTGAACCCAACAGGTAAAGAACCAAAAGATTCCCATTTCACACAGTTCGGAGCTTGGAGCTTGTGGGCAGCTGCTGCACTTGATTTTTTGGACAACAGGAAGCTTTATGGCAAGCAGCAGCAAAATCGTTTAGAAGCAGCAAGAAGTTTTTGGATAGCAAGGTGAATAATATTTTGGATAAAAATGTGAAGAATATCTTAAAGGCCTGATTGAAGAATGTCAGTATTTGTTAGTCCCAGGACCAAACCATTGTCATCCACTCCAACCTTGGATATGATAGAAGTGCTTCTCTTTCTGTGGATCCATCAACACCACATTTGAAGTTATGAACATGAAATTTTTTACCTATGAGTAATGAAGTGTTTTTGCCTGTATTCATCTGTCACGTGATGTGGAGAAATCTAAATTTATGAATTTATAAGTTTAGAATAATTACATTAAAATTTGTTGTTTCAAAATTGACATTTATGGATTTGATTCTTCAATCTCAATTAGCATTCTTGATTTAGTCTCTATCATTTAATTATTAATGTTTATTTTTAAATTGCCTTGTAGTTTCGCAAAACCATTTGCTATTTCCGAAACCAGGAATCTGTGTAACATAATAGACTATCTAATGGCGAACTTATTGCACTAAATTATAACAAAGTCAACCCATAAAGAGCAGTCTTAGGTGTGAATAAAACGTGTCTTTGAATTCTTCAGATGTTAAGGTAGTAAGAAGCAAGAAGGAAAAAAAGTATGAATAGTTTGAATTTTGAAAGATTCCATCAAAAGTTATGTACAGGACACAAGCTGAAATGTAGAATAGATACAGAGCTGAAACCCTTTAAAAGATTGCCATACGAAAAAATCATCGCCAAAGGATTTTAAGAAGTTGAAGAAGATATAAACTTTAGTGAATTTTGAAAATAATCGAACCAGATTTCTCTGGAATCTATTTTCAATGGACATATCTGCTGAAAATGATCATTTCACAAAAGGATGATTCAGGAGCTCACTTGTGGATGGCCTATCTGCAGGCTCCACTCGTAGACATAGTTGTATAAAATCCTTAGCATCTCTAGACAATTTACTAGGAAAAGGTGGCAGTTCCCCACGTCCAATTTTATACACGGCTTGTTTCTGTCAAATCATCAAAAAGCGGCCATTTCCATCATACCAATTGCCAACTAATATTCAAATACAAACTCAAATGGTTTCATTTGTACTAATGATTGCACCATATACATTTTCTCATTTTTTAAAATTATAAGCATTTGTAGTTTTTCAACAAACCAGTATTATAATATTTGTTTGCACTAAGAATCGTACTTCTATTGCCAAAAGCATGCTTTCTTTAGAGAAAGAAACAAATATTGTTGTGTCAACAGTTAAAATCACATTTCCACCAATGACAGGCACTTGTATAGCAACTCTAATCCGACAAAGTGGGTTATTGATCAAAACTCAACACAACATTATCACAGCTTGAATTTTAGTTGGGCCTCTTAACAAAATTCCAGGCAAACCTAAAAAAGAAGTGGAAAACAATCAGAGAGTAGAGTCATTAATTTTTTAAAGCATGGTACTAGCTTCTAAAAACAAAGCTGAATTTATGGCCCTGATTAAAAAGCTAAATTTAAATTTGGAAAGAGATGCATAAACCACTTGTTGAATCAACTTAAAGTTCGTAGAAGAGGATCAATGATACGATGGAGGATGAATAATTTCTTATCCATTACATAAGATCTCCAATTTAAATAATGTTGGAGTGCTACAAAAAGTTGAACCCAATGGTTATGTTAGAAGAAGATTGCCCTCCTACCTGTTAATCTTCAAACAAACATGGTACAGAAATATCCTTTGTAACAATTCCTATTGTAAAAAGGTATCATATAGGGTTAAAATGAAATATTTTCCAAACTCCACCCATAGGTCAGTAAATAATGCATAATGAATTAGTGGCTGCTGCTACTCAATCCATCTGTGTTAGAGGCAATTAACTAAGTCATTAAGTGAAGGTTATAAGGGCTCAAGTCATTTGAGTTTAAGATCGCATTGATGGCTCAGAGTATTATTTGGAGGGTCACCGCCTTTGTTCATCAAGACTTGACATAAAAGAATCGACCAATGTAACATTTCATAGCATGATTCCATGAGAGGCTCTCCATTAGTCGAATTTTAGTTAGATATTTATACAGTGTATATAAATAAGCCTTGCCAAAACTAGCTCTGATGATGTTTTGTTTGTGAGTGACTACTTGTATGAAATCAAATAAGCAAAATGCATCAAGACGAAAGACTTAATTCATCAAAATGTAGCAGACCTTCACCCTGAGATTTTATGCAACAATTATCTGCAGAAGAAACAATTTACCACTTTTGACAAGTGATTAAGGTATAGATCCCTGACTGTTATAACAACTATTTTCTGTTATAAGGACTGTAGACCCTCGATTACATGCATTATGCACAATATAAATGGCTAAGTGTGAGGATGTGCACGTGAGACACACGGTCTCATACAAGGCATCTTACAATGCATGGAATAATGTGCAGGTTAAAAAGAAACACAAATCCAAAGAAACACAGGAAAAAATGAAGATGCCAAGTTCCGACAGATGTCAAGCATCAAGATAACAAGAGTGTGGAAGATCAGGGATCCATCCGAGTAGATAAGCATATGTTGAGAAATATGTTGGTGAAGAAGACAGGTGAGAGAATAGTTGGCAAACATGGACAGGTGGAGCTAATTCAACTACAACTGACAAAGGGCAAAGGGGTCCTAGAAACCCTATAAATAGACCCCTCAACTTCTCATTGGAGGATCTTGGAAGTGTAACACTTTTACAAGCAAAGCGAATTGGATAGCTTTGAAAGAAGCATGATTAGGGTTTGATGAGTTTCAAACAAGATCAAGTCTATTGTATATGATTGTAGTGAGCTGTAACATGAATGCAAGCTTTAGTACATTTATGAAGTCTTTGTAGATACTGATGTACAGATTGTAATGATGCATTTGATTAATGGAAATGATGTTCAAACTAAGTGTTTTGTGTGTTGAGTGATCAAGGTTACTTTGTGTTATAGTTTAAGCTAGGGTGTATATGACTTTTTTATGCACTTTCTAATCTTTATCGCTGCTTCTCATAATGAGATTCTCGGTCACAGCACTGGTATATTACTTATTCATAGGCTTAAGCATTCACCGAAGGTGCAACAATCAGTCACAGTGCTGGCAAATTACTTACGTCAAAGACTTGAGCACTCACCAGAGGACAGCAAGAGAACACCGAGAACCCCATTATGAGAAAAAGCATTAAATATCAATAAGTGCATAAATAAGTCATATACACCCTAGTTTAAACTATAACTCAGACTAACCTTGATCACTCAACAAATAAGCCTCAGGTGAGTGCTTATCTCTCTGACTTACGTAATATGTCAGCACTGTGAGTATTCTTATATGTTGCACATAGTTTGGTCTGTGCAGTACCGTGGAAAAGGAAGAATTAAAAAGCACGAGGACAGATTTACAATGTTTACCTCTTATTATGTGGAGGGATTTAATGGAATTATTCTTTTATGTTGCACATAGTTTGGTCTGTGCAGTAATGTGGGAAAGGAAGAATTAAAAAGCACGAGGACAGCTTTACAATGTTTACCTCTTATTATGTGGAGGGATATAATGGAATTGGGGTATATAGTACTCTGTATTGGAAATGGTTGCATGCCTTGTAAATAATTTAAATATTATATAAAGTTTAATGTTTACCAATCAAAAGAAAGATTAACTGAAAACCTAAAGCATTTCAAGCTCATCTTTTAAAAAGGATTATTGTGTCTTTACTTGAATTCAACCTCTTTAAACTGGAGCACATTCATACAAATTGTTGCTTGGAACAAAGATTTCATTTCGCAAAAAAATAAATACAAAAAATAGCTATACCCAAAGCTTTTTATTGAAAAGCATCATACTCCTTACCCATTCTAAATCACCATAAGGATGTCTTTGTGTTAGCATCTCAGTAACTGTGTAGCCTAAGCTCCATATGTCAGCAGAAAGCCCATAACCATTTTGAGGATTAACAACCTATGTCAAGGAAACATAAATAAGCATGTAATTAGCATTCTAGACAAACACACCTACATAGTCTAGCAACGCCCTAATCAGCTGAAACTTATTGTCATTTTATTCACAAAGAATTAATTAATTGAAGGCTAATAATGCACCTGAAGAAATTACAACCGCCTTTCAAATATAGAACTTATGATGCAACTGCAGCAAGAAAATGGATATGAACAAGCAACAGAAACAACCTAAGAAAAACTTATGTTCCCAAATTGATTCATCCGGCAATCTATCACATAAATGACAACTAAAAAGGTTCTATGGATTCAACATGATGAAATAATAGGCTAAAACAGAGTATAAATAATGTATATAAAACAAAAAACATGATGACTATTGTGGGCTACTAGTAACACAACAGCCTCATTCCTAAGTAGTCATAATTAAAAGCTACTAAAAAATATAGATACAAATTGTGATTATTAACTGATTTGATTGATTGCCTCAGGTAATATGAATATAATCTGTTCCAAAACATACTAATATCCCTAACTTAATTCACATCCAACATCCATTGCTAACACACATTAAATAAATGACAAGTCTTAAGAACGAATATGGATTAGTTTGAAGTTGTATTCAGGTATCTTGGCAAGTTAGCATCTAGCAAGTTGTTTGTTAAAAACAAAATTCTTCTCGCCCCTGTTTACAAAGAAAGAAAAAAATTATATTAATGTCCACGGATGACCAAAAGTAGGTCAATGGGACTTGAGGATACAACTATCAATGCATATTTTGCCTTTAACTAAACACTAACAGTTACAAAAAATCATTGACAAATGTCAAAGTATGGTCAGTATAAGTGTATATAATAAACAAGATAGAATTCCCTCTCATTCCCCCAACTCAGAAATTTGACCTCCATAGTACCATATAATCGATTTAATCTTGTGGGGGGACTTCACATTGTTTTATCGACATACAACACTTGAGATTGTCGTAGACATACGGGGTATACACAACAACCAACTCTATAAGGAAAAGGTAAAGGCGACTTTAGATCTCGGTCTAGCCAGCATGCCTGCTTGGCATATGGGACCCATTTGTGAGAACAAGGGAAACTTTCACTTTAGCTCTTATATTGATTTAATTTTGTACCTCATTAGGTTTCGGCCTTGTGACAAAGCTTGTGAGTAACTCATCCCTTGCCATTGAGCCTAAGCCTTATTTAAATCAGGTTAGACAGCAAGACGATTTTTTACCCCGGGTACGGCTTGGGTACAAATATATATATATATATAACTTGGGAATGCCCGAACAGTCCTGGCCATACCTGGGCCAAACCAGGTATAAACCAGACCAGTGGGAAGCGGGGGTGCAAATCTGCTACTTAGAATGAAATCCCACAATCATGCCCTTTTTGAAATTATTCACAATGCAACAGCTTTTATCAAGCAACCCATTCCCACAAGCCGTATAGATTCTAAAACGGGACCCTGTTGGACTTCATGTTGGCACCAAGTCACAAGTAACTCATCCCTTGCCATTGAGCCTAAGCCTTATTTAAATCAGATTAGCCAGCAAGACGATTTTTTACCCCGGGTACGGCTTGGGTACAAATATATATATATATATATATATATATATATATATAACTTGGGAATGCCCGAACGGTCCTGGCCATACCTGGGCCAAACCAGGTATAAACCAGACCAGTGGGAGGTGGGGGTGCGAATCTGCTACCTAGAATGAAATCCCACAATCATGCCCTTTTTGAAAGTATTCACAATGCAACAGCTTTTATCAAGCAACCCATTCCCACAAGCCCTATAGATTCTAAAACGAGACCCCGTTGAACTTCATGTTGGCACCAAGTCACAACTCATTCATTGCCATTGAGCCTAAGCCTTATTTAAATCAGGTTAGCCAGCACGACGATTTTTTACCCCGGGTACAGCTTGGGTACAAATATATATATATATATATATATATAAAACTTGGGAATGCCCGAACGGTCCTGGCCATACCTGGGCCAAACCAGGTATAAACCAGAGCAGTGGGAGGTGGGGGTGCGAATCTGCTACTTAGAATGAAATCCCACAATCATGCCCTTTTTGAAAGTATTCACAATGCAACAGCTTTTATCAAGCAACCCATTCCCACAAGCCCTATAGATTCTAAAACGGGACCCCGTTGGACTTCATGTTGGCACCAAGTCACAAGTAAATGAGTGGCCATCTGTGAAGCACCATATTTCCACAGCTCTCATTAGTAGACTTCAGACCTGTGGCCTACCTTCCCTATGTCTATAACAACCAAAGACTTACTGAAAGCGCTGAAGATATATGACAACACAATGCACAAATGCATTACTTAAAAGGCAAATCAGAGCATTCATGAGCAACACATATCATGTAAATTTAACTACAATGAACATTATCAATATTCAAAGTTTTATATGTTAACGACTAAGCAATTCAACACACGGAATATATATGGTTTCTAAAAATATGTAAAGATGCTTAGAATAAATAGTGTCTTGGCCTATCATGGATAGCTACTTCCTTGAAATTATCTTCAAATACCCTAGATATATGGTTTCTAAAAATATGAAAAGATGCTTAGAATAAATAGTGTCTTGGCCTATCATGGATAGCTACTTCCTTGAAATTATCTTCAAATACCCTAGTGGCAAATATCTTGGCTAATAGGGGAGCATTCGAATACATGCCTTGGGAACAACTACAAAAAGACACAGGTATTCAAAGTCCCGTATTACTATCAAAAGATTTAATTATTGGCCATTGAATTAAGGATGGACATCATCAAAGCTACACTTCTATGCTAAGCCAATCTTTGACGATAGAAACTTGTCCACACCTGCATCTGCTCCCTATGACCAAAAATGTGGTGAAACACTTGATGGGTAATTTACTGATAAGCCATTTTTTACGAGCTAAAAAAAATCAAACACCGCAACTTTGGACAAGATTGAACTACAAAGTGAAAGAGCCTGTAAAACACAGTGTTAATTCAATGGTACTGACATCAGAAAAAATACTGCTCAATTACATCCATGGGAAAGGGCAACAATGTCTTTTGATTTATTCTTGGAATGATCATACAGTATTTGAAAATGGCAATATCAAAGCCAGTGTTATAAGTGTCAGATTCTCCCGTTATCAACAATAGGACATAGCAGATCCAACAGCATATATAGAAGATTCACACAATATTAGCAGTATAACAGAGCAGAAATGACAGAACAAATCTTCATAAGCAATGAAAGAGATGAAGCGAGCAGATCTCGGATCTGAAAATATAAGCAGATAACTGATGCAGAAGTATTGAATGACAGCAGAGCCACTTCAAGTGGGCAACCTCCCAAATGCACTTGATTAAGAGCAGAACACAACTTGAAGCCTAACAAATGACAACCTAGCAGCTTGCAAAGGGCTAGGGGCCAGGGCTGTCACATGCCCTCCCCCTTTGAAAAAGCCTAGGTCTCAACGCTACCCAAAATGTGGGTGCTTGTTCAAAAAGCACTTATCTTCCCACGTCACATCCTCCAATGAAAAATTCTTCCACTTGATAACATACTGCTCTAAAACTTCCTCTAAATCCAAAATCACTTTGCCCTCCTCACCCAATGCCGGAAGCTCAGTCTGCACCAGAATCCTATTACCAACAACCTTCTTTAAACACAAAACACTAGGTGCACCCATGATGGAGGAAGAAGCTCCAGCTTGTTGGCCACACTTCAAGTTTTCTAAAGCACCTCGTAGGGCCCGTATAATTTTGGTGCAAACTCATTCCCTTTCTACTACTTGTGAGAGAGAGTTGTTTGTAGAGTTGTAATCGAAGATCCAAACCCCTACCACGTATGTCTGTCTGTGCTGGTATGCTTGCTATTTCATTTTGTTTTGTGCCATAGCCAAATTATCCTTAAGGATACCAAGGACAATATGCTATTGTTGTACATAATCTTCCCCCACTTTCAGTTTCGAATCTGTAAAGGTACGATGAGATTGATGGTGGTGAATATCCATTGAATGCCTTGAATGAAGTCATCTTAGTAGAGGTGTCAAAAGTATTATTATACTACCATTCAGCTAAAGGTAACCACTTGGACCACTGAGCTTGCTTGTCTGAAGCGAAGCAATAAAGATATCCTTCTAAATACTTGTTGACCACTTATGTTTGCCCATTTAATTGAGGATGATAGGAGTGCAAGTTGAGTGCCCAGTGATTCAAAGAGCAACATTCAAAAGTTACTAGTAAATATCAGGTCCCTGTCATTACAATATCTTCTTGGCTTATCAGGTCCCTAATTGATACCTTCAATTGCTTCAAGTATCCCAGATCAAGAATATTTGCCGAGTCGATTTGTCCTTGCTGTCAAAAATATAAATTTCTTTTGTTAAAGGAGATAACTCAATTTTATCAAGCATTTTTCCACTAGTTCATGCAAACTACAATTTAAATTAAAATGGGTATACTCCAAGTACCCGATCCATTGTCAATGTGCACTTTGTTCAATGGAAATCAAAACCACGTCTATATAGTCCAGCAAAATCGTGTAGCCTTCCAATCTCAGTTCCTTCTTGATCATCAAATAAATGATAACTGTTAAAATCAAGGTAAAAGGCCTCACAATCCCATTAACCACCCTTAGACTTCTAGCAACATTCGTGCAGACACAAATCTCAAAGTGGGGGTTTATCATAACTTAACAAGAACTCAATAACCCTAATCTTACAAGTACATCATTTCATCCAAACCAAGTGGCATAAGGATGATAAAACCATTCAATTCAACTTTACCGTTGGATATAACTTTCTCGTCATTTGTCATCATATTTGAGGCCATTTTGACCTACTTGAGCCTTCATAATCCTCCTGATTTATTGCCTACATTTTGCTACGTCTTGGAACAATAAAATCATGACTAGCTCTAAAGCTAATCAAAATACAAAGGGCACATTGGCAATTTTACATTGCACCTTGATCACAGACAACTGGTGATCAGCATGTTGGTCCTCCATTTCCACAAACTTTTTCTCAGAGCTCTAGACCCAACAACCACCATAAATTCTTGTTTTGACAACTTCTACCTCTTGTGCCCTAAGGTTGATCCTTCTAGAAACTATATTCTTAGCAACTGTAATATTTTCCCTTAAGGCCACTTGCTCTTGGGGTAAGTTGAACATGAGTACAACTTGCTCTCAGTTCATAAGGGTTTAAGTGCCTTCCCTCTCTAATCCCTCCAAACCTTTCCTTTCTCCTCCTAGGGTCTTGCCAATGCCTCAAGTAATCATTATTGTGTTTGGCCTTTTTAAAAGGATTATAATTCTAGGATTTAGTACTTTACCATAGGCCACAATAAGCTGATGTGATCTGCTAATAGAGTAACTTATATTTAATCTCTCATCCTCAATATGGTCTAGAATTTTAAAGAGTTCCATGAACTTTTGTTCATATTCCTCCACAGTCGCTAGGTCTCAAACTATAAATTTGATTGTGTAATTTGTTGAATAATAATACCTAGAAAGGTATTGCTTCTAGAAGAGTCAAATAAGCCTTTCCCATTCTAGGACGTTTTCTTGAATTCCATTCTCTTGCAATGTTCCCACCAAACTAATGCATTCACAAGCACATTTAAAAAATCCAATATGAGCCTTCAGGTCACTTGAAAAAACATACTTCTTTCTATGCCCTAAAATCCAAGCCTTGAATCCACTACCCACAACACTCCTATTATGCATAGCTAAACATTTTATTCTTGTTCTCAGTGTAGGTCATGCATGTGAGAATATCCACTAATATTGTCTCTTAAAAGGGAGAAACCAATGTGATTCATGCTTTTCCTTCTCTTGCTAGCCCTTGTCTACCCACTATATAATCCGGATTCAATCTGCGATCTGGTGAACAACAGGGGAACAACACACTAAATTGTTGGAACTTCGATCTGTTACAGAGGAAAGCAATTAATTACAGAAATTGCAGCATTGAGATAATTCTAGCATTGTAACTAATAAGCCATCATCAAACGGTGATGAAAATACAAACAAAGAGAACAGTATCTCAATAAAGTAACTAGCTGCTTTCTTGATTTGAAAGGTAATTATAGCTATCTCTGAGAATAGATGTAAGCTACTACACTCTTATTATTACAATAGGCAGCAATCTCTAAAAACAAATGTGAAGCTACCACACTCTGCTTTATAATTTCTACTCGGAGGGAAAGACTATGGAAATTCCTCTATGATTTGCTCTATTCTACTGTCCGATATGTGCGACTAACTGTATGTGTACATGTGTGGCGCAGAGTACATGAAGTGATTCATACACAGAATGCAAACATTCATTGTGGAAGACGAATTGACTCATCTCAAAAAAAATCATGCAAATAAGTGTCCCACCAAGAAGTGAAGAGGATCTATCATGAAGTGAAACTCATTGAAGAAAACATATTTCACTTTCCAAAAAAATTGGTATTTTTGATACATTTTTGTATTTTTCAATTTTAAAGCCTTTTGAAGCATTCTTCGAGAAATATAATGTCCAACGGAGGGGGATTGACTCAAATCAAATACTAAGCTTTCCAACACACATTAAATTCCCTAACCTGATTCATCCAACCAATTATGTATGGTTGAGGATGAGGTATCATTGCAAGCTTCAATCCCTTGACAACATCAACCACAATCAAATTCTTCTAATTGCCATTGTCCAAGATGAACCGTAGAGTCGTTCCTTTCGTCCACATTTGTGTGTGGAGGAGACCCTTTGGTTCCTCTGGTTCCAAGGGGAAGGTTTGCGTCATGGTAGCAATCATATATATGTCAGCCTCTATGATTTGCTTCCCTTTGTAAGAGTCGTTCCTTTCGTCCACATTTGTGTGTGGAAGAGGCCCTTTGGTTCCTCTGGTTCCAAGGGGAAGGTTTGTGTCATGGTAGCGATCATATATATGTCAACCTCTATGATTTGCTTCCCTTTGTAAGTGTGGGTGGTGGTGCGAGTTATTCTGTTGGCACTAGAGTTGGAGTCTACCCTTGTTAGAGCTATAATGGACATGCTAGTTTTAATGATAGGCTTAGTAATAAAGTCACTTTATGACTTTAGTTTGCATTATCAAATAATGTAAACATGACTTAACATTCACTTAAGACATTTTAGGTTTAGGATTCATGTAAACCTAGTATTTGAGTTTCTTTGTTGCTTTTCTATAGTATTTCGTAATATAGTATCAAAGCTTGGGTGAGGGGAAGACGAGATATAGTGGGTGAAGGCCTAGGGACTCCTCAAATGAATGATGGCCCAAGGGACTACTTATGATACACACCAAGAAACTTAAAAAGGCTTTCAAACAAAGAAAAATCAATTAAAGAAAATCAAGCCCCAGAGGATTGTACGAACAACCATGCACAACAGAAAAGGACAACTGTACAGAATACATGTCATATGGAATTGTACCATCATACAAGTTGTATAGAATAGTGATTTTTAGTTTTTCTGGAAATTCTAAATTGCAGATTGTCAGCAATTTGCTACATTTTTTAAACGATTTTTAATGTTTTTTAGTAGATTCATCAATTCTCAAAAAGTGTTTTTTTGTTTTCTCTTCATAACACAGATTTTTTTATTGTAAGTCTCTACTTCAACAACAGATTTAATTTTTTTCAGCAGCAGATAAGATGAAAGCTTTTTTTCTAAAAATGCTTAGTTTATCTAATATAATGTTGGAAAATAACTAGAAGTTTTCTGGGAAGAATTATATTACCTAGAAACAAAGAATGTTTGTCATTTTTTTAGTACATATGCTTTAGATCATCTTGTTTTGGAGAACAAAACCCGACCTTCAACAGCAAGAAAAGACCAAGACAATTTCAATGAGTGGAATAAACTAAGTGGCCAATACAAATACGAGTATCGGATACGGGGATACGTCAATTTTTTTTTTGGTGGTTTGGATACGGCTGGATACAGCCGTACAAAAATATATATAAAAAATTAAAAATATAGATATATAGCCATATAAGCAAAATTAACCACATAATATGCACAGAGGAAACAAAATAACTTCAAATAATAAATTGTAACCACAAAATATATACTCATAATTCAATGCCAAATATCATAATATTCAATAGTCGAACTTATATTAGTTTTATAAATTATAACAGGGACATGGTGCAAATGTTACAATGTATGGACAAAAATAGAGACAAATCAGCGTTCTCATTGTTCACTATATAATATATTTAATATTCTTCTTCGCCTGCAATGTCTTCATCATCATGTGGTTCATTAGAACCACAAGCAGTAGCAGTGCCACTCCCACTAGCTCCACTGTGCAAGTCATATGAAGCACTGTCTAGCTCCGTGTCAAATAAAGAAAGGTATGTAAAGGAGGCATTTAAATCAGCAGTCTCTGGGTTCACATCCCACAACTTTGTTGGCCCTTCCTTGTATTGAGGTTGTTTATGTGAGAGAAGACGTAAATTGGAATGCACATAAACCAAATCCTCCGCTTTTTTTGCAGCCAACTTATTGCGTTTAACTGAGTGGATAAAGCCATAGCTGCCCCAACTCCGCTCAGCTGAAGAGGAGCTTGCAACCTATTGAAGCCACAAAATGAATTAAAATTTATAAAAAATTAAAAGACTAAAAGTTAAAACTTAAAACAAAACATCGAAAAGGTCAAAAATAGGGTAGAGTAAAAAAATTAAAATCTTACTTGTGATAGAACTTTTATTGCAAGTGGTTGAAGTGGGTGGATGCTTGCCCATGGAGGTACCACCAAAAGTGAGCGTCCATCTTGTACTTGTCACGGATAGCGCCAAGGGAATGACCCACCAAGAATATGAAATGCACAAACTCTTCTCTGACTTGGTCTTCTACCTCTAGATCGGGAAAGATTTTAGAGAATGTTGCCTTATATCCCTCGACAACCTCAACATCCCTATATGGTGCGACCCTCTTGGCAAAGAAAGAATCTTTGTACTGTAGTATTTGGGTGTCAAGGCAAAAGCAAGAAGATGTAATGGAGTGGTCATTTTGTTCCACCTTTCAATGAGATGCGACTGCACTTCCTTGAAGAACCTCTCTGTGGGATCTTGCTCTTTGGCATTTATGATGGATTTAATGTTCTCGATCATTGAGTCAATTCCATCATAAATCTCACCCAAACATGGATGATCAATGTCCACATAAATCAACATGCTGACAGTGGAATTAGTAAAACTCAGCAAATACTCCACACGTTCCCACCACGCATCATCAAAAATCCACCCTTTCACTTTTGTGGCCCTCTCACTGTTTGCCTACCTCCATACACCCCAAAAGTTGTTGATGACCATGCTACTCAATGCTTCACGCACCTTAACAAATCGTCTCAAGATGTTAGTGTGTGAGGCAAATCAAGTCTCAGCAACCTAATACAATTATACAAAATTATAACAAATAATTAATAAACTTAAAATTGTTCAAAAATTAAAAACACTACAAATTACAAACTTATAAAATTAAATTAAGAGTTACCTTCAACAATTGTAATTTTGAGAAAGTCCTAAAGATGGCTTGGGACATGTGATGGTTGGTTATGAACATTTGGATCTCATTCGCCTCCTCATAGACTTGTTTGATCCAATCAATTTTTGTCCCCAACTTTTGCAACATAAGATTGAGGGAATGAACAGCACAAGGTGTCCAAAATATATGCCCATACCTTGCCTCAACCAACATGCCCGCAGCTCTGCAATTTTTAGCATTGTCCGTTACAACTTGAACAACGTTTTGAGGCCCCACTGCCTCAATGGACTCTATCAAGATGTTGGCAATGAATTGTGCATCCTTCACTTGCCCCTCAGAATCAACGGCCTTCAAAAATATTGCCCCTTTAGGACTCACTGCAATCACATTAATCCATGGCCTATTTGTCGTATCTTTTTATCCATCAGAAATAATGGACAACCCTGTTTCAATCTATGAATCCCTGATGGACTGCAATGCATCTTCAATGTGTTTTCTTTCTTTTGTCACTAAGGTGGTACGCACCTTTTCATACCCTGGGGTGGCAAACCCTTTAGAGGCAGCATTGATAGATCTCACCATTTCCTATCAGTATGGTGATCTAACAATATTAAATGACAACCTACATGTGTAAATACAACGTGCAATACTCTGCTCTACTATCTCTCTGGAGTCTTTTTGAAATGCCCTCTCCAATGGGCCTGCATCTTTTGTTCTCTTGCGACCAAGAGGTGAATCCTCTTCCTCTTCAGCCGCAATGAGTGCAGCAAGAAAGGAGTGTGATGGAGTCACCACATTAACACGAGATGGATCAACAGATGGTGATCATTTCTTTCTCATAGGATGTTTTGATCTTTGCCCCATAACGGTATCTGCATCTTCTTTCTCTTTGATGTATGCAAAAATCTTGCTTGTGGCAAGCCCTTCCCAAGCTTTCCACCTATGCTTGGCCCACTACAAACTCTGATTCCTGTGCTAGAAATCACACATAAATGAGCTTTCACTCGACTATACGAGCTCTTGAATTTACCGTTACACTCTGAGCAAAGCCAATGAAAACACCCTCCACTAAGCATCTGTTCTAATATTGTCACATATTTTCAAAGAGGTGCTCACGAATCATATTTGAGGGTTATCCCTTGCCCCACTGAACTAGCACTTGCACCCTGAGACATTCTAATTTTTGACAAATCGCTATAAGCTTATAGCCCCTCGTAACACAAAAAATTGCTATTAAAATTTAATTATAAATATAAATTTTAAACTAATTAATAATTTAAAACTTAATACTATATTTTATATTAAAAAAATTAAACTAATTAATAATTTAAAATTTAATACTATACTTTATAATTTATATTTTAAATTTTAAACTAATTAATAATTTAAAATTAAAATTTAATACTTAATAATAAATATATATCTAAAGACTAAAGTCTAAAATTTAAAAACAAACATATTTTACATTTTTAACGTAATAATAAAAATTAAAAAGTTAAAAGAAATAAATAAAAATTTAAAAAACTAAACTATATAATAAAAATTTTTTTATTATATTATAAAACTATATATTTATTATAAAAACTGAAAACAAAAGTTGCATTAGCTAGTAGAGGATTATATTTATAAAACCCTAGGCCTAATTCAAGAAGAAGAAAAAAAGAAAATTAAAACCCTACCAGCACGCAGGGCGCGCGCAGTCGTGCAGTGGCGCAGGGGGAGGCGCGCGCAGTCGCGGAGGCACGGTGTGGGTCGCGAAGGTGCGGGTCACGGAGGCGCGGGTCGCAGTTATAACTGCGTTTAGGGTTTTGACTTTTTTTTATAAAGTGAAAAAAAAATTAAAATGTTTTTTTATTCGGCCAATCCGCGGGGGATACGCCCAGGGTAGGTCGTGCCCCCTGCAGATACGGCCGAATACGTCCATGGACGTATCCAGCCGTATCCGTAGGGGCACGACGTACCCTAGCCGTATTCCCCACAGATCGGCTGCGTACCGTACCGTACCGACGAATCCCCGCGCTCCCAGGCCTTGGGAGGGGCGTATCCGATAACGTAGGGAATAAAGAAGCAATGATGTTAATAAAGCTATATGTGACCAATGTGATGCTACTAGAAGTGCAGACTGAGAATGAAACATCAGGAATTGGAAGCACAACTAAAGGAGTTGCATGGAATCTCCAATAAGGTAAAGCCTTCTTCCTTAAAAATGCATTGTTTTATATTAAAACAGATGAAAGTGAATCTTTACAAATTCATTTGGAAAAGCTAAAGAATATTAGAGAATAGTTGAATGCCATTAGGCAGAAAATAAAAGAAGAAAATATGATGATAATCACTCTGAAAAGTTTACCAACGTCGTTTCAGCATTTTAGTGAAATCATAAATATTATTGTTATTGTTGTTGACCTGAAATTTGAAGAGTTGAGCACTAAACTATTGCAGCAAGACAAATGAAAAAACAATTTAACAGAGGCAACAAGAACGAGGATTCAAAAATGGATTTGGCAAGAAACTTGAAGGGCAAGTGCCAATTTGGTAATAAGAATGATGGCGGAAACAAAGAGGGCAGCAACAACATAAAGGATTCAAGTAATCAGAAAACCAAAACCTTCAAGTGCTTCTATTGTGAAAAACTACATCATAAGAGAAAATTACGAAGAAAATGGTTATGGGATGAGAAAAATAACCAAGGGCGAAAAAAGCAGGCTAACATTGCAAAACATAAAGATGTGATGATTTTAATGTTTTTATGGCTAGAGATAATAGAGATTGTGCGAACACGACTGCTTAGTATATAGATTCTAGTGCCATCAAGCATTTCAAAAACAAGAGAGATTGGTCTCTTGACTTTGTAGCAAATACATCTACTTCTAATGTAGTGACTTTTGTTGGAGGAGAGGAATATAAGGTGGAAGGCAAAGGAAATGTGCAAATAACACTGAGAGGTAAAACGTTTCTCTTTGCTCTTTATAAATGTCTTCTATGTTCCTAGTTTGGAAAAGAATCTACTTTCAGTTAGTGAGATCATGAACCACAATCCTAATTTGAAAATGGTTTTCAGCAATAATAAATGTTATGTTCTTGATAAGGTCAAGAAAGAATACAGTTGGTTTTGGTAATCAAGGACATAGGATTTTCAAATTGATTGATACAAGGGAATAAAAACACCATGTTTTGAAGGCCAAAAGCAATCAAGACAACAACACACTTTCGCATCAAAGGCTTGGGCATTTAAATTTCAGATTCCTTTTTATTTGGCTAAAGAAACAGGGCGGGGAGCTACACAAAGTTTCATTTGATGAAGGACAAGCTTGAATAGCTAAGGAGGTCTTTTAATTGATCCATGTTGACATTTGTAGATATATGAAGAAACATCAATTTCCAATGCCAGATATTATTTACTATTTGTGGCTTGAAAACAAAAATCAAATGCATTTGATGAGTTCAAAAAGATCAAAGTCGTGGCAAAGAAACAATCAGGAAAAGGTATCAAAATCCTTAGATCAAATAATGGAGGTGAATTTTTCTCTATAAAATTGGACTTTTATACTAAAGAGGGCATCGAAAATCAATACACCACACCGTTCACTCCACAACAAAATGGAATGATATGGACAAAATGATACCATTGTGGAGATGGTGAAATATATGTTAGAGAACAAGCATGTTCATAATAACTATTAAGTGGAAACAATACACACATCAGTGCATCTGTTATGAACCTAATATCTCACATACACAAAAAACATACAAATAATGAATGTATTAATTTTTATTATTTTTATGGAAGGAATCACTTTGAATCGTTTGTCACTTCGAGGAGGCTACCTCCTTATCAGCACATTTGGCTCTAATTGTTGCTTGGACGCCTTACAATAACCTATACCCCTCTATTTATACTATTCTAATCTACCCCACTCTTCCATTCTATGCATGTGGGATTATTCATCTATAACATTACTATTCATTATTATTCAAACCACTATTGCATTCCATTATTCTACCCCAACTATACATTATATTTCCCTACCTAGGTATATTACATTCTATCCCCCTTGACATGTTTTGCCCTCGAAACATGCGAAGAATTACATATCAAAAATATGTAGAAGACCAGATGGAGGCACGTCCATGCATTCTTTTATATTTTCACTTCTTCCTATGCTTTGATAGAAGCAAGGACAATAATAGTGTGAATGTAATCACTGGAACATTAGGCGGATGTTCAAAGGGAACAGAAAAATGAACATCAATAGAAAACAAGGTTGTTTGAACATTATAAATGAACACTAAAATTTAAAGCTTGACGATCATCACCTCAAAGCTAAAACAAGGATGCTCAAAATAGTCAGCCTGGTGAGCCAACGAAGGATACATGCCTTCCCCCTTAGCATTGTTATTTATACACATTATGTTTGGAGTGGCATGTGTATTTGAGGGAGTTGACGTGGTGGTTCCCTACAAGGGCTCGATGGTTCCCTGTTGGAGCTCATCAGGGGCCCGTATTAGCTCTTTAGGTGCCTACTGTTGAAAGAAATCCATATACCAGATGCTACAAACATTTTCCAAATCTTTCAAATTTCTTCATCATATTGTGTTGATATAGGAACGTGAAGCTTTAATCTATCAAAAATATCACTACTTAATTGATTTAGAGTAATGCTTATTTTATTCAAAGTCGCATCCACTTTTGAAAGTAATAAAATGATTTAATATTTTTGGGCAATAGTGAATAAAACAGCGATAATATTTTATTTATACAACAGGAGCAGTTTGTAAAATTGCGATAACTTCTTAAATACTCAATAAAATTCAAAAGTGCAAATTGTTCTGGAAACCCAGAAAAAGAGTCACAAAACCCAAAAATTAATTGTGAAATTGTTTTCTGTTTGAGAGCTGCATGTAGAACAGTGGAGTTTTTTTTTTTACATAGAAGCAGTTACGAAGACTGTACAACTTTTGATATACTTAATGAAATTCAAAACTACAAACTATTCTGTAAAACTAAACCCAAGGCGCACAAAACCCAGAAATTGTTTAATGTGGTTGTGTACAGTTTGAGAACTGTATTAAAAAAAAGACGTGTTTTTATGGAAAAAATGAAAATCTGCACTTTTAAATGGCAAATTTTTGCTTCAGAATCTAACTGAGACAAGAAATAAAGATGTAATCTGATTTTTTAAAACCCTCAAGATGCAATGGAAAACTTATACTTGCTCCATGAAGCTCCAAAATATGTTTGCAACAAAAACACTCATAACAATACCTCTACGTTTACAACAACTTCCACTCTCAAAACCAACTTTCTAAATTATATGTATTCTCTCAAACACAATTTTTATTCACTCTCTGATCACCAAGGTTCCAAAAGACAAGGTGAGAGCATACGGTGCACAAAATTATAAATCTCTACTTACACAACCTCCTAAAAAAAAAAAATCACGAAAATAGCCCTGGAAAGATCTCTGATACCAAAATGTTCCTAACCTCATATCTCACATACACAAAATACACACAAATACTGAATATATTAATATTTTATTTATTTTATAAAAGGAATCACTCCAAATTGCTTGCCACTTCGAGGAGGCTACCTCCTTATCAAGGCATTTGACTCTCATTGATATATTTTGTTTGAATGCCTTACAATAGCCTATGCCCCTCTATTTATTTTAATATAATCGATCTCATTCTTCCATTTTATGGATGTGGGATTATTCCTTCATGACATTAGTATTCATGTCACTATTACATTCCACTATTCTATCCTAAATATACATTATATTCCCCTACCTAGGTATATTATAGTATTTGCTCAATTGATCTCCAACAAAAGCGTTACACAAGAAAACACCAAAAGAAACATGGCTTGGACAAAAACCCAAAGTAAGTCATCTCAATTTTTTTTGTTCAATTGTGTATGCATGAGTTCCTGATGAAAAATGAACCAAACTAGATAGAAAATGCAAGAAGGTGATGATGTGGAGGTTGCGCCCTCGAAGTGGCTCAATCATGTGTTTTATTATTTTGCTCTTATTTCAATCATATTGTTATCTATTGTTGTGATTCTAGTTGTAATTTCATTACAAGTGTATCAAAGCATCGATTCAGGCAAAAATGTGGTCGAAACCCTAATTTTGAAAAAATAGCATATCTCACAAACCGTTGCAAATTTTTCTACAATTTTTTTACTAAAGTTGGATAATCATTCAAGAAAGGTACAATAAAAACGATTGGGTTTGGTGATCATTTTTGGGCAAATTATTGTGATTTTAATGTTTTTTTTTCTAAAACCGCTCTATAGGACACAATTTTAAGAATTTTTTTTGCTTTCTTTACTTTTTTGCAAAGCTTGAAAAAATCTAATGGGGGTCTATTCTTTGACTTTTTGGATTTCATGCCAACACAACTCTGCAAACAACTTGATCAAAGTTCCATCAAAGGTGAAAATCAAATTCTGCATTGTCAAGCCTTTATATGGCAAGACCGCAAACTAGGCATTGAGCCAAGGGTTCCAAAACTCCAACAAAAACCCCTGACAAAGAGATGGAGTTAGAAACGGGAATTAGTGAATCTTTTGTTCAAGGGTTTTCTTTGAAAGATCACAAGGTAAGTCAACTTGAGTATAATATGCAAAACATACACTCTGATAAGGCCAAAATCAATCATTGATTGGATGAGCTCGGAGAGAGAATAAAATTTTGAATTTTCAAACAAATCCGCAAAATCAACCATAGTTCACTAGTGCACAACCCAATCAGTGTAGATCTTCTAGCCAACCCAATGCAAACCCAAATATAACACAACCTCTGCCTTATGTTGTTCCCATGCAGGGCCACAAAACATGATGCCAAAATGTCACATCCCGATTTCACCCTATAATTAATAACTTTTAAATCCATAGATTAATATGGTTATTATCTGATTATCATTTTTTTGACTTGAGCTTTATGACATAGACTAGTATGGAACAGTGATATTGTTAATTAGTATACATAATGTGACAGTCGTATTTTAATTATTCTATATATTGTGGATATGTAATTGTTAGTTTTGCATCATTGGTTGATATATATGATGACTCAGACTAACTACCCACTTGTTGCGAGGTGGATGCAAGATAGATCCTTACCCTCAGAGCTTGACGAGGGAGAGCATCATTAGAGAGGATGGTCTTGATGGAACGAATGAGCAATAACAGAGGAAATTGCTAGTGACCCTACATACACGCACATTAGATTTTAAATGTTATATGCATAGCATGTTTTAGATGTTAGTGCGTAATTAAGAAAATCTTGTATGTGATTACATTTCTACGTGGATTTAGTTCATGATATGCATTAAATTCCTTTAATTAATTGTTTTGATTTTAGAGAATAAATCAGAAAATAGATATTTAATTGCTATAAGCGAGTAGTAATTAATTATTCAGTTATCTTGTTTGAAAACAATTAAAAATCTATCTATCCGTTGGTTAAATAAACATTACCTTTATTGTAATTGTTTTCAAGGAGTTGGAAATATCCTAAATTGCTAACTTAAAGTAAGTTGATGTAAGTTTAGCCTTTTTAAAGCATGCATGAAATTTAATTGAAGCTAATTTAAATCCAAAATGCCAATGCATGAATTGTATTAAGTATTCAAGGTTTAAAATTATCATTAAAAGGAGGATTTAAACATGCATGATTTGAGAATATAAAAAGAAACTCAAGTTAAGCAAAGGAATTAAATTATGAATTGAAACTCTAAAGAGAAATAGATAGTAGAAAACATTATAAATGAAGGAAATAGAGGCAGCAGAAAAAGAAAAAGAAGAAAATAAAAATAAAAGGTACGGATGGGACACAAGGCAAATTGGAGAGCAGAAGAAAGAGGAAGAAAGACTTCATCTTCTCAACACAAGAAATTGTTTTTAAGAGGTAAGGTTTTGCAAATTGAATCCCTGTGTGTAATATTTTTACATTGGCTAGGTGTTTTTCTACACATGTTTGCGTATCAATAATAGTTATTCCTTTTGCCTATATAATTAACAGGCAGCGTCTAAATTGAATAGGCAGCGTATAAATTAAATTAGTAGGTCACTAAATTGATAGCGCTGAATACTTAATAGTTAGTGCTGACTATTTCATTGGTAGCACTGGTGTATTAGAATAATAACTGAGGAATTCCTTAAATTGTTTATTATATATTTGAATAGCGTTTTCTTTTGATGTTGGACTGCTTCTTAAATATAAGGACTGCATTTTCCTTTATTGGATTGAGATATATATTATAAAATGAATGTGTCATAAAATTGAAATACCAAGATATAAAGTGAAACACCAAGCGTATGAAATAAAGCGCCGAGTGTATATAAAGCAATGGTAACAAAAAATGAAACATCAAGTATTTAGTTTAAATGCCAGGGCATTAAACTGAAACACCTTATCAATAAACTGAAACGCCTTGTCATGAGACACCAAGCTGAGTCATTTAGACGCCAAGTCGCTTAGTTAAAACACTAAGCCTATTTATTGTAACACTGATGCATCCCACCTTTTTTGTAACCAATGTCCCATTTAAACGCTGCATTCCATTATTAAAAAGCTACTTTACACTCTAAAGGAGCTGCATTTTAGTTCAAATTGAGTTTATATATTAAAAACATTGAGTTTATATTGAAATTGCTAGGTATTATTTAAGCGCAAAAGTATTTTATGGAAAAAGGTTGTGAACATAAATAGAAGGCAACATGTATTTTTAATGACAGCTGAATAAAAAATTAGAAAGCTGGGTTCTTTAATTAGATCGCCCAATTTTAATATGAAACGCCTAGTATTAAACAAAGTGTTGATTATGTAAAGGTAAAACACTCGGCATATATTTAAACGCTCAATATACAAATGAATTTGTTGAGTCGTTGAAACAAAGCGCAAGGTCTTTAAAATTGCAACGTTGATCATTGGATCGTTGAGCATATACGCTGGGATAAAACGCCATGTCATGGAAATCACTGAGCTTATAATTAAAATGATGAGTCACTAAATGACACATTGAGTGTATAAAAGGTTTTCGTTGTGTATATTTATTTAATTCACTGTGTATATAATATTAAATGTAATGTTGAGTATCATTATACAGAAACGCCCAGCCTATAAATAGCTGAGTCTTCATAAGTGAACGCCAGGTTGTATAAGTGAACGCCACGCTATATAAGTAAACGCCACGCTGTATAAGTAAACGCCAAGTTTAATTGAACGCCAATATACAATTGAAATTGCTAGGTCAAAGCTGAGTTTGCAAATGGATAACTAAGTTTAAATATTTCAAAGCTAAGTTTAAATATTGTAACGTTGAGTATAATTAGTTGAGCCTCTAGCATGTAACGCCAAGCATAAAATTGAAGTTCCAGGCATAAAATTGAAACACTTAGTATTATATTGAATAGCTAAGTCTCTTGGTTAGAGCACTGAGTCAATTAATGTGAAACGCCAAGTGTGAAATGTCAGGGCTTTAGTCAAACACTTAATATAATGCACTGGGCATATAAAATAAAACATTGTGTTACTTTTATAAAAAGCTAAGCACATATTCTAAAATGTTGAGATTATATATTAAATATAACGCCAAGTATATTTAATAGGGCACTGAGTCTATTAATAAGAAGTTGAGTTTATTAATAGAAAGTTGTTTCCTTATTTTAATTACAACATAATATCTTCTTTAATGCAAGATTGAATGTTCAGTGGAACTTTTTTACGCTCAGATTTCCATATAGCGGTTTTTGCAAGAGATCTATGAACCAAATTTTGATTAGCCGAGCATGACATTTGGCTTTGGTAAATCTATTGTTTGAGCTATGCATTGTATATCAAGCATATTATGAAATTATCCTTAATTTTGAGGGTATAACTTTAAATGTTACTCAAAGAAAAGAATATAGGAAGCTAAGTGAATGGTAAATGAGCTAGATTTTCCTATAGTATTTCTAGTAGGGACAATGCTTTCCTTTATAGGTATATTGAAACTATTCCAAAGATGTGGCTGAAAACTTTGTAAGTTAATATAACTTAACCTTTTTATACAAGCACATATTTATTACATAATAGAACACTCGAATACATTTGCATGAAGTGTGTTATGACTGTGAATTAATAAGTATTATTCTTATTTAGACTTCTACATGTTGAGAAGAATGCAGATTAGAACTTGAGTTGTCTATTTTATTATCGAGGTTTAACTTGATTTAAAATTATTTGATATTATAACTAATCGTAATTAAAACCTGTGTGCAATTTATATTGCGAGAGTATCAATATGTGCAAATGATTAGACAATTATAGAGTAAAATGATGCTTCGTGATATGTGCCTAGAGATATGTTTTTATCTAATTATTACTTTACAGTATTTATCTAGGGTATACCCGAATAGTGTAATCTTCTACTTGCTTATTTATTAAGTATAGTGGAAGATTGATTGTTCATGTTTGAGTAGAGTGTACATGCACAATGAGCTATGATAGTATGGGATATCATAAAATACTTCAGCTTAAATGTATATGTCCGAATAATACATATTGTAGCTATATGTCTAGACTCTCACCTACATTGACTGATTAAATAAATGCATTGGTTATCTCTTGAACAGTATGTTTTGTAACAGTTAATAGGACATTGTGTATGCATGCATACAACCTCAAGAGTGTAAACAAATGTTAGGTTAGTTTTTTAAGTGTTTGTATGACTTGCTTTGTTATATGTTCTTGATTAAAAACGTAGACTTCTATGTATTTATGACTACTTAGTATAACTAATTGTGGAAAAACTAATTGTTGTGCCTTAGAACACTAGACTGATATTATGGGATATCATGGGGTTTAGTTGTTTGAATATTAAGTAGTAGTTGAAAATTTGTTGTTAAATGTACATGTTTACTCGAGTGGTATAAACTGTACGCATTATTTTTTATTTGGAATAGATATTGATGTATAATTCATTCATGAGTTAATGGAATAAAAGTACGTTTTGTTTACTCCATGTTTAGCATGTGATGTGATATGATTGCTAGGAAGATGTAATAGTATGAATCTTGTTGTTTAATAATGTCTAGTGAAACATTATCTTTTGGAATGAATGATATACAAGTCAGTGTGATATCTTGCAATAGAACGGGTTTTCTATGATACACTGCATGTTTAGTATTAGATATCATACACACTTGAGTAGTTGTTTATTCTTTGGATTCCTGCAACGTTCTATCTACTTATCCGTGAAGGGCCATTCCCTAATAGAGGATTGTGTGGAAGATTGCTGGTCCATGGTGTGGAAAAGCATTCGGATGATGCTCTCCCTCCCCACAGTTGTACTACTTACCAGGGGGCTACACTTCAGATTTAGTGATACACGAGTTAGTTCGACTCAAACTCTGAAGGGCTTAGTATCTATTTATTGTATTACGTTGAATGCCTAAAAAAATGTAATTGTAATATATATTTGTTTTATTTGAACAACAATTGTTGTATTAGCAGACCAGCCGTAGTTGTCCTATTGTATTTACTTTCCTTGGAGTTGTATAAGATAAATATTGTATTCGGTATTTGAGTTAGAAGTACTATTGTTCTAAGTTATAATTTAGATTTGTTGCAAAATTTTATATGTCGAATGAATGTTAAATTGTTTTGAAAAAAAAAATTTACTGCATTTTCTAAGTACAACTTGCGGGTTGTTACACAAAAGTGGAAATGCTTAAGTTCGATGGGAAGGATCCGATCACCTAGATCAACCAACGGATAACTTATTTAGGTACATCAAATCCCGTGTGGATAGAAGGTGATAATGGCATCTTTATATGTGAAACCTGAGCAAATCATTTGGTATCAATTGCTTTGTGCTCAAAATAAGAAGTGTCTCAATGTCAATTGGAAAGTTTTTTACTAATGAATTATAGTTGCATTGTCATAACAATGTGACTGAGAATTATTTCAGCTAGTTAACAAAATTGCGCCAAATGAGATCTATCAAGTATTACATTCAATAGTTCCAAAATCTATCCTTGCGAGTGAAAACAATCATAGATAGCTAGCATGAGGAGAACGAAGCCCCTTAGTATGATGCTTGAGAAATTTTCAGCCAAGATGCCGCTACAAGTTCCTCAAATCAGCAAGACACCAGCACTGATTTGAAGGGGAAGGAACATAAGAAGAAACCAAAATGGTGGTACAGCACCTATGACAATATTTGAGAAGATGAGCTCCCTTATATGAAAAAGGAAGACCAAAAAGAGGTAACACATCTAGGAGGGAGAATTAAACTTTGATAGCTAACCTTCAACAGTATTTTGAACCTGAAATATATGAAGAGGCCAAAGGAAAACCAAAATGAAAGAATGCTATGCAACCCGAACATGTAACTTTGATGAAGATCCAAACATGGGTTCTAGAAGAGTTACCTATTAGGAAGAAACCTATTGGTTGCAAATGGGTATATAAGGTCAAATATAAAGTAAATGACACACTTGGCAAACATAAAACAAGGTTGGTCGCAAAGGGCTTTGCACAAAAGGAAGGGATTGATTGTGATGAGACATTTGCTCCTACAACAAAAATGAAATCAATCTGATTGGTTCTAACCATGGCAACACAATTTTGTTGGAAAGTACATCAGATGGGCGTGAAAGTGCCTTCCCCAATGAAGATATAGAGGAAGAAATATACATGTACCAACCGGGAGATTTTAAAATCCACAAAAGGAATATATGGTGTGCAAACTGAGGAAGCTCTTTATGGGCTAAAATAGGCTCCCAAGGCATGGTACAACAAAATTGATAGGTATTTTAGAAAACAAGGACTCCGACCTACATCAAAAGCGAGAATGGTGATGTGGTGATTCTAGTGGTATATGTTGATAACAACTTCATCACAGGGAGTGAGGTCAGAGCTATTGAAAAGGTAAAATCAAAGTTATGTTTCCCTTTTGAAATGACAGATCTGGGCCTCCTACATTATTGCTTAGGTGTAGAAGTTTGGCAAACTAATTGAAATATTTTTTTCTTCTCAAACAAAACATGTAACAAGTTTCTTAAGGAGGTTCAAGATGACTGATGTAAAATCTCATCTACACCCATGGAGACAGGGCTGCAACTTTCAGCAAAGACTGATTCAAAAGCAGTAAATGTATCAGTTTGCAGGCAACTTGATCTATTTTACAGCCACTGGGCCCAAATTGTGTTATGCAATTAGCTATATCTCTTGATTTATGACAACTCCAAATACATAACATTCGATAGAGCAGGAGCAAAAGAGGGTGCTACAATTTGTGAAAAGGACATTAGGCTTCGGCATTCTATATCGTAAGAGCACGAAGATTGAGTTGTGTGGCTATTCAGACTCAGATTAGGAAGGCTTTGTGGGTGACAAAAAGTCTATAACAGCTTATGTGCTCAATTTAGGAATAGGGGCAGTTTCTTGGATCAGCAAGAAACAACATGCAATTTCACTTTCCTCTATAGAATCAGAATATAAAGCAGCAATAAAAGGGACCTGTGAAGCAATTTGGCTTCGAAGAGCGCTTGCACAATTGCATGTTGATCAAATTGAGCCTATAGTACAATTTTGTGATAATCAGAGAGTTTTGAAGTTGGTAAAGAATCCCATCTTTCATAAGCGCACAAAACTTGTCAACATACACAACGATTTCATTTGACAACTTGTAGAAAATGGAGTAGTTGAGCTACAATATTGTCCAACTTGGGACCGGACTACAGACAATCTCACCAAGTCTTTTGCCTTGGATAAATTTATAAAATTTGGAGATAGGCATGGTGCATTTTCTAGAATGAACATTAAGGGAAGATGTTAGTTATAATGGTCATATTGTAGATACTAAAATTTGGTCTTCAGTACTTGACAATGGCAAGCTTGACACACATGGCTTGAGCATTCAAACAAGATCATAATCCACCATTCTCTCACACTTGCATGCTCTCTTCTGAGTCAACTCTTCCATTCTAATGTTAAATACCTACAAGAACCTCATTGTCTATTTCAAAACTACTAAACACCATGCACATAGATTTCCAAACTCTCACTTCAATAAACCTGTACACAAGTCGATTCTACTAGATTCGGTCCATATCGAAAATCGATGCTAACATGATCTAATCGGTACCAACCCCCTCCCAACAATAGTTGTTTTCTAAAATCAAACCCTTCTTAGGGTTGGCCCATTTGTCTAACATCTCGATGGCATGAGAAATTACCCAATTAGACTCATGTATAAACAATCAAGGTCTCATTCAAAAGGACTTGGCACTTATCTGAAACACATCATACACTAATGCAGATTAAGCAAATCTACCATATTCTTCCCTAATTGCGACCTATCACTAGAAGCAATCACAAGCCAACTCGGAAGCACTCTAAATCGAAGTCAAAGCAAGAATTGTCAAGTACCAAATTCAAATTATTAGCTACATATATGTAGTGAATGAGCACAATTACACAATAACACTAGATGGAAGAGCTACATATGGCTTGAATTCCCTCGGAATATCGGATACATAAGTAGTGGTCAATCATCAAATGGAGGTCATTGGGATCAGCTCAACACATTACACTTTCCCAATTTTTGCATGTTTCTAGCTTTCACAAACACACCTAAGGTTTCAAGGCAAAGGAGGGTGATTTATGAAACTACATGCATCATCAAGGTTCGCAATCACTAATACAAAGCCAACACAAGCAAGCGCAAGGGACTATATAGTCATTGTGCCCTAATTCCACACACGTCAACACTGATCAACGGGTCAATATCAACCGGCGATACTAACCCTAATTGGCAGAACATACCCAACACAAACAAAGAATCAATTCCGGAACCGAATGAACTGCGTGTCTACTTTACCTTGATTTTCACTTCTAGAATACACTCATAATCAAATAGTCACTTAAAAAAGCTAAGTATTCATCTCTTTGTTGCACTTATTATATTTAGCATATGCCACTTGTCAAAAAAGTAGAATCAATCTTAGTCTTCTACATTCATATGTATGCTTAAATGTCATATCTTAATATCTGAATTACATTACAATGTTTTATCTTAATTAGATTAATTAATTTACCTTGATAAAAATTAGGGTAAAACATATTGATGAACCCATAGAGATATCGAACAATGCAAAACTCTAGTTTTTCCTTAGAGTTCCATACTTCCAAGGTTTCATATTTTTTGTTCTAGGGTTTCAAATTTCATTTCTGATCTCCTTACACAAAAAAACATTTTTTTGTCCCAGAGTTTCATTGATCTAACTTTTTATTTCCATACACAATATTTTCACCTTTGGCCCTAGATCTTCATTAAGGTTTCATTCTGCTAGGGTTACAAATTTCAACCTACGATTTTATTTTTAGAACTAATTATTCCTTAATAATTCACATTAATTATGACCATGTTGAATGAACATTATTGGTTAACACAAATAATAAAGTTACTCTTTTCATATTGTTCTACATGGATAGTGTATCTTATTTCGATCAATTATGTAAGCAAATGGGTAACAAGGATCAAATCAAAATTCTCTAACAAAGCTAAAATTACCACTAAACAATCCCATGCCTTCCCCACATCCTATTGTTACAACATTCAATTTGAGAAGCATATTGTTACTACTAGACAACAAAGGGAACGTATGACATCCTTTGTTCCTCCTACTACGGATTATACATCACATACTATCCACCCTATTGATGGACTTCTCGAAATGTTGAGACTAATAAGACAACTACTAAAGATCAACAAGATGCCATGGATGATGAAGAGTTTACTAAATATCTTAACATGAATCCACATCAAATTGATGCAATGTGTTATATAGCAAGAGATGAGCAGAAAAGTTGGCCCAAGCTTCCACATCAGGTATTTAGACCACTACTACCAGTACCATCCTTGCACCTACACCTTCAGTGACCTCTATGTGACATCCACTCAAAGTTTTGGGAAAACATGAGGCCTTCAGCAAATTTTGATACCTATCCCTACACAAGCAACCTTTACCCCTCCCATGATGACTTCACATGTTCCATCACCAACCCCGCCTCTTGCACGTTCCTTTGAGCAAACTGTTACAACTCTGCATGCCAAGGTGTTACAGCTAGAGCAAGGTGCATCAAGAGCTAGTCAATCCATGGATTTGCACGCTTTGCTCCATAACCCATCAGCCCTTCAGATAGCAGCCTATCCTTTACCAACAAGCTTTGTAGCTCTTACGCTTCCATTATACGAAGGTAAAGGTGATCTCAAGCAACACCTTAGATCATTCCATGCAAAATGCTTGAACTAAGCATACAATGACAAACTATTGACCAAGTTATTTTCAATAAGTCCTAAGGACTATGCATTGTGATATTTCTATGATCTCTCTCTCCAATCCGTAAGAGCATTCAAACCCTTAGTTGACTAATTCTTAGTGCATTTTACTATCAACATCGATGAGAAACTATCCTATGCACAAATTGCTAAACTTAAGCAAGAATCTAATGAACCAATTAACGATTATGTACTTCAATACAAGACCATGCTAGCTAAGATGACCAATGTTATGGATGACAATGAGTTACAAGATATATTCAAACAAAGGTTGTGAGCACCGCTCCACGAGTCAATTATACTCAAGTATACATCGACAACAAAGTTTCAATGCAAACCAAGTTGCAAGGTCAAACCAAATGATAACAAGAATGAGACGAAGATGACAGTAAGAGTAGTGTCACAACCTACAAACCAGTTAAAATTGACAACTCCACCAAAGAGGCAGTTTTCAAGATTACCACCACCTCCTCACGCGTTACTAGATAAGTTACTAGAGTGCAACCTTATCACACTTCTTCTCCACAAGTGCTTGATCCAAGCACACCTAGACCAAGGAACTATGACGGCAATGCATATTGTGATTATCATCAGATTGTGGGGCATTCAATAAACAAATATTTCAAGCTAAGACATAAGATACAGGATCTCATAGATGACAACATTATAGATTTGGGCATCTCTTGAAAGGAATCTAGCCCACAACACAATGGAAATCAAAATCTGAAGATCTTTAGTGACCATTTTCCTGATCATGAGACAACAAAAACTAAGGACACTTCAAAGGTACATTATGCATACAACATGCATCCTGCCCCAACAACTTATGATCATCCAATAGATGTTATCATTGGTACATTTAGCGATATTCCACCTCAATGGCCCATGATCACATTTGATGACAGCGAGATAGTTGATGACTATTCAAATTTTCATGTATTGTTCATACAAACCTACATCAATGAACAACCCATACATGGTGTTATGATTGACAAGGGTTCAACTGAGAACATTTGTAACTTTGTACAACACTTCTCCACTCCCCTGGATACATACAACAAGATTTACAAGATACACCAAAAGAAGTTAGTGATTCTACACACATAAACATAATACCTTGGGAGGCATAGTATTACCTCTTTAGGTGGGCTCAGCCATATTAGCCACACCATTCCTAATTCTATAGAGTAATAGGTTCTTTGACATGTTGTTAGGACGCCATTGGATGCAGAGACATCGTGCAATTCCCTCCACATTGCATCAAAGCCTAAAGTATATACACTGCAACACGGTAGTCATAGTTCCAAGTGTACGCTATGAGTATCCTCTACAAGGAGTGATATCTCCTCCTCCAAGCCCTCCACCATCGTGATTGGTTAATACACATTCGTGATCATTATACAAAGATGGTTGTTACACCTAATCAAGATCATTATTTAGAGATGGTTGATACACTTATTCAAGATCATTATTCAAAATGGTTGATACACATTCATAATCAATATATAGAGTCGATTGTTACACATATACAAGATTTATCTATACTCCCAGATCAAAGGAACATAGTTGGGTCTCCCAGATAGCCAGAATCAATATACAGAGTCGATTGTTACACACAGGATTTATCTATACATCCAGCTCAAAGGAACATAGTTGGGTCTACCAGATAGCCAGCTATCCATCACCAATCACATCAGAGAGTTACTCAGAGCCCACAAGGGCCGCATCTCCTACAGTAGATAATTAGCACAACAAATAGTTCAACGTGTTCCACAATAAAGACAAGTTGCAAGACACCTTCCTACTATACAATGGACCCACAGAGTACTTGGCAATCTAGAGTTACCCATCCTACACCAAGTTTTGTGAGCAATGAGCATGACAGATATAGTACACCATGACTCCTTATCAAATACCGACCAACCCACAGTCGGTACCTCCCATCCACAATAGAGAACCTTTGCACCATTCGATACAAGGACTTCCCATGATCTTCCATTGATGCAATCATTGGTTAGCATTTCCAAATCCCAAACATTCCAAAAATACAAAAAAAACAAATAATTAGAAGATACAAGAACATTCAAATATGCAAAAAATCCAAAATCATGGCCTAAGCATGACATGAGTGTTAAATTACACTATTTACATACGTTATGTATCGCAGGCTTGGTAAATAGCCTATTCTTTAAATACACATGCATTTCATAGTATATTTGTGCTATGAAGGACATATAGGTAATATGTGGACATATAGATGTTGGACCTTCCTCTACCCAGCGGCCATGTTGATAATGAGGGAATCTTGTTTCACAGGTTTCACTATTATAGGTTATATATTTCTATGACATTTTTACCATGTTGAGCCACTTATATTGCTTACACATGCCTTGCTAGTTACTCATATCTTACTCAATGATACATATGGATAGCGTAGACTAGTTCCTTGTTATATGCTCCATTGATGTTGTTACTCACATGATAGGCTACTTTGTGTTTGACTTTGTGTGGTTCCCTTGGACTTGTTTGATGCTACATCCTTGATGTCCCTTGTTTGCAAAAAAATTGTCCCCTTGCATGTGGCCTTTGGCCTTGTATGTTGCGACATTTTTATGTTCCTTGTATACAGCCCTTGTCCTTATGTGTGACACTAACACTTGCACTTGTTGAACTTGTTGGCATTGAGTAGTGCTATGATCCATATCATGTGCTTTTAGCACATAGTCTTAATCAGAGATCCTTCTATTACATTCTTCAGTGATACATCTATCTAGTCACGACACTTACATGCACTGCTTTCATATGTTACATACATGCCTTGATTGCCACATATATTACTATGATGACATATTCTCCAAATGATCAAATGATATTAAATGATGCTATCTTTCTTTATACATGACATGATACAATTAATTCTTCTTTTGAGATGAGTGACTTGCTGCCATGACCCCAAAAAATCAACGCACAAAATTTCGCACATTCAAGGTTCTGATTCTCTTTTTTCCCAACATCAATCATTGTTCATGTACGTCGAATCCCAATGATTTAAACGAAGTCATGAATGTGATTACTATCACCTTCTTGTGGTAGTCATAGGTAGGATTTATCAGCCTACCAAGTTAAGTAATTTGCACAAGTTTTCACAATAACTTCACAATTATATAACTTGCCTCAAAATAATCACTTCACCTTGATGAGGTTCTTTACCTCTGCCCCCTATTGACCCCATTCGAGTACAATCATGCATGATAATAAGACTTGATCAAGCTACAAATATTCACATAAATTGATAACACCCGCAGGTCTTCTAACAATGCCATTTGGGTTAGCAGCCATTAGAAAGGATTCTTATTGTTCAAGACTTACTTGAAAGTAGGATTTATATGATATGTCGAATTTAAAAAAGCTACTCAAAGGTACAGACAAATAATTTCTTACCAAACACTGCACAACAAGTCTCAATCCTCAAAGAATTCCATACCAATTACTTCTTATCAATTTAATTAAAGAAGTACTTTGCAATCCTATTAAGTTCTTCATTTGATAACTGTATTGTGTGGAAACAACTTACTTTGACCTGAAACAACATCAAGTACCAAGAACACATCAATAGATCCACAATGATACGATGACAACCAAATGTCCCCTGCAGTTTCCTTGGAAGAGGAAGTACAATCAAACACAGCTATTTGTCCCAGTATGACATAGACTACCGAAACATGTTTTATTAACCAAATCAACACTAACATAAGTGGCCAAATCGCATTTAGGATTTCTCCCTTCTTTATGATTCATTAATACAAGAGTATCAATTCCTATAACTTCATCAGTGTCCGTACCATCTAATATCAGCACGTGATAATAGTGGCGGTGAATACTACAGTGAACAGTATCATGAATAGTGGGGGAAGAAGTATTAACTGCCAGCTCAAGCGGAAATCTAAATCCTTTCAAAATGTCATTGAATATTGAATTGGGATTACAACAAGATTCATAATATTTTCCATTGACTCATCAAACTTACTAGGTTCCGTTCTGCCAACAAAACTTCCAACCAAATGAACTCGAAAATTCAATACGGGTTACACCAACAACAAAGATGTTAAAACAGCTCTTCATAAAGTATTATATCAGACAATGAATCACCACAAAAACACAAAGCCCTTTCCTGGCAGAGGATTGTAAATCCTCATGAAATAGGGTCTACTGGGAAATTCTCTTGGAGCAGAACAGGGTAGGCCAACTAGCAGCCAGAGGTCTTAAAACTACTCGATAAGATAGTTTTACAACATCCAAATATCAAGGGTTGTTCAGCATCAAGTATATCTTACATTTCTTAAGATCTCCCAGATTACTTTACCCCTTTTCTAAGGCAAGAAAACAAACAAAGCAAGATCAGTATCTAAACTGGCAAGTGTTGTCTTCTAAGCTCTAGAAACACCTCTCTAAAAGGATCGTGCCATGAAGATTAGACTCTACAAGTCTAGAACATTTATCAAATAACATGATGGAATCAAACTTGATTAACAACATTGCAATGTCCGCCTTTCAGCCCATCCATAGATATAGGCTATAGCAATGTACATGCAATGGGAGACTCAGAATGTAAAGGCAGTTAACATTACCATATTTGACATTTCTTTACATAGTAGGCTTCAACTTTCTCTCCACATATAAACCAACAAACCATAAACATATTAGGTTAATCTGATGTCACTCTCACTAACCATCATAATGAATGAAACCAAAGCAAAAAGGAATGCTACAAGCCTGCTAAGGCCGTTTCACTTTCAACATCAACATTTCACTTGCACATAATCATTATGCCCAGTCAAGGCATAGAAGGTTTACACCCAGTTTTGCAACTATGAAAGAGTCTACCAACTTCCGTGCAAGATTATAATTATTGTCACACTTGCAATTGAGTCTAAAACAGTGTTCCAAGGGGATGCGTCTCCCCCCGCCACCCCCCAAAAATCCCCACGTTTCCGATAAAGGGATGTCCTCGGGACATGGGGACATCAGGGGGACGTCTCCCTGCCGCCCCTCCACATCCACCCCCAACCGCCGCTGTCCTTGGGACGTTTCCCTCTAAGAGGGCATCTCTCCGGGGCATCCCTTCAAAAAGGGGACGTCTAGGGGACCCTGGACAACCAGTGGATGCCCAAACGTCCATCGACCCCCCAGAAAATGCGCAAGCATCCACCATGCAGGTGGATGCCAAAAAGAGTTTTTTTTTTAATTTAAAAAAGTTTTGGGTTTTTGAGCCCTCTACCCTTACCCTAATTGTTAATGGGTTACACCCCCACCCCCAAGGCCTTCCAAAAGATTATAAAAAGCCCTATCCCTCTCATTCCAAATCACACAAAAACTTCATTGAGTGGATTAGAGAGCTTAAAGTAGAGGCAGCAAGCTAAGAGGGAGAAGTTTGCAAGAGTGAGAGAGCATTAAAAGAGGGAAAGTGAGATCAATAAGAGGATAGAGAAGCCAAGAAGACTCAAGACTCTTCAAGTTCATCATTTGAACCACAAGGTAGACCCTATCACTATGCATTTGATTTTTTGAATTTATGAATTTTTGTTTCATTTGTAAATTGTTTTGTTCTTTTATTCATGATTCATTGAATCATTTCTAAATTGAAAAATTTTATAATTATTGGTGATTCATTCAAATGCTTAAATTTTTAAATCTTCAATCAAATCAAATGCCTAAATTTTAAGTCTTAAGAACAAAGATTCCTATTTGTGTATCCTCTGCTTCCGCGCTTCATGCAACCTAAAGTAAGAAAAACCAAAAGAAAATCCTTGTCTTAATCCCTTGCATTATGCATGGTTTGAATTTGAATTTTTAAATTATAAACTTACAAAATGAAAAAAATATATCATTTCTTGCAATGTCATTATGAGTTCTCATAGCATGAGTGAGGATGAGGGTCAACCTCAAGAGGTTGAGGTGCTGAAAGTGAAATGATTCTAATTATTACATGATGATCCTAGTTTAGAAGCAAGGAGAGGTGATTGTGAAAATCAAATGTATTCTGTTGGGAGTCCAAATTATAGTTGCCCTTCACAAACCCTACAACAATATGCTAAAGTTCCCTTTGATCCGAAGAAACCTTTACAACAATTTGCAAGCAAGGTACCAACAAAGTCTGGGACATTTGGGGGCACTAAGAAATGGAAGTGCAACATATGTGACCTTGAATGGTTTGGCAACATGACTAGAACAAATGCTCACCTCCTTATCCGAGGCAAAGGTATACATGTATGTGAAAAGGTGGAAAAAACCCTGAAATTTAGGGCTGAAATATGTAAATTATGGGCTGCTAATGAAGAAAATGCACCTACATCTGTTACTTTGCCACCAAGGGGGGGAGAGGTCATCAGAGACAAAGTTCTACTTCTAGTACTTTCGAGAGGCCAATGAATCCATCTAGTTCAGGAATTAGAGCATAGCCTGAGGGGAAACACAAGGTGACTAGTGATGCTTCAAATCCATTGGCAGAATTATTCAACGTGCAAGCAAAGGATGACGTAGATGATGCCACTGGCAAATTCTTCTTTGCCAATGGCATTCCATTCCATGTGGCTCGCTCTCCTTATTATAAGGAGGTCGTGGCAAAAATAATAAGAGCAGAACCATCATATGTGCCACCAGGGGAGACTAAATTGAGGACAACGATCTTGGATAAGAACTATTCCAAGTTTAATATTTTAATGGAGAAAATGAAGAATACATAGGTCACAAGTGGATGCAGCATCGTCATGGGTGGGTGGACGGACATTAGGCATCGTCCACTCATCAATATCATGGTTACAAGTATAGTTGGCCCTTATTTTCTTAGGGCTATTAATTGTTCAAGGCATTGCAAGGATGTTGATTTTCAACTCCAAATCCTCAAAGATGCTATAGAGGAAGTTGGGTCACAGAATGTGGCGCAAGTAGTGACAGATGCAACCCATGTGTGCAAAACAATAGGGAAGTTAATTGAGGCAGCCTATAGAGATATTTGGTGGACTCCTTGTGTGCATGCCATGAATAATGCTCTCAAGGACATGGGTAAAATCAGCTGAATCAAAGCAGTTGTTAGCAATGCTAAAGATGTGCTGATGTTTATCTGCAACCACCACACTTCAAATGCACTCTTCAGGAACTTCTCCAAGAAGGAATTCTTGAAACCTATAGAGACTAGGTATGCATCGTACTTTATTCTCTTGGAGAGGATGCCATTGCAATTAATGGTTATGACAACAGAATGGAATCAGTGGCCTAAGTCGAAGACAGAACAGGGGAAGAGGGTGAAGGAGGTGGTGAAAGTGATGTTTTTTAAACTGATAACAAATATATTCTCTTCATCCTTACTCCAGTCTTCACAATGATTAAATATGCGGATGCTAATGCACCTACCCTTAGAGAAGTGTATGAGTGCATTGATACTATGCTTGATCAAATGAACATTGTTGTATGAGAGGACCCCACATTGCAATTCTACACAGAACATATTCAGCCAATCATTCATCACAGATGGAAGAAGCTCAACGCTCCCTTGCACATGGTTGCCTATGCATTGAACCCAAAATGGTATGTGCAAAGCGCTGGTAGACTTACACCTATACAAGATGCTGAGGTGAAGGCAAGGTTCATGAAGGCCATTCGAAAAATGTACGATTCTACAGAGGCCAGCATCATTTGTACAGAGTGGACAAAATTTGCCACTCTTAGAGGATATTCACAAGTGGCCGAAATAGATAGGGAGACAATGGCACAGAAGGAACCAATTTTGTGGCGGACTTTGCATAGGCCTGCTTCTTTGACTACCGATCTAGCCATTCGTTTGTTGTCCTAGGTTTCTAGTTCTTCTATTGCTGAGAGGAACTAGTCTACTTATAGCTTCATCCACTATGTTAAAAGGCACAGACTTACCTCTAGGAGGGCAGAAAAGCTTGTGGCTATAAATAGTGCCTTGCATCTCATTGACTACAACACACTTACGTACAAAGAGAGTCCAACAGCCAGATGGGATGTAGAGCCAGAGGAGCCAACATAGATTGATGATGATGCTACACAGACAAGGTTGGTTGGTATTGGTTTGGAGGAGCTTGAGTGTGTGGAGTCTAGCAGTTCTAGTGATGAAGAGTTTGGCGAGAACTTTGGGGATGATTAGCCATTAACTCATTGCGTCATTAGTATTTAGTATTTACTATTTACTATTTCACTATTATGTTTTTGAACGTTGTTGATACTTGATTGTGATCATGAATCATTATGAAATTTTGAAAATTCTGAATTCGATATTTTCATTTTCATTTTCAATGTTCAATGTTCATTGGTTCAATGGTTCAAACTTGAAACTTCATTGTTAAAAAGTTAAAACTTAAATCAAAATGTTAAATTGTTGATGTTCAATGCAATATACTTATTCCTTATATATCTATACCTAATTTTTCAAATACTATATGTATTTGCACCACTCCCACGCCGCCGTCCCCCCTCCACCCCCCTCCCTATCGTCCCCAAAATTAGGCCCCCCATCCCCCCATCCCGGAAACCCATCCCCGTGTCCCCCCGTCAGGAAACGCCGTGGATCTATGGTCTAAAAAGAACATCACAAAACAACTAAATTCAACTCAGCTAAGAATGCAGCAGCAAGCCTATCTCAAATGGCTTAATGTCATTGAGTATAACCAATATTTCAAATTCATATGATCGATAATTCTGTTCAAATGAAAATATAAATAGTTTCATAAATGCTAACCTCGGGAGCCATCCAATATGCACTTCCTTTGAATGATTTCAGTTCATCCAGATTAGATGTCTGTGATTCAAAGAAACAGCTTATTGAATCAACAGCAAAGTAAGTAATAATAGAAAAAAAAGGCCATTCGTTACAACTTACAATGGACACCATATCATGTACCAAAATTGGAAGATCTACATAAGCATGCTTACCTCTTTGGCCAACCCAAAATCAGCAAGCTTTAATAGGCCTTTGGCATCAACCAGTATATTAGCGCACTTAATGTCTCTTCAGATTATAAGAGCATACACCAATTCAGATCCAGATAAAAGTCAAAAGCTCATTTACAACATAATGTAAAACTTATATAGAAGGTTAATAAATGAAATATTTATTTATTGTTATGTTTTAGAAATGGAGTGCATTACAATTTTAATGCAAATCCACATAGAAGCTGCAAAAAGAAAACTATATATCACCTGTGGATCACATTTCTCTCATGAAGGTACTTTAATCCAGTTAGTATTTGTCTCGTATATGCGTGAACTTGAGAATCTGTTAAATTGTATTTTTGGTAAAGTGATGCTAGTGAACCCTGTGTTACCAGCTCAAGGAAAATGTATAATTTATCCGGTTCCTGCATGCAAACCAAGGAAGCGCGTATACATGAATCTGAATATAATATCCCATTGCCTCATGAACTTGAGGTATCCTAAACCTAGTATATGTTAACTAATGCAAAGCATCAAATATAGTTAGAAACTATTTGGAGGATATTCCCATCATTAAGAAAGTTTAGAATAGACTGTAACTCCTAGACCCTTGACACTTGAGACTTCTTCAGTGAGGAAAACCACAAATCGCGCAAATTAAAATTATAGATAAAACTCACAAGACAAATGTTGACAATGAGCCAGATTTACAAATTTTTCCTGTCTTTGGTGCATGAATGGGTATTCAGCAACTTTACCAGACTTCATAGTATAATACCAGACAAAGTTAAGAAAGGATGAATAAAATTTACCTTATCAGTACCAAGGTACTGAACAATATTTTTATGTTTGAGTAGACTTAGAAGAGCGATCTCCTGAAAATTCCCTAAAAATTGTGAGATCTTCAACAACCAGAATACTGGCATACATATCTTAGATAAATCTATGTAAAAGACGCCGAGATATATCATTTTAGAAGCTATATTAAATTTGTGATATAAGTAGAATAGACACTTAGAAAATAATATCTGTTGACATCTTTCACATAAATTTATATAAAATAAATATGTTAGTTATATAATATATAATTATCATAATTATATAATTTATTTATAATAATATAATTATCTAATTTTAAATATAATAATATTATTTTAATTTATAACTCAAAAAAATAAAATTATTTGAAATTGATTAATGACCAAATAAATTTTGGTTGAAATTAAATCTTATGTCATACACTCTTTTTTTTAAATTTATTGAACATCATCTATAATTTCTGTTTATTTAACATAATCTTCTTCCTTTTTTTTTAATAGATCAATTTTTAAAAATAATATACAATTTCATATTTTATTGATGTGCATTACATTATAATAGAATTTTAGTATATAAATATTAACCTATATTAACATTAATCACTAATATAAAAAGAAATGTGTTTTTAAAAAAGTTGTTTTTTATAATATTAAAATTAACAAAATTACTTACAAATATATATTTAATCATGAGAAATTCAAATATTCATATAAAATGGGAATCGTTTACATAAATCATTTAAAAAATAACAAATTAAAATAAAAATTAATAAATAAATCAAGATTGAAAATCTGTTTTTTACCTTTAATAAATAAAACTATTTGCATGGCAAACAAAAGTTATAAAAACATCATTTTTCTTCCCCTCACACAAAAGTAATGAAGTAAAAAAATAAGAGTGCATCTCAAAAATAACAGCAAGAATGGCACTGTTTGAAGAGTTATCAGAAGAAATACTAAAAGAGATTTTTATTTATATTATTTGTATATATAGTTATATCTTCTATATTATTTGTATATATATTTATATTTTTGAATATTGTGTCGGTTCATTTTTTATTTCATATTAATTTTTTTATTTATATTTAAAAGAAATTTAAAAGTGGATGTCAACCGTTTTTCCTAACATGGTCACGACATCAGGGTCTTCTCCACCCCCTCTCTCATTGTAGAACGCCTCTCGGTGTAATTACATATCTTCCACTTCATTCCTCAACATCCTGGACACCAGTTTTGATTGATGACTGAATTCCATTAAAACAATTATAAGTATATGCTTGCAAAACTCAGCAATCATTTATATATTTGTCAATTACATGAATCTTGGTTTTGAATAATTTGTCTTCAACTCAACAAAGTCCAAAGCACAATAACAAGTGTCCTCTGTTGAATCAATTAGAACAATTTAATGCCAACTTTTACTTCATTGACTGTTTTGAATGAATATGGTTGTCTTACCTTCTCAAGTTGAGAAATAGATTCTTTTGCCTTGCTACCTTGGTCTACAAGAGAAACCTCCTTAACTGCAAAAAAGGATCCATCACTGCAAAATACTAAATAGTAATGAGTTATATTATCCAAATATAGGAAGAGCTACTTGAGAATATCATCTTTTAACAAAGAAATAATCCCTCTAACTCCATCATTGCACCAGACTCGAAAAACTCTATCCATGGAAAACAAAAGGCTCCAAACTCAAACATGTGCCCAAGATATCAAGATTTTCCGATCACCTTCACCAAACCAGAAGAAAAACTGCCCGGTGACAATAAAATGGATGTCAAATTTAAGGTTGGCCATTTTTATGAACACGCTCACAAGTATTACAGTCCACCACCACTCCCAGGTGCCATTGTAGGTTATGCTTCTCTGCTTAGTAATTATAAATAACAAGATATAGTAGACATGATTATTGGTCTATATAACCCTTCAAATGTATTAATAATCATTGCAACATTATTATTCTAAACGTTTACCAAGTTATACTCCAAAGTGGGTTAATACATGTAGCAAGCCTGCTATAAGTGGTATCAATTCCATACGACCCTTGTCCCATCTGTTATCACATACTCTGCTCACCGCACTCATCCTTAACTGCCTCAAAGCTTTGTTTTGTCTCTACCCCCTCTATCATTCGTCATCAATTATTTGTGTCCTAGCTTTATAATAGTTGTGTAGTATCTATTTTAGGCTTCAGTAAACCACTCCATTCTAAGAAGTTAATAACTCTCCTACACTCCATCTTTTTCCCCCTTAGTTTCTCCTTCCACAACATATTCATTCTCCAAGCTTTGTATCTTATTTTCCATTGCCTTTTCCTGCTGTCTGTATGTAATTTTTATCGTTTTTATATTATAAGCATTTTATGTTAGATATTTTTGGGGGAACTTTTCAATCTCCATTCACGTCTTATGCGTGTCATTCTATTTTTGGTCCACATAGTTGTTAAGAGTCTGAGATAGCTGTTTGTTTAGGGAGTTGAATTGTGTTATAGGAAAATGGAAAGTTTTATCAGCTTTTGGTTTTTTTCCAAATCATAATTTCATTTAGGTAGAAAGGCAGATGATGGAAAGAGGAAAAATATTAGAAAGTTTGGGAATAGGAATGGAAGTGTTCTTAGTTTGCTGTTTGTGCAACCGAGTTTTTGGACTAACAGGAGACAGCTTACAAAGGCAACTGTAGATGATCTTTTACAGTCTTCAATCCATTTGCACCGTGCAAGTTGAGGCACTTACCCTAATTGAATGATGCTATGCTTATCGGACAGTCTCTGAATATTATTTATGTACTATTATCGTACTGTCATACATTTGCTGTTATGTAGTTTTTTGTTCAGAATTTTTTGAGAATAGCTAATGTTCTTTCTTTCTTATTCATGTGCAGTTTCTGATTGACAATTTTTGATAACATGTGTTTGGTGTACTAGCTCAATAACTCTCCCAGATAGGAATTTTCCAACAATCTAGAAGACTGAAAAAACAAAATTAGAGCACACTCATATTGCATCGAGCTTACACATCAGAATTAATACACGAAATCCCCAGGATAATCAAAATTACTATGCACAATAAAATAACTATAAAAATACCCAGAGCTAGAATTCTGAACTTCTCTTCCATTGCATGGCAAGTTATACCACTACTGTCTACTCAAGTAATCACATGCCAACCTCTAAAATGCAGTATACATATTTTGGTACAATTAATTCTATACAATTTTTCAACTCTATCCTTATCCTCTAAAAATAGGGGATCTAAACTTAACGCTCAGGAAATATTCCCCTATAAGGACAACTCATTAATTTTATACACAGGCACCCCTGAAAACTTCTAGGAGAAGTTTGCAGTCAGGGAAGTCCCATGGTAGGTAAATGTTTAGGCTAGGATGCAAATTTTTAGAAGACAGTATTTGAAATTATGATATTTTAAGTTCTAAACTAAATTGCAGGATTTACAACTTGCAATTTGATATATATAACAGAAGCAGGCCTGAGAAACTTTCTGCCCCACCTCCCTCCACTTTGCAGCCTTGGGTTTTCAAAAAAGGATTCTAAAATTTTCGTGCTTTCATAAAGGCTGCCTGATAATTGAAAATAGAAGCTGCAGCCCCTACATGGGACCCTGCCTAAGGACTGGCGGAGTCTGTTGCTCCTATTTTTGTTGTATAGGGGATTCCATGTAACCTGGTAATTATAAAATCAGTAAAACCCAAAATTTTATCCTGAAAAGCTGCAAAAAAAATTTAGGGCTGTTTTTAATTCTTACACATTCTAATTCAGTCAAACCCCCTCCTCGGGACCATTGTCTAAGCTATTTTAATTTTCCTACTGCTATGTAATATTCTGATCGCTAATAATTTTCAAGGGGGTGCTACTGAGAAATTATAGGAGAGTTTTTCCTTATAGCAGTCTCATGTTTTTTAAAATTTTGTGCAATATACATTTGCTTAAAAAAATTAAGAGTATTTTAAAAAAAAAAGGTTGTTTCAAAAAAAAAAAAAAAAAAAAATTGACTCGCAAATGTACTGTTGCCAGGAGCAGCCATACAAATCTTCAGCCCCCTACCACTTCCCACCACTCAAAAACTTCTTACTAAACAGTCTTTATTTTAAGATGAAGATATTTTGTAAACAATTTTTTAACTTTCGATAATACATAGGACCACTCTACCCAAAAATTATAGAGGCCGGCGCCCCAGCATGGGACCCCTCTGTTAATAACCCTCCAGGAGATTTCGCCACTATGGCGGGTGATTTATTTAGACGTGCAAAAAATATTTTCCGTTTCACCTTGCGGAGCGATTGCTAATTATTGGACTGAGAATTAGATATGTTCGGCATACTTGCACAGCTGTAACGGGGGTAAATTAATTGTATAGGACTTCCTTTATTCTATGTATCTAAAAAGATTAGATTGTAGTGGTAGCGGTACTTACTCGCCAAAACCCTCGTAAACTGTGCCATATGATCCGCTTCCAAGCACGGCACCCTTTGTCCACGGCTGAAATCGAACATTGAACCTCAGCCCCCCTTTCTCCTCTTCGGCCGCCCTCGCCCTCGCCCTCGCCTCCCCCGACTCCGCCGCCCTCGCCATCGTCAACATTATCATCATCGCCGCCGCCGCCACTGCGGCTGTCATCGTCTCCGCCGCCGCCGCCGCCACTGCGGCTATCATCGTCTCCGCCACCGCCGCTATCATCGACGCCGCCACCTCCACCACCACCTTTACCTCCGCCGCCACCGCCACCACTGTCCCTATCATCGACGCCTCCACGGCCGCTATTATCGTCGCCGTAGCCGCCACCGGCGCCACTATCATCGACTTCGCCACCGCCACCTCCATCCCCATTGTTGCTTGGGATTACAATGATCTCGAGGTACACAATAATGATGTGATCCCGCACACCATTAAACTTTTAACATAAGCAAAGCTAATTCGGCAGGTGCAGCAGAGGCCGATTAAAGGCGGCCCGCAATGTCACAGGGTTCGCCGAATTTTACCCAAATATTCGGAATTCGACGAATTTTATGCCCTTGACCAAAAGTTCAGTCAAATTCGACCCGTTCGGCTAATTTATTGCTCAGACAACGCTTTATCTGTTCGGCAACTTTAATGCTCAGACGCCGCGACCTAAAAATACCTGCACGGGAGAACAGCGGGGTAAAAGAAGCCAACGCCCTGCCTATTAAACCACGCCAGTTTTCCTTCGAATCCACACAAAAAAAAATCGCGATTTGAGTGCATTCCGAGCAGGTTTCCGAGTTTCTACATTGGAGGTGTTTGAAGGAGCCGATTCGACTACATTCCGAACCGGAGCAGGTTTCTGAGTTTCTCTGATGGAGCTGTTCGAAGGAACCGAAGAGTTTGAAGGGTAAACTGAAAAAGTCTGTTATCTGTTAACCCAGCTGCGACCTGCTAACGGGCACGGACGAGGAAAGCCATTAAGGAACAGAATAGCTGCTGAGCCAGGAAAGCTGTCGACCAATATAGCAGAACACAACATATCTGACAGCAGCAGCAAAGGGAGGGTTTTATTTCTATATGCATCTTTTGTTTTTTTTGTTTTAAAGGGACTTTTTATCTCAGGTTTTAATATTATTGAAGGCTTTTTCTCATTTCATTTTTTATTTTTAAAGTCTTTTAATTTTTTTAGTATTTTACAATTCACTTTTTGTTTTATTTACATAACTAATTTTTAATTGTTTTTATTTTATTTTATTTTTATTTTTATTTTTCCATTTATTTTTATTTTTAAAAAAAATATTTAATTTTACATTTATTTTATTTGATTTTTAATTTTATTGAGAAAATATATTTTATTTAAATATATATTTTTTAAATTTTCAATTTGTTTTTATTATTTATTTATAAATTATTTTTATTTTTTAACATTTTTTATTTTAATAATCTTTTAAACTATTTCATTTAGATTTTATTTTATTTTTTATATTAATTTTACGTTTTTTTTAAATTATTGCTTTTTAATCTTAATTTAATCTATTTTTTATTTTATTTATATTTAATTTAATATTTACTTTGTTTTTATTTCGCTTTTATTTTGTTTTTATTTTTATTTATTTTAATATTTTTTATGAAAATAATTTATTTTTTATTTTGCTTTTACTTAGTTAATTTTATTTTTATTTTTGTTTTTATTTTTTTTAATTTATTTTTTAATCTTTTAAATTTTTATTTTATTTTTTTATATTATTTTTAATTCTTTTTTTAATTAGTTGTTTTTTATTTATTTTATTTTATTTTATTTGATGTTTACTTTGTTTTATTATTTTTTATTTTAATAATATTTTTATTTTTATTTTTTTTTAAAACATTTATTTTTATTTACTTTTTATATTTTTAGTTTGTTTTTCATTTGTTTTTATGTCAATAAGGGTAGGGCATGAAGTAAAATGTAACTTGTGTGGAAAAATGTTTGTTTAGAGTTTAACGAATGGGGTGTTAAGGCATGTGCTAATGTTATCTCAGAAATCAGAGTGAAATTAGAGAAAGAAGAGGGACAATCACTAGTTGAGAAGCACAACGTTGCACAAAAGAAGTAAAAAAAAATTCAAAAACACATCAAAAAGTTTTTCAACGAGCGTGTCATCTTCATTTATGCAATCAAAACACAAGTGGAAGTGAGACAATTCCTAGCATTTGAAAGTCGGTTCAGAAGTAAGATGTGGATGATGCATTGACGGATTTATTTTATTCAAATGTCATTCCATTCAATGTGGTTAGGAGTCCATTATTTACAAATACAATCAAAAAAATCTCTGAATTTGGCAAAAGATACATTCCACCTAATTTTGAGAGCCATAAGACTACTCTTTTGGAAAGGTCAAAAGAGAGGGTCATCGAGAACATGGTAGAGGTCAAGGTCTCTTGGAGTGTAACAGGGTGCAATATATTGAGTGATGGTTTCTCTGATATGTATCAAAGGCCATTGATCAATATCTTGGTGTATTTCCTCCAATGCATATCTTTTTTGAAAGTGATCGACACCATAAACCACAAGAAGTCTTCAGAGTATGTTTTCAAAATCTTATATGAAGCAATGCTTGAAATGGGTAAAGAAAATGAGTTCAGATTGTCATTGATAATGCCACAAAATGTGTAGGGGTTGGAAAAATGCTCGTGAAAAAGTATCCACAACACATTGTTGTCTTAATTGGCTACTTCATGGCTTGGTCAAATTTCCATGGGTTTGTGAAGCAATTCAAAGGGGGAGGACAATTGCAAATTTCATAAAGAACCATCGCCTCACATTGTGCACTTATCGACAACATACATTTAAAGAGTTGTTGAGGCCTTGTGAAACAAGATTTGTCTCTTTTTATATCACTTTGAAAATAGTGGTTGGAGAAAAAGTAGCAATAAGGTCAATGATTTGTTGCAATGAGTGGGAAAAATGTGTGCTTTCAACAAGTCTTAAGGGAAAGCAAGCAGAGTAAATCATTATAAACCCTAACTTTTGGGAAAGTGCAAACAAATTTTTACAAATATGTGAGCCTATTGTTGATGTGTTTCGTATGGTTGACGAGGACACCACTTATCTTGGCATGTTTTATGAGGCTATGGATCGTTGTAAGGAATCCATTCAAAAGACATTCAATGATGTAGAGAGTGATTACAAAGAAATGTGGGATGTGATTTATGTAAGATGGAAAATGACGCACACAACTTTGCATGTCGCAGCGTGTTATCTAGACCCTAGGTTCTTTCATATAGATAAAGAGTGATTCTAAAGTCATCAGTGGGCTCTATGAAGGCATTAGCAGTGTTGTTCTAGAACCTAGGTTCTTTCATATAGATAGAGAGAGTGATTCTAAAGTCATGAGTGGGCTTTATGAAGCCATTAACAGTGTTGTTCTAGAATCAGAATTTGCATGCATAATTAAAGAACAAACAACGGCATTCTAGGCGCAAAAAGTGGTACTTACAATAGCAGCAACCAAGTATGATAAGCAACATTTTAAATGTTACAAATGGTGGAAATATTATGAATCAAGTGCAAGAGAACTGCAACACTTTGTTATTCGAATTTTGAGTCAAGGAGTGAGTGCATTAGCGTGTGAAAGGGATTGGAGTTGTTTTAACCACATTTAATCTAAGAAAAGAAATAGGTTATTGTTTAAAAAGTTAGCAGATCTTATTATGTTCGCAACAATTTACATGTGTATGAACAAAATGATAAAAGAATCTTCTTCTTCATAACTTGTAACAACCCTGGTGGGTTTGACTTAGAAAAATATGATAATTTTTTATTTAATCAATGTATTATTTCATTAGAATTCACCACAAGAATCTAATTCGTGATCCAAATATAATACTCTAAGTATGATAACTATAAATAAGCATGTGACTTCTGACAATCATTGATCACTATCAACATATGAAACACATCATAACTAAATATGAAAAGTAATTATAAATGTCTAGCCACGGTTGGTACAATGATACAACCACTGCTACCAACATACAAATAAGTAAATAATTACATCTCATTAAAGATAATCTCTCAATAATAATAAATACAATGCAATGTACAAGATACATGGCTCCATAGAGCATGAGTTCTCAAACTCTAGTATATATGGCAATCTTAAGTGTCGTCTCTAAATAAGTACTATTGTGGGGAGGAAGAGCATCATCTGAGTGCTTTTTCACACCAACCCCGAACCATCAATCCCCCGCACAATCCCTTATCTAAATGGTCCTCCCTTCACATATGAGTATATAATAACGATGCAGAAATCTAAAGAGACAAGCTAGTACTCATATGTTGTACGATTTCTAAATAAAATAATGTTGTATACCATAAAAAACTCATTCTAATAAGGTATTGCACAAACATGTAAATCATACACATGAAATGACAATGTCTCACTAATATTACTTTGATTAAAAAATTTATTAATTATTGATCTCTAAGATCAATCAATTTCATACACATCACTTGATCGAATTATCTTCTTCTGGCATTGTCATGCTAATAAGCTAGTAAAGTTTGTCTTACTACTTACTCAATACCAACAATGCGAGATTGGTTAGCATATATATAACCAACAAATTCATATAAATTACTTCCTACTAGCAATCACAAAATAAGCTAAGCACAAAAACAATCAAATGCATACATTTAGTCTGTCAAATATATGAATGAATCTCCACACTAACATTCATTATATAATTAATAAGTAAACAAATGCAGATTACATCAAATATATATATATATATATTAGATTGCATATGCTAATTTATGTAAACAGACACAATACAGGGCTTTTTACTAACTATCATAAAACATGCTAAACATAGAAGTAATCAAAATGCATACATTTAATCCATCAAATGTATTAATAGACCTAGATATAATAATTATAGTTTGTACCATCTAGGTATAATATACATGTAGACTGTAGTTTCTAAATATAATATACTCTATGACATCCCAGAATATCATAGTTCATTGTACATAAGCACACTACTCAATCACGAAAAATTAGTCTTACAATTTCAAGAACAAAATGTCTCATACTCCTAAATAATAAGCAAGTATAGTTTATACCAACCGGGTATATCCTATATTCAAACTACACAATCTAAATTCTGTAAGTAGATTTAAATACAATATACTCTACAATAAACACTGCACACACTACTCAATTTTAAACAATCAATCATAATACAGAAGCCACAACTCTCACAATCACGTACTCTTTTGTTGAACAACTTGTTATATTTTTAGGAGGTTATATGCTTATAAAAATAGTGTCTTATTCTTTAGGACACTATAACTTAGTTTCTAACAATCCAAATAACTAGAGGTATAGGCACACAACCCATTACACCAATATATATTATACTCTTATAGGAATACCCAAGTCTTTAGATAAATATATTCCTTAAACATGTGTGAGTATATAATATATGGACAATTATAGCTATGGCTGCATCAAACATCTATACATAATATCATTGTATATATATAGGATCTAGACAAAGCTTTTACATGGACTCCAGATAAAGCTTTATTAGTCTAAATCAGTGATCGAAAGAAAGGCATTGTAGGGCCTATTACTATATGTTCATACATGTTAACACATGTAGTTTATCAGTTAAAAACATCTCATGAAGAAATCCCATAGATTTCATGGATATTAGATGGATATGAGTTCTACATGTATATTAGTAGTTATAATTCACATATTATGTAGCATCCACATATTAATTCCCTTGTATATGTTATGACACGTTATTTTAGATTTAGAATCTCATTACATATAAATCAATAACTTTCGCAGTTTTTAGACATCAACAATACACTTGTCCACACCAATATTCATTCCACAACTTGCTTAACAGGAAAGCACCATGCATACGATATAAATAAGAAATACTTATATAGGTAGAAGTATGCAAATCTTAATTAGTTATACTATATGTATACTATTGATTAGTAATATAATAGAGATATGTTATCGCTCACGTAAGCTCTTTTAGAGGACAAAAGCGCCATACAGCTGATATATATATATATATATAATGTTATATCTAACTTAATTGTTATATCCTTTAATTGGTTCGCTTTGTATGACTAATAAAAATCATTGTTGTTAAATAATACACAACTTACTGTCTTACAAAGCATACTATGTACAATAAAGTATAGCGCTAACCTAGAAATAGGCATACTATGTTTTGTTTTGTTTTTAATAACACATAGTGCTTGTTCACTGCAAACATAATTGTATTGATTGTTTGTTGCATACACAATGTTTGTTTGTTGCATACACAATAGCTTAGTAACATCCTCTGCATAAACACATGTATGAATCTTTTATACGTCACTATTGAAATAATAGATAAATATTAATATACTACCCCGTAATAGTAATCCACTTCATTGTATGTACTACATATGATCAAATGAATGATACTAGAGATTGGATTAAGTTGTTGCCATATAAGGAATTAAGTCATTGTAATATACCAAGTTGTTCTTCTAAGTATAATCGTTGTATTAATCCTCTATTGAATTTGTTGAATGCATGCCAATTACTATCATGTTGATGCAATCATTTGTTTTCCTACAAGTCATTCCACGATAACACAGATTCATAAAAATTTGCGACTTATTGATAATTCATTATAAGGTTTGTTGTCTATAAAAATATAGTTTGATATATAATAATACATTTTGATCACTCCAGTACTTGTTAGGTTTGTTAAATATATTCTTGAATACATCTTTCACTGCATGTACCTATTGCATATATTTTTCATTATATATTCCTTGGCAAAGGTTCGACCTAACCAGATCGCCATATTCCTTGGACATATGGTTTTACCAGATCGCCCAGTATATATGACTCGCTATACATGGAAGTCGTTACCATATAATTTTTTTGTATATTTATATACTTTCATGCTAAATCAATGAATAGATAGACATTGTAACAATGAGTAGATGTTGATAAATGTAATATATACATATTTGTATTTATACATATCTAGAGGCATATATCTGAGAAGTAGATGTCACTAGCTTTTTATAACATCGAGTAAGTCAATGATTATTTAATTAGATTTACTCATATTATCCAAACCACCACTTCTGTTCAGTGCCTTTCATAAACAGGGTATGCATGACTAGAATATAGAAGTAGGATGTATATATAGGATCGTTGTGCATATAAATCACCCTGGATGACCAAAGTAAGAATACATTATGGAATCATATATCGTTGTAGATTTACATACATATAGGTAATCTTCTTTATATAACATCTGTGATTATTTATATAAGGGGAAACATTCATTGATTATAAGCATTTTGTGTGTGGGGTTGGGGGGGGCGGCGGCGAGGGTATTGCAAGTTGTTATACATTGTCCATATAAATCGCATCAGACTTATACCCAATACATTGTTTATTCCTTCCAAGTGTAGCTAATCAACTTATACATAAACACAACTATATGTATTTCCTCAAAAAATAATCTTGGAACTTAACATCAAGGACTATACATAAACCTAGGTTCCGATTATTAACAGATTCTAAAAAAAAATAGGAACTTAACATTACAAGTTGTTGTCTCCTACCATGTGTTCAAAAGCACTTTATTATTACAACATTAACCATAAATCGTTGTAATATGGTATCCACATTTATTTTATGTCGATTCTGTTAAGGTTCTTTAGGTTCCTTATAATAGATCATTAATGTTAGAGTTGATTGTTATAATGTTCAGAACCTTATTGTAACTATTATATAGATCATTGTATTTATTTTCTGTTAATTATTGTTAAGGATCCATATTATAAAACATTATTTCTGAATTTAATAATACTAACTTTATATTAGTGTCTAGATGATAACAGGAGATTCTCTCTCCTCTTGCTCTATGTTATATCCTCCTCAAAGCCATGCTCCTCTTCACACCCCTCCCCTCTTCTTTCTTTGCTCCTCCTTTTCTATGTTGCGCTCCCTTTTCTTTATTGAAAAACTTTTTTTTATTATTATTATTATCATTTTTGTCCAAACTTCTAAATTTGCTATGCTTTCGTGAATATCTTTTTCCTTTTCATTATTTTCTCTTTTGTTTTATTCCATTATTTTATTTCCTTTTCTTTCTTTGGGTTTTTGTGGTTTTATTTACTTTATTTCGTATTTTTTACACACACACATATAAAATTATAAATTTAATAGCTAATTAAACACAAAATTAATAATTTATTACACCGTTCTAGGAATTATAGCTATTTATTTTAAGCCATTATTTATCTGTATTAAGGTGGTAAGCCCTATAATGATATTTTTGACTATCATTAACATAATTAGTTTGTGTTCTTAATACTACTAAGATATATTGGATAGTCTACATATGGCAGTACCAAACATTGGTCATCCACATTTACATTCTTGAAAACAATAATAGTCATGAACACATTAGCATGATATAAACCTAATCACACAAGATTAAATTCTCCAAGCATAAATATGAGCTATCACACACAACTAATCATCCATAAAACATTATCTAAATGCAACATCATCAAAAATGCACTAACGTAATAAATCAAACCATGCATTTAATATATATTATTTAATGTGGTGTGTGCAGGGTTTTAGTCGTTCCTCTATCATCTCCCAACATCTCCATCTACATCACCCTCTCTAATGATGCTCTCCCTCTATCAGGCTCTGAGAGATGAGTCTCTTCTATGTCAAACTCACAACAAATAGGTAGTTAGACTATAATATCATGACATATATTTATTGTAAAATACTATTGAAATAACAAATCAACATGATCATAATGTAAGAATATACACTACAACTAACTTATAGCAATAAAATCATGTAATCTAAGTAATATCTAATTGTTTCATAACAACATATAACTCATAGCTTATCTAATAATAACCAAATTAAATTGTTAACTATAAATATCCACAAATAATCAAGTAAGTTTGCTTAGCGAGGAATCAGGATGTATTATAACCCCACCCTATTACAGCTAACTTAGAGGACGCAGATGATGTTGACTTTCTTTGTGGTGAATCTAATGATGATGATGTTGATGAGCCAAGTGCTTTTGATGACATGGAATTTTTTGTTGCAGGTAGTAGCATAGAAGGGCATATAGTGTATTGGCTTTTGAAGATGTCAAACTTTTTGATATGTGGTTCGTATGAAGCTTAAGAACTTAGTATTACATGTTTTATATTTTGAGACAGTTTTCAAGAAGTATCTTTTATATTTAGTTTTTCAAGAAGTATATTTAAATTTTGGATTTGACTTATTTGTATATATTTCTTATGTTTTTCTATGATTCGAACTTAATGGCAATTTTTTTCTCAAACTTTATCTGTTGGTGAACTTTAACCAAATTTTATCCTCATCAAACTTGAACTTGAACTCGAACTCAAACCTTGTGACGGTCCCTAAGATTAAGTTCCTTGTGAGAAAAGAGATTTCCAAGTTAATTGCGGTGCAAATCATTTATCTCATTAAACACCCCACATGGGTGGACAATTTTTTCAATGTGAGGAAGAAGAATGGGGATATTGGCCTATGTATAAAAAGGACCAATATCATTTGTGTTCAATGAATCGAATTCTTCAAACAGTGGCAGGGTCAAAAAGCTTTTCTCTCATAGATGGCTTCTCAAGGTATAACCAAGTATGTGTCAAGGATGAGGTCCAACACAAGACAACGTTCACCGTGAAGTGGGTAACTTACACTTATCAGAAAATATTTTTGGCATATCAAATGCTCGAGCAACCTTCTAAAGGGCCGTGGACATTGATTTTAAGGGATTAATTGATGAGATGATATTGGTCTATTTGAATGATATTGATTTCATTTCAAGAAACTAAGAGGATCATTTTGAGTATTTGGAGAAGCTATTCCACAATTTTAGGGCATTTAACATTTCCTTAAATCCTAATAATTTAGTTTAAATTATTTATAAATAAAATACCCTTGTACGTATTGTGTCAAAAGTTGTCCTAGGCAATGCCCTTGAAAGAGTCACAATTATATAGTGCTCTCTTCCCTCACATTAAAAAAACATTATAGACTTTCCTTGATAAGATTAACTTTGTGAGGAAGTTCAACGTTGACTTGTTGAGATAGTGAGACCTATTACTCTCTTGATAAAGAAAGACCAAGTCTTCTAATGGACTCATGAAGTGAAAGAAGCTTTCAAAAAGATAAATCAATCCAATGTTGAAGCTCCAATCATATCCAACCCTAATTTTGAAAAGTTTTTCATCTTTTATGTCATAGGGAGTGAATATAGTGTAGTAATTGTGATCACCCAAAAAGATGATAATGATTATGAGAATCTGATTGCTTTCACGAGCTAGACTCTGAAGGAGTATGAGCTTAATTACATCTTCACCTAAAAATAATATTTTGCATTAATAAAATCCCTATAAATGTTTAGCCACCTACTCTCTAATAATTGGATTCATGCCTTGGTTATCCACCTTGGTGCAAGAAATTACATCTTGGGAGGAGAGATTGGGAGAGCTAAACGAACAAAAATGATCTCAATGTGTGTTGGTGTCAACTAATTTTAACAGCGTAAATGTTGACTCCTTAACGTTCAATTAACAAATAGAACTTAATGTGGATAAAGAGGCCCATGATATCATTATCCCTTGGACGTTCCTTTTTCTGGGGCCCATTGCCACCAAATGACAAGCCATGTCACCCCCTAAAGTTGTGCAGGGATCCACGTTGGCAAGATAATTACACATTAAGGTTCGAATGGAATTGGAAAAGTGAGCAATCCCTTATTACGCAAGACAATTATGGTATCCCCTACAGATCCCTTGTTTCATATAGCTAAACCAGATGGGATAAAGGCTAGGAAGGAGAAAAGGGATCTCATTATGGTCAAAAATGAATATGCAAAGTCTTTTGTGTTGGTTAAGCTCACCCCCTTCACTCTTGATTATTAATTTTACTTGTATGTTGTGTGCTTGACCCATTACATATCCTACCATTATTGCTTCAAAACTTTAGCTGAATTGTTTTCATTAATGGCTTTTAAATGATACTTCCTCGCCCTGCTTCAATATTGTTTTTTGCAATCTGAAAAAGTTTAATACATCAATTTTTGGTGGTTTGATAATTATTTTATTAATGGGAACATATTCAGTATGTGGATATTGACTAAACTTCAGTGGCAGTGATAATTTGTATGGGTTTGAATTTGAATACTAGTACATATTATCAAAATTTTGAGTAAACTCCACTGATTTATGGCATATTTAGTTTTCTATTTGTGTTAATTGATATTTGTCTTGTTCAACTTGAACTATAATTTTGTGTCTAAAATACTCATTATTTTCACCTTTACTAGTCAAAACAGGGTGACTGCCCTACTGAACAGTCCTCCCACCCTCAATAAATACTACGCAGTCAAATTTCTAAACTATGCTCATTCTATGAGTTATAACTATGCTTGTTTTGCCCACCATAACTTGATCTAAAGCCTCATAAATTGACTTCTATGATTGAGTATCTAATGCACTAGTTGCCTCATCCAATAGTAAGATACTTGGATTCTTTATTAGTGCTCTAGCTATGGCTATCAGTTGCTTCTGGACTCCATACAACTGGAGTCCCCTATCACTTATATTTGTATTATATCCAATCTCCAAATCGTTGTAAAATCAACAACATCAACAACAACAATACATCAATATACAATAAGTAAAAATGAAGTTATAATATTTCATCCACTCACCGCATAAATCCATGGGCATTAACAGCCTTGACAACCTCAATCACCTTGGCCTTAGTTGCATCCTCCTTACCATACTCAATGTCATCACCAATACTCCTTACAAACAAACTTGGCTCCTGCCCTACTAGACCTATCAAACATCTCAGTCACCTCAAATTGAATGGTTTGATGTCTTTATAATATATTGATACCATTCTTTTGAGAGGATCTTAGATTCTCTCCAATAGTCCAATAATGGTGGACTTTACACACTTGCTTCAGCTAACTAGAGCCACACTACTTCATTATTTGATTTAAAGGTAGAAATCTCTCAATGCACTGTCATTTGGACGAGCAGGATGAGTGAATTCCACATTTCTTAGTTCAATATTACCATCAATTTTACTAGTGAGGGGGAAATTAGCTTGGTAGTATCAATTGATCACCACCTCTTCCTTCAATAATCAATCATTTGTAAAAAATACAAATGGATTATGAATCAACACTCTACTATTAATTTATCTACCCTCAATTGTTTGTTACCCATTATATTACAAAGAGCATAACTAGAGCATGAAATCTACACTATATTGTTATTTTTTCCTCTCAACTATATTCTATAACAACTAAACTTATCTCTTACTTTTACATCCATTCACTCATTCTCACTTATATACTCTTTACTTAGCCCATGTCCCATTACATATCTTACCGTCGTTGCTTCGAAACATATTTTTTATAGTCATGCATTACATATCTTGCCATCATTGCATTCTATGAGACAATGCAATTGACACATATTATCAAGCAATTCACATGTCATTCTTAGTTTGTGTTTTGTTTTCAGTTGTATATTTGTAATGTGTAAAGATTGGTAAAGTTTTCTAATCCATTTAGTTTTATCCATATGCAATTAAACTTTGATACATATTTAGAGCTACTTTCCCATTGATGTATTTATAACCCTTATTGACTAGAATGATATGGCTACAAGAAAAAAAACACAAACTAAGAATGATTTGGGTTGATTCTAAAGTACTTCACTAGTTCAATGAGTTTTAAAATATATTTTCTATAGTTGAGCATTACATATACTGCCATCATTGCATTCTATGAGACACACTTAGGTGACGTATATTATCAAACAATTGACATGTTTGTTATATGCTTCCTCATTTTGTATACGTGTATATTAGGCCATAAAAAACCAATTTCAAATCAAATGATTTCATCAAAATAATTACTCTCTTAAATCCAAAATTACGAAGTGCCTAATATATCTACTATATTCATTTCCACTGGTGACTTCGTGTTCACACTTAATTTATCTATTATATTTATAAAATACTTTAATAGTTTGAATAGCCTAATATAGGTGGTTGCCTTGCCTTATTCATTACCATATAGATCCAAAACCCAATTTCAATCTATGCAGTTCATAGATAACCAACATTCAAATAACTTAGAACATGGATTGTACAAATAAATTTAATAACTTCATAACAAAAAAAAATCATCTCTATCAATAATTGCCTCATGACATAAACATCTCAAGTGTCCTATTTGTAAGATATCCCGAGAATTTATATACATGGTATGATTTGTTGATGCATAAGACCCTTTAGCACCATGAGCCACAAAAACTTTTTTTTGTCTTTGCTTGTCCATATATGTTTATGGCATTCAATGTGCATTATATAGCTTATTTTTGGTATGTAAAAAGGGTGAAAGAGAAGAGTTGATGTAAAACAATTAATTAAATGATAAATAAATAATAATAATCAAAGGGGGGATTGTGATGTTTCATGTTTTTGATGTGCATGATTAACCAGTGCATGTGTATAAAGGAAGTAGTTTAAATTACAATCTTTTGATGCATTTGTAGTGCATTACTAACAACTACAATATGTGTAATAAGAAATGCATTTACTGGTTTGCGTCAGATGGAAAGGATGATCTATTCAAATTAATAATGTGTTTAAGTGCAGATAATGACATCATAATGCATCACGGTAAATTGTTAGTTGATAAGGGTTGTGTGCATTGTGCTCGTTACATTTCATTGATAGACTGGCTTTGTTTATGTTCCTACTTTTGTGAGAAAAGAGGTATTTGTGTGTAGGTGGATTCGAAAGCAGTTGTTCCTGAGATGAAAAGGGAGAGGGATGTTCCAGAAGGACTCTTGAGTAAACTACATGAGGATGCAAATTTATTCTATGGTTCTTTTCACGATATTCATATTTGTTATGCAAATAAAGAACCCAAACAACGAGTATCACATGAAGAACGAAAGGAAACAGGGCAAATGAGTATGAATGAGTTGGACATCATTGATTTAGAAGATGCACATGTAAATTCTTTTGAAGTATAATAATATTTTGATACTGTGTTTGATTTTGACGTGCATAACAATGCCACTATTGTGCAACAATTTTCTTTTTTTCACAGTACAATGTTTATGTTTTTTGTTATAGTCATACTGTCCATTATGTTTGGTGAGGTGATATAAAGTTGATTCAATGTCGTAAACACTGTTGTTCCCAAAATCTGTCACTCATTTTTTGGACAACATATGAACTATTTTGGGCCTGCAAGCCCAAAATTCTCTCTTCCCTTCTTAAAAAATTGTTCTGAGCATTCAAATTCTCCATTATTTAAGCTTTTTTAGCTAAGGGACTCTGCAGGCTGATTTCTACGGACTTTGCAGGCTTATTTCTATGGACTTTTCAGGATTATTTCTACGGACTCCACAGGATTATTTCTACGAACTCTATAGGCTGATTTCTACGGACTCTGTAGGCTAATTTCTACAGACTCCGCAGGCTTATTTCTACAGACTCTGCAGGCTTATTTCTACGGACTCTGCAGGCTGATTTGTACGGATTCCACAAGATGATTTATATGGACTCTGTAGGCTTGTTTCTACGGACTTCGCAGGAAATAACAAAATTCCAACACTTAGGCAATTTCAATCGATCGGTTTAATCGAAAGGTTCAAAGTAAGGTGTCCCAAAGCTTGAAGGACAAGTACCCTTGTGGAGGGCAAATGGAACAAAAGGATATCTTTCAGAGGGATTTTTTGTGGTGGAAATTTACAAGTAAAATCCTTCAGACATTTTGTCTGAAGGAATGATCAAAGGCCTGACAGAGAGCCTAAAGGACAAGTGCCCTTGCAGAGGTCACTTAAAAGCCAAAAGGACTTTTGTGACTTTTCTGAAAGGCAATTTTAGAGATCAAATAGCCCTTGCGGAGGGCAGGTGATGAGCAAAATGGACTGTTGTAAAAGGCAGAAAGGGTAAGGTTTTCTTCATAAAATTGAACAAGGCAAAAAAGTCAGAATTCCTTCAAATTTGTTCAAGGCAAAAGACAAGACAAATTCTTTCAGACAAAAAGTTTGAAGGAATTCCTTCAGACTTTTTGTCTAAAGGAATTTACTTAAAAGAAAAAAGCCTGAGGGAATAAGTGAGAAAGACGAAGGATTTCCTTCAGACATTTTGTCTGAAGGGTTTGAAGAAGGCTGCTCGAAGAACCCCAAAGGGAAGGTACCCTCGCGGGGGGCTCTCGACGACTAGGAAACTGACCTTTCTCAAGACCCCAAAGGGCAGGTACCCTTTAGAAGGATTCAAAGATTAAGCTTGGTCAAAGGAAGTCCAAAGGAAATAAAGCTGAAGGAATTAACAAAGGGGTGTTGGGCACCATGAACTAGCCGTTGGAATCTAGACGTCAGATGATGCCCTCGTAGCTGTCAAATTCAGGGCAATAAACTAGCCGTTGGCTTTCAAATGATAACAGATGCGTGAATGTGATCTTTATGGCAATGAAATAACTTCTGATCTTTAAAGGCTTGAGCGCGGATCTGAATGCATTCAAAGGCCTTAAGGCCAAAAGGAAGAACCGCTGAGAGAAGAGCACAAGGAACTAGCAAAACTGGGAAGATAGCCCTGAGAGCTCAAATTCCAAGAAAAGACAAAAGTAGGAAGAGACAAAGCCAAAAAAAGACAAAAAGTTAAAAACAAACTCAGTGACCAGCTGAAGAGGGAGCTGAAAGAGCCAGTAAAAAGGGAAAAGATAGCCTGAGAGCTCAAATTACAACAGGAAAGAGGGAAAGACCAAAAATATCTACGTAGGAGTTATTCCCAGTAGGTGGAACAGTCCACCAAATAGACATCTGAGCTCACAAGCATTAAAAGGTGCGGCCTATTTTTCTTCTTTAACAGGAAAGCGAGATGATAGTTTCATACCTATTAGGAGAAATATCAGAAGAACCATGCTAAGGAGAAGATATTTGGGATGAGTTGACACGCCACAGTTAAGGCAGACACCTTGTTCAAGCATGGCCTCTTTAACTAAACTAAAAATGCATTCAAAGCATTGAATGCAGCATGGGTTGTTCCATGAAATGAAGTGCCAAGTCTTTTTTGGCTGCTATATATTGTAATCTCCTATTTTATGCAAAGGAGATCTCTTTGATATAGAAGTAAAAACTTTGTCAAAATTGAAAGGCGATTACTGAGACTTTGAGCTCAGATTATTGATCATATTTCTTTTTTTGAATGAGAAAGCATGTTACTTTTAGACTTTGTGTTGTAATAGCTTGTGTCATTTAAGAAATTATTCTTATGTCTATTTTCTGAATGTGTTCTTATCCATTTTAATAAAATAAACAAAATTAGTGGAAGTAATCAAGAAGGTGTCTTGAAGCCAACTGTGAAGAGACTTTGTGCTACCACAATTGTCTATAACATGTGTGTTTTTAGTTTATTTCTGTGTAAAAGATCTTGGGATAACTTTGTGCCCTCATTATCCTTCGTATTTCACTCTTGGGCAGTCGAGGTGGAGACTTTGTGCTACATCTCAGTCTGCCAGTTACCACGCCCCTTATTACTAGTTACTTGTTACCTAACAAAAAAACTCTCATTGTTTGCTGTAAGACCACTTCTGAAAGAAGAGAAGTGCCTTCAGTGTTTTCACCTGGATTTCTCTTTTGTTTGTGAACATCATCTCTGAAAAAAAAGAGATGGATGGTGTTGTCCTACCCCTAAGTATTATTTTATGCATATATATATATATAGTATATAGCCCCTCATATTTATTGGGAACCTCCCCTTGATGAGAGGAGAGATTTGTCCCCTTTTGATGTAGTAAACCTGCACGTCTAGCTGACCAATCTCCCTATGCTATGGTTGAAATCACCTATTTTGCTCATCAGTTAGCTAGTGACAAAATATTCACCCAATAATTTTTGGTGACTCCGCTGGGGAAGACCGAGCAATTTGGAGCCTCAAGCTCCAAGCTGAAGTAAGACCAGTTCTTTTCTATTTTTATTCTACAATCTAGAAGCTCCACGCTATATAAGAAGCCAAAAATCTCAAGGTGTTGTTGACCCTATTTATGAGTTAGTGCAGCTGGGCAATTTCGATTTATTCCCTCCACAACTTCAAGTTCAACGAACTAGGAGTCTTTCCCCTATCAACACCAAATCACCAATACAAGGCAGAGCTTCTTTTTTAGTTGTCAACAGAGCTTTGCCTATACATACTCAACCCAAATTTGTTATCCTTACTTTCCATAATCAAATCATGGTAGTTCATGGCCCCTGGAGTAACTCTTTTGGCCCACTCAATATAACTACACCTCTACATGAGCTACCACGCAGTTCAAGGAAGAATTTCCTCAATTTCTCTGGTGATGGTAGAGTTCATCTTAATGAACACATTGCAGCTTTCAGCATAGCCTACGGTGTGATAGGCATGGAGTATGAGGACCTAGCAATCAGGTTGTTTATGAAAACATTGCAAGGCACTACTGCAGACTGGTTCTATCATCTGTAGGCCTAGACTGTGACTGACTGAAACACTCTCAAAGCTAAGTTCAAAGTAAGGTTCAAACCTACAGAAGATGCGCATGCCCTGCTGGCCCAGCTCACACAGATAAAGAAACAACTTCATGAACCTATAAGAGACTTCATTGCCAAATTTGACAAGCTGAAGAATCGAATTTCTACAATTACTCAACCAACACTTGAGAACCTTAAATGTTTTTTCATCAACTCATAGCTGCCTAAAGTGAATTTTTTGCTGAGACGTGTTGGCCACATAGACCTTGCTGCTACTCAAGATTTGGCCACTGAGGTGGAAGATGACCTTATCTTGGCAAGAAATATAAGGAGAGATCCTAACAAAGGTAAATCTTCTTCATCTTCTGAATATCCATCTACATGCACCACTGACCCAATGGTGTAGAAGCTGGCAAATGAGTTGCTTGCTCTTAAAAAGCAAATGGTGCAAGAGATGTCATCTACCCTTCGTACAGAGATATACCAAGGATGACATTCCCTAATCAGTCATACCAAGGCAATGCTGCTAGGAATCAAGGGCAGCGAAATCATCTTCCTCTCTCTCAGAGAAAATTGGCCATTGAAGCACCTCCAACCAATTCAACAGTTGGATATCTTGAAGTAAAATTTGATTTCTCCTTTCAGCCTGAGTTGAACCATGAAGATGATACTAATATCTTCACAGAGGGAGAAAAAGAATTAGCTGGCAACTCTAACATTGATTTTTTGAATTACCAAGATGAACCTAGAAGTGAAGGTAAAGCAGGTGAGGGATCATATGTTGTGTTCACCCGGTCTAAGAATCAATCAGTCTAGTAAACTGATAAAAAAATAGAGGAGTGACCTCCACCTACAATTTTAATTTCCAAACAAGGAATTTCTATGCCCTTCCAGTCAAAGGACCCGGTGATTGCTAAAAAAGTAAGTACCCCAAACATTTATGCACTTTCAACTTCAATTTCACAGATTAGTCCTCCCCCTCCTAAAAACTAAAAGGATGAACTCCCTTCCCCTATTTATAATTTATTTCAGACATTTGACATAGTCGACCATGTCAAAAAAATTAAGATTCAAAAGTCTGAATTTGAATTTTTGCAATCTAACCCTGAGTAATTGGATAAGTTGATTCGGTATATAAGGAATAAAACTGTCCCTGAAGGACCAGTTGTTCCAAAGGTGACTCCCACATCCACCCAAAATAACCTTGTCATTGCTCCTCCTGCTACTTCCAGAAGGACTGAACCATTTTATGTCTCCCTACTGATAAATAGACATTCGTTGAACAATTATATCATAGACTCAGGTGTGTCTGACAATGTCATGCCTACCAAAGTTGTTGAATCCCTTGGTCTAACACTGACTAAGACATTTGAGAGATGTTTCTCTATGGAGAATAAACAAGTGCCACTGCTGGGACAAATCAAAGATGCCTAATTTGCATTTGCAACATTTCCAGACAAGAGAATCAAGATGACAGTCCTGGTGGCTGACATCCCAACGTCATACGACATCCTTTTTAGGCAAAATTTATGCAAAGATGTTAGGGCGAGTTGAGCATAGACCTATTTAAAGCGAGGATCCCAGTCAAAGGCATCATGTAGAGACTGCTCCCTGAGAAGGAAGCAAAATATGTGGTCACTAAAACATCAACACTTGAAGCTCAAATTTTGTTTGAGTCTTCAAGCATGTGTAATTATTTTTTGACTACAAAGGATGCTCTTGTCTTAGCTGATGAAACTTTTTAAAATGACAATCTAAAAATTGGTTCAGATAAAATAGTAGAAGACGAAGAGAGCACAATGCAAGCCCAAAGGAACCTCCCCTCCAAATAAAGAAAAATTTGAGGTAAGGTCAGCTTATGATGATGTATGGATACTAGAATTTGATGGCAGCTATTCCTCTACTGATTTAGGAGTCGATATTATATTGATATCTCTTCAAGGACATATTTTTCTTTCTTCATACGAGTTGCAGTTCGACAACACCAATAACACTATTGAGTATGAATCTTTATTACTCAGATTGAAGGCCACCCAAGACAAGGGCGTCAAGCTCCTTCATGCCAAAGGAGATGCTGAGCTAGTGGTTTGTCAGGTGAAGAATCTGTACCAAACCGAAAATGAGAAATTGTGTCATTATCGCAATCTAGTTTGAGATCAATTTGAAAGTTTTGATGCTTTCAGCATCTGTGTAATTCCCAAGGAATTCAATGACCGAGCTAATGCTTTGGTTGTCTCAGCAACTCTCTTGGTTCTTCACCCTAATTTTAAGGGAGACAAGTACACTATAGAACTGGTCTTTTAACCAAGTGTGCCTGACAATGCTAATCATTGGCAAGTGTTCAATGGTGACAACCAAATCATTGCCTTCTTGGAACAAAAAGGCAACCTCGAACAGTTTCACTTCAAAGGCAGTGAACTAGCCCTTGAATCAAGTTCAGACGCAGGTGAAAAATTCCTATAGCTCAAAGGGAATAAAATTTCCAAATGATTAGTTTCTATTGAGAAACTGTTTGACAAGCATGACAGATTCATCAAATAGCAACAAATAGATTCAAGCTCTTCTCAAGAGTTTGATCAAACAAATTTAGGTACCAAAGAAAATTTCAAGATGGTGAACATTAAAAAGTGCTACACTCAAGAAGAGAAGTTCAAGTTCACTACCCTGCTTCGCCAGTACATGGATGTTTTGGTGTACTCCTATGATGATCTGAAGTCGCTCAGGCCTAAAGAAGTTTCACATGAAATTTCTTTTAAAGATGATTCAGTGCCTTACAAGAAAAAATTCAAGTAGTACAATTCAAAGATATCAGGTACTATTTTGTCTGAAATATAAAAAATGCTAAATGCTAAGATAATTTTTTCAATCTATCATTCCACATGGATTGCAAACATAGTACTTGTGAGAAAGAAGAATGACAAAATTTTCCTCTACGTGGATTTCAAAAACTTGAATTAGTCATCCTTAAAGGATAACTATCTTTTGCCCATCCTAGACCAAGTTCTTCAAATAGTGACCGGTTCAGAGATGTTATCAATGCTAGACAACTTCTCAGGATACAATCAAGTTGAAGTTGGTGAAGCAGACCAGCATAAGACTGCCTTCACCATGCCTTGGGGCACCTTTGTATATCAAAGAATGCCATTCAGCCTGATAAATGCTGGCACCACTTTTCAGAGAGCAATAGACCTTGCTTTCAAAGAAAAAATGGGTAAGTTCATTATGGTATACCTCGATGACTTGACCATCTTTTCCAAGCATCGCCCTGATCATGTGCGCTATTTGCAACAAGTGTTGGAACGTTGCTGCCAGAATGGTATTTCTCTAAATCTTAAGAAGTTTATTTTTGGGGTAACAGAAAGAAAACTTCTCAAACACATTGTATCTTGAGAAGGCATAAAAATTGACTCAGACAGAGTCAAGTCCATCCAGGAGCTTACCCTACCTACAAGTAAGACTGCAGTTCACTCTTTTTTCAGAAAAATAATTTTTTTACGAAGGTTTATCCTTGAGTTTGCTAAGAAAACTCACCATATTGTAAACATGATGGAGGGGAAGGCCACTTTTAGCTGGACTGAAGAAGGCAAACTGGGATTTCAAGATATCAAGACATCTATTGCCTATGCCCCAATTCTAGTTTGTCTAGATTATACCAAGGATTTTACCATATACATTTATGCTTCTAAGCACACACTTTTAGCAATTTTAGTTTAACATAACAAAGAAGGTGTAGAATCTCCCATATCCTTCACGAGTTATCTTCTCAAAGCTCATGAGCTGAAGTATTTAAACATGGAGAAGCATGCTTATGTAGTGGTAAAGGCAGTGAAGCATTTCCACTTTTATATTTTAAATTTTTACACTACTGCCCTAGTTCCTGATACCACAGTCAAATCTATACTAACTTAACAAGAGTTTGGAATCAAAATGGGCAATTAGATTGCTAAAATCCAAGAGTTTGATCTCATTATCAAACTAACGAAGCTTGTGCAGAGAAGGGGTCTCTACTAATTGATTGCTAATAACAGACCACAAGAAGCAGAGCAAGAAGAAACAGGATATGAAGAAGCAAAAATTGAAGACACGCTAATAGTTCTCTTTCTCTCCACCACGAATGAGTGGTATTCAAGTATTGTTCATTTCTTTACTTATGGTGAGTGTCCCACTCACTTGTCTCGTAAAAAAGAGGACTGTTAAATTGAAAGCTGTCAATTTTGTTCTCTAGGACAATGACCTGTATAAGAGGAGTCTTGACGGAGTGTTTCTTTGTTGTGTGGATAAAGAATAGTAGAACCAAATTTTGAAGTCCTTCCATGATATGGCCTGTGGAAAACATTTTTCTGCTCTTGTAACTGCCCATAAGATTCTGTGAGCTAGGTATTACTGGCCTACTCTGTTTTATGATGCATACAAATGGGTACGAAGATGTGAACTGTGCCAACAGTTCGTTATAAGACCCAAGTTAGTTGCTCTGCCTCTCAATCTAGTGGTCATAGAAGAGCCATTTCAGCAATGGGGAATCTGTCAGGATCCCTCGCTCTTAAAGAGCACACGTGATTACCTTTGTATAAGCAACTAAACACGGAATTTAACTAGAAGTAACAAGTAACTAAAAATTAAGAAATAACACAGAATATGAGAGACAATACCCAATTGTATTAATACTCCTCCAGAAAAGAATTACAATGAAGAGATGCCACACTCTTCCACACCTTCCATGCTTCCCACACCAAGTGTACATTAATTCACCTTCAAGAGTTCACTCTCCTCAAATACGGTCACAACAGACAACTCAAACACATAGTTGTTGTTCACCTCCAACCAGTCAGTATTACTACTGCCAGTACCACCGAGTATACACACATACTCAAGTCTGAGTACACAATGTACTCCAAGTAGATCTCCCATGAACTTGCAACAACCTGCAAATCAAATGATCTTACAATTGGAAGGATCTACCTTGCCTTCCTCTATTACTCTAAACCAACACCCCTGTAGATCTCTACCAGATCTTGCTCTCCCGTAGATCTGCCTGATCATACACACTTGGCACTGTGGTACTATGAGGAGCCAACCTTGCTCTCTTCCCTCTGAAGGAGCTAACCTTGCTCTCTCTATCTAGCACACTTTATAATACAGCCCATGAGTTTATTATATAGATCTCATGCAAACAATAATTAGACTTTCCAATTACAATAATTAGAAACCATAGCTCAAGACTAAAATTAGTCTTTAACATGCAAACAACCAATTTGTTAACAAATGGTTCAGACAGTTTTGAAACTGCACAGGTGACCAACGTCAGTCACTGTCTATCTGGAGATGACCAACATCGGTTGATACTGACCGATGTCGGTAGCTCTATGCACTGGATATGACTGATGTTGGTTGACCTAACCGACGTCAGTTGCTTTGCACCTTAGCAACCTCCTCCTGTTTGCATCTTGGTGAAGCTTTTAGCTCCACAACCTAACAATCTCTCACCTGGAGATAAATAGCTGCACCTATACCTATACATGTACATCGTCTAATTTGTTTTCTGACTTGTATCCCTCTTCAAGATCACTCTTGAAGACCAACCACCATAATAAACACTGTGATGTAACTCATGTCATCCAAGTCCCCTGCCGCATCCAAACCTACATGCCCATGTAGAAGAAGTCCCTGACCCTGCATAGCATGTATACTTGCTACTAGTCCCTCTCAGATACCTGAGAACCCATTGAACTGCCCTCCAGTGCTTCTTTCCCGAATTGGCTAATCGGTTTCACACAATCATCCGGAGACAAAATCAACCTGTGACCTCCATGTCTCTAGAACACACTTATGCCAAATAATTTTTCTGCTCCAAATTCTTCATGACATACCACTGAACTAACTTTACCTTTAGCTCAGCAACCCTGCATGTGTGACCCTGCAACAAGCAAACACACAACATACAGTAACAAGATAATGTTGCAATCATCATCCAATCTAGTAAAGAAACACAATGGTTACGATGACATTGACTAAAGCCATGCTTTGTCATCCACCTATCAAACCTTCATTGCCCTGCAATTTCCTCAAGACCATATGACCTGGCCTTTCGTCTCACGTATCCATTCACTCTATTCTTTAACCAAGGAATCCATTCGTCTCTCAATACTTTCTTCCGGCTGGCAACCCTACCAAATCTCCTATATAATTCTGCATCCTAGGAATCAAATTCCTCATTCATGCCATGCTCCCACTGTTTCCTGGATCCTTTTTGCTCTGCAGTAAGCAATAAGTATAAAGAAAAGGAATAACAAATTTGAGGCTTACTTACCCTTTCAGTCCTCTGTATGGGTGTTTGAGACTCCTTGACAGCTTGTTATCTGTCCAAAATCTGTTCCAGTAACTGACCTCGATCACCACACAGTCTCCATCCGATTGACATCGGTTCCATGTGATTGTCCTGACTGCCGACGCTGGTTACCTGACCCACGTCGGTGTCCACTATTGTCGACATCAGTTACCTGACTGACATTGGTCTTACCCTGCCTGACATTGCCAGCTCTGGTCTACACATGACCGACATCGACATCTATCTGTTCGACGTCAATTTTCCCTGATCGATGTCGGTACCTGTGTTTGCCTGTGAGTGATGATTTTTCACCTGTGAGCTCTCTTTGGATCAAAACCCTGTCCAAACTACTCTGCTCAGAGTTACTCAGCCTTCTCCATTGCTCTCTGTCCATCATCTCCTCCATAAACACTAAGGCTTTCTAGTTCTTAAGTTTGTCAAAGATATATGTTTTCCTCTTAAGAACATGCATCTCCTTCTTATTCATGTGACCAAGCCTACAAAGCCATGTCTATGCAACAAAAGGAGAATCAGTAATACAAGTAGATAGATAAAGGATACCTACTTTCTTACCACCTGCTGATTCAAGTGCATCTGTTGTGAGAGTTTTTGTGCATCTCTTATCACCCAACTTTTTTGAAGAAATTAGCCTTATTTTCAAAACCGGGACCTGCATGACATCCTTCAACACCCATGTGTTGGCCGCCTGCAATTTCAGCCGCACTTCACCATTACCACTAATTAGATAAGGCTCACCAGCCCCTAAATAAATCTTTCCAAAGTCTCCGAAGACCTTAACATGGAAAAATGCTCTATTTCGAGCTGCATGGAAAGAGGCAATAGAATCTATAAAACAAGATTCTACTTTATCCAAAGAACATCCCAGAGCATCCTATGCAACAACACCTGCAACATCTGCTTCTTTAGTTCCTTCATGCTAATTTTGAAACAACCAACAATATTTCTTTTCCTGCTCTTTCTTTCCATAACACTGTAATTATTCATTTTTGTTTTTGAATTCCTCCATACTTTCTTTTGCCATTGCTATACTCCCACTCCAACAAAAACCCCTGTGAGTGACCTGTAATCAAAAAATTTAACACACTCTGAAACCAAAGTGTTAGTGAACCAAGCTCTACCACTTGGTGATCCTTACTCTGATACCAATTATTAGATTGGTATCACACTCTTGAACCTACAACTAGGCTCTGATACCAACTGTCAGGATCCCCCACTCTCAAATAGCACACATGATTACCTTTGTATAAGCAACTAAACACGAAATTTAACTAGAAGTAATAAGTAACTAGAAATTCAAAAATAACACAGAATATGAGAGACAATACCCAATTGTATTAATACTCTTCTAGAAAAGAATTACAATGAAGAGATGCCACACTCTTCCACACCTTCCAGGCTTCCCACACCAAGTGTACAGTAATTCACCTTCAAGAGTTCACTCTCCTCAAATACGGTCACAACAGATAACTCAAACATAGAGTTGTTGTTCACTTTCAACCATTCAGTATCACTACTGTCAGTACCACTGAGTATACACACATACTCAAGTTCGAGTACACAAACATACTCCAAGTAGATCTCCTATGAACTTGGAACAACTTGCAAATCAAACCGATCTTACTTACACATGTAGATCTCCTATGAACTTGCGACAACTTGCAAATCAAATGATCTTATAATTACAAGGATCTACCTTGCCTTCCTCTATTGCTCTAAACCATCACCTCTGTGGATCTATACCAGATCTTGCTCTCTCGCAGATCTACCTGATCATACACACTTGGCACTGTGGTACTATGAGGAGCCAACCTTGTTCTCTTCCCTCTGAAGGAGCTAACCTTGCTCTCTCTATCTAGCACACTTTACAATACAACCCATGAGTCTATTATATAGATCTCATGCAAATAATAATTAGAATTTCCAATTACAATAATTAGAAACCACAGCTTAAGACTAAAATTAGTCTTTAACATGCAAACAACTGGTTCATTAACAAACTGTTCGTGAAACTGACAGTTTTAAAATCGCACAGGTGACCGATGTCGATCGCTATCTGTTTGGAGATGACCGACATCGACTGATATTGACTGATCTCGACAACTCTGTGCACTAGATATGACTGACGTCAGTTGGCGTGACCAATGTTGGTTGCTTTACACCTTAACAACCTCCTCCTATTTGCATCCTGGTGAAGCTTTTAGCTCCACAACCTAACATAATCAATTTCATTGGTGTTGTAAACCTATCTTCAAGTGTTGGACATGATTATGTCTTCACAGCTATAGATTACTTCACCAAATGGGTGGAAGCAATTCCAACTAAGCATGCTACTTTAGAAGTGGTATGTAATTTCTTAAAGAAAAACATTATTTCTAGGTTTAGGGTCCCAACCAAGATTGTCACAGACAATGCAGTCTATTTCTCTTCTCATGAGATCACTCAGTTCTATTTTTTCTATGGGATTACCCTCTCCCACTCCTCTGATTATTTCCCATAAGGTAATGGCCAAGCTGAATCAAGCAACAAGAACTTGGTGACCATCATCAGGAAGCTGGTGGATGACAACCAACAAACCTAGCATAAAGCATTGGTTGATGCTTTATGGGCAGACATAATTACACCCAAGAGGGTGATAGGTATGTCACATTTCCAACTTTTGTATAGTCTCAATGCAGAGATATCAATCACCTTGAAATTACCAGCATTGAAATTAGCAAAGGCGGTCGAAAATCAGACATATGAAAGCTTCATCAATAAGAGGATCATGTGCTCAATTGAGCTGGATGAACAACAAACTATGGTGGTGGATTGAATTGCTATGCATCAAAGTATGGTGAAGAAGCTTTTCAACTAAAAAGTAAAAACACGTGATTTCTAGATTGGAGATCAAGTCCTGTTATGAAACAAAAAGAGAGAACCAAAGGGAATGCATGGAAAATTTGATTCCCTATGGAGAGGCCTATTTACTATCTATCAGCTTAATGGCAAAAACAATTTTCTATTGAAGTATTAAGATGGCACGCCTTTTTCTCTGCTTCACAATGGGCAGCATCTGAAGCACTTCAATTCTTAAAGTATCAGATAAGATCATCTATACATATGTATATTTATATAATCTTTAGTTCTATTTAGTGCTTTTTATTTTCATTTTTGACACATTTTTTTGGGATAGCATGACTCCGTAGCCCAATGGCATACTTAAAGGCACTGGAGATTTTGGTTTCTACTCCCCTCAATTGTTTCAAAATTTCAACTGAAAGAAGTTTCCCAACTGGAGCCAACTATTGCTTCCAAAATCTGTAACTCATTTTTGAGACAACATATAAACTATTTTGGGCTTGTAGGCCCAAAATTCTCTCTTCCCTTCTTAATTTTTTTTTTGAGTATTCAAATTCTCTATTATTCAAGCTTTTTCAGCTAAGGGACTTTGTAGGCTAATTTTTATGGACTCTGCAGTCTTATTTCTATGGACTTCATAGGCTTATTTCTATGAACTTCGCACGCTGATTTCTACGGACTCCACAGGCTGATTTCTACATACTCCGTAGGCTTATTTCTACGAACTCTGTAGGCTTATTTCTACGGACTCTAGAAGCTTATTTCTATGGACTCTACAGGCTGATTTCTACAAACTTCGCAGGCTTGTTTTTATAGACTCCACAGGAAAGAAACAAGTTCTCAACACTTAGGCAATTTCAATCGGTCAGTTCAATCAAAAGGTTCAAAGAAAGGGGTCCCAAAGCTTGAAGGACAAGTGCCCTTGTGGAGGGCAAAAGGAACAAAAAGATATCTTTTGGAGGGATTTTTTGTGGAAAATTTTTATAAGTAAAATCCTTCAAATATTTTGTCTGAAGGAATGATCAAAGGCCCGACAGAGAGCTTGAAGGACAAGTGGCCTTGCGAAGGGCACTTAGGAGCCAAAAGGACCTTTGTGACTTTTCTGAAAGGAAATTTTGGAGATCAAATAGCCCTTATAGAGGGCAGGTGATGAGCAAAATGGATCGTTACAAAACGCTGAAAGGGTAAGGTTTTCTTTAAAAAAGTGAACAAGGCAGAAAAATCAGAATTCTTTCAAATTTGTTCAAGGCAAAAGACAAGATGAATTCTTTTGGACAAAAAGTTCAAAGGAATTCCTTCGAACTTTTGTTTGAAGATATTTGCCCAAAAGAAAAAAGCCTGAGGGAATAAGCGAAAAAGATGAAGGATTTCCTTCAGACATTTTGTCTGAAGGGTTTGAAGAAGGCCCCCTGAAGAACCCCAAAGGGCAGGGTACCCTGTCGGGGGGGTGTCGATGACTAGGAAATTGACCTTTCTCAAGATCCTGAAGGGTAGGTACCCTTCAGAAGGATTCAATGACTAAGCTCGATCAAAAGAAGTCTGAAGGAAATAAAGCTGAAGGAATTAACTAAGGGGTGACGGGCTCGTAGACGTCAAAGTTGGGTGCCATGAACTAGCTGTTGGAATCCATATGTCAGATGACTCCCTTGCAGCCATCAAATTAAGGGCAATAAACTAGTTTTTGGCTTTCAAATGGTGACAGGCACACAAACATCATCTTTACGGCAATGAAATAACCATTGATCTTTAAAGGCTTGAGCGTGGACCCGAATGCATTCAAAGGCCTTAAGGCCAAAAGGAAGAACCGTTGAGAGAAGAGCACAAGGAACTAGCAAAGCTGGGAAGATAACCTCGAGAGATCAAATTATAGGAAAAGATAAAACCAGGAAGAGACAAAGCTGGAAAAATACAAAAGTTAAAAACAAACTCAGTGACCAGCTGAAGAGCGAGCCGAAAGAGCCAGCAAAAAGGGAAAAGATAGCCTGAGAGCTCAAATTGCAATAGGAAAGAGGGAAACACCAGAAATATCTGTGTAGGAGTTATTCCCAATAGGTGGAACAGTCCACCAAGTATACATCTGAGCTCACAAGCATTAAAAGGCGTGGCCTATTTTTCTTCCTTGACAGGAAAGCAAGAGGACAGTTACGTACCTATTTGGAGAAAGATCAGATGACCCATGCTAAAAAGAAGATATTTGAGATGAATTGACATGCCACAGTTAAGGCAGACACCCTGTTCTAGCATGGCCTCTTTAACTGAACTAAAAATGCATTCAAGGCATTGAATGCAACATGGGATGTTCCATGAAACGAAGCACCAAGTCTTTCTTAGCCGTTATATATTGTAATCTCCTATTTTATGCAAAGGAGATCTCTCTGATATAGAAGTAACAACTTTGTCAAAATTGAAAGGTGATACTTGAGACTTTGAGCTCAGATTGTTGATCATATTTCTTTGTTTGAATGAGAAAGCAGGTTACTTTCAGAATTTGTGCTGTAATAGCTTGTGTCATTTAGGAAATTGTTCTTATGTCTGTTTCCTGAATGTGTTCTTGTCCATTTTAATGAAATAAATAGAACTAGTGGAAGTAATCAGGAAGGTGTCCTGAAGCCAACTGTGGAGAGACTTTGTGCTGCCACAATTGTCTTTAGCGTGTGTGTTTTTAGTTTATTTCTATGTAAAGGATCTTGGGATGACTTTGTGCCCTCATTATCCTTCATATTTCACTCTTGGGCAGTCGAGGTGGAGACTTTGTGCTACATCTCAGTCTGTTGGTTACCACACCCCCTATTACCAGTTACTTATTACCTACCAGAAAGAACTTTGACTGTTTGCTGTAAGGCCACTTCTGAAAGAAGAGAAGTGTCTTAAGTGTTTCCACCTAGATTTCTCCTTTGTTTGTGAACATCATCTCTGAACAAAGAGAGATGGATGGTGTTGTCCTACCCCTGAGTATTATTTTCTGCATATATATATATATATATATATATATATATATATATATATATATATATATATATATAGTATATAGCCTCTCATATTTATAGGGAAATTTCCATTTATGAGAAGAGAGATTTGTCCCCTTTTGATGTAGTAATTCTGCACATCTGGCCGACCAATCTCCCTATGATGTGGTTGAAACAACCTATTTTGTCCATCAGTTAGCTGGTGACAAAATATTCATCCAACAAACACTATTGTGGGATACATGCTATATTATTTTGAAAGAAAACCATTTTTTTTGTAATTATGCAATGATGACTATATGTTGTAATGTTCTTTTGGTTACTATGTAATTATGCAATGCTAAGTATATGTTATAATGTTTTTTTTTAAAACTATCATGAGGTGCATCCCAATTATTGAATGATGAGTATATTTTATAATGATCTTTCTATTCCATTTCCATTACAAATCTCTATCATATTATTAATTATAAAGTATTCAATATGTAGGTGTTGTTTATAGTTGTTTAAATAGAATCAATGTTCACAATTGTTGTAGGTGTTATTACTTAATTATTGTTCGTAGTTGAAATATTTGATCATTCACAATGTTTACTATGTATTTATTAAATTAAAATTTGTTCTTGTATGTTGGATCAGATGGAAAAAAGGTGGGATCAAATTCTACAGCTTCCCCTTCATAACCCAAGCAATGGTTTGTTTGACTGTAGCAATTTAAAGTGGAATTTTTTTTCCTGACATTAATGAAGAAGACATGTGGGTTGTTTGGATTCATGGTGATAGACTTGATGAGTTCGTGAACATATAATCAAATAATAAGTCATTCCCTACAAATTTTTTGTGTGTCACATCAGACAAAAAAACCATCTCATATTCCCGACAAGTAGACAAGGATCAACACTACTATGGAATATGTCATGTAAGTGGCCTCCCATTTTAGATAGTAAGTGTATGTGTATTCATATGTTGTTATGTTCTGTTCATATGCAATTTATGTAGCAAACATTAAATTTGCATATACTTGATAATTTTAACATATCCATATAGATATTGGTGTTCATATGGGCCCAAAATTTTATATGAAATTGATATCATGCTAAAAGACAATTCCATAGTGTCAAAGATGGAAAAAGGTAGAAAACATATAAAGTATGGTTATCAGTGTTATTTAAACACCCATCAAATGGTCGTTATACTTGATTATGTGTTGCTCACCTACAATCAAGTAGAACATACTAACAATCACGACAATCATTGCCATGGACAACAATATGAACAGTTCAATGAATATTTTTTTGTTCCTTATATTAGCCCTAGTTGAATGGATGGGTGCATAGGCTACTATTGTTAGATATGTTTGTTGATGCTATCCATCTTAAACACCATGATATGGTGATGAGAAAGTTACAATGTTTAATATTGAAACATAATAGGATGATTTCCTAAGCAAGGATGACATATACAACAAAGAACACCAAATAAAGGAGGCAAAATATGTGTATAGTCCCAATGATGTAGAGATTATTTAGGACTGGATGCTAGCAAATCCTGACAAGTGGTTTCTCTATCAAGGATACAATGATGAAGGGATTGATGAGGATATAAAAATCCCCTTCATATTGGGCATCCAACTCCCACAATGGCTGGATTGGTTATTAAAATTTGGCAAGGACAACTTATTAGCGATAGAATCAACATTTGACATGAATGGAATGAAAGAATGTTTTAAATTCTTGTAATAGTTGTAATAGATATAGATATTTCTTAACTTAAAAGCTCACTTGTGATATATATTTTGGTATGATTTCAATTGTACACATTGGTGGTGTTTGATTACAAACACCAAGGATTTCCCATAGAATGGGTGATTATGTCACGATCATGTACTACTACCATCAGTGAATGGATGCAAATACTTCTACAAAGAGTACATTTGTAAGACATTGAGTGGAAAATAAATGCTTTCATGGTAGATGATGCCAGTGTGGAGATCAAAACAATTAGGTGTGTCTTTATTATTTATATACGCATAATGAAGTTTTTACATTGAAGTACATAAATACTATTTTCACATTATATTCCAAAGTCTTACAAAGCTATTATGTTATGCAGGGAAACTTTCAATTGTGAAGTTTATTTATGTAACTAGCATGTGCATTGTGCATGGTTGAAGAATTTGATAGCAAAGGTGAGACATGATGATGTAAGATGTGAGATTTTCAGTGAACTAGGATACATAATGCATAGTTGCATTGATGAAGACATGATAAATAGGGAGTCCAAAAAGTTTGTAGACAAGTATCGATCCACACATGCCAAATTTGTTGACTATTAAGAGCAACATTGACTTCATAGGTTTGGAATGTGGAAGTGATGTTCTCATACCCTTTAACATGCCAGGCAAGCAAAAAATGCAGCCATAGAATTGTACCATTCACACCTAAAAAGTTTTTTCTTGAGCACCATAAGCACTTTTGCACATCGCATGGTGGATTGGTTAGTTCATCAACTAAGTATAGTTATTTATATATACTATTGGTGGATAAAAATATGCAAGGATAGGGGCTTTTACAAAAGCTTCAAGGTCGAGAGAATTGAAAATCTTTCATTGGTTAAGGCTTTGTAGATTTCAGACTCCCATATCACCTTTCATAGTAGTGACACTCATATAGCTTGGGTGCTGAGTCAGATAGACGAGATGTTGCATTACCAATGTCTAAGTGCAATTCCATCCATTTCAATGTGCAATTGCCTGTTTTCACTCTAAGGCTACACTTGTAAACATGTCATTAAGGTGGTGCTAATACGAGAGATAAGAAGAGAGGGAGTTATCCAGGACACAAGGATGGTATGAGCGAGCCAATCAACAACAATGATATCGAGTGGTATGAGCGAGCCAATCAACAACAATGATATCGAGTAAGATGTAAAGTTTCTTTCCACTTCTATTTTATTTTTTTACTAGGTTGTTGGGGGTCTCAATTGGCTAATATGTTTTGAATACACAATGCATAGACAATGGAATAGGAAATGCAAATAGAGGTGAAGAAGGTATGGATGTTAGAGGATCAAACCTTCCAGATGAAGGTGAATCAGGCATGGATATTGGAGGATCAAACCCTACAAATTAAGGTGAAGCAACAATTTTGACAGATGATAGTGCAAACTAACCGAGAGAGTCTAATAATGTAAGACATGTCTCTATTCGTACTCACTTGGTTTTATATATCTTGACATTTCTAACATGATGTTTTTCATTGTATAAATAGATCCCTATTAATGGAAAAGTTTATGAGATCAAAGCCTTGAGATGTGAAACTTGGGAGATTATTGACAAATGTTTCACAATAACAATAACATTTGAAACATTATAATTTTTCCAAAAGTGTATGGCAAATGTTTACAACAAGGTGCATAGTAGGGTAATATAAAGTACATAACACCCAATGGCTCACTTGTTCCAACAAGTGCATGATGGGCACGATAATACCTTTCGTAGAGAGAGAGACTTCATAGAAACAATAAATACAAGAAGACATCATAGCATGCCACAGGAGATAACCCTCTTTCCAGACCCTTCTCAAAAGAATTACAAATGACAAGTTTTGATTGAGGATATAAACAGGGCAACAAAGTGGGATAGAGATAGACTTGATGGAGATAATGCAGCTTAATTCTATCTCTATATTGCCTAAAGTGAGAAGTCCTTGTAAAGTTGTACATTTTGGTTGTGATGTGATTTAAAGATATGTGAAATCAAACCTAAGACTAGAAAATATTTCAATGATGTAAAAAGGTGTTTCATGTTTTGTGAATATGCTTTCAATTGATACATGATTCACTATATGCTCTTCTCCAATTATTTTGTCTCTTAATGTATCCATGATTAAATTAGGCTTTACCAATTTTTACTACAATTGTCTTGTCTTCTTAATTATGAAAAGATTTTATGGGTTCCAACCATGGGCATCTTAGTATTGTATTGTAATGTTTTAGAATGATTTTCATATTTATAATTACAAATAATGTTTTTAGTAATATTTTAATCTTCATAATTTCTTGGATGATAAGAAAACTTAGTGGCAAAATTTGTTCTTGATATGGTAGTTTTAGCTCAAAATCAACTCTTAGCAATGGTGGTCAACCCAAAATTTTCCCTACTTTTTCTATTAATATTTTAACACCTGACCCTCCATCAATCAATGCATTTGGTGGGACCATATCCCCTATTTTAGAAGTGATTTTTGATATTCCATATTTTCCCAATATCAAGACATACATTTCCTCTATTATTTTTTATACTTGTTTTGGTGGATGCGGTGATTGTTCCTAAGCTAGTTGTCGTAATTAGTCATCTAATAATGTGGCTGGTAATATAACCATGCTTCCATATTAATGACACTAATTGTTGTATTGGATTATTGTCTTCCTATTCCTTAGTTTTATCCACACGTTGGTTGTGTGATATAGTTTTATTTTAGGTGGTAGGGCATTGACTTGATGGTTCATGTCATCAACAACTTGGAGAGCATCTTACATTCTTTAATTTTCAATTTACATGTCCAATTATCTTTTCTTAGCTACCCTTTTAACAACTAGTAATTATATATTATCTTCTTGTTTACCATGCTGACCATTTTTTGTATTGGGTTATTGTCATCATCATATTTGTTAGGACCACATTTTGTGCATAGCTTTGATACGTGGTTTGGTAGATTGGGACACTTTCTACATAAATGCCCCCGTTTGTTTGTTTTGGTGCATTTATAACATTGAATCATTGGTTTTCCCTTTTTATCTTTTAAAATTGGAGTTCATGGAAATTTGCATATAATTTTAATGCAAGCTAGAACATACCATATTAAATGTCTATTTTATACCTTATAATGTGATTCATAATTGCACCATCTATACTTAGAGTGGTGGATTGTTGAAAGATCAAGAATTATTTTGAAGTTCAAGCGAGTGTAAACCCCTTTTAATTGAAAATGATGTATGCTTACAAGTGTATCATGTTGAATGGTTTTCAAAATAAATCAATGTTGTACCAATTTTTAAATATGTATTTGGTTAGTTTTAACCTAACAAAAACTCCATAAAGATTGTAAATTTTTTTCGTAATGTTATTGTGATATTTTAAAATATCGAAGCTAGGATTAGATAGCTAAACTTAGAGAAAATATGGAAAAACACTTTTTACAAGGCATAAGAGACACAAGATACACACATGATAGACAAAATGGAAAATACACATAAAATACCATTGTACTACTAGTCATGGCTACAACTAGAGTTTTAAGTATTATAGTATTAGTGATGGTATCTTAACTTTATAAAAAACACATGATGTGAGCAAACAGGGGATAGACAATTGAGGCAAGATTAAATGTTATATTCTAAATCATCAGAGCCCAGATTAGATAACTAAATTGAAAAAAATGTGGTAAAATATTTTAGTAAGGCAGAAGAGACAAAATACACATAAGATACCATTGTAATACTAGTCATGGCCACAAAGAGTGTTAAGTATTGTAATATTAGTGATGGCCACAATAAGAGTGTTAAGTACTGTAATATTAGTGATGGCCATACGAATGTTAAATTTCAACATGATAGAAAACACAACCCGTAAGTAAACAAGGGATAAACAATTAAACAAACACTAACATAGACAATCCCTGGAAAAATATACGACAGTGAAAACTTAGGAAAAATTTGTAGTTACAACACTCAACTTTATGGTTGCTATTTAATGGACAATAAATGATGAGCCCAAGTAAATTTTGCTTTGGGACTCACCCCTACTAAATATTTGAAATTTCTTGCACATGTGGTACAATTTTTTTCAACAAAATGAAACAATTCATTTCCATAGCATAAACTAAAATATGAATTTGACCAGATTGAGATTACTAAATGTTGTTTATGTTAATTGGATTCCAGTTCAAAGAAACTTATTATTACTTCTTTTGGAAGGCACACTGTTGTAAATATAGTGTTCATATTTGGAAACACACTTTTATTTCTTGTACAGGGACCTTGTTGACTCAAATAGGAAGAAAGGGCTAAACCATATTGACTCATACTACCGACAATATAATAATTTTGACTTTAAAACTCCCTAGTTAGAATCATCTAATTCTATAGACAAGTTTTCCTATATGTTGGGTAAATGCAATAATTTTTGTAATGTTATGGGGTGAGTTGTTTTGTAGTGAATTATATAGTGTTTCTCGACCATGTAAAAAAACTTAGTTCAACAGATATTATTTTTTGATATATTGGTTATGCACTACCTTTATTGCAGAAACTATGGTTCTTGATTAATGAATATAAGTCTTGGGTCAAATTTATTGGGAGGACATGGAAACTTTAAGAGTATCCCCTGCATCCAATGGTTGTGACATATTAGGAATATGTGATTTTCAAGTATATTCAACACAACTTCTTATCTAATTGAAACTTGAAGCATTTTATTTCATTTAAACTTATGAAGGCATTTCAATATGCTTACAATTTTTGCCAACGAATTCTCAATCTTTGGAATGATCAAAGGAGTGATTGAAAGGGCTTTTGGGAACTACAAGAATTCAAAACAAAATATCATACAAGAATGTTCAATATTAAACATTATGGAAAACCATAGTTATTTTATTTCACTTTGTTAACGTTTCGACCAGATTTATGTAAATGTAAATGTAAATAAATATACATAACATATCAGTCACAAAAGTAAATATGCATAAGTAATCCTCATTTTTCTTCCCCAAAATGCCACTAGTATTTAGACTCATCCATCAGATTTGCCCACACATGTTCTCATACTCTGCCCTCCACTGTTGTAACTCTTGTTCGTAGATGGCAGTCATTCCATCATACTTTATGTGCAGGACCTTGACTATTTCTCCCCCATAATCATTGAGTGATTTTGTATACACATTGGAAGTACCAAGATTGACACACTTTTTTTCAAATTGCAACTTCTCACCCCTAAGTGCAAGATTTATATGATGTAACTCCTTGCTCTCCATGATCAAATTCTCTGAGGCCCCATTATTCTTAACTAATACACTTTCCAACCTCTAAATGGTTGTCCTTGAGCTTTGAAGAAGGTCAGATAAAAATTGGTTTTCCTTGACAAGAGAACCATTTTTTAGTATCACCAGTGACAACTTTACACCAACATGATATGTTGGTAACATAACACCCTCACATCTCATTCTTGAAAGAAGCTTTTCCACGTGATTCATGCTATCATCTTCATTTCCAGGGACCCCTACATAAATATACAACTAAGTGAATTAGGACATTAAATCAAAATGCAAACTACATAAGCAAAAAAACATAACAAGTTTATAACATATGCAATCTACGTGAATTGAGATATGCAAAATAAAAATTATCTATGTGAATTAGGATATTCAAAATACAACATAACAAGTAAGCCAAACAATATATTTTCTTGTCTAATCTATCAATATCTATTAACAATAGCAAAGCAATAATAAATAGAAAGGCGTGTCAAGTTCTTGTATTATTTATTATTTCCCCTCCACTGCATTTAATGAGTTTAGTTTATGATGCTTAAGTCTTCACTCATTCCAGAAGAAAAAGGAAAAGAGATTGCAACATGTCACCATAAGAACAACACAACATTATCAACTTGATAGCCAAAAGAATATGAAGATTATCTTAAGTAATTGATTAAAATCATGGAATATTGGAATTAAACATGTCATGGTGTGACATTGCATTCAAAGATCCTGATAACATAACTGAGGAATGCCCAGCTCATATAAATGAAACGTTCAAATATTATTTAGTAAAATCATAGAACTTTCAATAGAAATTTAAGTATGATGAGCATCATATGTTCATTTGTACTAGAGGTATATACTCATATAGATTTATATAAAAAGGGTTATCCTACTGTCTTTCTTCTCTATTTACAGTTGACTAGATAGTCTTTGTTATGTAAAGCAAAAATATGATTATAAAATTTGAGTCTTAGAAATTCCAAGAATGAATGAGCTTGAACTAATTGGGTATAACATAAATAGCTTGTATGAGGCCTTTTTTAGTGTCTTCCATTGAATATTCACCCCCATCTTTGTTTACACTACTTTAATTTACTTATCCTTATGCCCAACTCATTTATACGCATCATAAATTATGTTAGGGTGTGGAGCTAAAAGCTTCACCAAGGAGCATACTAAAACAGTTTCGGGTCTACACAGACGCCGGCATCGGTCAGGAGCAACCGACGTCGGTCAGTAGCAGTTGTAGAGGCACCGATGTCGGCAGTAGGGTCGGTCGACGACGGTCACAGACGAACAGACAGGAACCGACGTCGGTTATCTGTGTGTCCAAAAAGCGATTTCCGAGGATAGAAGCGAGTGTTTGCATAATGAGTTTGAGTTGTAGTCTCAAGCTCGCGTCTCTATTATTAGCAATATTATTTTTAGAGCCCTTGTTGAAGAGGCTTAACTGTTTGTTGTAAGAGCATGCTCAAGTTTTCTATTTCTATATGTAGGAAAGATCTTCTTAGCTTAGATAGTAGAAGAGTGTAGAACTGTAATAGTAGAACATTGTGAATGTTTGAAGGACAGTACAGAGTTGCATCAATCCAGGTTGTTGGATTTGAGTGTACTTGAGAGAGAGCTCTTGAGGAATAGAGATCTAGTGAGAGATCTTGTGTGCATCTGAGAGAGGTGTGGAAGAACGAAGTTTCTTCATTGTATTCCTATTGTAAAGAGTTTCAATACAAGTTTTCAGGGCATTTTCTTGTATATCGTGTTCTGTGCTATTTATCATTTCAGTTACTTATCTATCTGATTTATTTTTGCGTTTATTGCTTTCACAATTGTAATTTATTGTTGGTTTGATCCCCCAACAAGTGGTATAAGAGCCTTGGTTACAGGTTCAGAGCTTGATAATTGGTATCAAAATTCAGGGTCACTAACAGGTTGTTCAGATCTGTGTAGTGTGTTTGGATTACAGGTTGCTCACAGGGGTTTCTGTAGGGATTTCTGTTTGAGTGGGAGAAGCAATGGCAGAAGAAAGTAAGTTGAGAATGGAAAAGTTTAATGGCAAGAACTATCAACATTGGAGAATGCAGATAGAGGACTATCTGTATCAGAAAGATCTCTACTTACCGTTAGGTGGGATTGCAAAGAAGCCCAAGGACATGGAGGATGAAGAATGGGAAGTTCTTGACAGAAAGGCTCTTGGGTCTATAAGACTGAGTCTGGCCTCCACTGTGATATCTAATTTGTCACAGGCAAAAACAACGGTAGAGTTGATGACTACATTAGCAAATATGTATGAAAAACCCTCAGCTTCAAATAAGGTATATCTTATGAAGCAGTTATTTAATTTGCATATGAATGAAGGTGGATCTGTTTCTACTCATCTGAATGATTTCAATGGAATTGTTAATCAATTAAGTTCTGTCAATATTGTATTTGAAGATGAAATAAAAGCTCTTTTGATATTATGTTCTTTGCCTGAAAGCTGGCATGACTTAGTAATGGTAGTTTCTAATACTGCATTTGCATCAAATATTTTGAAAGTAGAGGATGTTGTTAGTGTTATCTTGAATGAGGAAATACGCAAGAAAAGCACAGAAGAGACATCTGGGAATGCTTTAAATTTTGAGAGTAGGGGAAGGCAAAAAAAAAAGAGCAAGAGGAGATCAAGATCTAAGTCTAAGGTGAGAGGAAGATCCAAATCCAGGAATGGCAGGAAGCCACAATGCTGGAATTGTGGAAAGATTGGGCACATAAGCAGAGATTGCTGGTCAAAGCCTAAGGAGGACAATCAGCACGAAGGAAAGGAAGAAGCCAAGGTTGCAGGTATTGCACAAGATGCTTTAATTTTTTCTTTGCATAATAACATAGAATCTTGGGTATTAGATTCTGGTGCATCTTTCCATGCTACCCCTAACAGAGAATATTTCAGTGACTATCCATGGAGATTTTGAAATAGTGTACTTAGGGGATGATGAGCCTTGTAAGATTACTGGCAAAGGTAAAGTGCAGCTGAAGATGCAGAATGGCAACACATGGGTGTTGAGAGATGTGATGCATGTTCCTAGTTTGAAGAGAAATTTGATTTCTGCAGGTAAGCTAGGTGATGAGGGTTGTACAGTAACTCTCACAACAGATTCTTGGAAGGTGACCAAGGGTGCACTAGTTATGGCCAGAGGTAAGAGAGAAGGTACTCTCTATTTGTGTAATTGTGTTACTAACAAATCTCCTTCAGTTTTATCTACTTCAGATGTGGATTGTAAATTGTGGCACTCAAGGCTTGGCCACATGAGTGAGAAGGAGATGTCAATTCTTAAGTCTAAAGGCATGCTTTCAGATTTGAAAAGTATGGATCTAGAATTTTGTGAGCATTGTGTATTTGAAAAACAGAAAAGGGTTAGTTTTCTCAAGACTGGGTCTACTAAAAAAAGGCAGAAGTTGCAGCTTGTTCACACAGACGTGTGGGGACCGGCTCAGGTAGCCTCTATTGGCAGATCACGGTACTATGTTACATTCATAGATGACGCCACAAGAAAGGTATGGATCTACTGTATTAAAAAGAAATCTGATGTTTTTGAGACTTTTAAGTTTTGAAAAGCTATGGTTGAGAATGAAATAGGCAGAAGATTAAAGTGCCTGAGATCTGATAATGGCGGTGAGTTCTACAGTCTTAAGTTCAAATTGTATTATTATACACATGAAATCCGTAGGCAAAGGACGGTTCCTAGGACACCTCAGCAGAATGGTATTGCTGAAAGGATGAACAGAACTATCATGGAGTGTGCAAGATGTATGAGATTGCATGCAGGGTTGCCCTTAGAGTTTTGGGCAGAAGCAGTTGAAACCGTAGTGTACCTGATTAACAGAGGACCCTCTACAGCTCTGGATGGTGGAATTCCAGAAGAGGCATGGACAGGTAAAAAGGTAGATCTCTCATATCTCAAAGTTTTTGGTAGTGAAGCCTTTGTGCACATAGATAAGGAAAATAGAAAGAAGCTTGATCCTAAGTCTATGAGGTGCACGCTTATTGGCTATGGCTCAGATGATTTTGGTTTCATATTTTGGAATCTAGGAACTAACAAGGTAATCAGGAGCCGTGATGTTGTTTTCAATGAAAGAGTGATGTACAGTGATCAAATAAGGAAGCTAGATCAACTTGGAAAGAGCAATGGTGAATTGGACGAAGTTATGGTCCAAAATGAGCTCGCGAGAAAAAAAAATAATCACTTGTAGGAAAACACAGAGACCGACGTCGGCAGGTTAGGAACCGGCGTCGGCAGTACAGAAACCGATGTCGGTCATACGGAGATCGACGTCGACAGACCAGGCACCGACGTCGGCCAAGAAGAACCGGCGTCGGCCAGTAACAGGTCTACAGGTGGCCGAGGTCGGTCACTTTTAAAAAATTTGGGTGGACAGATTGTTGAGAACGAGTCCAAGACACCCATCAGGAGGTCTGAAAGGGTAAGTAAGCTTCCAATTAGATATTCTCCTTCCTTATATTATTTATTGCTAACCGATGGTGGAGAACCAGAGAGTTTTGAAGAAGCATTACATGTGGAGTCTAGGAGTAAGTGGGAGTGTGGCATGGTAGAGGAGATGGAGTCCTTAAGAGAGAACCAAACATGGGATTTGGTTGAATTGCCAGCTGGTAAGAGAACACTGAAGAACAGATGGACCTACAGGTTGAAGGAAAGTGAGGATGGACAGATGCGATATAAGGCCAGATTAGTGGTAAAAGGATTTGCACAAAAGCTAGGTATTGACTTTGGTGAGATTTTTTTTCCAGTTGTTAAAATGACTTCAATAAAGGTTGTATTGTCTTTAGTTGCTTTTGAGGATTTGCATCTCGAGCAGCTAGATGTTAAGACAATGTTTCTTCATGGAGATCTGGATGAGGAAATTTATATGGAACAGCCAGAAGGATTTGAGGTCAAGGGTAAGGAGAAGTTTGTGTGCAGGTTGAAAAAAAGCTTGTATGGCCTCAAGCAAGCTCCAAGGCAATGGTACTTGAAATTTGACAGGTTTATGACTGAGCATGGCTACAGTAGGTGTCAATCAGACCATTGTGTGTATTTCAAGAGATTTGATAACGGTAGATATATTATTCTATTGTTGTATGTAGATGACATGCTGGTTGCAGGGTCTCACATGCAGGGTATCTCTGAGCTTAAGGTGAAGTTAGCTCAAACGTTTGCTATGAAGGATTTGGGAGCAGCGAAGAAGATCCTTGGCATGAGCATTAAGAGAGACAGAAAAAATCATAGGTTGATATTGTCTCAAGAAGATTATGTGAACAAGGTGTTGGAGAGGTTTAATATGTAGGATGCAAAACCGGTAAGTACACCTATGGTTGGACATTTTAAGTTGAGTAAAGAACAATGTCCCAATTCACATGATGAGGTAGAGTACATGAGTAAGGTTCCATATTCTTCCGCAGTAGGGAGTTTGATGTATGTAATGGTGTGTACTAGACCAGATATTGCCCAAGCAGTGGGAGTAGTAAGTAAGTATATGGCCAATCCAGGTAAGGAACATTGGAAAGCGGTTCAATAGATCCTTAGATATCTGAGAGGTACCAGCAGCAAGCATTTGTGCTATGGAGGTTCAGATAGTTCTCTACATGGTTATGTAGATTCAGATATGGTAGGGGATTTGGATGGCAGAAGAAACACTACAGGTTATGTTTTTACTGTAGGTGGAACAACGGTTAGTTGGATATCTAAGTTGCAGAAGGTTGTTGCCTTGTCAACTACAGAAGCAGAGTATATTGCAGCTACAGAAGCTAGCAAGGAGATGATATGGATGACACGGTTCATGGAAGAGCTTGGAAGGGAGCATGGGAGTTGCAAATTGTATAGTGACGGTCAGAGTGCAATCCATTTGGCTAAGAACTCAGCTTTTCACTCAAAAACCAAGCACATACAACTAAGGTACCACTTCATACGGCAGGTATTGAAAGATGGTGAGTTGAAGCTGGAGAAAATCCATACAGACAAGAATCCTGCTGATATGCTAACAAAGCCGGTTACGAAGGAGAAGTCGAATCTTCATTCAACTTCTATTGGTCTTCATGATTGAGTTAAAGATGGAGGAGCTAGAAGATGTTGGTGTACAGGTTGGTGCAGCTGGTTTATCTCCAAGTGGGAGATTGTTAGGGTGTGGAGCTAAAAGCTTCACCAAGGAGCATACTAAAATAGGTTCGAGTCTACACAGACGCCGGCGTCGATCAGGAGCGACCGATGTCGGTCAGTAGCAGTTGCAAAGGCGCCGACATCGGCAGTAGGGTCGGCTGACGACGGTCACAGGGGAACAGGCAGGAACCGACGTCGGTTACCTGTGTGTCCAGAAAGCGATTTTCGAGGACAGAAGCGAGTGTTTGCATGATGAGTTTGAGTTGTAGTCTCAAGCTCGTGTCTCTATTATTAGCAATATTATTTTTAGAGCCCTTGTTGAAGAGGCTTAACTGTTTGTTGTAAGAGCATGCTCAAGTTTCCTATTTCTATATGTAGGAAAGATCTTCTTAGCTTAGATAGTAGAAGAGTGTAGAACTGTAATAGTAGAACATTGTGAATGTTTGAAAGACAGTACAGAGTTGCATCAATCCAGGTTGTTGGATTTGAGTGTACTTGAGAGAGAGCTCTTGAGGAATAGAGATCTAGTGAGAGATCTTGTGTGCATCTGAGAGAGGTGTGGAAGAACGAAGTTTCTTCATTGTATTCCTATTGTAAAGAGTTTCAATACAAGTTTTCAAGGCGTTTTATTGTATATCTTGTTCTGTGCTATTTATCATTTCAGTTACTTATCTATCTGATTTATTTTCGCGTTTATTGCTTTCACAATTGTAATCTATTGTTGGTTTGATCCCCCAACAAATTATGTAATTGCAAGGCTAAAAGCAATGAGTAATAACATGCTTGATTAAGATGAGATAAACCCATTCATTCCCTAAAACATGTAATGAATCCAAGTTTATGCCAAGCAAAGTCGGTTTGTTTTTATGTCCAACATGTCGATTTCTTATGATAATTATTTTTCTTTTTAATTCTCAAAATTTTAAGACAAAATCATCCCTTTCCTAGTCCACATTGGCGAAGATTTGACAATCATTTGATTGCAATGTTTTGGTTTTGTTCATGATCTTTAGAGGAAATGACCTTGACTTGTGACATTTTAACTATTTACTCAAATGTTGGTCTATACAAGAATATACCCAATGGTGATAGTCTTTGAAACCTTCAATGTAAATTCCCCAATGAAGGTTATCTCCCAACCCGTATGAGCAATCGTTTGTAAAGTCTAGTTCAAACATATACACAATTGCCAATCAAGTTAATATTTTCAAAATGGAAAATATACTTTTTACCACTCTAGAATTTTATATGTAATGGTGTTTAAGCATTTCAAGAATATTGATTAGCAATGAATGAAAATTTTGATCCTAATTAGCAAGCAAACTTCACAAGCTCACAAAAAATCAGGGATGCTCATTTATATATTTTAATAATATTCTTCCACACAAACTAACCATCGTCCTCATATTCTTTCCTATAAACTCCATAAGCTCAAAACATCAATGCAATCAAAGTATTTGTGTATGCATAGGGAACTACATATAAAATAATCAATGTTAATGATCCTAGATTGACCACTACTGTAATTATGTAACCTTAAAGGATCTAAGACAAAAAACTAAATTTTGCACATAAATTTTTTTGGATTTGTAAACTTGGAACCACAAGTACTAAACATTAGAATAGATCAATTTGATAGGCCCATCATTCATTGAGTTTTTTATCCCACCTTTTTAATAAGGTTCCTGAACCTTGTATGCTCCACACTTATGAATTAATGAAAGGAGTCTCATCATCACAAAACCTAAATGAGAAATCAGATCTGCTAATTGGTGATTATGAATTCATGAAAGGCAAAAATGTCTTCACAAAGCCTAAACAAGACTAGAAGCCAAAAACTGAAGAGAAGCTGAGAATTTTTGCATTCTTCATTCCAACATGAAAACAAATGCAGAAAGGGCAAGAAAGGAATTAAAGTTTGGTACAAAGACAAGATTAAAAAGAAAATAATCTCAAGTTATACAACCTAAACCCAATAACAACTTAACCCTATAAAAAAAACAACACAAAAAATCATGAATCTATATCTTCAACAGGATATGTTTAAGTGTTGTAGTTCTCGCCCTCCTTCCTCTTCCTCGAACTAGGCTCCATAGGTATTCATTGAAGTGTTTTGTGAGTAACCTGAATAAATAAAGAATGGAAATAAGAGAAGTGAAGGGAAAATATATAGGTAACATGATACATCCTTCCCCACAATCATGCACAAAATCTTATTTAACACTCCATCCCACCATGATTACATGTCAACATACATAGTGACATGTGAATACGTGCACATGATTACTGACATTTGTAACATTCAAAAAAGAATAATGTAAATACGTGAACACAATTGGTTACATGTGAACATAGTTACATGTCAACATCATTACATATCATACATATCAACATGATTGCATAAGTACATGTGAACATCATTGCATCATTTAATCATGCAAAGTCTTTCAATACATCACTAATTGATATATTGACCACCACAACATTACTTAAGTCGTAGATAAATGAAACACTAATTGGCAATATGATGATAAAAGACTAATCACTACCTCCTATGATGATAAAAGACTAATCACTACCTCCTATATATACTCTACTTAGCCATGATTATTTTATAGGTTGACCATACTGAGAACATTGAGAAATGCAACAAGCTAATATGAATTTATAAGCCACAAATTGGTCACACATATTCCTAGATACACTATAGTTTAAGGGTATAACATGCTCCTCCCCTTTAAAACAATGTTTTCATCAATGTTGAATCAAACCAAGATGTTTTTGTAGGAATAATTCATTCTCGCATGTTGCATCTTCAGAATGCAGGTTCTTCCATATGATCAAATATTGCTTAATGTCTCTGGTCTGCAGTTGCTTAGTGCACATGTGAAGGATCTCCTTAGGATCTAAAATGACTCTACTTTCTTCATCCAATTTAGGTAACTCAGTCTGAGTAGAAACTCTATGTCCAATTACTTTCTTTGGGCAAGATTTATGGAATACCAAATGTATGCAACTGGCTTGGGGTAATTCTAACTTATAAGCCACACTATCAATTTTCTGCAAGACTGGTAAGGGCCATAATACTTAAGTGATAGCTTGTTATCCTTTTTTTGTTGTTTCAGAGACATATGATTATAAGGATGTAAATTCACAAAGACCCAATCACCTATGTCAAAATTTCACTCACTGCAGTGTTGATTTGCTTGTTGTTTCATTCGATTTTATGCTATTACTAAATCTCTCATAAACTGACTAGCACCTCCTACTGATGGTGAATGTGTTCTTCAACAAATTGAACCTTAGGATGCACTATCAAAATTGAAGTGATGGATGGGGGTGATACCCATACAATACCACAAAGGGAAACATCTTGGAAAAAGTGTGAAAAGAAGTGTTATACCGCCATTCAACAAATGGCAGTTAATGAACCCATTTCTCCTATTTATTAGAAAAAAAATAACGAAGATACCCTTCGAGACATTTATTGACTATCTCTATTTTTCCATCGGATTGAGGTTGATAGGATGAACTATGAGCCAATTGGGTACACAAATATGCAAATAATTTAGTTCAAAAATCACTAGTAAATATGGTATCTCGGTCACTTACAATAGATTTTGGAGTGCCATGCCATTTTTGAATTGTATTGAGAAATATATAAGCTATTATACTGGCAACATATGGCTGTGATAAGGATAAAAAATGAGCATACTTGGTGAGTCGATCCACAACTACCATGATAACATTTTTACCCTCGAAACTTGGTAACCCTATAATGAAATCCATGGAAACCTCTTCTCAACACTGGCTAGGGATGGGTAAAGGTTGAAAAAGCCCTGGGCTCTTAATGGTTTCACCTTTATTTTGTTGGCATACCATGCACTCAACCACATATTTCTTAGCATACCCTTTGAGTCCTTCCAAAAAGGAAATCTTACTTGATTCTATGATATATTTTCAAAAATCCTGAGTGTCCTCCAAGTGGAGAGGCACGAAGTTCCTGAAGAATTTTATGTTTAAGGAAAGAATGCTTACAAAGGTATAATCTATTTGTTTTATTATTTTTGGAATATTGGAGTTATATTTTTAAATAATAAAGGGGCTAAGCAATGTAAATCAGTAAATAAATATGCAAAAATTAACCTACTGATTTGTGTAAAAAGGTTGGATTTTTGCCTTTCCTAAATATAGTAGGAAGTGAGAGAAATTAGAAGTTAGCTTATTTCGACTGATCTAAACTGAGACAAGGTTTGATATTGGATACGTAGTACTGAGAAACAATCAAAAATAGGGTTTTAGACTGCATTTCTTGATTGGATAGGAGCACCAAAAATATAACACCTTACTATTCAGCATCGTAGTCCTATTCCAGTGCTGTTGTCCTAAGGTTGAAAGCTTTTTGGGTTCTGCTCAGAATGTTTGTGTTACCATGTCACTAAAATTTCAAGGTCTAAGACCTCATGTAGCTCGTTGTGTACTTGTTTTAATCTTTAAAATTCTTAGGAGCTCTTGATGCTTGAACTTGAATGCAAACTTGGAAAAGAGAGAGGAGCCAGTGTGTAAAAGATACGTTGGATGCACTTCACAGCCCGTGTGTGGGCATGTTGCCTATATAACAATACTCCAAAGAGGGCTCAAGCTAATGCAATTCTCCCATTGAAGTGCTTGGTGTAATTTGTGTATGATCAATGCAACTAGAATGTGAAATTAGATGTGCTTCAGTTGGTTAGCAACTGGTGCAATGACTTGAATAGGCTTGAACAATGTTGGAAGGTTGTGTGCAAAGAATGAGGAAGAGTATTCAAGTGTACTTGCTTGTATTTTTGCATCTCTCTTGAAAATGAGTGTCAACCCTTCTAAATGGACTTTGAATGGCCTTTTATAGGAATACAGATGATCATGGGTTAAATGAAATTGCACGAGGCCAATGTGAAAAAAGATAATGAACTGGAAGAATTTGACTATTGGAAGCCAAAGTGAACTTGGACAACAACACTGAAAATAGGACACCCTAGGTTCTAGCGCTCCTATCCTATTTGGGCACTGTTGTCCTAGGGGGATGGATCTAGGTCTAAAAGGGCTGCCTAGGTCTGAAAGAGCTAAGTCTAGAAAGCTTTGGATGACTGGGAATCAGTGAATGAAGTAGCTTAATAGGATTGTATGAGCCAACAGGAGGACTTATAGATTAGGTGTTTTAGCCATACTATTGTACAATTTCACATTTTACATGACTACATTTACCGCGCCTCCCCCCACCCCCCCTTATTCTAGTGATGTAGCAAAGCAAAATACTAGGATAAAAGAAAATTAAAAGCATACCTAAACTTACTTTTAAGGATGAAGCTCATGAAGTTGTGTGATGATGAATGTGCATAGAGAGAGCAGATTGTGAATTATGAATCTACAATGAAAACATAAAGTAGATCAGTTCTTACTAGATACACTATATCTAAAATAAGAATGTACAAGAGCTAAGTAAGAGGAAGAGAAAAGAATGAATACACCTCATTAGGTACATGAACCAATACAAAACCTATTGTGATGCTGGAATGTGTTGGATGATGCTGAGTGTGTATCACGAATGGAGCTGAGAGCTCAATTCATTAGAAAGATGGCTCAAAAATGCAAAGATTAGCCCTTTGGTTCCATCATCACCAACTATGCGAAGCTAACAAATTATGCTTGTGCTAATTGATGTGTAGATTGTGTCCAATCCCTCCAAATAGGTGGCTCAAGAATACAAACGCTGACCCTTTGACTTCATCATTGCCTTGCGAAGTGAAGCTATGAAGTGATAATAATATAGAATATATGTCATATGAGATGGCTCGTGGAGCCCATAGATGTGCTGAAAATTTGACAATGTGGCGTGGATACCCTGGATGTGTACTGAAAACTAAGCCACTCTTGGAAATTTTGAAAGATGAAGGTTAGGCTTGTATGAAAGCCTCTCTGAAACTAATGCAAAATGCTTATGTGAAATCCAACTCAAGCACTCAAAAAGTTAAATTTGTATGAAAGTTTAACTCGAATGTGATGCCAACCACCTGCAAATGGAGTAAGGCACACAACTGCTAAGAATGCCTGGAATAAAACTGAACTAAAAAAGAAAAGAAGATCAATGTGTCGCGTACATTACCCCCAATCACTAATGTTTAGAACATGGATTTTGATCTAGAAGTTATGCCAACTGCCTAATCTAAACTGAAAGTGAGAACCATCATGCCGCACATGATAACCCACTGTATTTGAGAAAACTGTACTGAAACTACTGAATTTGATTGATTTGGGAGTGCAAAAACTATCCTTGAATTGAACTTTTTGCCTATTTTTGAAAACCCTTAGTGTTTTCTTGCCTAGATAGGAGTGCCAAAATGTGGACACCCCTATTTTTGGTGTTACTATCCATTTTTGGCACTATTGTCTAGTGTGAAAACTAACTGCTGATCTGAAACTGTTATTATATTTCTACTCTAGTTTGATCAATTTGACCTCTAGATTCTATACTGAGTGTTTTGAATGTTGCTATTTTGATTGTTAAGAGGTTTGCTCTATGTGACAAACCTCTGTTTGATGCCCCCTCTTTTGAGGGTATGAATGATAAACCTGCCATAACTTCCCTCAGAAGAAAATTAGTCCTGCAAGTGTGTAACGCTGTATAGATGCAAGTTATAACATTGAATATTTGACAAGATATTTCAAGATATAACAATATTTAAATTGATAAATTTTAGATCAATAGGGGTATGCCTAGATAGATATAAAAATGTAAGAGCATGTGCATGATACTGAACTAAATTTGTAATGTTAGATGTTAGATGTTAGTTGTTAGTAAGCATGGAGGGATGGAACATGATGTCCATCATGTCATCCAAGAGAACAGGAAAATGCATGATATGGATCATGGCATTACAACAATAAAAAAGTATCAAGCAACAAGTATGCAAAGTTAGAAGCATACAAGGGTGGCCAAGGGGCCATGCAAACAAGGGACATAAACACGTGTCGCTCAAACTGGAAAGCAAGCATACAATGCATGTTCAAATTTTGCATACACATACAATGAAAAAGGAATGTTGGCACATGGGCCACAGGGACATGAAAGAGTACAAGCAAAGGACATTGGCAGATGTCCTAAGGTACACACATAAATCAAAGCTAAGGACATTGGCAAATGTCTTAAGACACAAATAAGAGACAAGCATGAACTAGAAATGCAATCATTGAAGTTACGCTAAGCAAGAAGAGAAAGCATGTAATAACTGGAAACACACAAACACATCTAACTAATCAAATTAAATGTGAAAGTATGCAAAACATGTGTAGGACAAGACTAGGTATATACTGAGAAATACAAAAGTGTAAGATATTAGTGAAATGTCGATATAGTAATTTGTGTAATCTAGTAAGGAATGCACATCAGTATGATAACTAAAAGTTTGTAGTATAGGAATGACATAACCTAGATGGTGTAGTCATGTAGAAGATGCCCCCAGTGGGTATGTATATCGATGTGTATCTTGAATGTAGAAGTAGGAATGCCTCCTCAATGGGTAGAGTGAAGCAATCAAGTAGCTCGATGTCACTGCACACACTTAAAAGAGATCAAGTGAAGCATGGTAATGTAGATAAATAAGAGATCAAGTGAAGCATGGTAATATAGATAAATTGACATACAATAACATAAAACAAAAAATGTAAGTCTTAACATGATAGTAGTAATGTAAAGCATGGATGATGCATACAATCAAAATGTTTTTGGTATTTTGATATATTTGATTTTTTTTTTAATTTTGAAATAAGCTATGTACAAAAAAAATTGGGAATAAAAGATACTACCGATGAGTCTCGAATGAAACTCCCTATTATGGTGTCCTATATCAAACAATTGAATCGTGAGTGATTGTGAAGTACGATTGAATGGTTGAGAATATGACTTTGTATATTTGGATTCATCATCGATGTCTTGAAAATCATAATAACTTGTATTGTTTCACTCATCATTATCATCTTGATTTTGAACCAATGAAATGCTAGTGTTAACTATTGTTGTATATGGATATTTTCTTTTGATAAATTGTGTCTGTGAATGATTTGCCTTAGGATATTCAATAAATCTCAAAGCCTAGTGATAAACATTATCATCTGCTAGAATGGGAGTAGTGATGCCTTGAGCATGCTTTCCTAACCCTTGACCTTGATAATCAAACTGTTGTAGATATCTTTGACCAAACCCATACTGATTTGAAAGATGAGCTTCATTTTGGAGAGGTAGATTTGCATCTTTTTCATGCTTGACTTGTGCTTGTGGTATTGTTTGTTGCTTTGATTTTGCTTTTTGATCCTTTTATAGTTTTGAGTTTTGCTTTGGTAACCACTTTTGTATTGTTTCTGAATTTGACCCTTTGTGAATGTGTTCCTATGTTATTATGGATTGCTTGACTGATTTATCTTGTATAAGGTCCTCATTAGTGATTATTTATTGTATATATTTTTTCAATGCCAAACATGTATATGTGTGATGCCCATGGATTCTATGATATGTACAATAATATCTGAATCTTTTCACTGGATATAGAGGAGGTAGTTTAATCAAGTTAGATTTAATCATTTCCCTTAGTACCTCACTTGAACTCTTATTTGATCTTTGAATGCTTTTTGAATCACTAGTTGTAGAGTTACTTTGTTCTGATTTGTTATTTTGATGTGTAACATTGCTTGCAATCAATTGACTAGGTGAAAGTGCATATACATGATTGACACTAAGGTGTCTTTGAAACTTTTGTATTGTAATTTGATTTTCCAATGTTGTGATCTTTTCATGTAATAGTTGATTCTGCATTTGTAAATCTAAAAATAGCTTGCTCATGTTGGAGATTTGATTCCTTAAGAGTCTCACAAGTGCAAACATTAGTTACTTCCGATTGAACATGTAAGCACATATATTGAATAGGGTTTGAAGTAGCTATAGGTGGAATGTATGCATTAGGAGCAACAATATAGGCTGCCTCACCTTTTAGAGGGGTGATATCATGGCCCTGGTTAGAGGGAAAGTAGCTATCACCCTCTTGAGGGAGAGGAGGAGAAAGGATTTCTTTCCTCTGCATTAAATATGACATTGAAACAAGAGTATCCAAAGAGGCAAAGACATTTAGGTAGAAACTATGCATATAAGCTAAAATGTAAGTTGAATTATAATTTGTATATCAATATGATTATAGAGAACATTCCACATGAAAGATAGAAAACAAGGGATAGAAAGCATGACTTTGTGCATGTATGCATGAGAAGCTGTGACATGTGCTATGACATTTCTAATGTGTTTAGCATGATAAAATTGTATATTTTTCCCTAGGAGAGATAGAGAGCAAAGAGTAGAGGGCATGGATTTGTGCAAAAATGCATAAATATCTTTGACATGTATTATGACATTTGTAATGTGTTTAGCTTGATAAGCTTGAAATTTTTTCCATATGAGAGATAGAGAATATGCAAAAGAAATATTGAAATCTTGTGTAAGTCTAGCAATAAATTTTGTAATATCATCCCTTATTATGAAACATAAGCATCAAATGCAAAGGATGAAACTTTTTACTAACATATGATAGACTTCATCATTCATGTACATGATAGGGTCCATTATGGTTTCCTTGTTATTTGCAATAAATATAAGAAAAGTTTGTAAATAAATGAGCATCATTTTTGTAAAATTGATTATAAGTGTAAGGTGATACCTCAAGAAACAAAATAGTAGCTAGTACAAGCAACTAGGGATTTCTCAAAAATATTTTTGCAAAATACTATGAATATTTGAATATGAAATTCGATTTTTGAGTTAGATATGCAGGTAAAATTTTAGAAAATGATTGGAAAATTACTTAATGCAACAAGGGTTTGAATTTTTTTTTCAAAATTAGCATAATAATTTAAAAAATTTGTTATGAATTTGGCTTGAAAAATTTATAAAAAATCAGAAAATATTTCTAAAATTAGTAATATATTTTTCCTAGTGATTTGAAAGTGTTTGTATGCAAATAGGACCTAGTATGTGCAAACTAGGGTTTTGATGAATTTATTTAAAATATTTCAATTAATTTGTAGTTTTTTTTATTTTTAAATTTCAAGAAAATATTACAAAAAATCAGAAATAATTAGCCCTACGGTTTCTAGGGTTTTTTTGCAAAAATTCAAAGTAGATCAGAAGGTTGTGTGTTTGATTCACGTCGGGTTCACTAAATGTTTTATTGTTTTCAGAATATTGGAGTTATATTCCTAAATAATTAAGGGGTTGGGAAATGTAAATCAGTAAATAAATATGCAAAAATTAACCTACTGATTTATGTAAACAGGTTGTATTTTTACCTTTTCTAAATATAGTAGAAAGTGAATGAAATTAGAACTTAGCTTATTATAGATTGAGACAAGGTCAGATACTAGATGAGTAGGACTGAGAAATAGTCAGAAACAAGTCTCTAGACTTCATTTATTGATTAGACAAGAGTGCTAAAAATAAGACACCCTATTGTCTGACACTGTAGTTCTATTTCGATGTTGTTGTTCTGAGGTTAAAAGCTTTCTAGATTCTGCTCGAAATGTTTGTGTTACCCTATCACTAAAATTTCAAGTTTTGGAACCTCGTAGAGCTCACTATGTGCCTGTTTTAATCTTCAAAATCTTTAGGAGCTCCTGGTGCTTGAACTTGAATGCAAACTTGGGAAAGAGAGAGAAGGGGTTAGTGTGTAAAGGATATGTTGGACGCACTTCATAACCCATGTGTGGGCACGTTTCCTACATACCAATTCTCCGAATAAAGATCAAGCTAATGTAGTTCTTTCATTTAAGTGCCTTGTGCATTTGTGTATGATCAATGCAACTAGAATGCAAAATTGGATGTGCTTCAATTGGCTATGAACTAGTGTAACAACTTGAATAGGCTTGAAATAATGTTGGAAGGTTGTGTACAAAGAATGAGGAAGAGTGACAGAGTGTACTTGCTTGTAATCTTGTGTGTCTCTTGAAAATGAGTGCCAACCCTTCTAAATAGACTGCGATTGGCCTTTTATAGGGAAATAAATGATTATGGATTAAATGAATTTAGATGAGGTTGACAGGTAAAAATATAATAAAATGAAATAATCTGATCGTTGGAGGCCAAAGTGAACTTAGACAATAGCATCGAAAACATGACACCCTGGATTCTAGCGCTCCTGTCCTAAGGGTATGAGACATGTGGGGATAGATCTGGGTCTAAAAGGGTTGCCTGGGTCTGAAAGAGCTAAGTTTGAAAAGCTTTGGATGATTGAGAATCAGTGAAATAAGTAGCTTAGAAGGGTTGTGTGAGCCAACATGAAGACCTATGGATTAGGTGTCTTAGCCATACTAAAGTTGTACAATTTCATATTTTACATGGCTACACTATTTTTATACCATAATGTGTTCCCCTTCCATGTCAAATTTTTAGATTCATTAGAACCCTGCTGAAGATTATGAATCAAATCCTTGTTAGCACTATCATTCTCCCATTCTGATCTTTCTTCCTCTAGTCAATTTGCCTCCCACATGGCCATGGTGTATAACAATACCTCAACTGATTCATCCTATCAAGAGAAGGCATCTATCACCATATTCTCTTTTCCTTTCTTATACACTATTTTAAAATCATAGCCTAACATTTTAGTCACCTATTTTTATTATTCTTCAGACGACAAGCATTGTTTAAAAAAATATTTGAGTCTATCATGATCAGTGTTTCCCTGAAAGTGATCACCCGTTATATACAGTCTCCATTGCTTCATTGCATGTAGAATAACAATAATTTATTTATCATATATTGGTTTAAGCCTATTTTTCCCCTTAAGTTGGTAACTTTTAAATGCTAGTGTTTTTCCTTCTTGCATGAGTATATATCCCATGCCATATCCTGATGCGTCACACTCCACAACAAAAGTTTTTGAAAAATCAGCAGTAGGCAAAACTGGGGTTGTGCACATAACCATTTTCAACTATTTAAATGCCTTAGTAGGTGATTTAGTCCACAATAAGGAGTCTTTCTTCAACAAAGAGGTGAGCGGGGTTACAATTCTACCATAATTTTTGACAAACTTGTGATAGTAACTAATTAGCCCCAAAAATTTGTGGAGGTTCTTGAGGAACTTGGGAACTTACCACTCCATCATTTCTTAGATTTTATTAGGATCAACTTTTACTCCTTCATGTGAAACAATATAATCCAAGTACTCCACCTTTTGGACACTAAAAACACATTTGAAAGGTTTGGTATAAACTTGATGTTATTGAAAACACCTATTTCACATGTTTTAAATGGTCTTATCAATTTTTGTTGTAGATGAGGATATCATCAAAAAGTACTAACACAAACTTTTTAAAAAATGGCATAAATACAATATTCATCAAACTCTAAAATGTAGATGGTGCATTTGCGATGCCAAAAGGCATGACCATAAATTCATAATGGCCTTCATGAGTTTTGAAAGCTATTTTAAGTATGTCCTCTTTACGGATGTGAAGTTGATGATATCTAGAGTGAATATCTAACTTGGTAAAATAAATAACACCATGCAATTCATCTAGAAAATCATCAATTACTGGAATGAGAAACTTATCTTTGATGGTGTATTTATTGAGTTCTCTGTAGTTTGGACACATCCTCCAACTATCATCCTTCTTCCACACCATGACCACCAGGGAGGAATATTCATTTTGACTGTGTCAAATGATTCATGCCTCCAACATCTCTTGTACCATATTTTCAATTTCACTCTTTTGGGCATATAGATACCTGTAGGGTCTGATATTGGGTGGTGTACTTTCTGAAATGAGTCTGATGGCATGATTATGTGCATGACTTGGAGGAAGTCCTTTTGGCATGTCACCAAAATAACAGAAGGGTCATCCAACACCGTTTGCAAATCAGGATGTGTAGACTTCTTGGTTGGTTGAACCTACATGGTAAATAAACATGCCACAAAACCTTTTCCATCTTTTTTGAGAATCTTCATCATCTGGTGGGAAATAACCAATTGTGGAGATTCAATCTATAATCCATGTAGTTCAAAAGTCCTTCCTTCTTAATGGAACTTCATAACTAATTCTTAAAAATTCATTTCAGTAGTGCCCAAAGTGGTGAGCCATTGCATTCCCAAAACAATGTCAGCTCTTCCCATGTGAATAGCAAACCTAGGAGATTCTAACAAATAGTCTCCCATAACAAGCTTAATACTATGGCATTTTCTAGAACAATTGATCATACCACCATCTACAATCGTGACATAAAAGTCTGGAGCTAGGTAAATGAAACAAATCAAACAAACATCCAACTTACTATTGATGAATGAAACAAATCAAACAAGCATCCAACTTACTATTGATGAATAAAATGTACTCTTAGAGTTAATTGACACAACCACCTTCTATTTCTTGAACAAGCCCACCACCTTAAGAGTTTAAAGAGTACTATGCCTGAAAAAGTATGACAATAAATAGTAGGTTGAGAATCTTTAGATTCATCCTCAGGTTTTTCTAACCCTTCCCCTAAAACCTCCTCATCTTCTTCCTCGTCATTAGCACCATCAATGTAAAACAACTTCTTTTCATCACATCAATGCCCTTTGCTCCATTTGTTATCGTAGCTAATACACAAACCTTTTGCATGTTTTTCTTCCACTTGTTGAGGTGTCAATCTAGTAGGTTGATGAAATGATGGTGCTAGAAAGGTGCGTTCATGAACATTGGTGAATGGCCTTTGTTTGATTAGCTTTTTTTCCTCAACCATGTGTGCCTTTGACATGGCCTCAAATACAATACTAAGATGAAACATGCAAACCTCCAATTGGATGTTAACTTTGAGGATACCCAAAAATAGGTCAGTTAGATTTTTCTTGGTTATGTCTGCCAAACGTAAAGAGAGATTTTGAAATTGATGACTTTAGTCCTTGATAGTCTTGGTTTGGTGCAATTTGGCTAGCTGATTCAAGTAATTTTCAGAGACATTGTTATGATAGTGAAGCTACAACTCCTTAGAAAATATCGACTATGAAACTGGGACACCCTTCTTTTTCTTTTGAGAATAAAACCTCAAGGCATTAGTGAAATCCACCCATTAGGATCATAACGTCTTACCATGCTTCTGAATCCCAGACTCTGGGATGGATTTACGCCCATACACTAGGATCCCTCGTATATATGAGCCTCATACGAACACTGTCATGTCAACGTATCCACCCACTCTGTGACTTGAACATAGGGGGAGGCTCTGATATTAAATATACTGAACTATTACACCAAAACCTTGAGGCATTAGTGAAATCTGCCCATTATGATCATAATGTCCAAGCAAGTAGTTCCCAAGCAATATCCATGTTCATGGCATGGCCATGAAACCCCTTGTTGAGGATAGTGAAGTGGAAGTGGATGAGCGATGAATGTGAGTATATGTCACCCTACCATGAAGACACCTACATTTTAATTTTTCAATGATATAAAGGTTAATGAAAAGCAAGAATAACACACCTATATGAAGAAAAAACTTATTAGTTTGCTAAATAAAAAATGAATCTCATACCACCAACAAATGTCTCATAATGCTTTAAGGTCGTGACCTCATCTTCATCCAAATCTTAAACCAAATTACAAGATATAACATAATCAAAATGAAAAATGGTAGGGTTCAATCAAACCAAACGGAATTAAAAATGATGTCCATCGTGCAAACCTTTGATGATTGTTGCACATTACCAGTGGATGCATCAATGTTGATATCACTACAATGCCAAATTGCATTTGAGTGGACATTTTTTTGTAGTGTGTCCACCTCAATCCTAGAAAATGCAAGTGGATCTACATCCTCATACAACACCCTCTAAAGATCGACAATAGAATAGTTCTTTGGGATAGGCACACCATCACAAGTTTGGCCCTGCTTAACAGATACTATGGTGCCTTTTGCATCCATACAATTTGAGGCATACAACTGCACATTGGCATCGGGGTGTAATCTCAAATTATTGGTGGATGAAGAACCAGAGTCTATTTTAGGGGCATCAATGGTCATATTATCCTCATCATTTCCAGTGTCATCACTCAACACTATAATAACCTTAGAGTCTCGTGTTTCTTCCATGGCATTCCTCTACAAAGGACCAATAAGGAATATTAAAACAACATTAGTGTTAAATATAACTATAATAAAAATTTGTTTGGACATATTCATTGAGTTTACTTACATGAGGCATCTCATCATCACCATTTTTTAAAAAAGTTTTCCCCTCACAAACTGTTTCCCTTTCCATGAAAGGTGTTCCCTCAAAGTAATGACATCGTCATTGCTAGAACAGGTCCAAGGGTCATCTCCTTCACTTTATGATGGTGATTGCTACAAAAATATAAAAAAAATTATTCATAAAAATAAAATTACCTTAAATTTTCATTTGTGCAAGCCATTCAACAAATTGCATCTAACCTAACATTCACTATTGCTTGCACCATGCCCTTGATCCACCCTAGTCTTTCTTGCTTCATTTGTTGATAATAATTTCTCTGCATTATGCACACTTGATTTATCCATTCCATGTTTTCAACTAAATCATATTCAATCATTTGCTCATTAATAGCCTTTAAGGCCATCTCACTGAGATTACATACTTGGAAGACATTTTCCCTCACCATCTATGATATTTTGAGCCTATCCCTCCTATTGACACTCATATTTTTTAAAAATTGATCTATTGACATGCATTCCATTTATATTTTAGTGTATACCCTTCCCCTCAGCTTCATTTTTTCACTACCAACATGACCTAGAGGCCTCCTTGGAATAGGTTGCCTACCATGAATCTTATGGAGGTGAGTGTTCAAGCTGTCTAGTGACCAAAATGGATGGCCACCCTCGTCACAAAATGTGTTGCATAGGCATAAAAAGCAATATTGCAAATCCTTCTTATTGATACCCATGTCTACAATCATGTATTCACATGCAAAATATCATTCAACAAAGAAGCATGAGGTTAGAAGCATACAAAATAATGATTAAATTAATAAAAATAAGAAATCATCCTCAAAAACAAGAAAATGTTCTTACAGGTTTCGGTTTTTCTTCTGGATCATATTGTAAGGCATCTGAAAGCCAATCACTATCATTGTCATCATCCACATCCTTCTCAACCTCGTCCCACTCCACCTCTTGCTACGACAATGGCCAACATATATGTGTCAATCCAAAAATATATGGAACAAGAAGCATCTATGAGCATGATGAAGGAACAAAGAATAAGTACAGGCAATGCACACATTTGTGGGGACAAACTCATTGCGGGGGTCATTACCACCCTCATCACCATGGCTCCATTATGCCCTCTTCATGCCAAAATAAAAAACATATAAAATCACAATGTGTATGTGAAGTGGTCTAATATGGACTATTCTAAAAATATATAAAGACGTATCAATGGGCATGACAAATGAACAAAGAATAAATACATGCAATGTGAAAATTTGTGGGGATGAACTCATTATGGGGGTCATTATCATCCTCATCACAGTGGCTCCATTCCACCCCCTCGTAGTAAAATTAAAAAAAAACAACATAGAAAATCACAAAGTGGATGTGAAGTGGTCTAATATTGACTATCATAGAAATGTAAAAAGAAGCATCTATGAGCACAACAAAGGAACAAAAAATAAGTACATTCAATGTACACATTTATGGGGATAAACTCATTGCGGGGGTCATTATCATCCTCATCACCATGACTCCGCTCCACCCCCTCACCCTAAAATTAAAAAACAACATAGAAAATCACAAAGTGGATGTGAAGTGGTCTAATATTGACTATTATATAAATGTAAAAAGAAACATCTATGAACATGATGAAGGAACAACGAATAACTAAAACCAATGGTTCACATACATTTGTGGAGATAAAATCATTGAATGGGTTGTTGTCACCCTTGTCACCTTGGTTCTGCTCCACCCCCTCCCGCTAAAATATAGAACACAACATATAAAATCACAAAGTGATGTGAAGTGATTTAATATTGAGTACTATAAAAATGTAAAAATAATATAAAATTTTGCATAGCCAATAGATGGAACATCATTATATATACGTGTGTTGACCCCGTCTCCATCTGTATTTGGAAAATAATCAAATCCCATCAACATTCCATTGGGGGATATTGGCGGCTACGGAATGGCTGTCCCAACCTAGTGGGAATCCCACCCCAACTAGTGGATGTACTATCTAAGACCCTCTTAGGATCTCTGGAAACTCAACATGAATGCCTAAACTCAAGGCATGCATGCAATGATGACTGGATGCTTATTTATTTTTCCCAAAATAATCTATACAACAATCAATTACTATCAACAAACAAGAAGCAAACTAAAATATCATTTATCATCGATAATTGCATACAATTTGCTCTACCTCAGCAAAAAAATTCTTGAAGGAAGTTGTTTCCTCCTGAATCATCCATCACAAATCTAGAAAATTAAAAAGTTAATGATAAGAAACATATAGCTTACACTATTGGAATTGGTATGAGAGTTCTAAGATGGTTTCATACCTTTCGTAGATGTCTTCCTAGTATGTTGAAGTTATTATCAGTGTGATAGACATATCATATAACTCGTTAGTCTTTCAATATGACATATGGCATACAACATAATGTATATAAAATCTGGTGCAATCTAAAAATCAACCATCATACAATGTTTCATGAACATAAAATTCTTCAAGTCCATCAACCATAATAACATGGTTCACATACTAATTAGATGTAAAGTTTAATAGGGATTTTAAAGAACTTAATTTCAACATATACAAAGCAAATTTAAAAGTCTAGATATATCAAATTATGGAATCTATGAACATCCAATAGCGCTCAAAAAATCCTCATAACCCACAACATTTGTAAACAACATCCCACAAATTTGGATTATGGTTTACAATGATCAACGTTGTATAAATTTTCATCTTATATTGTTTACTGTGTTTGTATCTCTGATTACACAGTTCATTTCTATGCACATCCTCTCTTCTATTTACAAAAAATGTACCATAGGAAAATACTTAACAATAATTTAGCATAAAGAGATTGAAAAGATGACTCTACCATAATTGAACCATTGGTTTATGAAGAATACTTAGTGCATGACTATCACTATTTTATGACATGAGATTGCAAAGAAGCCTTTGTTACTTTATGAACTACTCATTTATGATTAAGGGAGGACTTAAAGGAAACACAATGCAATCTTGCAACTATGTACCTTCATACTATAATTTATACCCCTCAATTGAAAATCATTGCGGTTAAAGCATGAAGACATCTATCACAAACAACTATGTTCAAACCATTTTTCTTTACCAATGTTTCAAAATTTTCAAGGATAAAAACGGATCATAAGATATGATAAGTTTGTTGAATCATTCTTCTAAGTATTAGTTGCTGGCATACTACAATTTGTACCCCTCAATAAAATGGTGTTACAAAAATAAGGACAAACTAATTAAATTTTGGTATCCATGAACAACATGAAGACATCTATCAAAAACCCCTCAAGGAAATCTAGGTTTAGTTCCATGCCAAACCCCTTCATATTTGACAGTTTATTTAGGTTTACTTTCTATCTACACAACCTCAAAAGGATGGTTCATCTATAGGTTTTAAGATATATCTTTATTTAGATCTTTGTTATTAAAAGTGTAATTCCTTCTTTGCTCTTTATCAAACATCATCCACCATTGGTCCCAAAATGCTTTTCTAATCAAATTATTCTAGCATCGATGGATCATGAAGCATTTTTTGGGTAGTGGAAAGGGTGCATTAGTTGTTGTATTGATGAATAAGGCACAAATTATGTCTTTAATTTGATTGTTAGAATTTACCACTTTGTTTCTTTGGAACATCAATATCTCCAAAGATTAGATTCCTTCTTTGATAATTCTTAGAACATCCCATGTCATCTCATTTTGATGAACTGTGAGATTAAAGGAGAGCCTTCAAATAATAAAGGCCCCCATTCACATCCCCCAAATAAACTATTCCATCATATCAAAATCTTGTTTGAGAATTAAACATTCCAATATAAAAGTATTATTTACAAATGAAAAAACAAATACATATCAATTAAAAAAATTCCTACCATAAACATATCTCTAATATTTGGAAACTACGAAAGTAATGAAGGGACACCTATGCACATCCACCAATAACTAAAACAATATTATAGCATTGTTTGAAAATGCAAAGATGGAAACTCAATATGTGTTTTAGGTGTTTGACGGGTTTTTTTACTCCAAACTACATGGATGCATATTATTCTTCTCTCTGGGTAATTGTTAGGTTCTAACTAGTATGTATTTAGTGCATGTGGTGAATGTGATTCATTGTTTGCAATAGTTTATATAATCAGCAAAGCAACTATATTACATACATGAATGAACCTCATTAAACATCCATGAATAAAAAATGTCTGTTGGTATGGCTTTTGGCCATCTAATGTCACAAAGGTAATGTCACCATAGGATAGATGTACAAATGCCATTTTGAATAATCACATTCACCACAATTACTGAACACATACTACTTAGAACCTAATAATTACACATAGAGAATAATAATATGCACCCATGTAGTTTGTAGTTAAAAAAAACCATCAAGCACCTAATAACAAGTAAAAAATCCCATAATTTACTACTTGGTCCAAAAAGTATTGCTTTAGAAACAAAGCATATACAAAAATATGAGTATTACATTTTGTTTTGACCAAAATTTCTTTACAAACAGGATGATTGTGGGTGTTATGTGGAAAGTTCACCACCAAGGAGATTCTTCAACCTTTGTGAGATGATTAGATGTTATTGTTGATAAAGTGGATTTGTACATCAAAGGCTTTGTTAACCTTTGGAGGGCATGAGTGGTGAAAATATGAGAAAAAAATGGCAATGGTATTTATATTATGGGACAAAATTACATCATTGGGACATGGGTTGAAGCTAAGTAGATTGACCATACTCTCCTAGTGTCATCCTCAAGAGTGGTTGTAATTATTAGTATTATTGACTATCACGTATGGAAGGATAGACCGAATTTCACTGAGGTAAACATTCCCATGCGTCAGTTCCCATTGATGCATTCTATCAAATAATTCATGTGCATTTTATAAGCTACCCGTGCTTAAAAATACAACAAGAGATATTGTCATAATCAGCGTAGGGACTCCAAAAAAATCTTACACTAATAGTTGTTATCTTGTTTACTTTCTTGACATGGTCATTCCTTCTAAGTCGAGATTCAAACAAGCTATTTATTCAACTAGTTAAGTATATGGTAAATTTTGTGAATGAGCTTGTTGATGATCTTGCATATATAGGTAAGTACATTTCAATGAGGATTCACTTGCATCCAATGTGTGTTGGTGAAGATTAAAAGATAAGGTAGATGGATGCTTCCTTACTCAAACGTGTTGCTTCAACTTTATAGGGGTTTTGAACTTGATGCACAATTCTCACTCCTTTTACAGTTTTCTTCCTTACTCCTTTTACATCTTTGGACTTGATTCACAATGCTTAGAAATGGGGAAACAACATCTTTAGCCGTGTTTGATCCAAGTTATAGCTTGGGATTTTTGGAAAATGATCATGAATGAGGGATCGACGTTGGGAAAGATTGAAATGCACGCTGGATCATGATTAAATTTTCATGAGAGTCACGTAGGTTCGCAATCATACCATGAAATGCGTGTTCTAGTTTTAAAGATTCAAATCTTTGTTATTAGTGCCCCTCCACATTGATCACCACGTTGGTTGTTCCATGTCAGCTGATTTATGCATGTTGTTTAGTGCGTTTGGCATTGGCATTAGGGGAGTTAACAACATAATAATGTTATTGATTTTTTAATACCATAGGGAAGATGGGGCCCGAACCTGCCATGCTAACACACACTAAATTTATACATGTTGGTTACAGTCATCTAGAGAGATTAGCGAGAAAAGTGCAGGGTGGATCACCAAAATTATGGAGTATGACATTGACATTAAACCAACTAAGGTTGTAAGGGGTCAAGAATTATTCCATCACTTGGCTAATAACACAACTAATTCAAAATCCTTGATTCGTACGCAAAGGGTAAACCCCCAGATGGTGCAAGGGGATGACTAGATACAAAGTGTAATCATATACATATAAATTGGGAGGTTTCATCTTGAATTCAATGTAAATAAGGAGTTCAAACTCCATGTAGCATCTTATAGGCTGGTTAATGGAATTTTATTTTACAAAAACTATGATTAAGTCTTATTGCATTACATTGAACCAACCAAAGTAGAGGATTTTATAAGAGAGTTACACCAGGGGTTATCAAGGGGTCATTATATCCCCAACAATAAGAACACAGATCACGAGGGACATCTACTACTGGACAACTATGTTCTTGGATGCCTTTTGGTGGGTAAGGAAATGCAAATAGTGTGAGTTTCACATTGGGAGAAAAAGAAATGCCCTTCTTCCATTGAACCAAATAACAACAGACTGGTCTTTCTCTCAATGGGGGCTAGCTTTCATTGGTGTAATGACCCACGCCCCCCGACCCCAAACCCCCCCTCAAGTGTTGGCCATAAATTTATTATGATTTCCACCGACTATATCACTAGGTGGATTGAAGAAGTTAAATTAAAAAAGGCCACATTGGGAGTTATTATTGATTTATTATATAGTCTTGTGACCAAGTTTGGGGGTTTCCCCAAACCATTATTACTGAAAATCCAAAGGATTTTATTGGGGCCAAGGTAACAAAGTATGCACATCAAATGGGAATCTACTAAAGACCTCTTCTAACTATTACACTTAGGGAAATGGTCTTGCAAAGTCCTATAAAAATAACTCAATCAATATTTTGAGAAGGACAACTGAGGAAAATCCTAGGGAATGACACAATAAGCTAGGGATGTGTCATTAGGAATCTTTACAAGCTATATTTTCACCAAGTTAGTTTTAGTCAATTCAAAACACAAACAAATAAAACATGCTTAAGCCTAAGACCTCGTGAACATATAAAGATTGGCTAATAATACATAAGATTCAAATAAAAAACATGCAAACCTCCATTAGAAACGTCTTTACATAGGATGCGGCTCAAATAGAGCGTCAAATGATATTTGTCAATGCTAAATTATGTTAAGACATCTCCATTGAAGCTATGGACTATGTTGAATTGATCACGATTAGAAAATTGATGGATAAGTTAGCGACATAAAATGCTAGGGCTTTGTTATAGATCTTGAACATGTTGAATTACAACACAAGCAGATCTATTTATAACAAATTTGGATCAATGAAGACCCTTCATATTAAAATCAAGATGAATTATTTTAAATGAGTCCTCAATAGTGCACATGGATCACTAATGTGAGCCCTTCATCTAGCTCAAGATGAAGGGTGGAAGATGGTCCTTAAAAATATCAAAATAGGATTAATATAAGCCCTTCATCTTGTTTCTAAGATGAAGGGTGGAGAATTCTCCTTATAAGATATTTGTCAGAGTCCATTTAGAGTTTCAAAGATGAAGGGAGGAGAATCATTCCCAAGAAGGCACATGGATCATCAATGTGGGCGAGATGGGTTGGGAATGCTCCTAAAATATCTCACAATATGCATTGTGGGGCCTTCATTTTGTCTTCAAGATGAAGGGTGGAGAAGAATCTTATACATTAATTCACTTATCAATTTAATTAGCTCACAAAAGAATATTCTAGAGAATCTCAAGATCCTTTCTTTGCATGAAGGTGCCTCTTTGAGGGAAAAGAAGAATTAATTAATTGAAAAGAAATTATAATTCTATTTGCAATAGAAATATAATTAGAAGAATGATTAATTAAGTTAATCAAGGATCAATTTAATTAATACAAATGTGGAGAATTTGATTAGAAAAATGATTAATTAAGTTAATCAAGAATCAATTTAATTAATACAAATGTAGAGAATTTAATTAGAAGAATGATTATTTAAGTTAATTGAATATCGATCTAATTAATACAAATATGGAGAATTTAATTAAAAAATGTTTAATTAAATTAATCAAAGATCAATTTAATTAATACAATGTAGAGAATTTAATTAGAAGAATGTTTTAGAAAAGAGGGAATTAATTGTATTAATTGATCAACAAAGGAAAATTAATGAATTGATCAGAATATAATAATTGCCCAAAGAGATTGATTAGAATGATAATTGAACAGAGAAATTGACTGGAATGATAATTGAAAAATATAATATGGTTAATTATCCCACCTAAAGATGTCCCAAGTTGAATTCAAATGCATAAATTAGATGAACAAATGACTTCAACCCATAGTGTGTGTAATTACAGAAAGTTGATCCATTTTACAATTTTGACACATAAGTGATAAAAATGGAGTTTCTACACCTAGGGAGTGACACAATAAGCTAGAGAAAACCCTATGGGCTGAATAGATTTCCCCAAATTAGGCCTTGGGTAATTCCACTTATGTCCTTGTCTATGATAAGGAGGCTAGATTACCTCTATTTGTGGAACTTCCAGCCCTGTAGTTTTCCCACAACACGAAGTTGGAACATAATGATGTCATGACAATTTGACTTTATGAGCTTCAATGTTTAGAAGAGAAGAGAGAGGCTACCAGGAACATCATCCATCAACATCGATAACGGGTAAAAATGTGGTTTGATAAAATGGCTACTCCACTAGAGTTTAACGAAGGAGAACCAATCTTGAAATGGGATGAGCAAAACCTAGAAGACACTCTAAGTTTGATACCTTATGGAGCAGGCCATATCAAATCACCAACTGTAAAGGAAGCAATGCATTTGTGCTGTCAAATTTATTTGTAGAACTTGTGCTTATCCCAATCAATGGGATGTATCTCAAACACTATACTTGAAAATAAAAATTGTCGCACCTTGTAAATATGTATATTTTATTTTTTCTTTGTATGTGTTGTGTTATGTTATGCATTTGTATTTGTAGTTTTTTTTTCCGATTAAGAATCATTTTCTCTTCTCTAGTTATCAAATGGAGATAATGTAACATGTTTTTGGGTGCCACTAAAGTCCTTTTGCAAAGCTTCAAAACTTTCACAATACTCTAAGTGTGAATTCTGTAGGTGGTAGCCTCATGGCCACACTATATCCTGCTTTAGTAAATTGCTTAGCTCAAAGGTGGTCGATAACTCATCATCTAGAAGCCATCAAGGATTTGTTAACTTGGAATTTTTTCTATTTGTGCACTAAGGTGAAGGAGCCCATAGGTATTTCATTATTTATTTTATCAGGAAAAGGTCATGCAACATATCACATAACATGAAGCAAGTTCACAGCGATTAATCAACTTAGCCACCGACCACATCATTTGGTTTTTAGGGCCCACAAGCCATCACAACCTCCAAAACATGTCATATCAAGCATAAACGTGTGCATATGAGTGGTGATTTCAAAACTCCAAAGGTAAACAGGTGTTGTGATGTGGTTTTAATACTTGCTCTTAAAAAGAATAACATAAAAGATTTTATAGTCAGTCTATTTATTACAATATTTTTGCTCTGAAACAGATGCTCTATTTGCACATTAGTTTTGCGGTGATTCAAATCTTTTGATGTAAAAATAGTTTGAAAACGACAACACAATAATTCTAAATGGTAGCACTTGCCCCAAAGGTGGAAGTTATGCCAAAATAGATGTCATATTTTGTTTTGGTAGAGGGATTTTTTAAGTCAAGGAGTGTGAAAATTTGGTTGATGCATTGTCTATATATTTTTAATTAATCTTTGTTAATGTGAGGCATTTTAGGAGTTAGTTGTACTTTGAATTTGAACAAATAGCAGCCAAATGAGGGGTAAGCGGGGTCAATGTCATTTGAAACTTGTTAGACAGTAGGAAGATGGTAGGTAAAGGTAGTAAACCACATCACGTGAGGGTTAATTGTGTGTTTAAGAATATATGTATTTGATTATCCACAAGGATCAAAGATAACATACATATTTGATAAGCCAGAAAGATCAACCACACAAAATAAATTGAAATAAAACATAAGTATTTGATAAGCTGTAAATTACAAATTTAAATAAAACATACATATTTGATAAACCAAAGATTATTTGATAACTCTGAAGATCAACTCTAAAAAATAAGGAAGGTGTTTCCAAAAAAAACTGTTGTATGCTTGCTCATCATTATAATTTATTATATGCTTATTTATTACATATGGAGAGAGATATTGACATTCTATATAATTCAATAATTATGTGTAATGTTTCAATTTTTAAAATGAGAAATCAATACATATCCATCTTATAAGGCAAATACATTTTCTTGGATTCGTATAATACAAGGGTCACGTAGCGGCTAGTCCTTGCTTTTGTGTTGAATAGCAAGTTGCATTTGATCATCGTGTCATTGAAATTGAAGCGTTAACATTTGAAATAGGTAAAAGTAATTTTTTTAACAGCAAGTGTGACAAAATATGCAAATTAGTTTCATGTGTCGACTAATATAAAACTTAAAAAAATCTAAGTAATGATAGCAGAATTTGTATAAGGAAAAAAAATATACGAAATATAAAAACTTGTAATAAAATACATGTATAAACAATTGATTTATAAAAATCATCGATTTTTGTTATACATTGTGAAAAAAAGAATGAATATATAAAATAGTCGACAAAGAGCAAGGCTTGAACCCAAGACCATTAGATAATACGCCCCCAGCCCTACCACTCCACCCAACCCGTGGCCAAAACAAATAAATCTTTGCGGACATATATTTAAAAAAAAAACATAAATACATATACACTTCACGACAAAAGATGACAGAGCTAAATTTTATTCGCACAGATTTCCCTTGAAACTAGCAAAAGCAAAATCTGTAAGGGTTTGTTCAGACCAAATTCATCTGGTCATCATATACTTCGATCTCACAGTGGTGATCGGATCTTTATCACTGTTCATAAAATTGATTTTTATTAAATCTTTAGTTCGAGATTTCGACACACAGTCGAACAGAAATCCAAAAACCCCAATAAACATAGGGGATAAAGGTGTGTAAAGTCGATATTTATTATCTTTAGATCGATTTTATTGTTTTTTCATAAAGCACGCAATCAACAATCTGAAAATCCAAGTTAAATCAGGGCCGATAAAGATTACGGCTCTGCAAATACAGAAATGAATAATGCGCGAAGCCCTTCGAAGCATCGGCATGATGGAATGTCACCGTCGCCCCTTGGAATGGACTGGAACCCTCCGCCTCGAAAATGGGTAGGAATTCGGCCATTTTCTCGATGAAATTGATATGAATTTCACGAACTATTGTGATTGTTCGCAAAAATTTGATAGAATATTTCTGTATATCAGGGTTCGTCGCGTAAATGAATGCGAAGAGATAGACTCTTAAATCGCAATCAAATATGAGGGAAAGTTGTATTGTTTCATTTAATACTTTTATGTGTTGAATATTTCAAAATATATATTATTTTCAAAATTTTATGGTCGAGTCTAAAGTTTGGTTAAAAAATAAAAGAATATTCTTAAATATTTATTTATTTTTGTCAAAACTTAAATTAAATTATGGAAAAGAAAAAGTAATATATATTTTGAAATTTTTTATTGGTTGAAAAAAAAATTATTATTTGAAAAGTAAAATCAATAGATCCTTGTTTTGGTAGGCGGTGATATGACTTTTGTGTCCTATATTTTTTGTTCTTTTGGGAGGGAGTGTCATTTTTTGTGCTTTTTCTTTCTTTTCTTTCTATTTTGTTGCAGAGAATAGGCCCCTGTTTGTGTTCCATACTGGGTCATAGCTCTAATAAAAAACATTTTTTTCTAATCAAATAAAAAAATAGATCCTTATCTTGGTAGGGACTAATAATAACCCAAATCTATATGTGGCATATGTCTATCATAAGTATTATTGCTATACTTTGAAAATAATAAAGGAAGGATAATCAGTGAATTGGGTATCTTAGAAATAGCTTACATCATAAAAATAATAATAAAGTGTACTCACTTATCATTGCCATTGTCTCCTTTTCATCTCTTGAGATTATAGTTCTATGCTTAATTTTGGTATTTGGTGTGATTTTATTGGACAATGTAAATTATTTGATTTGATTTTTTAAATTAAAAAATGAACAATGTGTTCATAATATTAATTTATTATCTTGCATCAACCAATAAAAAGTCAAGAAAACATTTTTTTTCAATTTTGTTTTTAATAAAATACATTGTAAATGTAAAGCCAATCTATTTTTTTAAAGAAATGAACAAAATATTTGAGAAACACATTTTTCAATAGAGAATAATAGAGTGAGGGGATTACAATAGTACCTACAGAGCAGATAATAATAAAATGTTCAAAAGCCTCAAATGACATTTCTTCCTCATTGCCTATGTTAATAATTTCATCAAGCAGTGTGTCCCTTAAAAGCAAAAAATGATTACCAACGGTCAAATCCAAAACCCTTGTAGTGCATAGTTTTAACCAATGATCATGATAAGGTGTTAGTTGATTGATCAAAGGAGTAAGTCGAAAGATCGACGATAATCAGGGAGCTACCAAAATCTATGCTTGAAAGAGAATGAAGGCATAATCAAGAATGGAGGCCTCCAAAGGGTGAGGACGTAGCCAAATTGGCATGAAGGTGAGTCGTGAGGTTAGTGTTAGGCTAATGATCTTGGTGCTACACATCATTGGTTTGATTCACCCTGGTTTACCCCAAAAAATTTGTCCCTATGATGGCAACCAAACAGAGAAGGTGGGCTTTACGTAGCAGGGCTTGTGTTCGAGTCTCCCTTGCCATTGGCAGTTGACTCCTCAGGGCGCATTACTCCCCATCGGTCTAGAAGGTTCCTCCAATGTCAAAAAAGAACCGATTACCAATATCAAAAAATAAAAGAATGGAGGCTTCCACTTCAGCGACTTACAGTCAAGCCATGGGAAAACCATCGCAGGGAACACCTACTCCCCTTGCATCTCAAGTCATTTACCCAAAACTATCTCAAGCTATGAAATTTACCCAACCAAACGTAGTGGCCATAGTGAATATTATAAACCCTAATCCTCCACCAGTCAATCATAGAAGCATAACCATAGGGCAGTTGTTGGATTTACATGTCATGCACCCATTAAAATGGCTTTTGTAGCTTCCAAGGTGGTGGCATGTTTTATTCACTATGTTATGGAGTCTATCTTGGTTCTTTCGTTATGGTTAAAGTGAGTCAAATATTTTGAAAAGCGCATGCCATGTGGGTACATAAGGGGGCACCATTGGTGATACAATGCATTCCATGATGGAAGAGTTATTGGTTGAGAAAAAATGTGGTCGATTGGTGATCGATCCTAGATTCGTTTGTATATCTTAATATGATGTTCATAACAAAACATTAAACTCAATTGAATGACAAGATTGATGCAAAATACCACGGTACAGATCTACACTGCATTACTAAGTTTTGTAACAGATAACATATACACTATTCTCCACATGTTAATAAGTCTAACAATTATACAGGGAAAATAGATCATGATAGGTGTACTTCACATGCATATAGATCTGATAAGGATAATCAAATACTAATAACAAATAGTGTGATGTCAAATAGTCCATAGACTGGTATACTTTCAAATAGTAAAAAAAAAGAGGTGTCACATTCTAGTCGTTTTAAATTAAATCAATCATGAGTCTTTGATTGATCCAATATTATTTGTGTTTGTTTTGGTTAATATTATGTATTTAGGTATAAATTTTTAATAAAAAATAATATTGCTAATAATATTATTATAAACTGTATTTCAATTATGCATATTGTATAATTATTTTATTATAGTACTATATAATATAATAATAATATAGTATATATGATTTCAATATTATATGAGATCAATGGTTATATTGATTTACACTCCCTTGTTTAACATAAACTCGATGTTTGAAAACAAAATATTACATCCATTTTTATGATTAAATTGTTATACAACTCTACCTCTAATGTGCAACTTGAATCAACGTTGCAGTGCAATTGATGTTGGGAAAAAGACATTAGCGTCCCATAATCTATCTTATATGTCTAAAGAAATTAAGTAGGCTTAAGAACATACGTACGTACAATTTAATGGATATCCTACACCAAAGGGCCCATAAAACAATACATTATTGTATATAATATAATATAATATAATATTAGCTTTGATGAACATGTTAACATTTGGAAGACAAGCATATTTTAGATGATATCATACCCTATAGGGTGTGAGATATTATTTGATTACAAAAAGGGCCCATGTCCTATGTGTAACTCAAATGAGTGCTTCTTATATTAAATACTGAATATTTTATAAAAAATATAGTACTTAATATAATATTTTATAAATTTATTACATATTACAATATTATAATACAATAAATATAATATAATATAATGATGTTTTATATTATTAAATATGACCCTATTACTAGGTTGCGTCGTTTCAATGATTCATTTTTTGTGTGTAGTGATGCATTCATTAACCCTATTCTCTACGTAGGTGTGCCAAGTCATATTTAAATCTAAGCTCATTCGATACACTATAACTAACATGAATAGATTCTCAAAGTTTCCACTCAAAATTATTGCCTTTGTCTACATTCTTGTTCCCATAATCATTTAGATATAATTAAAACTTGTTTTCAATATGTACAGGAGAAGGACGTGGGCCTTATTGAAGTCTTCATTGTGGGCCCACAAAGATGAACATAAGTTACAATATAGAGTTTAGAATCTCATTGTCTTGTTTCCATATAATTGGCACTGCAATGCTGACTTGAGTCGCACATCGAACATGAAAACCTATCACAATCAAATCAATGCCATGTTTTTGTTCTCAACCCTTCACAATAGCAAATGTCCAATAAAATAACCTGCCACCTTGGGAACTCTATACCTATTGAAGATGGATGCAAGTCATATAAATTCAATCATTTCCTTAAATCCACATAATTTTTAAAACGTATAAATGTAATCTCAAATTTGAATGGATACAAATGTAATATATCATGAAATCTAGATGACACATTACACTTGAAGGTTTGGAATTAGACAGTTGATGATTGTTGGCAAATATCAGGATTAAGTATAGTAAGGAAATAAGTTTTCATCAAGTAGATCACATCATGTTTGATCACCCTGACGGACGGTTGAGAAAAATAAATCACAAATGATTGGAGCATTTACAACTTCATCGATCACAATTATGTAAACAATAACAAGCTACGGTGGATTAGCAAAGTCAACAAGATCAAAGAAGTGAAAAGGTGCTTCATTGAGTTAATGAACCCATGTTAAATGTAATGCAAAACTGATCGAGTTAATGTCCTTAGTTCTCCACTAACCCTCAAGCTTGCCCTTCCATTTTAGTGCTGAGCTTGAATCAACTACACATGTCAGCAAAAAAATATTTTGGGGTCTCTTCCTTTGCAAAATTTCAAGACTTTAATCCCACATCGACCACGATGGAGGTTGTTACTATATTTTTATTAAAAAGCCTTCACATTGCAATGTGAATATAGGCAACATGACACCCGTCCTCAAGAAAACGGGCCCCAACCACGAGCATTCACTGACCGTCAAAGGCAAAGGAGTGATAGGGGAGGATCAACTCGAGCATCCCAGAGAAATAAGGAGACCCCAAGCCTTTTTTTCTAACATATGTTAATATGTAATAACTATATTTAAATATTACATGATCTATTATGTATACTAACTATTAAATTATATTATTTTATACTATATTAGATATTAGATTGTAACCAATATTAAATGTGAAATATATAATATATTTCAATATCTATTTAAATATAATATTCCTAAAAAGGGAAAGGGCCATGTACACCCTTAACACTAAAACATAAACATCTGGTGGACTTCTCGTACAACACCTATTGACTTGCCTAGCTTCACAAGAGATACGTAGATGATGATGAGTTCTACACGAACTACGCCAACACCAATATCCACGATGCCCACCCCACAAATCTGTTAATTGGAAACCTACATCTCAAAAGAAAAGGATCAATTATTGCACAAAAGGTTTTATTTTTCATGTTCGATTGTTACAACAAACCCATCATGAAGTTGTTGTTTGAACGAAAGACACAAATATGTTACAATATAGACTTTGAAACCTCATTGTTTTGTCTCCATATAAGTGGAATCGTAGTGTTGATTTGAGTAGCACGACAAATATGGAGCCTTCCCACAATTAAATTACCACCATGTTGTCCTCCTCAACCCTTCACAATAGATCTAATACAATGTTGATTTGGGTCAATTTTAAAGAGAGTGAATAGATCATCATCTGCTTCCTCATATGTGAGGTGTTATTCCACTGAGGAAGGGTTTGTGGGTGAGTTTATGATTAGGTTCTTAGTTTTTAGGATTCATGATCTTGACAAATATTTAGAGTATTTCCTTGAGCCCAAAACAAAGGCGACGACACACTAAAGGATTGAAGGTTATGGCAAGATTGGGACCAGGTTGAATAAAGCACATTTAGTTATTTTGCACCTTCATGCAGTGAATTTAATCAGTTCCCATTTGATCAACCCAAGCATAAACAAGTATCCAATGAGAGGGGGCTATTTGGTCCCTACGTCAAAATCATTAATGAGATTCAAGTGCATTGGGGGGTTGTTTTTGTGTTGTCCACCAAATGTGTCTAGGACTTATTTTTTCCCTCTTGCCTCCACAAGAAACATGTGTTTGTGGAAATTCAAGGAGAATCCATGAAATGGGAAATTTGTAATGTTGTTATCAAGTTTTGATATTTGTTACCAATATTAAATGTGGCAGCATTCATGATTCGTGTGTTTGGCATATGCACTCCCAGATTCCCTTCCATTTACAAAGGGAAAAAATAAACCTAATGCTTTAGAAATAAACCTACCAACCCTCCCTAACTCCTCCACCACGACGTTGACATTATATCAATAATATCACATGAAACATCCTATCATTTCCCCTCATCATCACTGCCCAGTTCACTCTGAAATATTTCACCACTTGTAAGTTATGTATGGCCTTGTTGTAATTTCTTTACGTGGCAATATATTTGGAAACATAGACAAACATAAGTTATAATATAGACTTTAGAACGTCAATGTTTTGTTTCCATATCATTGGCATTGTAGTGATGATTTGAGTAACACATCGGACATGGAGCCTTCTTGCAATCAAATCAACATCATGTTGTCTTTGTCGACCCTTCATGATAGTAAACATCCAATCAAAGAGCATGCTAAGCTTTGGTAGTCACTTAAACCACAACAAAAGCAATAAGATACACTCAACAATCTCAATAATAGATGACACCACCTTGTAATCTACAAACTTGTTTGTAATGGTTGTGGGGTAAGTAAATCCAATAAATGCCCTAAAGTTTATGAATGTGTATGATATGGCCATCTGGTGTATGATATCATGAGAAATACCCTATCATCCCCACTCATCAACAACTACCATTAATGATGGTTTGTTGTGGACTTTGGATGATTATCTCTCTCGTAGAGGGAGAAGACTGATTTCTTCTCACAAAACACCCATTTATTTATATTGTTTGGTTATCTCTGCTTTGAGGTATTTTTTACTAGTTTTTCAACCCTGATCACCCACAGTTGGCCCAACCCTAACACATTGGGATCCTCAACTAATGTGCCTAAATGATTCAACAACTCATCAAGTTGTTGACATTTATATCTAGCCCATACCAACTATCACATGCCCATCCCCATGCATGGAAGAAGTATGGGTATCTGTTTGGTAACATAAACCTTTGAGAAAGGGTGAGCCAAGATATTAACATGAATTCATTCAAACTGCTCCCAACTGGCCATGCAAATTATTTTTCAATACTATTGAGCGTCTAAATGGAATCGCTAAAACCATGAGATGATGGGGGCACCTCTTATTGGATGAGAAATAAAACTACCAACTCTCCTTGCCACCTAGGAATGAGTGCCAATCGACCACCTTTTATCTCAATTGGTATCCACTCTACCAAAACATTCACATTGTATTGTGAGCAATGCCCCCTTATGCATCTATGTGGCATGCAGTTTGTAAAAGCTTCAGTACTCACTTCAACCGCACTGAAAGCATCAAGACAAACTCCATGACCTCAATGTATTACCCCCACATCAACGTCTTTGAATTGTTGATTCAATCCACAGGTTGAGTCTTTTCTTAATCAAACAGAAAATAGTCAATATGCAGATGCCAAGGAAAAACAGTGGGCACCAAGTGGTAAGCAGGTTTTGAAAAAATAATTTCCTACGAGTGTTATGCAATGCCCTTGTGTCATTGAAATATAACTCAAATCCCGATCGGTTTGCCCACCAGAATAACTTTACATGAACTTATTTTGATATCTAAATACATTCTTGCACAATATGAAAGCGATGGAATATTTCAAGGTGTGTTGAGTTTCGAGTGAGGTTTAACTATCGATTTACGCTCTTTCACTTTATAAAATCCCTCTTACCAATATAGAAACTATAAATATGTGTGTTAAATGTTAGTGATTATATACATATTATATAATATTTTTTGTATATTAAAAATTATTTATATAATACATATTATATAATTTACATAATTATTATATAATATAATATATATTCTCATATATTTAATTTTCATGATTTTATTTCTTAAATGTTGTCTTTTCATTTGGGGAATATAATCTCCTTTTAAGTATATGATGTGAGCACTCCTTACTACATGAGAAGTAAACCTACCAACTGTCCCTCCCACTTGGGGTCAATCACCAATCGATCACCTTTTGTCTCAATCTGTGACTCCTATACCATGGCAATCACATTGTAATTATTATAAATATGATATATTATTAAACATATTAAATATATTAATTATTTTTATAATATACTATTATGCATCCATGTGGCATGCACTTTACAAAAGCTTCAATACTCACTTCAACTATAACGAAAGCAACAACATAAATTCCATAACCTCTATGCATTGCCCCCAACCCCTTTGTAGTGGGTGTAGGGTATGTAAATTCAACAACTACCCTGAAGTCCATGCATATTATGATATGGACCATCTGGTGTACAATATCACATGAAATCTTTCCCCTGCCATTGCACCTCAACATTGTTGCCCATCTCACTTTGAAATCTTCCACCACTTGCAAGTTCAATATATATATATATATAATTTTTATTGTATATTTTAATATTATATTGAATGCTATATTTCAATATTGTATTTAATTTTTATATATTTGAATATTATAATTTTTAATATATATATATATATATATATATATATATATATATATATATATATATATATATATATATAACATTGCATAGCTTTTTTTGGAACAACTGTGTGAAATTTTAATGCTCAATGTTTCAGATCCTCTTTTGTGATCCTTCATCAGGGGATAAGATCATAGAAGAGGATCCGAAACGTTGAGCATCAAAATTTCACATAGTTTTTCCAGAAAAACACTAACTAATATTAAAATATATTACTAAATTACTATATATATAATTTTAATATTATATAGTATAGTAACTCTTCCATCCTAAAATATTGCTTTTCATCTCATGTTTGGAAACAATCCAGTCACATATTATGTGATTTCGACTTCACAAAAAAGACATGGAAATTTTATGGAAATAATCAAATTCCATTAATGCCACAACCAAGTACATGATCAAGTAACAATTTCAATCAAAACCATAAGAAACAAGAATTTTCATTCTATTATACACACAAAATCCACAAATTTACAGTTTTAAATGAGAAAAAGTGTCACAGAGCGATGAGTAATCAGGTTTTGCTCCACATGGGAAACTGATATTAATGAAAGGTGAATAAAACATCTATAATTTTGAGTAATAAAACATCTATTCTCAGAGATAAAATTATTATTTATGTTATTGAAATATTATTCAACCAAGACTTTCAAGTTTTGGGTTAGAAAAATTGTCTTAGGCACTACTAGATGGGGTTGTTCAACCTTCTTCATGTATAGACTAGGAGACCACCAATGATGAACTTATCTATGGGTCTGAATTTAGTATTGAAAAGCATCAAGATTTTGAACAAATCATGTAATAAAATAAAAAAAATGAAGTTCACTATGGATCTGAGTTCATCCCTAAAGAGCATATCTATGGATCTGAGTTGATACTTGTTGACACTATAAGCATATCTATAATTTTGAGCAATAAAACATCTATTCTCAGAGATAAAATTATTATTTATGTTATTGAAATATTATTCAACCATCATCTTTATTGAAATATTATTGTTACATTTATAATTGTTGATAATCTTTATATTAATGAGCAAATTTGTCTTCTTTGGCTATGATAAACATTGCAGGATCATGCACAGGAAATAGATGATATGGTTAATCCTTCATTAAACGAACATCAATCATCATTGGAATAGTCAGGATTAGTTCTAGAACCTATAGAATTTGTTCTGAAACCATCACAGTTAGTTCCAAAACCTCACCAATTCCCTAAAAATGAAGATAATTTCGCTCCGGGCATAACTAAACCTAAGAAACACACATCATGATCATCACATTACAACTCATTGTCAAATGCCATATATATATGTATGTATATATATATATATATATATTATATGTATATACATATGTATGTATATACACACACACATATATATATGTATATATATACATATATATATGTATACATATATGTATGTATATTATGTATACATATATATATGTATACATAATATATGTATACATATACATATATGTATACATACATATATGTATACATATATGTATGTATACATACATATATATATATGTATACATACATATATGTATACATATATGTATGTATACATATATGTATGTATACATATATGTATGTATACATATATATGTATATATATATATGGGCAGGAAGTTGCATCTTTTATGATACATGCGACAAACCAATGATCTAGTGGAGTGAATGTAGGCACTTTGCACACAACTTTCCTAATTAGACTAGTGCACTATCCTTAATGTGTAGGCCAACTATCTGAACTATCAAATGTTCATTTATATGATTGGGAAACTTCTTAGGGACTAACGATGATTATAGAGAGGTTATATGGGGATTAGGTAGATGACTATGGACTAGGGGTGTAGGAGAGCCTAGGAGATACCTAATAGGTGGTTAGGTGGGGTCATGTGAATTTAAAAATCCCACATAATAGATAAGATAGTTTAGGATGGTATAAATGTGAGCATAAACACCAGAAGTAACAATCCCACTCCCCATGGGCGAGCTCCCTACCCTGTGTATGGCATTGGCCATACCGATGCTTTGCTAAATTAGGTGTTAAAGACTCCCCTACTAGAAGTACTAAAGCTTCATATTGGGATTCCAAGCTTTCACAATGGAACCACAGTTGTTTTCAGGTTGGATAGTGACAGAATATTTTTCATAGCATTTTTCCATATTTTACAAGGTTTTGTTCTCTAAGAGTCACTCCTTTATCATTTATGGTTTCTTCACACTTGTGGTTGATCATATGCACCTTCAATTATCCCAGTTCTTCACCCATAAACTCTTCAATTACCTTGAATATTTGGAGTTATTAATCCTTCATTGCAACAAGGAGAGGTATCCTAACCTAGATTTAAAACCCCCTTGATCAGTTCGGCTAGCCAAGATCAGTGGTAGATTAGGTTAACATCCTCTTCACTTTCACTCCATATTATGCAGTTTGTGTCCCTTTTACTATCTCCCATTGTTTCCTCCATTTGAGGGACATGCATACATGCATGCACTTTCTTCCATTAAGGACAAAGAAAACCTTACATAACACAACTATCAAGAGGGATTGGTACTTTGCTTTGGAATTAATACTTCTCTAGCTCCATGACTACACCAACAAAGTCTTTAGGTTACCTAAATATGTATCCGAAAGGGGCTTCATCCTTGAATACCTCATACATATGGACTTTAAGGAAAAATAAAATTGGTTTTTACAAACCCCCACATACCAAGTATGAAATCACCATAGAAAATCAAGGTGCTCATAGAAAACTATGTGAAAATCTCAGGCAACTCGGACTGGCTACTGACAATGAGAAATGGAATTGTGATCTAGAGGATTTACTTGCAACATGGATTGAGACCATCAAAACCCATGACAAGATCTCCCATGATCCCTGAATTGAAATATAATCATGTAGGCACCCAATATGAATCTAATTCTAAGTGTCCCTCTTACATAATGGCCCAAAAACTGTAAAATGTCCTTAGGTCAAGAACCCTCATTTCCAAGCCCTGAAAAACCTTATATGAAAATAAAGTACAATTTGATTTCTCCAACAAGAAAAGTGATTAAAAAATGAAGAATATGGGATGGGTTTAAGAAAAATCCAAACATGGTAGAAGTTCAGAGTGGAGATTGGCATAAATAATGTGGCATATGATGTTTTTGGAGAAGATGACCACTTTTAGAGGATTTATGATAAGGGAAAATATAATCTAGAAGCCAAAGAGTAGTTAGAAGAGGGTGAGGTGTTAAACCTAACTTTCACTAGATGACAACCTTTTTCTAATCCCCTAGCCACCAATGAGCTTGAATATGCAAAACAACCAAATTGGTCCATAGAAATGATAATGGAAAAATAGGGTTAACCAATATCTGAGGGTCCAAGACCTCAGGTTTTTGGTACCCTAACTACCCCACCCCCGACCCCCCCAACCCCGCATTTGCAATCAGTACAAGCCAACCATAGGACAAGGCAAAAGTCAAGAGCGTAGAAGCAAGAGGACATGTCTTTGTATAGAATCCAAAAAATAAGTCTGCTATAACATGAACCCCATCAATTTACACTAAGAGAAACATAGGTGAATCCCATGAATATACTTGTGATGGGAAAGGAGAAAATCCCTAGGAAAAGGTCCCTGAACATTATAATGTACCCACAAACCCCAACTGAAAAGTCATTTAGACCGTCCACTTGCGAGGGAAACTAGTGAAAAATTTAGCTATGGGCAGAAGACCATAACAATGGAAACTAGAGGAAAAGGAAAAATGAGAACAATTAGGATGTAATGTCTTAAAAGGATGAGGAGGATAAAGATAAATAAGAACAAAAACAAAAAGATTTGGGTAGCATCCTTTCTAAACAAAATTTTACATGTACAAGTGTCCCTTATGTTGTTGTTCCCCCTGTAGGTGTTAGTGCTATATAAGTACTTCTCTAACTAGTGTTCCTTTTTTCCCATTAGCATTTGAGCAATCCTCTCCCTTTCACTTATGTGCATACTTCTATTGCTTTTAATTCTTCTTCTTCTGTGAATATTGTTTATTCTTATTCTCTTGTTTTTTTGTTGTTTTTCCCCTAGTTTTATCATAATTTGGAATTAACTTGGTGGTCAACTCTAATTAAGATAAAATGAATATAAAGATAACAAATGTTGTAAATTGACTTGAAATTAGTAGAATGAAAGTAAAATATTGAAATTGACAAAGCTAAAATAAATGAAAATAATTAACTATGAAAAAAAAACCTAGCTATTTTCCCCCTGTATGTTGACTATATGCGATTGAAAGATGGTTGGAAATTATTAAATCAAATTGATCCAACATGTGCAATAGGAACTGTGACTATAACTGTTCATGGTCAAAATTGACCATAAGAGGATAATATTGACTCCATTATTGTCCTTTGTGGGTTTATCTTGTCCTCTACATAAAATCAAGGAAATAAAGGCATAATTGCCTTCACCTTTTTGAAACAATAATATAAGGAAGATTGAGCTAGAAACTGAAGAAGAGTGGGAACCAATATGAAAGGCCTTAACTTGAGCCCTGACCATCCCACAAATATCCTCCCGCTTTAAAATTATCAAATCTAAACAAAGGATAACAAAGCACCACATGGGAAATTTTATAGATGTTGAAGACCCATAGGGTATTGCCTGATGGTCATCCCAGGGCACTAATCATTTTAAAAATCATGAAATTGGGCAAACGTTAATTGAGTAAACAAGTACAAGGGACACTTTGGTCAACAAGGATGTTAAGGCCATGCCATTTCACAAATATTGAGTGAAGTGGAAGTGCTTCAATTTATTCACTACCAGCTTAAGCTGACACCAACCAGTACAATCAAAGGCATAACCTAGCCTTTTCTGCTAGTTACACAAAAATTATAGCTCATTTGTCAAATACAATTTATAGAATAAAGGAAAACTACAAAGGAAAGGTACTTGAAATAGTATTAGGGTGAAACACCATTTCATGATTCAAATTTTTGAGTGACCAAGTGCTAGGTACATAAGTGACCTTTGTCTTCCCCAAGCGGTGTACCCAATTTCCAAAATTGGCTTGCAATTGATCTTTCCTCCATGCAGTCTGACTATCTAACAACCTCTAAAATGAATAACGCTAACAAGCTCCATTTAGAATTTCATTTTTAAGGAGGCCATATCATTAATTACAAATCAAAAAAGTGTTCTCAAAATGGAAAATAAGAACTCTACCCTCAAACATAAAAGGATACACCATCTCCTCCCATGGTTGGGCATAAGGACTTTGGTCTTTTTTCCTAAATGGGATTATGGATATTGGTAATTTTTTTGAGTGAACATCAAGGATATTTCCTCCCATGAGTAACTAGGAAAGATAATTATTTTTCCTAGTCCCCATCACAAGCCTTGAATTGGAAGATGTCTGCCCTCATTATCTCTATAAATAAAATTAAGCAAGCAGGGGTCATGTTGAAAGGCTCCAATGGGAAAAATAGTTTCCATAAATAGAACCCACTAAAAAATAGCATTTCAAGGTCCCTCTGGTGATATACCATGATAATTGGTGGTTTTTAGGGTTTCAATTGATGGATCTTGGACTACCTCACTGAGGAGGTGCCCCTTGTTGCAATTGATCTGTCAAGTTCTAGCTTGTGGCCCGAGAAGGTCACCACTTTTCAAGCTTCCAGTTTCATCCCTGAAAATGAAGGGCTCTACATCCTGACACTTTCCAAGCATGGGGCATTGAATATGCCTCCTAGAGGCCACTTCGTACCATATGAGGAGCAACAACGTCCAAAAAACTAGAATCGATTTCCTTTGAATGGTGTGTTGATGCAAATCCCTCTCTATCTTCTTCATTCTCACCATCTCACCTTGCTTTGTAATCCCTAAAACTTGCATCACCTCCTATCTCTCTTTTGTAGTTGAAACATCAAGGTTTCATAATTGGCTCCACAATGGGAGAAGACTCCATGCCCAATGGATAAAGCAACACAATCTAATTGGTCCTTTTGAGCAAGGATCCCCATGAGAGCCACCATACATGTAGTGTTAAAACATTGAGCTAAGGGATAAAATGACTTAGTCATTGTTTAATACATAACGACACATAAAATATTAGGTTAAATGTGTTAGTCTAAGTTGCCAATGAAATAGAGGGACCCATCGTAGTAGAATCCCTAATCAATTGTGCATTCTTAAATACTCTACTAGTGCTAAGTTAGTCCAAAATATTTGCGCCATTGATCCTAAAGATAGAAAGAAGAAGAGTGGTCATCCAAATGGCAAATCAAAACTAGTCATTAGGGGATGACTCAACATGCAATACAACGACGTGGCATGGAAGACAAATGGCACGATTCTAACATCTAGTCATCATGTTGTTGTCCTTTGCATTGCACCATTGGTCGATCATTAGAGAAATGACCCATCTGGCGAGGCAAACCAATCACTCACTTTAAAAAATTTGCCACTTCTATAGTAGGCTAAATTATCGATGACATGTCACTATAAATTAATCGGTTTCACCACATTGTCATAGTTGAGTGGTGAAATGATGACCACTACTATGATTCCCCAATGATTGTTCCCAGATCAAGCTTCGATGCAACCATTAATGGATTGTGGCCAACCACCAATGTAGACCTCTAAGTGATCAAAAATTGGGTTTTGGAAAAAGGTTTCAAGTCAGAGTTTCAATGGTGCCACACTGTAGAGCTTGTCGAGAGCTTTCTGACACTTTTCACGGTTTGCAAAACGGACACCGTATGCAAAAGTTATAGGCCGCTGAAGTTTTGGTTCAACAGGGAAAAATTTGGTGTCGTAAAGTGACGTGGCATTATTTACATGCCACAAGTGGACCAATCAGAGGTTGACACGTGGCATGATTAAGCTCAGAGATAAGCTCGTTGATTGATCCATGTGGCAAGCAAGGTGGAGAATTTGAAGAAAAGACCGAGTTCGAAGGGGAGACCAAGCAAGGTGGCGAGTCTTATGGCAAGTCTTATGGCATGGCACGCTCTCCAAGGAAAAACCATAGCTCTGCCCAAGTCAAGGAGTCTTAGGTGGCTGAAGCCACGTGACAAGTGGGCGGCCAAAGACCCTTTCAAGCTCTTCCCTTCCTTAAAGCGTGCAGCATGTGGGATGAACCCACATTGGAAAATGGCGGTCAAAGGCTATTTTAAGCCTTGTTTAACTGCTCAACCCACACGTGGGATAAAGACAAAGTTTGAAATGCCCAAGGAGGAGGCTGACGTGCCAAACAAGGAGACAAATTCAAAATCAGTCAAGGCGCCTAGAAAGGTGGGCGGCCAGTTTTGAACCCCTCACCTTGTGGCAAAAAATTAGAAGACTTAGCCACTACGCCACATGCTTGCAACTGATTATAAAAGCATGAATCTGTATTTGTTTTAAACAGTTTTTGGACTGTGTTTTTTATTTTTAAAGGCCGAGACTTTGTAAAAGCTTTGAGAAAGCTTATATAATAGATTTTTATCCATTTACCGACCATAATACTCAGTTTTAATACTCTTTTTATCCAATTTGCATATTGAAAGAGTATTTTTAAGCCCATAGAGGAGATTTTTAGGACTTTTGAAGCAACTTTGCAGGTGTGAAGACTCACGAAATTTGAAGGTGTCGGGCTTGATTATCAGTCACGGTGAAGGTGAATTTTCGCATTGAGAGATCAACTTGCAGGAAAGTTGTTTATTGTTTCCAGGTTTTTGAAATGCCCTTAATAGAAATGGTCCACTCCTTTGGAGAACCCGAAGATGTAGGCATCATTTGTTGAGCCGAACTCGGTTATCACATTTCGTGTTTCTTGGTAATTCGTCATTTTGATGCATGATCTTGTTTCAGTTTGCTGATTTGGTTTAATTAGTAAATGAACGTATGCAAGTAATTTTCATTATGACAATTATAACACAACGTTATTAAAAAAATTGGTTCAACAACCGAGAACGTTTATGCCAAAGCATTGAGATGCAAGTTCTTGAGTTTTTCGAGAATTTGTTAAGTTTTGAGAAATTCAGTATTCGTATTTAAAACTTCACTTTGAGTTGATTCAGTGTAGTTTACGGATCACCGAGCATGTGGAATCACACGAGTTGTCATCCAAGGATAAAAGACAATTTTGTGAATCCCAAAATCTGCATCCTCCTTTGACAATTTAGACACTAGCAAGAGCATTCAATTCTGCGTAGTAGTCATCCTGCATGCATCTTTAACAAACAGTGTCCACCTGGAGCCTTTAAATGTATCTGTACAGGTGTCAGAGTAGTATCCACATTACACACAACCTACAAAGAGTCAAGGATAGCGGGATCTGACATTCCCGCCCATTTTTTTACTTTATTCAAAATTATGCTACAATAAGGGATCAATGAATTTTTATTATGGTTGTAATATACCTCTCTTTGTACTCTGAAGTATTAGGCCTTCACAATTTTATTTTTCTACCTAATTTTGTAACACCTTTCAATTATGTTTTGCAACTGTGTAATTTATTTCCAAGCATCTGAAATGATACGTTGTTGATATTTGATTCCTTAATCTCAATTTAGTTGTTTTCGTCTTCATTCCTATGCGGTATTAAGCATTTGCCTCCTACAATATTTACAATATCATGTGTGTGTGTGTTTTGAATATTTGAGAAAGGTAAATTAGGTTGTTTTTGTATCAAGGTTTAGTTTTGAGATGTTTTCCAGTACCAACTTTCTTGGTGCATCATTAATTTTTCCTTTTAGTATTTTATTTATGTTATCTTTTCATTTTTTTCTCTGCAAAGCTTTCATTTCCTACAATAGGTCAGGGTATTATAATATGGTGATATTTCAATCTCAGAGGTTAACCCACAAACAAGTCTTACATTAAATAGTTTCCCAATATATTGGGCTAAATGGCAGGTGCCATTGCAGAACATTTTTAGAACCAACACTTTCCATTTATCATATTGATGTATTTTAGGATGGTTATATCATATTTTTCTAGTACCCACATCTTGCATGTTACATGGATATCTACATTGTGATTTCTACGTTGTTACATTACATGTGTGCCTATGTTTGGTTGATTGCTTAGATGTGTATGCTTGTGCGTGTTTTTGTGTGTTGTCTTATCTATTCCTTGTCTATAGATAATCTTCAAGTTATCATGTCATGTCATCTTATATTGTGAGTCATATGTCCTTACATTATGATTTCTTGTATGTAGCTAAATACTTGTGTACAATTTATGTGTTATTCTTTGATTATTGTCATGATTCATATCATGCATATACTATGTTTGGTGTCATGGTATTTACCATGAAAATTATATTTGTGGTATTATTATGCTTAGTGCATATGATGTTATGTTCTCTACCATGCATCTATGGAAGCACAGTAATTGTGTATGTTACTCATTTATTTATATATCCCTACCAGGGACATGATTACAACATTTGGGGCATGTTATTTGTCCTTACCCTGATTTTCCACTTGGGATAAGTATACTCTTTTCCATCTCCATCAATTTATTCCTACAAGATATATCTCATGCATATATAGCATTCATTGGGGCATATTGTTTACCCCCACCTATTTTCATCCTCATATGGGGATGTGCATCTTAATACTGAGCTTTACATGATGATATTTTACAATGATTACTTATGCTTTATACAAATTTTCGAAGGATTTTACATGATGACATTTTACGATGGTTACATACATGTTCTTGTTCAAAATTTTCAAGGATTTTCAAAGCTTTAACTATATATTATTATAACACATGATGCATTTAACTCTTTCTTTTGAGATAAGTGATCACAACACATGTTTTTCAATCCCTCACCTCAAAATATTTCAAGATTTTCAAGATTGAGCAAAGTTTTTTCAAGATTGAGTAAAGATATCAAAGTTTGAGCAAATGAAAGCAAAACGGTTCATGGTCTACTACCTGAATTAAGAAGTTGGTTGGGTTGTCCAAACTCCCTAATAAGTGCTAGCAATGTCTAAGGTTTGTCTAAAAAATTATAATCGGAATAATTGAAATAAATTTTTGTTTTCAAGTTGTGGCACATTGGCTTGAGTACCACTAGGTGTAGCATTCCCTTGCTCATATTTCAAAATGTGTTTTTCAAGCTATGACATTGAGTACTTGTTGCAAAAATAAATTGTTTTCAAGTATGTCATATTTCCTAAGAAAAATAAATCTGTGCGGATGGATCCTATCTCAAATATCATTCAATTCATCCATCCTTCCCTAGGTAAGTTAATGCATGTGCTTCAATTTATTATTATTTTATACTTCGAGGCACACATGCATTCACACACATATGCACATCAAAATAAAGGGATTATATAGACACTAAATTTTTTTACAAAACCATTTTATATAGTGCCTTTTATCCATTTTTTCATATTTGGTCCCCTTGTGTATATTTGGTTGTTTTCAAGGCATTTCCTTTCCCATAATACTATCTCTAGCCTTTGAGCCTTCTAAATGTCTTCAAAATTCATCCATAATAGTCTTTATCCTTATTTATCTATCTTCTAAGTTTCTTTCCTTCATTCTAAATATTTGTCTCTCAAGGGATAGATTCAGTGGTTACAAGTGTATTGTGGAATTTGCCTTGTGTAAATTCAATCGACCGTCAAATCTATCATGCGTATTTTTGTGTGTCATTTTGCCTTGGCCTAATTTCCAATGCCTCTGATTTCACGTATTGATATTTTCTAGGGCCAACCTTAGTGTGTGTTATGTCTTAGAGAGACCTATACATACTAAGTCATCCCAAGTCATTTATCAAGTATCAGGTGAATGGTGATCCCTCTCCACAATTTAAGATAATACCTTCATTGACCATATTTATTACTACGCTTGCGATGGAGTCTTCCACCTTGATACTTCAATCTTCTTATAACTATTGTGACACCATCCACTTGTACCAAAATAGGGTTTACGTGAATGTTAATGTATTTGATTTACATATCTAGGAAATAAAATGTAAAACCCTTCCTTGAGATTCCATTTACAAGGCACAAATAACTACCTTGGGTTTGATTTAACATGTGGGATATGTAGCTAAAACTCCCTTATGGTTGCCTAACCCATAATCTATTTTTGATTTTATTCATTGTGTGTTTATGGTGAACTAGGTCAAGAGAATAAGAAGACATCAAATCAAACTTTTTGCCTACCAATTCTAGAAAATGAAGACACATGAATATACAACATTTGACAATACCCTTACATAAAAAAACTTAGATAATTAAAAGAGCACAGTAAAAATTTGGCATCGATTTACATATTCAATGACAACATATCCAAGCAACATTTAGTAGTTGAATCCACTCATGACATATTCAACAACAATTTGATAGACACCAAATTTGTTCTTTGACAATTAGGGTTCTAAATTACATAGTAAGCTTCATCATCACTTACAAACCACTACTAAACTTTCAAAATCCAAAGATTTTGCCTAGGTGCATTCAATTCATTAATTGCTCTATTTTTATTAGTTCATTACTTGTTCATTTGCTTTGTTTACATTTGTTGAATGTTTCTATCGATGAGGATGATGTCCATTATGTTCTTAGACTATATTTTATCTTAGATACCCTTCTGCAATTTTTTTTACATATTGTGTTAGAGTTATTTACCGTAGTGCACTAAACGATGAAACATGATATTTGTATTCATTTTTAGATTAAAACTTTGAAACAAAATATATCCACTTTCACAAAAAAACACTTTGCAACATACTGTCAAAAAATATGATCAGAACACATATGCAATGCATCCAAATTTAGTATATTGCACATACATCTATTTTTAGCAAGCCCATAACTCTACACACACTAATTCATATTCTTCCACAATGAAACAAGAGGGTATAACTCACATTTCAGCATTATGATGTCATCAATAAAATTTTCACTCATAAACCCCTAAGCATATGGGATTAAAACCACATTCGACACATTGCACAAGTCTAAAATAAATACTAGTATGGATTTACAGGGTTATAAAGGTTTGACTTAGTAGGGGAAGGTACATAGTAGGTTTAATCGATTCCAATAAATAAAATGAAAATAAAAACTGTAAACATAGTATATAACTTAACAATCTTTGGGTGAGGAAAGAAAGGGGATTCAACCCATGTTCTCCAAATTTTGTCTTCATAGAAACCCATGTCTCCTATTAACTTCTACCATCACCAATAGAAGGAGGAGGTGAGTTAGCATGTAGCCTTACCCATAACACCCAAACCCAATTTCCTACAACCAAGAGAGCCAACAAAAAACATTACCAAATGACCCAAGCTCAGCTTAGTCTCCATATTCCTACATGTAGAGACTTACATTTGGCATTAAACACCTGACAACATCAATGTTGACATATCTTTGATGCACATGACTTATGCATACACATTTGACTCTTGTGCACAATTTCCCCTATCTATTTACCTATTTATCATCTTGGCCAACTCAATTTTATGTAATATATTTTTAGGATCTCCTTAGTATGTGGTATAACACTCTATAATCCTAACCAGATTGTTATCACATTCCTGATCACTATTTTTACCTCTTTGGACAATGTTGGAAATAGTCAGATAGTCACAATTACCACAAGTGTCTGCTTATGTTGGTAGCATCTAGGGACCTATAACAACTAATTTTAAAATTAAAATGTCTCACTTGGGTCAACCTAAACATGTTTCCAATGTCAATTATGGGGGAAATACCAAAGAGTTATCTATAAATATAGATCAATCCTAAGGCCATACCTATCTAGCATTATCTAGCACTCATCTCAAAAAGTACTACTAAGTTTGAGAAATCCATTAACACTCTCTTGAGACATTACCGCAAAAGCATACACAACCAAAACCCCTCAAAGGAGTATCTGTAAATCCAAGTCTAAATACAGACACAAAGTCAAATTTTATGTTATCAAGTGTCGAAATCCAAATCATTGCATCGTATTCTAGTGAATCACAATTGAGCACATACACGCCTAGGTGGGAGAATTACATGTGGTTTGAGCCTCCTTCAGATTAGTGGAACATAGGCAACACTAAATCACTCAATGAGAGTGGTTGGGGTTGTTCAACCCATTTTTCAAGTCAATATAGTGTAGAAAGTGAAATTAGAGTTTCAAGGCAAGGAGAAGCAAATTCAAGATTTGAGCATAGGATCGAGGGCAAGCAAACATACAAAGATCATCTACAAAGGTAGGCATAATGATCTATGGTAGAATAGACTAATATAGTCAACTTGAATAATTATGGAAAATAAAGGACAATACCAATTGTCGTAGGTGTCTGATCTTTGTCAGCAACATCATGGAGGATTTTGGGAGTCTATTTCTTGTCCTGAGTAGTTATAGAGATATTATAGAGTCATTTTGAGTAATGTGACACATATAGAGAGCCATTTAGATCATAAAATCAGCTAAGTGTCTTCTCTCACCTCTTTGCTTGGTCAATTTTATAAATAGTAGTAGAATTAATCTCACTTTTAAATTAAGATTTGTATGGTAAATGCCCTATTTTGCACAATCTAAATTTTAATAGTTTTATGTTATTTAGATTACCTAAATTAAAAAATGAATAAAATAATGTGGAAATATATAAATAACATTATTCCTTGCGCATGGTGGTAGAAAATTAATAGAACACATATCTCAATAGTAGCACATCTCCTAGAATTCCAAAAAATGTTAAATGCAACAACACACCCAAACTAATGAACAAAAAATAGAAATATAAATTGTAGCAATTATCTCCATAGATTATAGTAAAATATGCCCTAAAATGGTTGTGAAACATACAAAAAGCATATAGAAATAATTAAATAAGTAGCATGGAGTCTACCTGGATGTCATCCACTTGATGTTGACTTTTTTCTCCTCTTTCTCTTGCTTTGCTTTACTCTCCATCCTTTTGATCATAATTGCAAAAGTGAGGAATAAAATAAAATTTTGGACAAAAAATGGAGATGAATTGCTTTTCTTGACCTCCCATTAAGGGTTGGACATATGTGCATCCTCTAAGGTGCTTGGAACCTTGAGAAACTAATATTGGGACATATAACAAAGCTCCCATCAATGGTAACACTCAAAGAGAAAAGGGACGGCCTTTTTGAAACTTGTTATTTTTATATTTTTATAAAATTTGAATTCCAACTATTAATTAAGGAGATGACAACTTCGGCAAAAGGTGAAATTTTAATGTCACAATTCAAATGAGGATTTCATTTGTGTGTAATGGGTCCTAGACACATACTCACAAGCAGGATGTGACACTAAACTAAAATGGAATTTGGGGCTAGCTTGTAATCAAATATATTAAAGAGTCTAAGTAGGTCAAAGGCATAATTAGGGTAAACAATACTTATTCCAGCATTACAATGAGTCACCTGAAGACCAAGAAGGTATTGAAGACCCAAATCTGTCATGTCGAGCTGCTCCATGAAGATTGACCTTGTATCCTTAATCAAAGATGAATAACTCCCAATGATGATTAAAACATCAACATAAATTAAAAACATAAAGAGTTTGTATGTATAGGATATGATGACCAATGTAACAATTCTCTTTTTCTCTATAGAGTATGATACAAAGAAGAGGTCAATAATATAAACCCTGCATATAATTAGATAGTATAATGATGGTGCTTCGAGTGGCCGTAGATCTAGTTGAAGTTAATTCAGACTCTATTTCAAGGGTATAGGGTTCCAAAGCCTATGCCTAAGATACGAGGTATGTTTCTAACTAGATCCCAAGATAAAGGATATAATAAGGAAACCACATGCAAGGAATTGACGAACAAGGAAAACCTAGATCTAAGATAGATGTAACACTAAACTAATAAAAAATAAGGAGTACCATGGTCAACCATAAGTGCTATATGCAACCTAAGGTGGTAATGGTAAGCCTAAGCACCATATAGTTATGCTTTATTATTTGGTATAAAGAGAACTTAAGTAAATACAACAACATACAAGCTATTATAACAATAAGCAAAGCAGATCTATCTACTAAGTAAATAAATGAAAGAGAATAAAGATAAAGTTACTTACCTTTGGGTTAACTCATCAGGCTATCAATCTCCACATTGTTTCTAATGACACTTTGCAATAAATGTTATAGGATGAAGACCTCAAGTGGAAAGATGAAAACCTAGGTATCCTTAGTTGGGGACTCCAAAGACTAGGTGTACCTCCTCAGTTCAAATTCTCCTATTGAACTTCAAAGACTTGAAAAAGAATTGACCTCTAAGAATACAACTTTGGCCTCTAACTCTTCATTTTACTACTTGAGGGTAGAAATGTGAGCACAAACAGAGAAGATGCTTGTTGTGTCCATTGAGAATGATAATTATGACCCCTATATATACGTCCCCAAACCCCTAAAAAGCTATGAAGTCTATCTAAAAATATCAACTAGGTCAATATAGTTGAATGGGATGTCGGCTAACTAAAAACTATATCGGCCAAGCCAATAAAGTATGGAAGACATGGTCAAACTCAAAACTATCTCAGCCTAATACATATAAAGATAGGTACGCGACAAATTATATCATCCAAGCTGATATAATATGAATATAGGGTGCAATAAAAAAGGAGATGGATAAGGAAGATAGAAAGAGACTCAGAGGAGGTCATATTGATATCAGTAAAGGTATGGCATAGTAGTATGAAAACATCTCTCACAAAGTACCAGGAGTTGACCCCACCCCTTTCCCAATGCACTCTTCAGGGCATGCACTCGGGGAGATTGATGCACTGAGGAGTCCTTTAAAGGAAATCATTGGTAAAGTGATATACATGAAAAATATCAGGGGTATCCAAATACCCCACCCAAAGCTCATCATGTGTCACAATAGTGTAATGCGAGATGGTGCTTAGGGAAAGATACATAGTAACAGTAAATCATAACTAGAAATAAATGATTTAAGAAATGAAAGTAAGAATTAAAATAAATAAATAAAGATAACTACATACCTTCACTTACCTTGCCAAATATAGAGTTGACGTTGCATGTGTTGAAGGTGATGGAAGGTCCCAATCTTGAAGCTCAACATGCAACCCTGAAAGTTGAGAGAAAAATCTAAATTTCTAGGAAAAAATTGTTAACACTATAAAATTCGTTACTTCTCAAGAATGCTAACACTTCTTTTGATTTGTCAAAAGGACCTATGAAAATAAAGATATGAACAAAATACAAAATATGGAGGTAAATATCAATAATTTTGAGATTTGAATTGGGATATATAAATAAGCCAAAAGGTAAATCATTTGATCATTCACTATTTTTGGAAACTTAGAGCTTTGGACGACCATTTCTAGTGCAACAAGGGATGATGGCTAGAGGAAAAGAAGGCACACATGTCAGAGGTGGTTAGGGAGACTTTGTAAAATTCATGTAGGTAGGTTATGCATTTATTGTTTGATTTGAGTAGAAAGGGTAAGATAAAATAGGTTTAAGAAATATATGCATCAGGAAAAGTCAATGTAGTGGATTTTGCTACAAAAAGTGTCAAAATGTAGAGAAATTTTTGACAGGTAATGGGTAGAAAACCAAATGTCAAATATAGGGCCATGGTTATTTATTAGGGCCAAGGGAAGAAATGTCACCGCTGGGAAACTGTATCGACCAGGTCGATGCAAGTCAATGGTAGAAAATCACAACCCTAGTCAATACCGTATAGTATAGATGATGAAGTCATGGCATAAAATGTTATTGTAGTGACCTGTACCGAATATGGTGGTCGATACAATATAAGAGGTGATAAAAATGGCCGATATCGTTCAACTATGGCCAATATTATATAAGGAACATTGTATGACCAATACCATATAGGTATATCCAATGTAATAAGAAAACAAATGACAAGGTTGTTATATTACATATGTGGTCCATGTCATAGGAAAGGATTAGATGGCCGATACTGTACTAGTTTGGTCGATGTAGTAAGATAGGAACTAACATGGCCAGTGCATCAGAAATTGAAGGTGGTTGATGTAGTAGGGAAGAACTAAAATGGTCGATGTAGTAGAAATAAAGACCATTTTTAATTATTTTGACATTTTTAGATAATTTGTAATATAATTTCAGATTTTTGAGCAAAATCTAACTGGGTATTGTTGTTTGACATTTTGTAGAGGCGACAACGAATATGGAGGAGCATAAAGGCGAGCTAGCTACCTAATCTAATATCCAAGCTTATAGACTTCGACATAGGATGTTTGGTTATCGTGGGGTTTAAGAGGCATCATGGAGAAGTGTCAAGTCCCTCTAAGTATAAAGCGAGTGGTTATGTTGCTGGGTGAGGATCACAAACATATTTAGGTGGATTGTGGATGGGGAGATAGTGGAGGTTACCATCACCTTGGAGGATGTACATGAAATACAAGGATTACCGATTGAGGGCATTCATATGATTTGTGATGCACTTGAGCCCATAGTAGAGCGTCAGGAGTTGGACCAATGGGCCATAGAGTTGTCATGGTATGATCGATGAAAATTGATCATGAGACTATTTGGTGTCTTTGTGTTAGGGATTTTAGACATTTGGAAAGGCATCACCAGATTATTGACCATGTGTGTGTTATTTCACAAGTTAGATGACGTTGTGCCATTATATATTCTAGGCTTGTGTCGATCTACATTTGAGTGAGGTAAAATGAATGATATGGAGTTGTGATATGGGTGTAGCTCGTACATGACTTTTATAACATGCTTAGCTAGGGATATCATACTATGGGTCCCATCACACTATTCACATTTTGGATCTATGAGAGATTCCCTATATATAGGATGACATGACTCCACATCATCTTGGGGACCATTTTCATCGAGTGAGGAGGTGGGATCAAGATCATAGGGTGTGATAGATCCCCTTGCAACCAACACTAGATACCATGCAATTGGATGATATCATATGGGCACCCTAGTAGGGAAACATGGATTCCTAGCATACATGGCCATCCATGCTACATGCACATGTGAGGACAAGGATCACAGGCCATTACACATGGTGGTCTGAGCATCACTCTTATGCTTAGGTCTTGGGACAGTTCAAACAACCACACCCAGTAACACCACTAGCAGTTGCACCCCATTGGGTAAGGCACTCGAGAGGGTTGTGAGGAGTGGGAGGATAGGAGGTATTATCTAGTGTCCTAGCATTGAGACCTTGTCGATTCCTTCCCACAGAGGAGATGATGAAAGTGGAAACACCTAAAGGGGAGGGAAGAGGATCATGTTAAAGCTTATCCAAATGTGCCTATGACAGAGGTTGAGCTACATAGACCTAACATATGGGTTTCCAAGGATGCATGAGGCCATTAGGGTGGTAGGTCATAATAGTTTAGTAGGAGAGATGGGTGGGAGCTCGATCAATCTAGATCCAAGAGGATGGGCTTGTCTTTGAAAGCAAAACAAATGGGGAGTCCATAGTAGAGAACTCCCACAAATAGGTATAAAATATATTAAGTATTTTCTGTCACATTATTTTAGTCTTATAGATATGCATGCTAAGTACTAGTGATAGATTTACTTTACAAATTTTGATATATACGGATATCTGATGTTGATTTCATTCTCTTTTGTAGATATTGCAATGAAGATGACATGGTGGGAAGCCATGATCTAGGCTTCACACCATGCTATCCTGGATGATGTGTTACTTGAGCACAATACCACAGTCATAGTGGGTCCCATAGTACTTGCTTCTGGTGAGCATGTTAGTTGATTCAAGCTAGTAAGGCCTATTGTATGGGAGCTATGGCAACGAGAGTAGGGTGTTGCTACTGCTACAGTGGTTGTCTGGATAGTTTGAGAGGCTGCGACATGGTAATAGGTGGTGATGACTTAGGAAAATTTAGCCACATATAGGTCTACATAGATGTATACCTCCAAATCCACTGCACAGTGCGAGAAAGAGTCGATATCGCAGATCCATGAGTAAGAGACGGAGCAGGCCAAGGCACGGGTGGAGGTTGCAAGATTGAGATCTCATACTCATACACCAGAGATGTTTCTAAAGGTGGCTAGATCTGTAATTTCTTTAAAGAGCATGACACCTCTTCCACCTAGGGATGAAGGTGGTCCACAACTATAGATGTGTCTAATATATATTGATGTAGAAAACATTTGGCACGTGTCTATATATAACATTAGTTATGACTCCTTGTTTTTAACATGGGCTTGTATTATTTTGACACTATCACATGTTACAGTTCTAATAGCATGCTATGGAGATGTTATCAAACTATGTATGTTTTATTTTTCTCTAGAAAATTTGAACAAATGCATGGTCAAAAAGGACAAAAACTAAAGTGTAAAAGCGTCTTAAATGAGTAAATAAAAAAATCAACAAACAAAAGATGTGTTGATAAAAATGAATGTAAAACATAACATTTGTAAGCAAGATGAAAATCTTAAAGAAAAACATAAGATATGTAAAATATTGTAAGAATAAGTCATTAATCATATCAAAATGTAAGATAAAACAAAACATAAGATGTGAAACATAACCGTGAAAAAAAGTATCATATGTAAGAAAAGAAAAATCTAATCAAACAAGGATATGACACGACTGCAAGATCATCCAATGTAATACCAATAAATACTTATATCAAACAAAGGAAAATATAAAATGAGTGTAAAAACATCCAATGTAAGACAATTTGGTGTAGTCACAATAGGGGGTCCTAGTGAAGGGATGTCCTTGGCCATGCATCTAAAATCACATGGCATAAAACAAACACCATTTTTTATTATTAAATGAAAACAAGCCTTATGACATCTACATTCACAAAGACTCTCTAATTCTCTCTCACTAAGCATCTTTGGGTTTTACAATCACGAACTCTCTTGGATATAGACTACAAATCTTTCTTTTGAGATCTCCCTCTATATTCTATGAGCTCCTCTCATTTGTCGGCTCACTTTCCTTAGTCTCTTCTCTCTTATCTAATGACTATCCCCTTTAAGAGTGAAAAAACTATTTTAATCATTTGCCTGAGATCTTATTTTTTAATGCTTATTGGCCTTCTCGAATTATCTCCCAAACTATTTGAATTCATTGTAACAATGACCATGTTGTTAATTTAACACACTATGGCCAAAACCAGCTGAAATCTCTGATCAATAGCTTTCCAAAAAGACCCATAATGACCCATTTGGCATGTTCTCGTGATAACTGTGGTCGTTTAAAGATCCATGGTATCACTTCACATCATAGTGACCAATTTAAAAATTGTAGTTGCAAGGATCCATGGGATTGTGACACATGTCACCATTTTGGGGTCTCTATATAATGGCTTAAAGTTATTGATGTGATATGTTCATCCTTCATGGACTATATTAAGACCAAAACATAATTGGTCACACATCCACCTTTATGAATAATATTCCCCCTGTTAGTTCGCAGGCCCGTGGAATCTTTAAATACCCTTTAAGAATTTTCGTGCATCCACCTGAGGATTTTGGCTTCTTGTTGACTTTGACTATGATCTCCATGAACAAGCTACGATTGTGACACCTGTCATATCTATGGACTCACAAACTTCATGAATTATATGAGATCACTGTAGACTCTATGGGGTATTTTTGAGGTTGTGGATCCATTGCAAATTGTAATGTATTTAAGATCCCTTGATGTCCACCTAAGAATTCCATGGGGTAGCAGACCCATTAGACTATCCAATCCACTTAAGAAACTTATCGGGTTTGATGTGCACTCCATTGGCTTACGGATTAAGTGTGAACACTTAATGGAAATGTGGCCTCAATGAGATTTATAAATTGGACCCCAATGAGGCTCATTAACATTGTGATTGCCATTAAACCTACAACTTGGAGTTATGGGAATCAAAGTGACTCGATAAAGAGATCCATGCAATTTTTGTGATCTCTTTTAAGCTCAAAATTTGCCTTGAGACTCTTTATTGAAAGCCAACCAAACTGCGTATCAGTTTTTGGTGACGCAAGATTATCCGTACACCTTGAATGCTCTTGCATCAGACACCCAAGGTACTTAAAATGTGATCATCTGCTCACATGGATGGAATATGTGGTAAAATCACTCTTTTGGCCATTGAGATTGATGACCATGGCATTATCTTCCATCACACAAATATCTCATCTCATTTTATTTTCCATTTCTAACCTTTTGTTGGTTTCAATTTCCTCCTTTTCTGCTTATCTCTACTAACTCTTTCCTCTTTTATGGGATCAAACCCACCATATTTTGTCCACCTTTGCCAAAAGTTTCTCTTCTTTTTACCCATTGTTTGGGCATAGTCTGTCCACCTCCACCCAATGGTTTTCATTTTCTTTTTCTATCTACATGTGGGTTGAAACCAACCTCTATTCGACCTCCTTCGCCAACATGCTCTTCCTTGCATTTAATGTCCTCTTATGGGATTATACCTAATACCATTTGACCGCCTCCTCTTAAAGTCTTCTTGGCTTTGGTCAATCACTATCCACCTTGCTATTGGATTCTTCCTTTTGTCACTCTTCTATATTTACAATGCTTGTTTTATCATTGCCACTATCTCCTTTATTATTCTCCTTGCCACTACGATCTTTCTTGTGGCTTCTTCATTTTCAAGGGTCTAAATTTTTTCTTCTTTTTCTACTTATTCACATACTCTGACTGATGTGCGAATCAATTTCTCCTCACTTTCTTTCTTAAGTGCACAATTTTGCACTTCTAGATTTACCTCATCCCCTTGGAAGCCAATTTTGAATGTCTCTTTTCTATCTCTGCACCTACACACTGACTACTGTCACAAATTAGTTTAAAAACATGAGACTTAACATTTTCACACTATTATTTTTATCTCCACCAAGATTGGTCTTTTGAAAACCTTCATCATTTTAATTGCTCCTCTAAATAGTGTTCTAATACCCTTGTGATAGTTCCTCTTTTTTTCACTTCTCATCTTTTTTGTATCAAATCCAAGTTGATTGCATTCTCCTTACTTTTCCTCTTCCCTCTTTACTTCAATGTCACATGAGTGACATTTTTCATTTATCCAATACTTTCCCATCTCTCTTGTGAGAGTCTTCTCTCCCACATTTAATTGTGGCAAATGAAATCTCTCTTGTTCCACTTATTCTTGTTGTCTCTCTTACATATGATTGTGTTGAATTGAACCACACTTTTCCCTCTTTTCTACTATCTCCTTTTTTAGTCCTACACAGATCAAAAAATTTGATGGAATTAATAGTTATCATAAACACTCCTTCCATCTCTTCTTCATGCCTCAAAGACATATTTTCCAACTCTTCTTTGTTGCTCACATTCTCCTCACAGATTTCACTCTCATGATGGACTTCCAAAATCCCATTCTCAACAATCTCCATAGATGTTCTCTCCTTATTTTTTTCTCTATTTTCTCATTTTTTCACATGTATATGGTCTTCAACCATACTCTCCTCATGTGCAATCACTTGCACTTCAATGAACTCCATTATTTCCTTCATGGAACCCTTAGACCCTTCTTTGTTGTCCTCTTTGTTCCCTTGTATTGTTTCCTTCGAGGAGATGTATCTTTTCTTGGTTGTCCTCAACTATTCTTCCTTGTAAAAGAAAAGAAACAAATGCATTACCTATATCCTCCAAGGATAATTCAACTTATTCCCACTTATGAGATATCACTATCTTTTTCCCATCATCCATTGATGGGCCTACTTCTTATGGTGAACAATCTACCACCTTCTTATCCTCTTTCATGAAGATTTCTTCCTTTATGGGTTGCTCACAAATATCTTCTCTTTGTTATTTTTTTAAAACACACTTGGGCTTCTCACATGGAAACTTCATTTTCTTGTTGCTTCGTAAGGAGATCCTCCTCTCTTCAATCATGTCCCTCCTTGATATTTCTCAGAATAGCTTTGAGATGCTCACATGGAAACTTCCTTTCCTATTGCTTCTCAATACAATCTTCTTATCATTTATCTCAAGTCTCAAGAGTTAGAGCTTATTCCATCTCTATTCTTACAATCTTGGGTGCACATCATGACCTATCAACTTGGAAACCATATATTCCCAACTTCTCAATTTCTTCTTTTGTTTCTCTTGTCTCTTCTCTTGGAGATCTCTCCAATATGCAACTGCATTTCCACATAGCCTTTTTCTTGCAATCTTTACCTTCATGGGGTATCTTACATTCTCCTCTTCAAATAAATTATCAACTCAACTATCCATCTCATGAGTTCCTCTAAGCTCTTTTTACCACCCAAAAAAATAAACATTACAAGTGGGATTACCTCTTTCTTTCATCTTGATCTATGTTGGTCTTTTATCTTTGTTGGGATATTCTCCTCTTGGCTCTAAGAGCTTATTTTTCTTAGTGAGTCTCTTTTCTCTACTTATTAGTTTTCTTTCCAAAACATACAACCTTTCTTGTAGGGCTAACCACCCCATCATCGTTTCTTCTTCTTCATCTTCACTCAAAGCTGCAACATCTTCTCCACTGTGTGCATCCTCCATCATATCCATTCTTGCTTGGATTTCCTTCAACATCTCTATTATGTCTTCTACTCATGGCATTATTTATCCTTTTTATGTACCATATTTCCTCCATGAATAGGCTTCTCTTTCACAACATGTGTTAGACACATACAAGAGTCTCTCACACTTTATTTACACTTGCAAGAATTATCACACACATGAAATAAACTTATCATCAATCATATACATTGTCTTATCTACTTGCAACTGACTCAAGTAAACTTATCTTTCACAACCTGCATTAGACTCTATAGATACTAAAATTAAATCAATAAACACTTGATAATGTTTGTTCTTGACATCCTGACCTCCCTTGGTCTATCCGCCTTTTTGTTAACTTGAAATCTATATGAGAACCTTCACTAATATATTTCATTATCTTGAAAATACTCAAAACATCATTCAAACATCCATATTTTGCTTATAGTTTCTATTCAACAAGTTTCATAAGTTTCGGACCTTCTGGGATAAGTCCGCAAGCCAATCTTGTCCTCTAGTGCACCCTTTTCCAAAGTACTCCAATAGTCACTTTTTGAATTTGAGATGTGTCATAACATCTCTCCCATGATTTTAAAGAGGTCGATTAGCAGAAATATTTCAAACATCTCTCTATAAAATCACATCAAGGCCTCTCAATTTACTTACACGACAAGATGATTTTCAAACCACTGCACACTGAACAAAAGAGAACTATTCTTTCCATTTAAATTTTCCTGCATTCTAACAGTCATAGACCAAGTCTAACACTATTTTATTGAAGGTCAAGGGCATCCATTGTAAAGCATTTTAATCAATATTATAATTGCATTCATCACAGATTACATACTTTATCCAAAAGGGAGAACTATCTCAGCTTGAGGACCTTTTGGGTGATGCAGGCAACACTCAGACTACACAAGGGTTTTTTAGGATAGCTCAGCAATTTTTACTTCCCCCATTCCCCCCCCTTTTGCATTTGATCTTCATTTGTTGTTTGTGTAGGACTAGGGTTTTGATTTTACAAGTCTTCCATGCGTCAATTTGACTCTCACACATCACGAAACCCTGGCAGACAACCACAACCACTCAAATTGAAAAATCATTTGTGCAGTCAGCTAGGACACATTAACAGTCAACAGATAGATTTGCATTGTTGACTTGTCCTCCTAACACATATTTTTCCTTTTATATTCTAAAATTCCAATTTTAGCGATGATATGATTCAGAGATTGGTTTGATCAATTCTAAATCAGTAAACAATCAGCAAAGTCAGTCAAATACCTATTTTGATCTAAGTTATGTATTTCATTATAACATCCTATTTATAGCACATTCAAGTTATATATTTTAATGTATTATATTGTATTATGTTGTATTTCAATTTCAATAGTTTATTTCTATTTAATTGATTCATTTCAATTCAAAATATATTAAACAGATTCAAACAAGAGTCGCTCGCTTTCACACAACTCTCTCCCTTTACATGACTCCTCTCTTACTTGTAACAAACTCATCTTCACTCCAAAGCAAACTTGCCTTACACAACTTGCTAATGACTCAACCAAAGTCTCACACTTTATCACACCCCTCTTCTTCACTTGCAACAAAACTCAATTAACTTGCAAAAAAACTCAATTAACTTTAGGATTTTCTCACACTTGTAGGACTTTATTCACACACAACCCAATAAGTTAGAAAAAACTTGCTATTGTTCATCTTAGGGGGTCTCAATGAAGGTATGTCCTTGGCCACATAGCTAGAGTCGCGTGGTGGAAATAAAAACCATTCTTTATTACTAAATGAAAACAAACGTTAATGACATCTACATTCACGATGACTCTCAATTCTACTTCTCTCACTAAGCCTCTTTGGGCTTCAAAATCATGAAATCTCTTAGTTGCAAACTCTACAACTTTTTCTTCTGAATTTTCCCTCGATATTCTATGGCCTCCTTTCATTTTCCGATTGGATCTCCTTAATCTCTTCTATCTACTCTACTAACGGTTTCCTTATAAAGGTAAAATTCCTTTTTTAATCCTCTATATGCGATCCTTTTTTTCCCACTCATTGGATTTCTCGAATTCTTTGTTGTAACAATGACCATGTAGTTGATTTTGATTTAACTATCTCATGGCCGCAACCAAATGAAAGATCTCATCAAGAGCTTTTCAATGCGACCATAATGCTCCATTTGGCATTTTCTCACAAAAACTTCGCTTGCTTGAAGATCCATGTTGTTTCTCATTACAATGATCAATTTGAGAATTGTTACCGTAGGGCTCCATGATATTGTGACATGTGTTACGATCTTTGGGGTCTCCATATAATAGGCTCAAAGTTATTCATGTGATCTCTTCATCCTTTGTGGACCAGTGGACTATTTTAAGTCCAAAACATAATTGGTCACATGTCTATATTTATGAATAATACAACCCCCCATTACTTCACTAGAGTCTTTAAATTCCATTTAAGAATTGTCACACATTCACCTAAGGATTGTGGCTTTCGTGTTGACTTTGACTATGATCTTTGAGAACAAGTCACGACTGTGACACCTGTCACCTCCGCAGATTCACAAGCTCTATGAATTCTATGAAATCACTATAGGCTTCGTGGGGATTTTTTGAGGTTGTGGATTCGTTGTGAATTGAAATACAATTAAGAATCCCTTGATGTCCACCTGAGAACTCCATGGGGTAACAACCCTGTTAGATTATCTAATCCACTTAAAATTCTTATCGGGTCCGATGTGGACTCCATTGGCTTATGAGTTGAATGTAAACACTTAGTTGAAATGTGGCCTCCGAGAGACTTATAAGTTGGACCCCAAAGAGGCCCATTAACACTGTGATCGCCATTAAACCTATAACTTGGAGTTATGAGCGACAAAGTAGTTTGATAAAGAGATCCATGTGATCTTTGTTAAGTTAAGAGTTTGCCCTAAGACTCTTTATTAAAAGCTAACCAGACTGCCTACTAGGTTTGGTGATGTACGATTGCTCATACATCTTGGATTCCCCTGCATCACAAGTGAAAATTAAAATCAAACAAATATGTGTAATAACAGAAAGTAAAGACTCTAGTGAATGAAAACTTGAAATCAATGCTTGTGTTAAAACACAATGGAGGAAAACACTACCTTTTTGAGACATAACTATGATGAAGGAGATGGTGTGGCTATGAAAGGGTGATGGACATATGTGTGAAATCCCTAGTTGTATACCCCAAGGTCTTAAAATGAAACTCACAAATTGAAAACTAAGAGGTGTCATAAATGAAAGCTATGAGTTAAATCTAAAGCACATAGATAGAGATATGGAACATAAAGAAGGGGGATGTGATCAACTAAACACTATATTCACAAAGGGGATATTGGGAAAGATGAGATGGAGATACAATGAAGAAAGTTTCCATAAGGGTGATGTATAAATTATTACTAGAGATTAGACACTTGTATCAAGTGGGTAAAGCTAAGAACTTTTGACATCAAGGATCTTTACAACCACATCTAGCAAGCGTAAACTTGGGCTAACAAGTGAAGTATAAAGATCATCCCATGAAAGATAAATGCATGAAAAATATAAGGGATCCTACTTTCCCATAATGTGTTCACAACTCCTCGGACCCCTTACAGAGTCGTCGGTCTACTACAAAGATTGAGTGATTGTGTGAGAAAATAGGTGGCACCATAATGCAAATAGATTCAAAATGCTAATAGATAGATAAGTAAGGAGATCCTTGCAACACCCAATAGATCTTATCTCTATCATGAAGCCAATTGTGGAGTTTTAAATTCGACAAGAATATGAGGTGTGCCAAAAATAAGATTGTGTCTTTTGGTGTGATCTGACTTTTAAGATATTTTATCTTTTAACGTCGCCTTTTATTTAGATATGGCTTTTGTGACTCTTTTGGATTTGTATATTTTCCTCCGCAAAACAAATTCAGAAAACTAAAAATGGGTGTTAAAAATGACTAACACAATAGAGCCTACTCCTAGCCACTAAAAAGGAGGACTTAAAGACCAAGATGCCTAAAGAATCCTGGTCTTGCACTTTAGAAAAGATTGCAGTCTCAAAATTGATGCAAGAGTGGCTCAAGTGAAAGGAAAGGCAAAATTTTGAATCATGAAAGATCCACCCATGTGCAAAAGGGTGATGTAACGAGAATGTGTTAGTAGCTAGAAAAAAGAATGGGAGAGTTTTGCTTCAGAAGTGAGTAGGCAAAAGAGGGGATCTTAAAGTACATGGAGAGATAAGTCAAATTGCAGAAGTGGAGACCCTAAGAATGGAAACGCTATGGTAATCATATCACTAAAGAAGCCGTACAAACCTATATAATGGTCTAGCAATAGTACTGATAATAGGAATCATGCCAAAAGAGGGAGAATGCAAAAAAATACTAAAGAACCAAAAAGGAAACAATGGCCGAAAATAAATATGCCTAAAAATAAAATACCAAAGCGTCCAAAAGTAAGGCAATGGAGTATGAAAAGCCCATATGTGCTACCAAATATCTACAAGGGAAATGAAGGCCGACTGTAAAAATATAAAATAAAATATCAAAGTGTCCGACAAGAAAGGCAATAGAGTATGAAAACCCAAAGAGGTTTCCAAATATACACAAAGGGAAACTAAGGCCGACTGTAAAAGGGTAAAGCTAGGAAATGAAATACCAAGGCATCCCATAAATAAAGGCAATGAAGTATAAAAACTCGATGTTGCTACCAAAGATCCACAAGGGAAACTGAGGCCGACTACAAGTGTGTGGAATAAAGTTGTAATGTAAAGATCAAACTAAGAAATTAAGTGATCAAAAGTAAAGATCGTGATAGAATAAAAATATCACACATGCTAAAAATAGCAATATGAGATCAGATTGGGGGAGAAATGTAAAATAAATAATATGAAATAATAAAGTATATGCTCACAAATATTATGAAAGATCTCTACACACATCATCAATAACATCTATCAATTTTTGCTACAACTATCTCAGAAAATTTCTTGAAGTTGAATTTTCTTGTCTTTAAAGTGTGTCAATGTCTTGATTTCAACCTCAAAGCAAACATCATAAGATGTGGTCAAAGAAGGAAACAATGGTGATGGGAATCATAAGATGCCCCAAAAGTGCTCACTGTAATTGAAATATGCCCCCAAGGCTAAAATAAGCGAAGGATGGGTATCGTGAGATGCCTCAATATGTGATGGAAGAAAAGGATGGGCATTGTGAGATGCCCCAACCTACAAAATATAGGGGATTGAATGGAACCTCAAGATTGCCCTGCCTAGTAATGATTCCATGGTTGTGTAAATATGTGTTATAGTGGAGAAAGTGACATTTAGGTTGAGATCGAGATATCTAGGAGGTGATGTAAATTTTGTTCAACGGTATTGGCAAGGGAGATACAATCAAACTGATATGCATTGAAAATCATTGATACATGTGGGAGAATATGAACTAAAAATCACTGTATCGGCATGGCTTATACAATGAGGATGATCTAGATTGCAGATGACTATATCGCCCTAGCCAATACAATGACGTGTAATTGACAAAGGTTGTAATATTGTATTAGTAAATTCTAAATGATGGTTGATGTAGTTGGTTGTGGCAATAAACGATATAGCACTGTATTGATAATGTCCAAATTAACGTCAATGCAGTTTTATTTGTTAAAAAAATAATGCATAAAGGTATCGACATTGTTGTTGTAGTTGTATGTAACAAAAAACTAAGGCAAAATTGTATCGACCTAGCTGATGTAGTTATATGTAACAGAAAATTGAGATAGAACCATATTGGCATGATTGGTGAAATTCTATGTAACCAAGTTTGTAAATGTTGGTGTGTCGAAGAGGGTTGAAATTGAAATGGAACATGTAGGGTAGGTTGATCAATGACATAAGCTCTAGGATCAAGATAACCTATGGTTTGTGTTATACTCGGCATGTAAATTGGGCGCTCTTCATCCACAAGTGGGTTGGAGAGGGTAAATATTGGTAAAATCGTCCTCATCATTACTTGAGTTAAAGTGAGGGTTATGAAAAATGGGAAGATCTTGGTAGAGATCTTCAGCGATGGAAAATAGTACGACTGATGTTGGTTGAGAAGTTGCACCATGAGGAGTTGTCCTCAATGGTGTGCATGGAAGAAAAATAAGTGTCAAAAATTATAATATCCTTTATGGGGTCTTCTTCCATGCCAAAAATGGGAATACCATCTACGGGATCTTTGGCCATCATATAAATAGGAAGATCTTGTATGGGAGCTTCAACCATGATGAAATGGGAAGGTCTTCTATGGGAGCTTAGACCATGATAGAAGTGTCAAGATCTAAAGGAAAGATTTCAAGGTTTAATTTCATAGAAATGATATAAGTGAGATTATGATTTAGATATTTGACAATGCAAATTTCTTCATATATTGGAAAACTAAGGGATACCATCTTTAAAAAAGATTTCAGAATATAAGAATCTGGAAAAATTGCATGTCTAGAAAGAAATGGACATGTGAAGACAATCCAACAAACGGTGGGATAAAAATCACATCAGGGCCACCAAAATGTAAGCACAGGCTAGGATGATCAATGTAACAATCCTCTCTATATATACTAAGATACAAATAGCAGTTCAATAATATAGAGCCTACATATACTTGGATGGTACAATGACGGTGCTCGGGATGGTTGTAGATGTAGTAAAAGGTAATCCACACTTAATGTCAAGGGTACAGGGTTCCCAAGCCCATGCCTAAAATACATGGTATGGTTCTACCTAGATCCCAATATAAATCAATAATGTAGCAATGGTAGCAAAGATGTATCAAGGATATAATAAAGAAACTGCATGGAAGGAATTGACGGACGAAGGAAACCTAGATTCAATTCAGTTGTAACACTAAAGTAACAGGAAATAAGTAGTGCAATGGTCCACCATAAATGGTATATGCAACATACCCTGGTAATGGCAAGCCTACACGCCATATAGCTATACCAGTGTATTTGGTACAATAACTTAAGCAAGGACAACAACATGCATGCTACTATAACATAAGAAAAACAAATCTATTTACTAAATAAATAAATAAATGAGAATAAGAATATGAATACTTCCCTTTGGGTTGACTCATCAACACATCAATCTCCACATTGGCTCTAATGGCACTTCACAAGAGATGTTGTAGGACGAAGATCTCAAATGGCAAGATGAAGACCTAAGTATTCTTAGTTGGGGACTTAAGACCACACGTGCCTCGTCAATTTGACTTCTCTTATTGAGCTTCAAAGACCTTGAACAAGACTCGACCTCCAAGAATAAGATTTTAGTCTCTAACTATTTTTACTACTTAAGGGTAGAAATGCGAGTGCAAGCAAAGCATATGAGTGTTGTGTGTGTTGAGAATGATAATTATGACCCCTATAAATATGGCTCCAAATCAAAAAATAGCCTTGAACTCTACGCTGATGGTATCAACCAATCTGTATAGTTGAATGGGGTGTTGACTAACTCAGTTGTATTGGCCAAGCCAATACAGTAGGAAAGATGAGGAAAAACTTAGAATTGTATTGGCTAGGGCGATATGGTGCAAATAAATACATGTATGGAATAGAGTGTATCGACCATGTCGATACAGTAGGAATATAAGGTGGCTAGCAAAACTAACAAAAAGGAGATAGAGAATAAAGAGAGAAAGAGACTTAGAGGAGATCATATTGATAGTAGTGAAGGTATGACATAATAGTATGCAAACATATCTTGCAAAGTACCATGAGACGATCCCACCCCTTCCCGGTGCACTCCTTAGGGTGTTCACTCAAAGAGATTGATCACCTGATGAGTCTTACAAAAGAAATCGTCAGTAAAGTGATAAGGTTGAAAAATATGAAGTGTACACAAAGTTCACCATTAATCCTCTTTATGTACATTGTTGGGTATGAATGGCATCATTAAAAGCCTAATTCAAGAAAAACATTGTTCATCTTCTCGTACCTAGCTCGAGGGGCTAGTTTGAGTCCATAGAGTAATCTTTGAAGCATGCATACAAGTGAAGAGTCTAGAAGATACCCAGGTAGTTATTTCATGTAGATTTGTTCTTGCAGATCTCCATACAAAAAGGCACTCTTCACATCCATTATTTACAAATTCTCAACCATGTGATGTAATAACAAAAAGAACAAGGCATATGGAGTCATCTTTGCAACTACGTGGAAAGGTTTGAGAATAATTGAACCCCTAAACATGGAAAAATCCTTTCACAATGAAGGAAGCCTTTTACTTTTCAGTTGTATCATCTATTAAATATTTTGTTCTTTCGTAATAAAAGCATCCTTATACTTATCAATTGTACCATCAACTACATATTTGGTCCAATATGACCACTTTCATCGACCCAATTTTCTTCCTCATAAAAGAGGGCGTAAGTCCTAAGTACCCTTCTTCATTGATAAATGATATTCATTTGCCACAACTCCATCCCATTCTAGATTACCAATTGCATTCATGAAGGTATGAGGATCATCTAGACTCTATAGCATGAGCAACAAGACCCATGTTAGCCTTCTCAATTATAGGCCTACAATTGTCACTAGACCACCTATCAATGTTTTCTTTTCGAACCCACTTTGAAAAATATTGAACATGAGGTGGAAGACTTAGTGAAACATTATGTACTTCCTCCACTTCATCTTCCAATAACTCATCATCTTCAAAATAATACAAGGTAGAAGCATGGGAAAGAGGGTTAGGAGGATGGCATAATGTTACCTTGCAAGGAAATTATAAGTGATTCTTAACTTGGGCATGTCACTTACAAAGTGCTTCATGAGTACTTGGTACATAGAGATGTATGATTTTACATCCTCACAACAACCAACAAAAATGCATAATTGGCTCTTCTTCTCCATTGTCTTGCGCTTTTCATCTTGAAGGTGAGTTGAATTCCAATAGGGTGATATCTCGAGTAGGCGAAAGATGCCAAGGTCATGCAACTTTTGAAGCAGAGATGAGGTGTTGCCTATGGATTGAACCAAGGTGCTCGCTATTGGATCTACCAAATTCACTGTCGAGAGGGAAATGAGTCGATTAGGGATCAAATCTATGTGTTCCCTCCCTTGTTAAAGTAGAGGTTATCCAACACGCTTCCCAAATGAGGACTTGCCTCGCCCTAAAGGGGATCAATAAAATAAATCACAAACACTGCGATTTCTTTGCATCATAGAGAATTTGCAATTCCTTCTTCAAGGGATTGATTCCTAGCTAACTCATGCAGCCTATATTTTCTAGCTCTATCCCTTTAGTTGTGCAAAACTTCTCACTTCATAGATTGGGTAGCTTCCCATTGTACATGACATCAAGATAAGAATATTGGCCTCTTACAAAGAATCCATTATTCTTATAGACTTGTGTAGAATCGACACATGCCAAATCTTATAGATTTATGTAAACTGGGATGAATTTATAATATTATAAATATCATGTGAAGAATGTTATGTGCCCATGATACACAAGATATTAGTACTATTATCAATTAATCCCATTCAACTTGAAAATTGGACACATCACGCTTTTCTTTGCTTCAAACTTTTTTCGCTATCAAGTTGCACACTTCTTGGTAAGGAGTGGTTTTGAATATACTTCGCAAAATTGATGCCCTGAACATGAAAATGTGGGGGTCGTGTTTTTGGCTTAAATAATGAAATAACCATTTTCTTCAATATATGATTATTTTGTTCCTCAGCACCATTCTACTGAGTTGTGTAAGGAATTGCATGTTGTGCATTTGTATCCCATGAGTAGCACAAAATAATTTGAATGCATTATTATAATAAAAGTGAGCACATCGCTCTTAAAAATGATGCCTAGGAGAATGCATAAAGTCTCCATGAACCTGTTGAAGTGGACCATTGGCCCTTCAAGCCTTTCCTTTCTTAAAATTGTCTCAATGAAATTTGCCAGGTTATGTCTTGCCAAACTCGTCTGTAGGAAACTTTGGGTACACTGATAACCAAGTTCTATCTGCTCAATTTTTGTAAGTTGCAAAAGTTGATCTGCTTAAATTGCTAATGCCACAATTTGCTCAAGTCATCAAAATGAGCAATAGAAACATTTGAAAAGAGTGAGCGTTCAAAAGTATCAAACTTACACAATCTATCAGTGGCATCAACTCTTCTAAATGCAATGAACACTACAAGGTCTTGTGATTCCCCAATTACATCATACAAAGAATTTTTCATTGCTTTCCTCCAAAATGGCAAATTTGAAAGATGGAGATAATTGATTGAAAGTTAACGAACATACAATACATAATTAACTCGTCCATCTTTCATCTCGATGGTGTCAGATCTTAAGAATTTCAAATGAGAAGAATCACTGACAAAAAAACCTATAGTGTTACATTAATTAATGGAAGAAAATATGTCTTTTGAGTTTACCATATGACGGGAGGCTTCAAAGTCTAGAATCCATTCATTTTGTGGATAGGTTGTTGCAATTAAGTTATAAGCCTTTGCCGAGATTTATTTGCTTTTTCTTTTAAAGAATAAAAAGAAGAGGTGAGAGATGAGGAAGACCTACTAATCTATATCTTGTGTTTCTTCATTCATTCTTCCAAAACTACCATTTCTCCCAACAATGTGCTAACAAGTGACCATCTTTCCCACAAAATGAGCAATGCTTGGTATGATTTTTCTTCTTTAAAGACTTTGATGATGATGAATCACAATAGTGTTTGCCACCTTTGGGTCCTTTTGAACCATTGGACAACTACTTGCTCTTCTTTAGATACTTAGGTTGATTTGCGACCAATCCCTAATTCTTGGAGCTCTTGGACAAAATATCCCCAATTTCGAAAAGCTTATCTTGCTCCCTTGAATAGTGCCCACAAAGATCATCAAAAGTTGGCATCATGAATGCAATTCCCAAAGCAACCATGGTGGAAAAGGAGGGGGATACAAAGACTATTAAAATATTCCTTCAACTTGGCTAGAATAGCTATGACCATCTACTTATCTTCTTTCCTAGTTTTGAAACCCTGCAACTATAATCTCAAAGACTTGATGGTGCACACACAAACCAAGGATTCAATTAAGGACAACCATTTAGCCTACGATGCTTAGTTTGGACAAACACATTCACAATCTAGAACCAATTTAGAAGCCCAATTGTAAAATCCAACACACGACCACAATCTCTTTATTCATTTTGAAGGAAATCAAGTAAAACAATGCAAGTTTTCAATTGCAGGGTTCAAATACCAATGTCGGCAAACATAACGCTTCACCAATAGCAATAGGAGGAAGAAAAATCACAATACTAGTTCTCAACAATAATCTTCAATGGAAGCCTCCCAATACAAATCCCATTTCTCCATAAATGGAGGGAATAGTTTGACCCATCGACTTTCCCCACTAACTCTTGGCATTCCCAGGTATTCATCTTCAAGAATTGAACTTCATGGCTCAAAGAGAAGTCCAAAAGTCACAAAATGGCATTATAACATCTACAACAAACCTAATTGAGTTTGTAGGAACATTTATGCATATAAAAACGCACTTTAAAGGTTTCAAACCTGGTCGGGCTTTTGAAAGAGTTTGTTGAATGTTTTAAATAGGCCCGACTTAAAATGTCCATGTACCTCATAGGGCTTGCAACGCCGATTAGCACAGTGAATCAAACGGCAACGACACTCCTTACCTACTCTGGTTTGGGAACCCACTCACCACGTATTCAATTCGCATAGCTCTATGACCTAATGGGAATCAAAGCGAAATACCTGTCTACCATGGATGCTCCTGCATCACTTGAACTTTGACAAATAATCCTCAATGCTAGGAAAAACACTAGGATCCAAAGCAAATCATTCTCCAACTTATGAGCTCATACACAATTGATCTTCCTAAAGAGAGTTCCCAATTTATCCCTTGCTTCTTAAGTCGTATTCATGTCCTAAATATGGAATTTAAGACCTTTTGGTATGCACATGCCGATGATGCCTTGTACTTCATGACATTTGTTCAACCTCTAGTCTTCTATGTCTCATTTTCTAGGTCTATCTATGTTCCCAATGTCACTTAATAAAGTCCCTTGCTCTGAAGCAAATCAATCATGGAAGTCTTCCACAAATGATTGTTGTGTGGAGTCAGCAATGCAAGGAGCTTCAAATCGACCATAACAATATGTAATGTACAAAATAAAATTGCTTGGAAGAGTGAAAAGATTAAGAATACAAAATAAAATTGCTTCAATGAGTGAAAAGATAAATAAAAATATAGTGTTGTGTACAATGGAAATGAAAAACACTTAAAGATTGCAGCTAGAAAAAAAATGATGCACATAATTAGAACGTAAACTCAAGGATGCAAAAAAACAATGAATATGAAGCAAAGATAACACTTGGCACAAAAATATGTGTCAAAATATGTTTTCTAGAATAAGATAATCAATAAACACTCAATGGAGTAAAAGAATATGTTTTCTAGAATAAGACAATCAATAAACACTATAGTTACTAGGGATAAGGACAATCAATATAGGGACAAGGACCATGTACCAATCCCCGTACCCACATTTTTTGATGACAACATTTACATATAATTTAGCCATACCCTTATTCATTTACTCACATACACTGATTTGAATGGTGTCTCCGTCCACGTACCAATACCGTACCCCCACGTCTCCTGCTAACTATGATAAACACCCAATGGAGGAAAAGAATACCATGAAACTCAATCTATTTTTAGGATTTTAAGGCTGGCTCTATTCAAGACCACAAAATCCAGTTCATGGAGCAAAACCCAATTCATGGGAAAATACCATAAACGAGCTTTTAATGATCTACAGGCCATGTTTGATAATGGATGTGAAGTGCTAGGGTTGGATAAATAATTGTAAAATGGAAAAAATGTTTTGGTCATATGCTATGTCCCTTCGACCTTAATATCATAAGGCTGTGAAGCGGTCTAAACGCAACTCTTATGCATACTTTCAGATGGAATTTGACTAACAAAACAAACAATAAGAATTTTTTGCTCAAGCTATTTACAAGTATTATCAAAATTTGGGAAACACAAATTAAATCAAGTTCTAATTATTTAAAGGGAGTAATATTACGTCATAGAATACGTAAGGTACGAATTTCCTGGCCTCATTAAACATCATTATTCTCTGCTCCAATAGTTACTGTGGCATCAACTAATGCCTACGAAGGTGGAGTTGACATTAAATAAGTCTAGTACGAAGGCAGAGTTGTCATTAAATAAGGTTTAATCACAAGCGTTTGGGCTGACGGACAATTTTCCCACGGTAAACCCATCACAATAATCTATCCCAAAAATGATTTTCTGCAGAGAACTAGGGATATAATCATGGGAGCTAGAGACCCTATAAACAGGGTAAACCCTAGCAAAGCACCCAACCTGCTTCATCCCATAGCACTCGTATATTTTTAAATACAGGAGCACAGATCCTGCATCCTGAGGTAACTTATCTTCATTGCTGCTTCCTTCTTCTCTAATTATTCACTAGCTTGGAGGTGCCTTAGTACCCTCGCACGTAACCTTTGATTATGATAAGATAATGTTGTCTATGGACAGTAGACATCCTATGTAACATTTTTGAAAACAAAAATTCTAAACAATTAGTCAGGACGAGGCAAGACTAAAACCCAATCAATCATACAATATTCTATGCCGAGTAGATGTACTCCCCATGTATACCCGGCGGAAAATTGCTAACAGAAGTACAGGCCATAGATGACCTGTCAGACAATGTAACGACCCTGACCACACTCGAATCAATCCGAAAATAGTGGTTCCCACCATTGTTAAAGATTAACTGCCAAGCTCCAAAATTAAATATTCAGAGTTTGGGCTTACCTGTAAGCTAAGAAGGCAGTACGATATATTGCTTCTGAATATCTTACCGTTCTTGAAACTTTTCTTGCAAATATATCATCTCGCATTAGATAGTCCTGATTAATCTCAATGTAGCCATAACTTAATATTTAGTTCAATAAATTAAATGTGGATGTTTCAAACTTGCTTACAGATCATTTAGTAATAAAATAGCATTGTAAGAAAATATCTTTTAATTACTAAAATCAAGTAGGGGAAAGGTCCCAATAGTTGTGCATGTTCCAGTTGCTGAAGATGGCTTTTACTAACATGTGCTCTATTGATGGAACATATTGGTGTGTAAAAATATTAAAGTACCCCAGAAGCTGAACATGTAGTATCTAATACTTGTTCAACATTTATTCTATACAATTAAAAGTAACCAATCATATCTTGACGAGTAAGACTCAAGTATTGATATTCTAATGCACAGCTATTGGTACTCCAAAAGTTAAGTTTTGGTCATTGGTTTAAAAAATGCATTTTATGACCTCTCGTGATAAAATTGGTTATATCGTAAAATGTATAATGTGTTAGACCTTGAAACCTTAGTTATAATTAGTTAAGATGATATATTAAAACGGGTAAATTTTTTGAAATCTAAGGTGATGTTATGGCACCTTAATTCGCTGTCCAAAGTTAGAGTGTATGGCTACTGGGACCTTTCCCCTAAATCTAACTAGTTTTTCAACAGACTAGTTATACTCCTCAGCAAGTAATAAGACTTAACCTGGTTATTTTCAGGCCATACTATCAATCACGACTACTCTTGCATACTTCAGAAACTGCAAAAACACCGAAACTATTTTAGTTCCATCACTACTTAAGTAACTGTCCCATCCTTTTTAGTTGTTTTATTCAACAGTGAGATATTAAGGAAGCAGCAGATATGTTAAACTACAGTTTTGGTCCTTGGAGAGGTTGCAAACCATATATGCGTGGATGTTTAATTTATTTTCTGCATATGTTTCCGAATGTTAGGTGTGGCTCGATTCATAACAATTTCAATAGGCAAAAAAACTTAAAAAGGTAACATCCAAAGTTGAAAATGCTTGTGGATTTAAGATGGCCAAAACTTTATCAGAATAAAAAGAGAAGCCTATTAATGTGGTGGATGTTTATAGTGAAGTGTTTATCTGAAATGGAATCTGTAATGGGATGATCCTTGAACAGAATCACAACAGCCTCCATACAACGGCCCGTGGATTTACACATTCATATATTACGACGCTCTAAGAAGACAAATCATTATGATATAAAATCTGATATTAACACAAGAATTAACAAATCTTCTGGCAAACAGTGAGCAATCTTGCCAAAAAAACTCCTGACCTGCAAAGTCGTAAACTCATCCTATTAATTGTGCACAAACATACAAAACAGGTTAGGAGCAAACTTTATTGGAACAAAGAGAATCTCCAAACTTCTATATGTTACAAGAAGTAAGATATTTTTACAGTTAAAAATTTGTCTCACATTAGAGACCGATCATTACATGCCAATCGGAATCTAAACGAGGGTTGACAGCAGAATTCCAGAGGTCAAATAATAGACATCTCCATGTACAAAGTGCTGATTTTGATGGTGGTTTATATTGTGGAGCCTGAGAAGGTTCTGCCAGTTTAAGATTGGTGGGTTCTCATATTGATCCCGCTATATAACATTTCCTGGCCCTTTAAATCTCCACAAAAACAATAATGGCAGTGCTACAGCCTTTTAGCACACCACCTGGAATATGTAACAGGTATCTACTATCAAGCACCCAAAGTCACTTCGTCTCATAAATGAAATAAGCCCCGGACTATTCCCCAAAGAAATAAAAAATAAGCTTTAGTCACATCAATGTGTAAATATATTGAAGTTAAATCCTCCAGCTTGAGTAGAAATAAGATGAAACAACTACGCCTGCTGTGTACCACCTTTGAAGATTGCTTGCAGTTACTCCATTGCCCCCACAAGCAACTTGCAATATTGAGAACTGTTGGACTATTGACTACATCTTTAGCAACTGCCATGCTGAGGAAGTAGCTCTTACTTTGGGCTCTAAAAATCCACATGCTGAATTCCAGAACATTTGACAACAAAAGCAACAGACTGTTTTGTAAGGAACAGCTTATATAATGTATATACACACTTGTCTGGTTGATTAAAAAATACATGATGAAATATACCATTGAACATGCCAAAACTTTAATGCGTATCTTCCAAATTGTTCACAAGCACCTAGATAAAATTTGAAACACTCCTAATTATTATTGAATATGAGCATCTTTATGGCTACCAAATCAACAGTTAAATACATTGCATCACGTGAAAACCGTATGTAAATCACTTCAGCACGGAAGACCATTTTCACAGGTCCTTTCTGTACACAATAGACCAAGGTGTATATTTATGACTTTTTGCCGCATATATTTTTTCGAAAAGATGTATTTGCACACGGAGTATGTCTGTTGGCATGTCTCCACCTTATATAATATCATTGTAATGCACGGTGTATTTGCACACGAGAAGGCTGTTTTCTTGTTTGAAATGTGTGGATTGGTAACTGATTTATTTTGTTGAGCGGAAGCATCTTTAGCTGTTTTTAAAATGACAATAATATAAATGAGACGTTCAGGTTTTTATTTTTTTATTTTTATGTTTAAGGATATATATCATTAAACGACGTTTTTTTTATTTTTTATTTTTTTTATTTACTTGTTTCAACACATATATATCTAAATGAGATGTTTTTTTTTCCCCCTGTTTTGAATTTATAACCGTCTGGATCAAATATAAATACTTATTTATAACTATATCTTAAAACATCTATATTTAAACCTCACAGTGATGAATCCTTGCAAAAATTTAAAAATTCTATAAACGTTTAAATATATATCTTATATATATCCTTTTAACATTTAAATATATAAATCTTAAGAATATATATAAAATATTTATTTAGCTGTTTTTAAATATATACTTTTAAATTTTAAGATTATATATATCTTATAAATTTTTAAATATTTTAATTTATTTTTGAATGTTAAAAGATATATATCTTTAAATATTTAATAAATGTATTTAAATATTTAAAAATATATATAAATTTTTTAAATCATTAAACAATTTCAGAAGGGGGGGAATGACTCTGTCTACATTTCTTTAAAATATATATATAAATAAAATATTTTTATTTATTTTTTATAACTGTCAACACACATATATATGTGAAAGTGAAGTTTTTTATTCCCTGTTTCAGATTTATAACTGTAAGTATCGAATATAAATGCTTATTTTTTATATATATCTTAAAACAACTATATTTGATCCTGACATTGATAAATCTTTACAAAAATTTAAATTTTTTATAAATGTTTAAATGTATATTAATTAATTATATATAGATTTTAAGAATATATATAAAAAATTTATTTAACTGTTTAAAAATATTATATATTTACAAATATATATCTTTAAATTTAAGAATATGTCTTATCAATTCTTAATTATTTTAATATATCTTTTAATGTTATAAGATATATATCTTTAAATATTTAATAAATGTATTTAAATATATATAAATTCTTCAAATCTTTAAACATTTAAAGATATATATCTCTTTTAAGTATGTATATTATTAGCATACATATCTTAATAAATCTATGTAAAATACACTAAGAGTATATAAATATAATAAACATTTAAGTTATATTTTATTTATATACTTTCAGGGTAGTTGAAAGTGGTTTCAGACCTCTAAGAGCTATAATGCAAATTCTAGGTTTTGGGGGATCCTATCATATTTCAGACTTAGCCATATTTAAGAGCTATAATGCACAGGGAATGGGGTGGGGTCGACTTGCGGCACTTTGCGAGAGATGTTCTCATACTATTCTATCATACCCACATCCCTTCATGCAGCCTTCATTCCTCCTATGATGTCTCCTTGAAATTTTGAAACGCTGAAATATGGCTAAGTCTGAAACCCTGAAATCCTAGAATTTGACTAAGTCTGAAATATGATAGGATCCTCCAAAACCTAGAATCTGCATTATAGCTTGTAGAGGTCTGAAACCACTCTCCAACATCCTGAAAGTATATAAATAAAATATAACTTAAAGTATAAGTTTACATTTGAAACTAGACGTCCATATCTAAATGTAAATTTACACCTAAATGTTTATTTTATTTATATACTGTCTGGTTATCTAAATGTAACCGGTAAGTACTCGCCAATTTAAAAAATTACGGTTTTTCAAATTTGGCGGTTTTGAGTGGCTGTTATTTGCCTGGTGGTTTTCCTGGCAAGTAACCGACCAACTGGTGGTTACTCGCCAGTTATACCATCTATGCAATTCAATATATCATTAAATATATACATTTAAAAATATGTGTGTGTAAATGTTTAAGTATATAAATCTTTAAATTTTTAAAGATATATAAATTACATTGTTGAATTTTGTGGGATTTATATTTGTATATGTTTAAGTTATCTTGAAATGACTTCTATTAATAGTTATTATTTTAATTATTTTCATTCTTTATTTGTTTTTAAAAATAATTATAAAATAAAATAAGCTATTTAACACACGAACACCTTATATATACACACATGCATACATATCATCTAATATCCTTAAAAACTCGAGTAAATATTTAATATATATCTTTATTGAAATTTAAAGATATCATGTATGTAAATACATATCATCCTTGAACACTTAGGTAAATATTTAGTATATATCTCGATGGATGTTTAAGGATATCTATATTCTTAAACATATACATTTACATTTGATCCTGAGTCATAAAACCCATAGAAAACACCCAAAAAAAAACTCATTTAAATTAATGTCATTCACAAACAAAGAATATATATATATATATATACACACACACTTTTGGAAGTATCAATATTGATAATTCATATGTGATAGTTAATGGTTAATTTAACACTTATTGTAGGTTTTTCTATTTGTTAGTGGTATAATTCTGAATTTCACACTAGTTCAAGAAATTTTCTGTTATATACTTATCGGGTAATGCTTATCATCCAATATCCTTAAGCACTTAATTAGATATTTAATATAAATCTTTATAGATATTTAAGGATATCTATATTTTTAAACATCTACATTTATATTTGATCCTGACAGCCATGAAACCCATGGAAAACACAAAAAAAAAAAAATTAATGTTATTCGCAAATAATATATGCATTAGGAAGTATCAATATTGATAATTCATATGTGATAATTAGTGGTTCGTTTAACACTTACTGTAGGTTTGTCTATTTGTTAGTAGTCAATTTTGCGAGTTTCACAGAAGTTCAAGAACTTTGATCTGTTATGTACCTATCAGGTAATGCTATGACAATGTTATGCACTCCGTGATTTTATAAGTTGTGCACCTAAGTAATGCACCCCTAGTATTTATTCTTGGGGTGTAACGCACCTGGTCAGTATTAGTTAGCTTGTAGAAGTTTCCTACCCAATGATTGCGGTTAGGGAGCATTTTGACTCCTGAATAATGTTGATCATCGTGAAACGTTAATTGCTGACATTTATTGAGGGACTGCCCATATTAAAAAGGTTTGCACCAGAAACTAACCGTATTGAATTGGTAAAGCAACAATCATCAAGATTAGTCATTACAGATATCTGGAATGCACATACCAAGTTTGGACCCAAATGGCTTCAGTCTTGCCCTAAATATATTTTTCTTAGTTACTCTGGTTTGCATCACAGAGATTGTGATATGAATCATCCGAGTTAAGAGTGCAGGTGCGAAGTAAATCCATCAATCCAAATCATGGGAGAGCACCACTGGGTGAGATCATTTCTGAAACGAGGCAGCAGCATTTCCATCAGCACGCTGCTAAGTCATGCAGCAGCGCAATGAGAGTAGCAAACCAGATACAGAAGATGAAAATTTTGGAGCCAAACAGAGGCTCGTCATTTTTAAAAAACCCTCCACATGGAGCATAGAAAACAATCAAGTTGTGCAGCAAAGGTAGTTGAAGCGGAAGCATGGAAGCAGAGGTTTGTTAAATGTTTGGCATCAGTTTGTCATAGACAACTTGTATTCATCAATCAGCTTTTGGCTATATGCTTGAGCAAACTGTACACAAGCCAGTGCCAATAGACACAATGCAAAGACTACCCAAACCTGTTGTAGGTGCAGAAGTCCATCTGTCCATTAAACAATTCTCTCAAATCACTTCAATTATTTACCTTCTTGTTTTTGCAGGTTGATCAGGCTCATTGGAGAACGGTGGGAATCAACAGTTCAAAGAATATGTTATTTCCCCCAAGGTTAGTTTAACTTTAGTTTAAGCAACTTGCAAGGCGTTTGGAATATGGCCTCCCATTCAGCCAACGCGCATAGCGAATAGGCATACAACTAGAGGGTAGGGCTAGAAAAATTCCCCATATATATATGAACATTTATCAAAAAATACTTTTGAGGTCTATTAGATGTTGTTTCGATAACATTCACTTCCTTATGCATTCAATCAACTATACCTTGGCCTTATCATCATAAGAAGGTAAAATCCTTAATTCTATGCAATTCTTTTCCTGGCCTAAAATTGTTGTTAAAAGGACATTACTACCGTAAGGCTAGATTTGCAGGTATACCCATTTATTTTCCCACTTTTGTCTGGTTATCCACACACTGATTCAAATGCAACTCAAATACAGTCAACTTTACAACATTGATCCACAGATACAAGACAAAATCTGTAAAACGCAAGAAACTGTTAAAAGCTCTAAGAAGGGATAACTAATGGCTTTAAAGAAATAAAGGAAGCAATGAAAAGGCTATTTAGGACAGCCTCAAAAGGAAAAACTGTTGGAAAGAAGGGAACATTGGCAACTTGGGTGACCCTAAGGAAAACACATATAAGCTCCAATGGTAGCAAGAACAGATTCTTCTTTCATTTCCATCCAGAGTTTGCCCAGTTCCAGATATCAGCTTATTTGTCCATAATCAGTCCCAATTACCAGCATAAAGGATAAAATTTCAAAGGAAAACCTAAAATGTAAGGTGGATAGCAAGGAAAACATTAGAGTCAATCTATAAAATGATAAGCTCGTGTTAAACGCCTCAAGAGGAATATACAAATATGGGAAAGAAATTAATCAAAGCTTAAATCGTGAGGATGAATTTTACAACTAGCATATTTAAAAAATTATAGAAATGAAAAACACTAGGGAAGAAGGCAACATGGCCACTTAGCAGACCCTAAAGGGAAACCACATACAAGCGCCAACAGTAACAAGAATAGATTCTCACTTCATTTCTATCTAGAAGTTTCCCATACCCAAAGATTGCTTATTTGTCCACAATCAGTCCCAATTACCGCAAAGGTGGATAACAAGGCTAACATTAGGGTCAATTTATAAAATGATAGACTCGTGCAAAATGCCTCCAAAGGTATTATACAATATTATAGGAGAGAAATGAATGATTAGTTAAATCTTGAAGATGAATGTTACATGTGGCATGAATTATGAATTATTGTTTGCTTCCATGGAGATAGAAGGATATCAGAAAAAGGTCAAAACATAGCTAGACTTCGGAGATAAATGCCTTGTATCATACAAACACCTCGGGAGGAAGATGCAAAGAACAATAAAATTTTATAGTACACCAATTAAAAAAAAATTGAAAGGCCAAAAGCAACAAAATATGACATTTTATTGGGTAGCCACACATCAAATGTTTGTGGAAGTGCTTGGATGATATATAATTGTATTTTCCTCTTTTACATGTGCTCTTACACAGGTGCACAAGCACATACACACTCTCAAACCCCAACATACTCAAATTTTAAAAACTGGGTACTATTACCGCGCTCATATATGTGTATACCTCATATTTTTCACTTACATGCAATTTCTCTTGCAGGACTTGTCAGTGCATCAATCTTCCTAAATCCACCTCCTAAGTAATGCATTAAGATTAAGGTAGGCTAGCTCATGGTACTTTGTGAGAGATTCCCCCGTGGTCATTTGTTATATCTATCTATATCCATTATCATGTCATTTGCACAATCTAAGCAACGTTTGTTCCTTTTCCTCATCTTCTTCATGTTTGCGTGCCTTTTTCCTACTAACTCGGCGCCCTACAACATTCCTTGTATTTCCCTACTAACTCAACCCCTCTGAGTCAGTTTTATCTTTTTTATCATGTTTCATAGGAACTTGGCCAAGCCGACGTAGTACTGGTTTCAACCTATTTTCATTTCTATTGACTCGGTCAAGTCGAGTCCATTGGCTTTTGAGATAGGTGACTTTTAGGGATTTGATCTATATATAGGGTTCACAAGTATCATTTTTAATAAGAAAACACATCTGATATGCTTTGCTCGTGCTCACAAATCCACCCTTAGTAAGAAGAAGATGAATTAGGGTTTAGAAGCTTACACTTAGAGATCTAGTTTGCACGGTCTTTGATTGTCATAAGAAAATAAGATAAAACAACAAAGTACATTTAGACTTTGGAGTCCCCAACTAAGTATACTTATGTCTTCTTCCTTACATCTTGATCTTCACCTACAACATCTCTCACAAAGTGCCACTTGAGCCATGGGGCAAATTGATGCACCAACAAGTCAACACAAAGTAAGTACCCCTATCCTGATACTATTTATTTATTTATGTTGGCGGATATTTATGTATGTGTGTGCATATGGCATATTGGTATGTTGTTATCTTTGCATGCTTTAGTAGCTTTGTTTACACCTCTTGGTTATAACCTTAGTTTAGATACCTCTTGGTTACAACCCTTTAGGCATTTATCTCTCTTTAGTTTACCCCTTTTACATCTCGAATCTAGGTGAGTTTTTGTTTGTCAATTCCTTGCATAGACTTTCTAATTATATCCTTCATACCCTTCTTACAAACATCTCTTGCTTACAGCCCCGCCCCACCTTACGATGTGGCATCTTGTATGTATGTTGGATCTAGCATAATCTTCCCTTCCTATATTAGAAGATATTTATATTGTTGAACGTATTCACCCTATATACATTATCCTTACTCATAACCTAATACCCTATCAAAAATGGTTCTAGAAAAATAATTTTATAGTGTAGGAGGCACCAACGTCTTTAGCATGTGCAATGAAAATTTGACATATCGCACTATGCTCTATATTAGCATAAACAATGTCTCGTAATCTGCGTATGTATTTGTACAAGGTGTGTTTGGACAAGTGCATGCATGCACATACATACATCATGTGCCATGACAAACAGATATCCATACATGACTGGAAGAATCAAGACTGGGGAAGAGGCATATGGTGGACATGGTGATCCAAAGGCTACGAAATGTGAATAAGACAAAACAGTTACATGTCAAAAAATAGGAGTTTTTCAAGCTACCATCCAAGACCATGAAATAAATATAAACTAGTAAGATATACAACATAAATAGATTAATTTCTTCCTTAGTCACTGTATGTACTCAATTGAATGTGATGTATTTATATAATCAATTTTGGTATATTAACATAATCACAGTATGCACTATTATATATGTAAGCCTCTTCATTATAAATTAATTAAGATTTATAATTAGCTAAGTCAAGGCCAGGTTCATCACAATTACTTTTAAAATAAAAAAACGAAAAAAATTATATTAATGTCCATGAGTGACCAAAGTAGGTCAATGAGACTTGACAATTACTAATTCATGAGAGAGAGAGAGAGAGAGAGAGAGAGAGAGAGAGAGAGAGAGAGAGAGAGAGAAATTATATTGATGTCCAATAATGACCAAAGTAGGTCAATGGGTGTTGACGAAGCAATCAGTTACAATAGAAAATTACTATGGTAGAAAAAACACTAGAAGCTGAAAGGGTGACTAGGACTAAAACTAAACAACAAAAGCAAAACAAGAGCAGGTAATCCCACAAGAGATAAACCCTAGCCCTAAAATAAATTACAAATATAAATAGCCAAGCAAAGGGGACAAAAGAAAACGATAAAATATCCAAGGCAAACAAGAATCTACAGGGCGAAAGATAATTGGTAATACACTCTTGGCCCAGAGCTCCAGGCTGTGGATAGATCTAGAAGGCCCATGACCTTGAGTAAAATTGGATGCATGATGCATGCTATGTGAATGAAGTCCCTTTACAAGAGGAGATAGTCATGAGAGAACATGGAACCCTTGCCCTACAAATCTCAGACAATAACCAGGATAATATTTGATCAGCAAAAGATATCAGCTACAGCACTCTGTCCTTATATACAAAATGTTCAAAAACAAGAGAATATTTACGTCATGCACACTCCAATCTTACCACTGGAAATTATGTAGTTTTAAACACTCAATACTTGACTTCTATTAGATCAAACTATCTATGAGAAGGCAAAAGAATTATGTTACCCGGAAGTGGTTTCTAGTGCCCCAGAATACGTTTCTGGGATGTGGAAACCTGACCGAGAAGTTTCCAGAAACTTGCCGAAGTTTAAGGAAAGTTGGAGACTTTCTAAATCTTTCCAGAAATGGTCGGGAAGTTTCTGCCAGCCTTTAACTTCCTTTTTTTAATTTCTTGGAAGAAAAGAAAATCAAAAACACAATGAGGATGAGGAGGGAAGAAGCAGCCCCTGATCCTTAAACTACTCAACCCTGAACCTAACAGGTAAAGAACCAAAAAAAATCTCATTTTACACGGTTCCGAGCTTGGAGCTTGTGGGCAGATGCTGCACTTTATTATTTGGACAGCAGGAAGCTTGATGGCAAGCAGCAGCAGAATCCTTTGGGAGCAGCAAGAAGTTTTTGGATAGGAGCGTGAATAATATTTTGGATAGAAAGGTGAAGCATACTTTTAAGGCTTGATTGAAGAATATCATCCTCTCTGAGTATTTGTTACTCCAAGGTCCAAACCATTGTCATCCACTCCAATCTTGAATATGATAGGAGTGTTTCTCTTTCTGTGGATCCATCAACACCACATTTAAAGCTATGAATATGAAATTTTTTACCTATGAGTTATGAAGTGTTACCTGTATTCATCTGTCACGTGATGCAGAGAAATACAAATTTATGAATTTACAAGTTTAGAATAATTACATTAAAATTTATTGTTTCAAAATTGACATCTATGGATTTGATTCTTCAATCTCAATTAGCATTCTGATTTAGTTTATATTTTAATGTTTATTTTTAAATTGCCTTGTAGTTTCCCAAAACCATTTCCTAAGTTTCCAACCATTTCCCATTTCCGTGTCCAGGAATCTGTGTAGATAGAATTTCAAATTGGCGAACATTTTACACTAAATTATAACAAAATCAACCCATAAGGAGCAGTCTCAGGTGTGAAGGAAACATCTTTGAATTATTCAGATGTTAAGATATTAAGATGCAAGAAGAAAGTATGAATAGTCTGAAAGATTCCACCAAAATTAACATAGAGGACACTAGCTGAAATGTAGAATATATACAGCGCTGAAACCCTTTAAAAGATTGCCATAAGAAAAGATCATTGCCAAAATATTTTACGAAGTTGAAGAAGATATTACCTTTAGTGGATTTTGAAAATCATCAAGTCAGATTTCTCTGGAATCTTCTTTCAGTGGACATATCTGCTGAGAATGATCGTTTCAGAAAAGGATGATTCAAGAGCTCACTTGCGGATGGTCTATCTGCAGGCTCCACTTGTAGACATTGTTGTATAAAGTCCTTAACATCTCTAGATAATGTACTAGGAAGAGGTGGCGGTTCACCATGTCCAACTTTCCACAAGGCTTGATGCTGTCAAATCATCAAAAAGCGGTCATTTCCATCACATGAATTGCTAGTTTATTTTCAAATACAAACTAAAATAGTTTCATTTGTACTAATGATTGCACCATATACATTTTCTCATCTTTCACAATCCTAAGCATTTGTATATTTTCAACAAACATGGTATCATGATATTGTTTGCACTAAGAATCGTGTACTTCTATTGCTACAAGTATACTTACTTTAGAGAGAAACTAAAATTGGTGCGTCAACAATAAAAATAACATTTCCACCCATGAAGGGCATTTGTATAGCAACTCTAATCCTACAAGGTGGGTTGTTCATCAAAACTCAACACAACATTATCACAGCTTGAATTTTAGTTGGTCCTCTAACAAAAATCCAGGCGAAGCTAGAAAATAAGTGGAAAACAATCAGAGTAGAGTCATTAATGTTTACAGCATGGTACTAGCTTATAAAAGCAAAGCTGAAGTTATGGCCCTGATTAAAAAGCTAAATTTAAATTTGGAAAGACGAATAAACCACTTGTTGAAACAACTTAAAGTTTGTCATTAAGAGAAGGGAGAGTAGAAGAGGATTAATGGTATGATATAGGATGAAGAAAATCCAATCCAAATATTTAGGATCTCCAATTTAAATAATTTTGAAGTGCTACGAATATTTGAGCCCAATGGGGATGTCAGAAGAATGCCCTCCTAGCTGTTAGTCTACAAACAAACATGGTACAGAAATATCCTTTGTATCAATTTCTTTCTTAAAAAGGAATCATATCGGGTTAAAATGAAATATTTTCCAAACTCCACTCATAGGTCAGTAAAGAATGCATAATGAATTAGTGGCTGCTGTTAATCCATCTGTGTGGCAATTAACTAAGTTATTTAGTGCAGGTTACTAGGGCTCAAGTCATTTGAGTGTAAGATGGCATTGATGGCTCAGAGTATTATTTGGAGGATAACTGTCTTTGATCAACAAGAGTTGACATACAAGAATCAACCAATGTAACGTTTCTTAGCATGAGTCCATGATAGGTTGTGTATATAAAAGGCTCTCTGTCACTCGCATTTTAAGTAGATATTTATGCAGTGAATATAAACCTTGCCAAAACTAACTTTGATGATGTCATGTTTGTGAGTGACTAATTGTATGGATTCAAATGAGAAACAAGCATCAAGACGAACATCAACATGTTGCAGACCTTCACCCTGAGATTTTATGCAGCAAATATCTGCAGAAGAAACAATTTACTGCTTTTGACAAGTGATTAAGACAGAGATCCCTAACTGTTAAAAATAACTATTTTCTGCTATAAGGACTGTTGACCCTTGATTATGCGCATTAGGCATAATATAAATGTCTAAGTATGAGGATGTGCACGTGAGACATGCAGACTCATTCAAGGCATCTTGCAATGCGTGGAATGGTCAACAAATGGATAATGATGAGTGGGTTAGAATGGAACATAATGAAATATCGATACGTGGGTTGAAAGAAACACAAGAATAAACAAAGATGTCAAGTTCCTACATCTGTCAAGCATTGAGATAACAAAATTGTGGATGATCAGAGATTGATCCAAGTAGATAAGCATATGTTGAGGAATATGCTAGTGAAGAAGACAAGTGGAAGAACAGTCGGCAAACATGGACAGGTGGAGCAGATTCAGCTACAACTAGCAGAGGACGAGGGGTCCGAGAAACCTATAAATAAATCCCTCGACCTCTTATTTGAGGATCTTGGAAGTGTTACATGTTTTTCAGGCAGAATGAATAGGAGAGTTTTTGAAGAAGCAAGATTAGGGTTTGATGAATTTGAAGCAAGATCAAGTTTGTTGAATATGATTGTAATGAGATGTAACATGAATGCAAGATTTTGTACATTCAGTCTTTGCAGATACTAATGTACAGATTATAATGATTTGATGTTCAAACTATGTGTTTTGTGTAATGAGTGATCATGGTTACTTTGAGTTATAGTTTAAGCTAGTGCGTATATGACTTGTTGGTGCAGGAGCATCAGTCCATCAATGTAAAATTTGTAAATAGTATGTTAAGTAAAGCAATGTCATGCTTCATTACGCAGTGTGAAGGGTCTTATAGGTCTAGATAGCTTAAGGAGACTTTACTTGATGATAAGGGTCTCCAAGTAGTTGGAGCTTTGCTATTTATGTTTCTAGTCTATTAGTAAGGTTTTCCCGCCAAAACCTATATTTGAATATTCAAATGGTAATTTGAAGGCCTACAAGCCCTTGTGGCCAATTGTAAGAGGTGGGAACCTCTCCTAAGGGTCCTAGCAGGTTAGTGACCTAATGTAAATATTCTTTACCTCTATGTAAAGATGAAATTCCACCTCACCGCCTATCTAGAAGATGACTCTATGTTGGAGAAGAAATAATTTGGTAAATGCTAAGTTAAGAGGCAATTGGTTGAGAAAGAATTGGTCTTGTATCCTATCCTCAACCTATGTTGAGCAATAATAGCATTCGAACCTATCAGGAGGAGACTAATAAAATCCATCAACGTGCTAATAAAGAGAAAGAGAGAGAGAGGAGTTAGTAGAAGAGAGTGGTCTGCAGCAGCAAGGTGTAAGGTCTGTAGCAATAGGTCTGTGTCCTGTTTTGAGACTTTGATGAATAAAGGAAAGTGATTTCTTGGTAAAAAAAGAGTTCATTATACTCCTCTTGTATATGATCATGTGTCCTTATATGTTAATGAAACTAAGATGAGTCTTTGAGTCCTTAAAAGCATGACTGTGTGTAAAGTTAGAGAATTCTGTGTTGCAATAAAATTGGGATAGGAGGAGTTGAATGTATTCTGAGATGCATGTGATCTAGATGACCATCCCAAAAGGTAAGAACTAATGACACACTGTTTGTTTGATGCATTAACTTTGAAGGATTAGTTGAAAATTAGTAAATTCATCCAATTGTATCCTCTCACGTCAGCAAAAAAGGGGACAGTCAGTGACAGTCAAAGAAAATACCATTGGTCTACGTATGTTTGTAAGCATGGTCTTGTTTAGATGATTGGTAAAGGTGTTCGAAGGTAGACAGGGTCTATTCCAAGTGAAAGAAGTGTTTGAAACTCCGTTGAACTCCTTAAATCCTTTTTAAAGTACTCTTGTGTCCTTAAACACCTGCTAAACCCTTGGACAGGGCAGTTATTAAGAAAACCCTGTAACTTTTGTTGTATTCATCAAAAACCTGTGAAATTTTAAAGGGAGTTAGAAAGGGGTTAAAGAAAGTTGTTCTAGGTGGTTATATATGTTTGTGATAATTGAGGAGAGAGAAAAGTGAATTGCAGGCCTGCAGGCCTGTTGGAAACTCTGTTAATACCCTACTAGGAGCAATTTGAAGCCTGGAGAGTAGATAAAATGTTGTAATGACTTGAGTTAATATTGTTTGAATGTAAGGAAGTTGTTAGAGGTGTTATGAATCCAATACATAAGGAAACTTGTGGTTCTAAGGTGTGATGGGCCTAACTAGGTCTAGTAACAACAAAGCAAAATTAGGTTGATGAGCAAAGATAGAAGTTGTAATTGTCAAAGTGAGTTAGTTTGTGATTGATTGGGATAGAAAAGAGTGAGATAGCAAGAAAAGGATAAGTGGTAACCTTGAAATTGGAGTTCTTCAGTGTTACAAAGGTCAAAGAGGCATTAAGAACTGGATTTTGTTTGTGTTCAAGCTCCTATGAAGCACTTTAGAAGTCATATGTTTCATTGAAAATTAGATGACTATAAGTCCATGAAGGCTAATTGGGGATCAATTAAAGAGATAAGGTAAGACATTCTTGGCTTTCTTATTGAAGTTCATCTAAAGGGTATGATTTGATATGTTTCTTCAAAAGAAAGGGTGTAGATCAATAATGAATTCATTGGTCTTGTGAGACGAATCAAATATATGAAGGATAAAACTATTAAGTGTTGAGAGAGACAGGCCTATTTGACAAGGTGAGATTGTACAGACCTATAAAAGAGAATTGTGAAACAGACCTCAAAGGAAACCTTGTAAGGTTAGTGAATCAACATCGGCCATAGACAGATTAAGAACAAATGTTGAATGATTGTAAGGTTAGTGAATCAATATCGGTCTAATTGATATCAGTTTCTACTAAATAGCATAAGATTGTGCTAGTAGTGATTGGGACCTTGGTGGCAATAGTGTTGAAGATTGCCATCACTTGTTTATGTGCTTATTTATCTTTATTGCTTCTACTCATATGGGGTTCTTGATGTTCTCTTGTTACGTCTCAAATGATTGCTTTAGTCTTAGACAAAAGTAATATACCAGTGCTGTGAGTATTCTTATATGTTGCGCATACTCTGGTCTACACATGACTATAGGGAAGGTACAGTTAGAAAGCACAACAGTTTAGTTATGTTGTTGGAACCCTATTTTTAAGGAGTGTGGAAAACGGTGGAGTGTATGTAAAATATTGCTAGTGATGAAATTAAACATTGAAGTTGAAACTCTGGCGATGGCAGGCTAAACTTTCTGCTATGCAAGGGCTAGGCATTGGTGAGTTGGAAATGAGATCAACTTGGCACAGTTGAAGGGAGAATAGAAGACTCTATGGAGGGGGAGGAGATGCTGCGAAATGTGGACCCAGTCTGTGAGAGGAAGTTAACTCATTTGGATGTCACGAGTACCTGCGCAAAACGAGGAGGGTACATGATTAGTTCACGTGAATATGAAAGACACAATAAAGGATCCCTACTTGAGGAGAATCAATTTGAAGAGATAATTGTAAAACCAAGAGAAGGTGGAGGAAGATGTGCAAGTTGTGGAGAGATCTCAAATCTAAGATTGCCTAAAGCTGATGCTAGTGCTCATATTTCAGATGGAAAATTCCAGTTAAAGTGAACTTCAAAAATTGTTGTGAAAGTGAAGAGTTGTAATGGAACTATTGGGAAATGTCACAACTGTGCATGAATTTGTGCAATGACAATTGTGCATAAGCTAAGTGAAGCTTAGGGTGTTTTGTGCTAGCACTAGCTACGTGTGGCATGGCTGTGCAGATTTGTGTGAGATTGTCTATGACAGTTGCACAAGCTTTTCAACGTGTGGAAATGATGGTACAGCGGCGCAGGATTTTTTGCACAGTTCCATTGCATTTTGGGAGATTGCAAAGTGGTGCGTTGTAGTTGAGTAGCGGTAAGGTGCTGCGAGGAGCTACGCAACATGCAAAGCAATGAAAGGTTATCTGAAGACATTCCATACACTTGTCTAAATGTATCTTTCAGACTATAGAAGTATTAGCAACATTTGGGTGGAGCTCTGACACGGACTTGTCGAGGAGCGTTACATGTTCACTTCACTTGCAGATGTTGATGAATGCAGATTCTTCTGTTGTGCAAAAAGTGCCTACTAAAGGCATGGTTCTTCTAAGAATGTGCAAGCGAATCATACGAGGCAATCATGTGTAACAAAGGATGTTGAATGCTGAATACAGACGGTCAAGTGTGTGCATTGCATAGTTACCAAGTCCAAAAATCCGGATCCGTTCAGGAGGGCAAAAAAATCTGAAATCCGGAATTCTTGAAAAAGTTTGTAAAAATCTGATCCAGAATATATACAAATATATATGTGAGCATCGTTTTATAAATATGCAAAATTGACAAATATAATGAAAAATATTAATAAAATAATATTAAAAAGTAAATATTATATCATATTTATCATTTTTGAGCTTTTCTTGCACAAAAAACCTTTAAAAAAATAAATTGAAAAAAAAAGGGCCTGATTTTGTCCAGATCTGATCAGATTTGGTAACTATGGTGCATTGTAATATACAGTATAGCGTTGTTTAAAGGTTGTAGAACGTTGAAGCTTGGTTTTATCATTGTAAGACAGTCCAGTTTATGTTATAATCACGAAGATTAATGTGTTGGGTCTTCAAAAGGGGTTTCCTAGGTGAAATTCGTGTTTGTGTCTGTGATTGTCTTTATCTTTGCCTGTGATGGTTGATCTCTCCTCTATGTTTTTTAATCGTGAACATGTTAATTCCCAACATCTGGTATCAAAGATTGGTTGTGAGCTTTGTATAAGTTGGATTAACTTGTGATAAATAGTTTCCTTGAAATGGGAGTTTTCATAGGAGAATCTTGTGCGAAGAAAATGATTGGAAGCACAAAAATTTGAAATTGGAAAATTCAGTGATCAACATGTCATGGGAACTCAAAATGGAGGATCTCTTAGTGTAAAGAGATTAGTGGATTGCTATAACAAACACATCACCCACCAAAATGAAACCGGAATAATGGGAAAAAGTTGATAGGAAAGCGAGAAGCTCTATGAATTGTGTATGTCGGATTCAGTGCTATTGAATGTCTCAACTGTAAAGACTGCAAAGCTTCTATTGGACAAGCTGGGAACGTTGTACCAAGCCAAGTCACTGGTAAACAAGCTTTTCCTATGAAAGAAGTTGTACTCATTGTGATTGAGTGATGGTGACTAGGATGTAGAGCATCTGAATGCCTTCAACACTATGGTCAATCAGTTGTCATCCATGGATGTCAACATGAATGACAAAGAAAGGTGTATCATGCTTAACTCAAGGGATAATCTAGTGATGACAATCACTAGTACCACATTGCAAGTAAAACTCGAAGATGTGGTCACAACTTTGTTGTCGGAGGAGATAAGGCACAAGTCTATGGAAAGCTATCAGATGAATGACACCCTGCCCATGCAAGGTGACAAGAGAGGGCACTTCAAGGAGGACTATAGAGTGAAAAAGGTGGAAAATGGAAAACCATTGGATATTCCACAATTCTCGAGTGAAAAGGTCTATAATGATGGAGATGGAGACATATATCTTGCAGCCTCAAGCTCGCATACATGCAATGATATATGGTTAAGATTGACTATGGAGCCTCTTATCATATGACTCCTATGAGAGAGTGGTTTTGCGAATATGAAGAATTTGATGGTGGTGATGTCTTACTCGGAGACAACTCAACCTACCAAGTTGTGGGTAGAATCTAATCTTTGTGAGCAAGATGAATGATGTCAGTGTCCAGGTCCCATTTAACAAAGATGGGTGCAAAATGGTGTGCAGAGACATGGTGTGGCAAGAGGCATGTGCACAGGTACTATTAAGGCTTGATGCAACTGTAATAAGCAGCGCATGTAATAGCTTTGTCGTTCCTAAGACCAAGACTTAAATAGGAACTTGCACATTGCTTCTAGCGGAGAAAACAATGCTCTGGTAGTAGACGCTAGGCCATATTGGTGAGAAAGGTCTACGCATGTTGCGGACTAAAAATATGGCAAAAGGGATGGATAATGGATAATTGTCACTTGGACTTTGACTTCTATGAACATTGCATCTACAAAAAGTAGAGTTGAATGAAACTCCCTACAAATGTTGTACAAGCAAGCAAAGTCTTGCAAGTGATCCACAATGATGTGTTTGGACCGCTAGAGATCCCATCACTGAACAAGTTTGTCTTCTATGTGTCTTTCATAGATAACTACTCCCGCAAAACCTAGATATACTTCCTCCTAAAGAAATATGTTCTTAAGGAATTCGAGGGATTGAAAGCCCTTATGGAGAACCAGATGGAGAAGAGGATAATGTATTGCGCACAGACAATGGGGATGAGTATTGCTCCGAAGAGTTCAAAAAATTCTACAAGCAAAGCAATATATAAAGGCATAACACAATCCACAAATACCACATTAGAAAGGAATTGCAGAGCGGGTGAACAAGACCTTGATGGTCCAAGCCCGAAGTATGCTAAGTGGTGCACATTTGGAGCAACAATTTTGGTTAGGGGCAATGGCTACTACTTGTTATCTCGTTAATAGAGCACCTATATCAGCACCAGCTGACAAGTCTCCACAAGAAACGTGGACTAGTGACAAGCCATGCTTGCAACCCTGCATATTTTTGGTGGCAAAGCTTATTCTCACACCCCAAGGAAAAAAAGACCAAAACTTGACTTTAAGTTTGTAAATTGCATCTTTACTGGGTATGGGAGTGGTGTCAAAGGGTGCAAGCTATGGAATCCCCCGACAAAGAAGGAAATCTATAGTCAGAATGTAGTCTTCAAGGAGGTTGATGTAGCTATTGACGGGCTTGTATTTAAGTATGGTGTGACAGATGAAGTCACGAGAGAAAAAGAGGAGCCGCCTGCGAATCCAACTCTGAAAATATTAAAACGGTTGTGCAAAATAACTAAAAGGTATAACCCACCAGATATCCGTTATGCACTCCTATTATCAATGGCTGATAATGTAAGACCCCAAGACAATGAAGGAAGCTCTTGGTTGCATAGAACGTAAGTCTTGGAAGAACGCTACCAAGGAGGAAATGGAGTCTCTAGATAAAAATGAGACTTGGGATTTGGTGTAGTTACCTCCTGGAAACAAAACATGTACGATGCAACTGGTTTTCAAGAAGCAGCAGAATGCGCAAGGGAAACTGGTGGCAAAGGGATTTTCGAAGGTAGAGGGAATTGACTTTGGTGAGACCTTTTCTCTTGTTGCAAAACTGACTTCAATCAGATTTATTCTAGCTATTGCCATTGCACTTGATCTTAAGATAGATCAGATCGATGTTAAGACAACATTTCTGCATGGGGAGCATGAAGAAAAGACCTATATGTCACAACCAAAAAGCTTTCAAGATAAAAGGGAAAGAGGACATTATCTACAAGATGAAGAAGTCCTTATATGGCTTGAAAAGATCACAAGTTCGACAGTTATGTGGTTGGACTTGGGCTTGCACGCACCAATGTTGATCCTTGTGTTTACTACAAGGTAGAGGGTGATAACTGTCATTATAGTCCTCTATGTGGATGACATGTTGCTGATAAAAAATGACAAGTGCATAATCAAGCAAGTAAATTTTCAACTGTCTACGCAGTTCAACATAAAAGATATCGATGTTGCAAGATTCATCTTGGGCATGGAAATCAAACAGGATCGTGCAAAAAGGGAACTCTAGCTAGACCACAAAAAGTATGTTGAAACAGTATTGCAAAAGTTTATGATGCAAGACTAGAGAAAGTATGTTGAAACGGTATTGTAGAAGTTTATGACGCAGGACTACAAGCCTATGCACACACATTTTCCAATTGGTCAGAATCTATCAATTGCACAACATCCAAAGACATGAGTTGGAGGAAATGATTCAGGTTCCATATGCGAGTGTGGTAGGAAGCTTGATGTACGCAATGGTGTATACAAGACCTAACATTGCTCAAGCAATGAGAGTAGTCAACAAATTCACGTCCAATTCGAGCAAGGAGCATTGGGCAACAATGAAGAGGATCTTCAGGTATCTACGTGGAGCATTTGATTATGCAATCTATTATCAGGGCACCCTTGGTGAAAGCAAAGATTGGATCTACAAGGATTTATGGATTCTAATTCGGTTGGAGATCTTGATTGTCGTAGGCCTACCAGTGGGTATGTGTTTAATTTGTTTGGTGGCGATGTGAGTTGAAGCTGAATGCATCACAACTACTCATGCAAGCAAGGAAGCAATGTGGCTTCAACTGTTGTGTTCTACTATTGGGTTCATACATAAAGCTATAAAGATCAACCTACATGGTAGTTGACAATCTTTTATGAGATGTCAATGAAGTTGTTATAGTATCTAGGATGCGAATGATCACATGCACAAATGTGAGATAGACAAGCCAGCCAAGGGAGTGATGTCTTTGGAGAGGAAGGCAAGCCAATTTTCCACAACATTGTTGGATCATGCGCATACATGGTACCACAAGTTTAATCTAAATCAAATTGTCGTAAACTGTGACCAGCTCAAGACTACGTTCTTGAGGGAATTTTATAAATTTGAGTTTGAGCAACAAAGCATTTATTTGCTCAAAGAGATGGAACATGATGCTTTGGAGAGTGTCTATGCATATGATGCACGATTCAAGACATTGTTGTCAAAGTTATCTTATGATATACATCCATTGCAACATTCTCAATGGTTTGTTGGGGGATTGTTGCCAACTTTCAAGAGACAATTGGGTATGAAGACATTTTCTAATGCGCAAGAAGCGTTAGATGATGCATTCAAAATGGAAATTGTTGGAAACTTCCAAAAAGGAATTGGCCCATTTCTTGAGGCGAATATCTCAAAGATAACATCTCAATTGTAGAATCTATTTGCACACAGTGCACAAGGGTCCCAAAGAGGATTGTAATGTACTAATTGTGGGTTAGAAAAACACACGAAGAACAATTGCACATGCAAAAAGGTGCAAGTTGTTACTTCATATTGTGAAATGTGGTGGGAAGATCATGAGACAAGAAGTTATGCATTGGTCCAAAAGGCCAGGCGAGTGAAGGTGATGTAGTGTAAGATCTATGGCATGCACACACAAGACATGCACACACATGATGCAATAAATTGTTGGGTGATTGATGATATATGTGGTGCGCAAAGAATAGGGTTCAATCAGAACCAACAAAACCATTCCGCGCAATCTCAAAAACCTCAGCAAGGGAGAGGTTATGGTGGGAGATCCTATGGACGAGGAGGTAAAGGAAGAAGTTAGAATAAATATCATGGCTCATGTTTCAAGTGTGGAGCTATTGACCACTATTGTAATGAATGTTTGAAGTTCCCAAGTTGTGCTCATTTTGGGCAAAGGCATGAGATTGAAGACTGTCCTGATCTTTTATCAAATGATCTTGCAAAATGAGATAGCATCAAGACACACAAGAAAGATAAGAGTAGTGCAACATGGAGGAATTTGGGCAGCGACGGATAATGAGCACAATGGGAACACAAGCCCAAAGGTGAATACAACCACAAGTGTGGTGTGGGCACATAGACAATGAGAGCACTTGTTGCACAGAAGGAAAATATACCCCGGAATCAAGGAGTGGCAATGATGGACCACTAAGATGTGCATGTTGATGAGCAATTATAGGCAGAAGTACAGGAGATGGTGCAAACTCTCCAAGGCGAGTTGTAGACAACAAAAGAGCTAAATGCAAAGATAAGGGAGAGCCAAAAGAACGGTCCCAACTCGAAAGAGATGGAGGAAGTAACAAAAATATTGTCCTTGTTGAAGACTAGAGGTATGCTTCCATTGTTGAGGACTTGGCTTGCAGATAGTATGGGGGACACGAACAAGCGAGTCTAAAGGAAGATGGAGGTGTTGTAGCGTAGAATTGCACCCTTTGTGGGAGAGTTTCTCAGGCTCTCTCACTCCTAGCTACAAGCGTTGAGACAACCTCGAGCTGTGGGTATCCTGTAGTGAGATTGAACCTCTAGGCTTTTTAATGAGGCTAGCTCCTCAAATGCTTCACTTTAGCTTGTTCCCACACAATAAAACCTATTGTTGACCAAGGAAAAGGGAGAGAAAGATAACATAAAAAAGAAAATCTGAGCTAAGGGAGGTGATGCACCAAATAGAGAGTGATCCACATAAGCATGAAATAAACACTAATTCAGCATAAGATAATTCTTGCTCACACAACCTCACAACCAGTTAATTTGCATAAGTGTTTTATAAACTAGGCTCACTAAACCATACATGAAGCAAAAACGAATTTCAAAATCCACACCAAGCATCCATTAATGGCAAAAAGAGCTCAAATTCAGACCTGCAACTAACTTGAAAACACCTAAAAATAGGCATAAAGAAGGACAATGGCCATGGAAGAACACTTCTTCACAAGGCCACCATGCACAAGCTTGCTAAACACATTTTTCAGGTAAGGGATAGGTAAAAATTGATCTTTATTGCTTCAAAAGGTCTTTCTTACAAATTTTGATAGGGTTTTTCCTTGTCAAATGAGGATATTTTTTTTATAGGGGAGCCAACGAAGATATATAAAAAAAAAGGAAGAAGAAAAAGAAAAGAGGCAAGTAAACAGAATTCAATAAATGAGATCCAACCACCCTCCGTGAATTCTCACCCACATTTGGGTTAATTAGGACTAATCCTTCAACAAATTAACCACCATTAGCTCCAATAGTATTCAAACCCTCTCATTGGTTGAGAAACACACTAGAAGACAAGAACTTGTTGAGAATGATGATGTCATGATCCACGAAAAAGGAAAAGTCCAAGAACGTCTTTAATGCTCGAGCTACCTTCTTTAATCACCTGATCTTCATCTTTCACTTCCACGCCATCCTTCACTTGTCTTACACGTATAAGGACAAAATCCCCATAACTTTGAATCTAGACTGAGTCATGTTGCCTCTGAATTGAGCAGTTGTTTGTCAGAGATGATGGCCATGTCAAAGGACGAGGGCCTCTCCATTAATTCGCACCTACCAACTCATGCCAGTCGCTTGGGCTTTCCTTTGACCTCTTTTGAATGCAAACGACTACTTGACGAGACCCATCTTTGATGTCTGCGGGAACATCTCAGGATTTCAAATTCAAATGGTTATTTTTTCAAACTTTTTGCTTTGAACAATTCCTTTGAACAATTTGTTCGACGGAATTCATGTCTTCAAACTTTATGAAAATGCCCCTTTCCGAAAAGGAGGTGCCCTTCGGATTTCTTGAAAGTGACCCCTTTTTTTATCCTTCGAAATTTTGAAAAAGCCCTTCGGAAGAATTGAAAAGCACCCTTCAGCTTATTTGTTTGGACCTTTTGGAAAGAAGACCCCTTCAAAAAATTTGAAAAGACCCCTCCAACTTTGTGAAAATAATCTTTTGAAAAAAAAAATTTGGCCTTTTGCGAAGGACAAGTACCTTTCGGAAAAATTGAAAAGTTCCATTGCGAAAGAAAAGTACCTTTCGGATTCCTTTGAATGGACTGTTGGAATTTGAAAATGCCTTCAGCCTCTTTGAAAAAGTCCTTCGGAAAAATGCAAGAGCTTGAGTATGTGGGCCAAAAATGGCCAACAGGAGGTTCATTCTAGGAAGAAAGAGCAATATGATTATGAGTTGGCAATTGATGCTTCCATCAATGATTGGGAGCTGAGCAATTCTCTGATTGATACAAGGGCAATAATTAACGTATTGCCCTGGGACACGTGGCGGAAGATGGGAAGTCTTACGCTCCAACCTTCGACTAATGTGTTGTACACAGCAAACACTTGAGAGCTTAAGAATGTTGGGATTCTTAAAGCAAGTTGAGCTCGTTATTTTGGGAGCATGGTTTAAGGTCGGCTTTGAAATCATTGAATTGGTAGAAGTAGATCTTAACTCAACTTTGTTGGGAAGGTCACGGTGTTATGAGAACAAAGCAAACATGCTCTTTAAACATCCTTAAAATAGCTTTGAGAATGGTAGAGGGGGTGGTGATTCCTCTAGATGGAAAGCAGGGGCCATCATATGTTGAAAGCATGGATGTTGATGAAGAGATCAATCATATATATGATATCACCACATAGATAAAGGAGTACTAAGAACCACAGGGAAATGGGATACTAAGTTGGAAGAGTGGCACATTTATGTCAAATACCACCAAACATGCCTGGAAAAAATGCATGAAGGAAGAGCATGAGGTGACTAGGAAGACATGCACACATGGGAAGACGGGGTAAGACCTGGGATGGTCTGAAAGTTGATCAAGAAGTTGGTACCAAAGGTCACATAAGCACCAAGGAAGGTGTACAAAATAAAGCAGAAGTTGATTGGGGAAACTTCCTCAATATGATGGGACAACTTGCATAAAGGCCTATGTGCATGATTTAGAAACATGTTTACCAAATGAGGAAGAATGGTTTTTGGCACTCATTCACACATTGCGTAGTGTTCTTTCGCAATGGTGGACAACAATTAGACCTTAGCTGCGTAGTTGGTCAGCTTGTAAAGCTGTATTTTGTGTGAGACTTGGGCACACTAACAAGAAGAAAGTGTTACCAGTGTATTCAGGTAAGACAGATCCTGAAGAACACTTGGTGCAATGTGAACAGGTGTGGACATTACATGAGTCCCTTCTTCCAATGCGCTTATGTATTCGTGCATTTTTTGCCACTCTAAAGACATGGGCACGCACATGGTATGTGTTAAGTGAAACAGAGAGAAACTACAGAGTAGGAAAAAGTAGATGAAGATTTCACAAGTATTTTCCAATTCCAGTCAAAGGAGAACAATGTGAATGCACTGTTGAAAGTTATGTATTTAGCAATGTTTAGGAACGATGTGCAAATGGAAGATGGATTTAGGGATATGAACCATAAAGAAGACTATGGGAACGCTTAGTTGTTTGAAGAGGGTGAATGTTCAAACAACAATGAAGAGAAAAGTGTAAGTTACACGCAAAGCTTGGAAGACATGCAAGTTAAAAGCCAAGTCAATTCAAAGACCTATGTAAGGTCAGTGGAGAGAAAGAGTCTGAAGATGAAGTAGACCACCTAAAGGTAGAGACATATATTGTATAAGGTTCACATAAAAAGGAAGAAAAGTAATACAAGCAACCTTTGTGCATAAAGCATCTAAATGTGGGAACTAAGGAAGAGCCAAGAATGGCTTTAGTTGGGGATTACTGGATGGATGTGGAAATTTCACGCATCATCAAATTGATCAAGGAGGTCAAAAAGATTTGTCCCCCAATAACTACCATGAGATGAATGGTGTACATGCCTCCTTGGGAAATATGATCAAGTTGTGCAAAGGCACAAACCAATGAAGAAGGGACCATATAGGATGAACCCAAACCTTCGAACAAAGGTGAAGGAAAATATTGACAAAATGCTTGAAGTTGGTGTGATATAACTAGTGAAAGAATCTGAAGTCCTATGGTTGTCAATATAAAGGACAAAAGAATTAGAGTTTGTATTGATTGCCGTATGTTGAATGATGCATGTTCAAGACACGTTCCCAGCACTGTTCACAGAAGAAGTATTGGAAGGTATAGCCAGATGTGATATATACATATTCACAGACAGATTTTCAGGGTATCACCAAGGGCAAATTGTGGATGAGGATAATTCAATGACCAGCTTTGTGACAGAATGGGGATCATTCATATATAATGTGATGCCATTTGGTTTTTAAAATGCACTTCTTGTATTCATGTGCATCATGGTATTAGCATTTCGAGATTTCATACACAATTTTTTACAAGTCTATTTGGATGATTGGATTGTGTATGGATTGATTAAAGATCACTTTGCAAATCTGAGTTTGATGTTCGAAAGATGCAAACAACTTCAAAAATCACTGAATCTAAATAATTGTGCATTTGCAATACTGTTTGGCACATTGTTGGGACATGCCATATGTAAGGAGGGTATGTTAGTCAATCCCACCAAAATTGCAGTGATATTACAGTGAGAGGCTCCCGCACACAGAAGGATGTACATACATTTATGGGACATTGCAGATGTTTCGAGAAGTTTGTTTGCAATAACACGCATGTTGTAGGGATCTTGCAAGAATTACTAAAGAAGGATGGGCCATTTTGATGGACAGAAATGCAAGAGACATTTGAAGTGTCGAAAAGGAAATTGGCAAGCGCACTAATTCTACAGTTCCCAAATTGAAGAATTCCATTTCCCATGTGCATGTGGATGCATTTAGAACAATGGAAGGGACAATACTCATGCAACCAGGAGAGGGAAAGATAGATCCTCCGATCTGTTTCATGAGTAGGAAGTTGTCCAAGGCTGAACAAAATTATACTACAGCAGAGAGGGAAGTGTTAGCAATGGTTTACACGTTGTAGAAGTTCAGGCAATATCTTTTCAAATTACATTTGTTTTCTTTACAAACTACACAGCATTGAAATATTTTGTGAACAAACCGACGTTTCATAGCTAGATTTGTAGACAGATTATTTTATTCCAATTTTCAGTGCTATCAAAACCTATAAGGTTGAATGCGAGACAGGATCATTTGTTGCACAATTGAGATTGGCAAAGTTGCATGACCTATTGAGGATGATATGTCGAATGCAGAGTTACATCGGATACAAAGAGTTCTTGAAGAACTTGTGGAAATAGCCACTTTATTGACTTTGGGATTGGCCCCAAGGGATTGGACAATAAAACAAAAGAAACAACTACCAATAAGGGTTGCACCTTACCAATTGATTGATGGAGGACTACACAAAATTGGGGAGAGATGAGGTGATAAATAGATGTGTTTTGGAACACGGATGTGCAAAAGTACGTTGTGAATCCCATGAAAGCATTGCTGATGGACGCTACACAGGAGATGCAATTGCGTGCAAGATCTTGTTGGATGAGTATTGGTAGCCAACTGTGTACAAGGATACAAAACAATATGCAGAGAAATGTGATATTTGTCATGGGGTAGAAAAACCCAACAAACGGAATGAAATGCCATTAATCCCAATCGTTGCACACGAACCATTTGATAAATAGGTAGTGGACTTTGTGGTTTCAATTAACCCTATCGAGCGACGCAATAACCACTGACTACTTAACAAGATGCATTAAGGTTGTGCCTATGAAGGGTTGTAGCTAGACTCTTGTGGGGAAACATTATAACAAGATATGGGTGTACTCTAAGTTTCGCAATCAAATAGTACGATGGAGGCCTTTAACAATATTTTGGAAAAAACACTCACAAAGATATGTGATGCAAAGCATAAACATTGGGATTATAGGGTTTCAACTATGTTGTGGACTCACATGACAACATATAAAAAGATGAACAAATATACCCATTCCAATTGGTTTATGGAAGAGAGGTAGTGCTACCAATTTAGTTTATGATACCATCCTTGTGGATTGCGTGCACAAGAGGATTAGAAGAGAGTGCATCAATAGACAAGAGACTAGTAGATTTAATGAATTTGAATGAGAAAAACTTATTAGCACGATGGAGCCACAAGGGGTGGATAAGGCTCGTACGAAGGTTTGGCTCAATAAGCACATTAAGGGTGCCAAGGTGTTATCATATGACTCCAAATATGCATGACACCTAGGAAAGCTCCATATTTGGTGGATAGGACCACATGTGATTCACCACATCTTAGAAACCGGCACATGCAAACTACGCAAGTTGGATGGTGAATTGTTGCAAGGACACTTTAATGAAAGTAGGCTCATGCCCTATTTCAAATGACCATGCAGAGGTGGATTTTATAAGGCCATTAGCTATGATAAAATGTTACACATATTTATTGCTTTCTGTAATTTGTTTATGTTATCATGTTATGCTTTACGTAATAAGTGCAGATTATCCTGGAAATCCAATTGGGCAAGTTGAGCAAGGTATCTTTCAGGGTCTTGATGCCAGATGTCTAAGCAGCTTTGAGGGGATGATCATGCACGGGAACTTGATGCAAATAAGTGAGTTCTTACTCCATGGAAAAGTAAAAAGACGCATAGTTAAAGCAACCAATAATATGAAGAATGTGCAAGAGGATTTAGCACATATTCGTTGGAGGAGAATAGTAAACTCAGGTTGCTTGGCCAAAAGAATTGAAAATTTATGCAAAACGGCATAAGGGAAGGTTGCGCATGGAAGCACGTGCACACAAAAAATGTTGTGCAGAATGTGAGTTGGAATAGTAACTTGCGCAAGGAGGAAACGGGATATAAGGGCAAGGTGAAAATGTGTGATGTGAATGCATAACAAAATGAAAAGATTCAAAATGAGAAAATGGAAAAGGTGTGAAACAGTTAAAATTACGACCGTTGGAGGAAAAGAAATGACAGCTAAGCAAATTGATCATGGGTAGGTGAATTATTTGTTGCACCTAGAGCTATATAGGAAGAGAGAGAGTCTATGGATGATAATTTGTGAATTAAGAGATTTGAGAGATCAAAGTGTTTAAAAGCAAAGAAAAAGCTTTAGGTCAAACAAGCAAAGAAAGTTGCAGAGTGTTAGGGCATCATGAGAAGAAAGACTTGAATCCATTAAGGGGCATGAAAGTTGTGAACAAGTGAAACGTGAATGGGGAATTGGTTGGGAATGGGAGCTTGTGAGAAAGGGTTGTAGAAGAGTTTAGCGCAAAAGGAACAGTATAGCAAAAATAGCAAGGAAGAAAAAGTGCAATAGTGATGGTTGAACCCAAAGAGGAAAATGAAAGATCAGAAAGCTCCAGGTCAGCAAGCAAGTCTGAAGAAGAAGTAGAGTTAGAATAGCCAAAGGCTAACCTGACCAAATCGCTGAAGAACAAGGGTGGAAAGAAACCAAGGATTCCATTTGTGATTCCAAGCTATGTGATATGCAAATTTGTTCATGCAGGATAAGAGCTAAACACAAAATACAGTGAGTGTGTGGATGAGAACTTCAATCACATAAAAGCTGAATACGAAAATGTATTCAAGGAGGAGTTGAACACAACAACAAAGCTTAACATAAATATTAAAAATGTCTGTTGGAGCTTGAAGGACACGCGAGTCCTATAGCTATATGAATTATCCTAATTTGGGAAGCCAAATGAATTAACAAAGTGGTTTTTGTGTAGGACTCGTCAAGGCAGAACATACTTCGTGGGAAGAAATATGAAGGTTTCACCTGCACAAATTAGTCAGATAGCTAAGGCAAAGAATGAAGGCAAAATATATGTGCATGCTGCTTGGAGAGTTGGACAAAATTGATGTAGTTGCAGGATTGAGGACTGCAAAGAGAAGGTTACATGATGGAAGCGCACATGATAGGGAGCGCATCACCGAGTGAAGTTCGAGAATCCCTAGTAAAGAGTTCCAGTGAAGGGAATGAGGAAGAACAGAGGTCAAAAAGTCCAAACCCAACGAAGCATTTGATGACTAATGTTGAGTCAAAGGGAAGAAATGCAGAAGAAGAACGTGGTGAGGATGTGGGAGATAGTACCAATCAGATGTTGCAGAGGCCTTTGGATTTTTATGGTGCAAATCTAGTATTTCAGATGCCAATGGAAGGAGCAACTATTGCAGGAGAACCTAAGGATGACTGGGAGATGTAAATTGTGATCTTCACAAAATGAGTTTGAAACAATCAGGTTTGGGGTTGGTAAAAATAGAAACCGATATGGTACAGCGCATCATAACTTTAGAGGAGGCTAAAAAGTTGAAGAGAAGTCTCAAATAAAGAAAGCAAGTATTGGCGAAGAAAACAGAGAACGCGCATGTACAGACAAATAAATGAGTTGATTGAGAAATAAAGGGCACAGCTTTGAGGGGTAACATCAATGCAAGGGTTAGAACTGGTTGAAAAGATCCGTGCAATAATTTGAATATTATTACACAAGACACCCATGGTGCCCATTATTGTGTAGCCTACTGAAGAACAGGTTCAAAAGAAAAAAATCAAAGAGGCCAAAAAAGAATGTGAGGAACAGGCTCAAGAGTTTAATGAGCTGCTTAAAAAAGCAGAGAAAAAGGTAGAGGTAGTAGGACATGTGTTCAAAGATTTGTGGGGCATGCAAGATCATATTGCTTGAATAAAGGGTTATGGAGACAAAGGCGAAAGGCTGGGAGCATTTATGACAAAGGAGAAGGACAATCAAAACGACAAAAGAAGATGGATGAGTTAACTACTTGGAAATCAGAACTGAAAAAGAAGCTCACAACATTGGATAAGAAACTTAAAGAGTCTCAAGGGAAGCCTTGGTGGAAGAAGTGAATAATGATTTGAAAGAAAATTGCAAACTCATAAGAATAATTATACTAAAAAATGTTAAGACATTGGGAAGTTGGAAGCAATGATGAAAGCTATGCATGATACGAAGGAGTCAATCAATGATGCAATGGAAAAATGGAATCAGCTAGAGAAGAAAGTTCATGTAGACATTCCCGGAGTTTGGCAAGTGTAGAAAGAAAAGAGTCAAGAAACAGTCGTGTGAGGATAGACAACAAGGTATTATCAAGGAATGTTGACCTTCGAGTATGTGCATTAGGCACAATATAAATGGCTCAGTATGAGATGCACGCATGAGACGCACAAACTCATTCAAGGCATCTTGCAATGCATCGAATGGTCAACAAGCGCATGAAGGAGAATGATGCATAGGTTAGAAACAAACACAGGAAAATAAGAAGATGTCAAGTCCCTACATATGTCAAGCATCAAGATAACAAGGATGCAGATGATCAAGGATCAATTAGAGTGGATAAGCAAATTTTGAGGAATATGTTGGTGAAGAAGATAGGTGGAAGAACAGATGGTAAACATGGATAGGTGGCATTGATTCAACTGCAATCCGCAAAGGGCAAGGGGGTCCTAGAAACCCTATAAATAGACCCCTCAACCTTTCATTTGAGGATTTTGGACGTGTTACATATTTTACAAGCAAAGCGAATTGGATAGCTTTGAAAGAAGCAAGATTAGAGTTTGATGAGTTTGAAGAAAGATCAAGTCTGTTGTATATGATTGTAATGAGTTGTAACATGAATGTGAGCTTTAGTACATTCAAAGAGTCTTTGTAGATATTGATGTATAGATTGTAATGATGTATTTGATTAATGGAAATTTTGTTCAAACTTTGTGTTCTGTGTGTTGAGTGAACAAGGTTACTTTGAGTTATAGTTTACACTAGGGCATATATGACTTGTTTATGTAATTATTGATCTTTATCGTTGCTCATAATGGGGTTCTTGATCACAGCACTGGCATATTACTTAAGTCAAAGACTTAAGCACTCACCAAAGAACACCGAGAACCCAATTATAAGCAGCAGCAATAAATATCAATAAGCATATAAACAAATCATATACACCCTAAGTCTAAATTATAACTCAGAGTAACCTTGATCACTCAACACATAAGCCTTAGGCGAGTGCTTAAATCTTTAAGTAATATGTCATCACTGTGAGTATTCTTATCTACTACACATGGTTTGGTCTGTGCAGGATTGTGGGAAAGGTAGAATTAAAAAGCACAACAAGGACAGCATTATAATGTTTACCTCTTATCATGTGGAGGGACATAATGGCAATGGGGTATATAGTACTCCGTATTGGAAATAGTTGCATGCCTTCCTTTCTTGGGGTGTCTTTTGCATTGTAGATAATTTGAATATTATATAAAGTTTAATGATTACCAATCAAATGAAAGATTAACTGAAAAGTGAAAACCCAATGCATTGCAAATCTCATCTTTTAAAAGGATAGTTCACTTGAATTCAGCCTCTTTAAACTGGAGCACATTCAAATAAATTGTCGCTTGGAACAAAGATTTCATTTTGAAAAAAAAAAAATACAAAAAAGAACAAAAAATAGCTATACCTAAAAGCTTTTTATGGAAAAACATTGTACTCCTTACCCATTCTAAATCACCATAAGGAGGTCTTCGTGTTAGCATCTCAATAACTGTGCAGCCTAAGCTCCATATGTCAGCAGGAAGCCAATAAGTTTTTCGAGGATTAACAACCTATGTCAAGGAAACATAGATAAGCATGTAATTAGCATACTAGATAAACAAGCTGCATGGTCTACTGAAGCCATAATCAGCTAAAACTTCCTGTCATTTTATTCACAAAGAATTAATTAATTGAAGGCTAATAATACACCTGAAGAAATTACAACCACCCTTCAAATATATAACTTAAAGGAACTGCAGCAAAAAAATGGATATGAACAAGCAACGGAAACAACCTAGGAAAAACTTATGTTCCCAAATTGATTCGCTTAACAATTTATCTCATAAATGACAACTAACAGGAATCTATGACTTCAACGCGATGAAATAATAGGCTAAAACACAGCACAAATAATGTGTATAAAACAAAAAAACATTATAATTGTTGTGGGCTGCTACTAACACAACAGCCTAATCCTAAGTAGTTGTGATTATTAACAGATTCTTAAAAATATAAATATAAATTGTGATTGTTAACTGATTTATTCGATTGCATCAAGTAATATGAATATAACCTGTTCCAAAACATACTAATATCCCTAACTTAATTCACATCCAACATCCATTGCTAGCACGTACTTAATAAACAACAAGTCTTATGAATGAATTTAGACTAGTTTGTAGGGTTATTCAGGTATTTTGGCAACTAGCAAGTTACTTATTTCTAAATTCTTCTCGCCTCTGTTTAGAAATAATTGTCCTCTGCCGGTCTCAACATCAATGCATATTTTGACTTTACCTTTACATTAACAGTTGCAAACAAAACTTTGACAAAGTATGGTCAGTATAAGTGTATATAATAAACAAATAAAATATCCTTCTCATTCCCCCAACTCAGAGATTTGACCTCCACAGTACCATATAATCCTATTAATCCTTTGGGGGAACTTCGCTTGTTTTATTGAGATACACCACTTAAAATTTTCTGGTATATATCTGTGCATATGCAACAACGAATACTTTAAGGAAAAGGTAAAAACAACTGTATATCCCAGTCTAGCCAGCATGTCTGCTTGCCATATGGGTCCCATTTGTGCGAACAACGGAAAATTTCACTTTAGCTTATATATTGATTTAATTTTGTACCTTCTTAGGTTTCGACCTTGTGACTTTTAAGATTATTACAATTAGTGTGTGTATTGATGAGTTGTACGGGTTGTAAACAACTCATCATAGATTAGTTATTTGGGTGAGAGAGAGGTTACACGAGTATAACAACTCACTTAGTTTAGTTGAGTTGTTATAGGAGATAAATGAGGAGTCCTATTTTATAGGAGATTTCAAATGTATAAATATCTCCTATGTGATTGAATAAAATTAATGAAGTTTTATGTGTTATCTCTAATCAAAAATTATATTTGTATCAAAGCAGAAATTTACAGTCTGGGAGTAAAATATGGAACATTGAGTTTTGAAGGGGCATCTCCAAATTCATGGCTACCCCTAGTGATGTGAAACATGTATTGTATTTATTTAGTATAATTTATAGGTAGTCATTTGTTTTGGTTATCAATTAGCTTGTCGAAGTTTAGAAAGTGTCTTCAAGGTAAATCAGAGGTGCATAAGAGAATCAAAGGCTGTTGTTGAATATCTTTTATATTGGTATGCTGGCATGAGTCATTTAAGTGTTGAAAACAGTTTGAAAAATTAGCTAAACCTGTGTAAAGAACAGGTCATAATTCTATTTTTATGATCTAGATTTCTATGAAATTTAATGGGTTTGAGGGTGGTTGTGCACTGTAGAGATTGCAGCCCAACCTAAACTAAACTTTAGTTTAGGAGAAAAACAGAAAACAAAACAAAGTTCTGGATAGTTTTGGAAAATCCAAACACATCCTAGTGTTATCTCTTTTCCCAGAGGCGCAGTACAGCTCATTGACAGTTAAATGCAGCACATGTGATCAAATTTAAGTAGGTGTTGGTGTCAAAGAAGCATCCAGTTGAAAAGGAACACCCATGAAAGCACCAATCACTCTATTCATACCAAAAGCATAGCCAAAACATTGTCATATCCCTGAAGAGAAATCAACATACCCTGCAAATAACAGAAGTGTTACTAGCAGCCTTGCAGAGTAAGGAGATTTAATTTTATTAATATTTGAGGCCAGGAGTTTTAAGACTTTGAAAAAGTAGTTTTCGGTTTTATTGCATTTATGTCGTGTCATAAAAAAATGGAGTGTAAAGCCATGTAGTTTTCAAGCTTCTTTTTGTTTTCAAAATATATTAATATATTAGTGTTAGAGTCCTTTATTTTATATACTCTTTTTTTTAAAAGTCTTAGTCAAAAAAGCTTTCAAGCTTCTTTTTGTTTTCAAAATATATTAATATATTAGTGTTCCTCTATTTTATACAGTCATTTTTTTAAAAGTCATAGTCAAAAACCTGTTTTTAATAGTTTATAATTCATATTTTAATTTGTTAATGTTTTGTGGACAAGTTTTATTGTAATGTGATGGTCAACAATATCGACAAAAGTTGTAATGAATTAGTAAATTAGTTGTGTCTAGTGTCTAGTGCCTAATGTCGTCTTTTATATAAAGAAGTGTGTTTCTATGTTATCTAAACGTCAAAACAAACTCTTTGTAAGGATGCATTTTCAGGCAAATTCCTTGGAAACATATGTGGAAATTATTTGTGCCAAATCAACTAACGCCGAGAATGATAATCGGTGCAGTGGTTACCATTTACGTTGTTCGGGATAAGAGGGCGAACAATCAAAGATAAGGGTATAAATACAAAATTCAGTGAAAATCCCAGCACTCAATGTAAACAGATATATGTATTCCCTACTATGTAAGTACTTCATAAGTGATATGTCAGTGAGAAGTCTAGAGAGTGAAATCGTAAACAGTTGTGTTTATGGATGTAGGTTATCACTAGAAGTAGAAATGTAAGTGATATGCAGGTGAAATCCCAGCACTCACTGGAAGTGAACACATTAACATTTGTGTTAACATATGTAAGTTATCACTAGAAGCAGAGTGCATATATGGTCTGTTTCTAAACATGTGTGTGTTGACGTACGTGTTTATTTCCAATATGTATGGTGTGATTCACGCCCCTATATCCGCACTAAGGGGGAATGCTAGGATTATTAGTGCATGACATAATATTATGTGTGTATGGATGAGTTGTACGAGGTGTAAGCAACTCATCATAGATTAGTTATTTAGGTGAGAGAGAGGTTACGTGAGTATAACAACTCACTCAGAGGTGAATGAGGACTCCTATTTCATAGGAGCTCACAAATGTATAAATATCTCCTATGCAATTGAATAAAATTAATCAAGTTGTTATGTAATCTCTGATCAAAATTTATATAAAGCTTGTGAATAAATAATCCCTTTCCATTCAGCCTAAGCCTCAATCATTACTTAACCTTAATTAATGCAATCTAAGTAGTCTGTTCGTTTTGGGAACAAGTTCAGGAACGGAAAATGAGGTTAGCCAGTTTAATGATTTTTTACCCTGGGTATACTTGGGTTCGTACCAAAAAATATAAAATATAACTGCAGGTGGGGGAAATGGAGAGGGGAGTGGGCGAATCTGCTACTTAGAATGCAATCCCACAATCCTGCCCCTTTTGAAAGTATTTACAATGCAACAGCTTTTATCAAGCAACCCATTCCCACAAGCCCTACAGAGTCTAAAGAGGGACCCATTGAAATTCTTGTTGATACGAAGTCATTAAGTATCTGAGTGGCCATCTATGAAGCACCATATTTCCAGAGCTTTTAGTAGTAGAGTTCAAACCTTTGGCCTACCTTCCCTATGTCTATAACAACCAAAGGCCTACTAGAAGTGCTGAAGATATAAGACAACACAATACACAAATGCATTACTTAAAAGGCACGTCAGAGTATTCATGAGCAACACATATTATGTAACTTCAACTGCAATGAACATTATCAATCTTCAAAGTTTTCTATGCTAAAGACTAGGCAATTCAACGCATGGAATACATCGGTTTTTAAATATACGTAAAGATGCTTAGAATGGAGTGTCTTGGTCTATGATGGATAGCTACTTCCTTGAAATTATCTTCAAATACCCTAATGACAAATACTTTAGCGAATAGGGGAGCATTAGAATAGACATGCTTTGGGAACAACTATAAAAAGACAGGTGTATTTAAAGTCTGGTATTACTGTCAGTAGATTAAATTATTGGCCGATTAATTAAGGATAGGCATCATTCAAAGCTACAATTCTATGCTAAGACAATCTTTGACAATAGAAAATTTTGCACACCTGCATCTGCTCCCTATGACCAAAAGTTGTCAAGAAACACTAGATGGGAAATTTACTGAAAAGCCATTTTTGTATGAGCTAAAAGAAAGCAACGCAGGAACTTTGGACTAAATTGAACTACAAAGGGAACAAGCCTAGAAAACAAGGAGTTAGTTAAATGGTACTGGCATTGTACTAAATACAGCTCAACTACGTCCATGGGGAAGAGCAACAATGTCCTTTGATTTATTCTTGGCATGATTTAAACATATTTGAAAATGGCGCAGCATCAAAGCTAGTGCTATAAGAGTCAGACTCTCCCAAAATCAACAGTTGGACATAGCCTATCCAGCAGCATATATATCAGATTCACACAATATCAACAGTATAACATAGCATAAATGACTAAACAAATCTTCATAAGGCAATGAAAGAGATGAGCTATCAGATCTCGGATCTGAAAGTATAAGTAGATAACAGATGCAGAAGTATTGAATGACAGCAGAGCCACTTTGAGGGGGCAACCTCCCAAATGCACTTGTAAAGAGCAGAACACACAACTTGATGCCTAACAAATGACTAACTAGCTCCTACACATAGGGTTGAGGCATCCCCAAATCCATATTGAGGCCAAGTATTAAGAAATTATAAAATATAGAATTAACATATGACTTAGTCAACGATTATGTGCACCATAGGTAGGCTGCTCCATAACCTAGGAGCTTGCAAAGGGCTATGGACTAGGGCTGTCACATGCCCTCCCCTTTTGAAAAAGCATTGGTCTCAACGCTTGCCAAATGTGGGTGCCTGTTCAAAAAGTGCTTACATCCTCCAATGGAAATTTTTTCCACTTGATAACATAATATGTGATTGCCGTGTGCATATACTTCACTTGCTGCTCCAAAACTTTCTTTAACTCCAAAATCACTTTGCCTCATCACCCAATGTCAGAAGCTCAGTCTGCACCGGAATCCTATTACCTACAACCTTCTTCAAACACGAAAAATTTAACACTAGGTGTACCCATGATGGAGGAGGAAGCTCCAGCTTGTTGGCCACTCTCAGAGTTTTCTAAAGCACCTTGTACAGCCCGTATAATTTTGGTGCCAAATTGTTTCCTTTCTACTACTTGTGAGAGAGTTGTTTGTAGGGTGGTAATTGAAGACCCAAACCCCTACCTCATACGTCTGTCTATATTAGTATGCTTGCTATTTTGTTTTGTTTTGTGCCATAGCCAAATTATCCTCAAGAATATCTAAGACAATATGCTATTGTTGCACATAATCTTCCATCACTTTCACTTTCAAATGTCCGTGAAGGTAGGATGAGACTAATGGTGGTGAATATACCCATTTAGTGCCTTGAATGGAGTCGTCTTAGTAGAAGTGTGAAGAGTATTATTAGACTACCAGTCAACTAAAGGCAATTACTTGGACCACAAAGCTTGCATGACTGAAGTGAAGCAATAAAGTTATTCTTATAAACATTTGTTGACCACCTCTGTTTGCCCATTTAATTGAGGATGATAGGAGGAATTATGTGCAAGTTGAGTGCCCAATGATTCAAAGAGAAACATTCAAAAGTTATTAGTAAATCCCTCTCATTACAAAATCTTCTTGGCTTTCCATGTTGGCATGGCATTGATGGGGCATCCTAATTGATGCCTTAATTGCTTCAAGTTTCCCAGATCAATAATATTTGTAGAGTTGATTTGTCCTTGCTGTCAAAAGCATACTTTTCTTTTATTTCAGGAGATAACTCGATTTATCAAGCATTTGTCCACTAGTTCATGCAAACTACATTTTAAAATACAATGGGTCTACTCAAGTGCCCAATCTATTGTAAATTTGCACTTTGTTTAATGGAAATCAAAACCACGTCTATATAGTCCAGCAATATCGTATCTTGAATCAGATAAATGACGACTACTAAAATCAAGGAAATTGGCCTCATAATCCCATCAACCACCCTTAGACTTCTAGCATCATTTTTGCAAACACAATTCTCAAGTTGGTGGTTTATCATAGCTTAATGAGGCCTCAATAGCCCTAATCTCACAAGTATATCATTTCATCCAAGCCAAGTGGCATAAAGGATATAAAACCATTCAATTCAACTTTACCGTTGGATATAACTTTCTTGCCATTCATCATCATATTTGAGGCCATTTTGGGCTACTTGAGCTTCATAATCCTCCTGATTTGTTGCCTACATCTTGCTACTTCTTGGGAAAATACACAATGACTAGCTCTGGTGTTAATGATAGAAAAGGCGCATCGGCAATTTTACCTTGCACCTTGATTGTGTTTGGCCTTTTTAAAAGGCTTACAAAATTAGGATATAGTACCATACTATAGGGCACAATACACTAATGTGATATGCTAATAGAGTGACTTATATTTAATCTCGTCCTGGATATGCTCTACAATTTTTAAGAGTTATGTGAACTTTTGTTCATATTCCTCAACAGTCACTATGTCACAAACCATAAATTCCATTGTGTTTTCCCTGAATAATAATGCTTAGAAAGGTAATGCTTCTAGAAGAGTCAGCTAAACCTTTCCCTATCTAGAACTTTTCCTTGAATTTTGTTCTCTTGCAATGTTCCCACCAAATGAATGCATTCACAAGCATATTTCAAAAATACAATGAACCTTTTGGTCGCTTGAAAAGACATTCTTTCTATGTCCTAAATAGAGCCTTGCTTCTCTTACCTTAATAGAGCCTTCATATGAAGTCTCCAAGGTAGTCCATGCCTCATGACCATTCTTGCATCCAGCAATTCTTAGATAAATGCTCAAGTCCATGGCTCTCTGAAGATAGAAGAAAACTTGTGCATCTCCCTTTTCTTCATCCTTTTTTGTTCTTTCTGATCTTGTGCCAAGGTATTTCAATCTTGAGCTAGTGTGTACCCATGTAGAACATTCTCCCAAACTCCTTTCCACACAAATATTCTTTTCAACAGATCTCTCCAATATTCAAAATTGTCACATTTGAAAACATGAATATTCACGGAAACAAAATTCATTGAAGCCATTATATCTTCTGAAAATGCCCTGAAAAACTTTTTGAACCTTGCTTGAATTTGGCCCCGATACCAAATGAAGGTTTTGAATGAACTGGTGGAGTGCAAATCAGCGTTGTTTCACTCTAAAATTGAAACTATGTATCAACAACACTATCCCATAATTACTAACTGTCAAACTAGTTGTGTTGTGAGTGAAATTGTTGATCAAAAAAGTGTGCTCTATAACTTCAAACTTGAAAAGATATGCTTGTTGGTCTAAATTATTGTATACTTGCAATAATATCAAAAATAAAACATACAAAAAGCTTTTCAATTTGAATTGATGCATCACACTTCTATTGTGTGCAACTTTATTAAATAAGGCTTAAAAAAAACTTTTACAAGATAATTTGCATGACAAGTTATTTCAAGAAAAACATAAAGTAAAAACTAAATAAAAAACTTTACTTGACAACTAAGAAATCTATAATTACACTTCTAAAAATGGACTCTTAAGACAACTTAAAAGAAGACTAAAGATAAACTCAAGAGACAACTAAAAGTACCACTAACACTAACTGATAGTTATTTGATCATCATGCAAGAAGCCACTATCAGTTGAATACCACAAGCTATAATTAAACAAAAGTAGCATCTTAAATTCTCTATAAAATAAGAATTGACTTATATACACTTTAATTTCACTTAACTAACACTAAAAGTGCGTTCCACCACTTGGGAACTCATTCAAATACTCAGACAGTGAATTGGAGTTAACTAGCAGTTCCAGTTATTTTTTGGAAATCATTGGAAAATGTCCAAACGTGACCAAACAACTAATTACGGTCATAAATATAGTTGCTAGGAGACGGGTACGGGTACAGGGAGATGGGTACCAGTACGCCATTTTTTCAAAAAATAAGAGACAAGTACAAGAAGAAGACAATATATATTTATTATTTATATATTAATATATTATATATAATATATTAATAATTACATATACTATGAAAATTTTAAACAAATTTATACTAATGCAATGCCAATGTTAGCAATGTACATAATACAGGCCAACCAAAGATCTTGACCAAAAATATATCTCATCATATTAAATTTAAGGGTCATCATATACAATGAAATGCCAACAAATAGGCATGCAATAAACAAAAAAAACATGTGAACCTAGATCATATTTGATCCAATACAATAAGATCAACTGTCACATCAATTATATCCTCTAGGTCCTCCAAGATGTATAAATAGGCATCACTTTCAAGTTGTGGCTCATTTGCAGGTAATATAATAGGGGTCAAATCATTGACGCCATTTGCCTCAAGCACATCATCCTCCAAGGATATGTCTGTTCCTCCATCAGGTGGAATGTGGTCCCATTTTGCTGAAAGAGCTTCCTTGTACCCTGGGTCTACACAAGAAAGAAGACGAAGTGTGCTATGAATGTACACTAAGTTCTCTGCCTTCTTTGACCCTAGTCGGCTCCTCTTCAATGAATGAATGAAACCATAAGTGCTCCAATTCCTCACAAGATGATGAACTCACTACTTGTGAGAGTAACCATACTGCAAATGATTGCAAATCAAGGGCTTCACTACCATGGTTCCACCACCACTCTACTGGGTCTTTTTTCACATGCATATCATAGAGAGCCTCCACTGTAGAAAAGTGTCCGCGATCGCGTGAAAACATGTTCCATTGAGACCTGATACAAGAAGCTTCCTCTCCTCACCCATAAACCTTTTTTACAAAAACCCAAAATTCTTTCATTACTTCTCTATCTTCATATGGAGCCCTCTTCTTAGTGACCTGTGTATCATACCACTTTGGATTCAAAGCGTAAGCAACACAATATAGAGGTGTGTTAAGCTTGTTCCATCGTCCATGTATCTTTTCCTTAATCAAAGGATATAAAGAAGGATCTTTTGAGTTTGTTTTTTATTCTTTCACATAGAATCAATTTCTTCGTAAACCTCCCCCAAACATGGCTTGTCTGAATCAACGAAACGGATGACCTCACAAACAGGTTGAATGAAGTCAACAACAAATTTCACCTCAACCCAAAAGTGATCATTAAGGACCATCTGCCTCACCTCAGCTGCAGTCTTTGATGTAAATTGTCTCCACCCTGCCCATGCATCACTAACTACAATAGAACACAAGGCCCCTTTGATAGTATAAAAATGGTCAAGCAGTATGAAGAATGAAGCAAACCGCGTATCAACAAGTTTAAGAAATTCCACCTTAGCAAATCTTTTATAAATGCCCTGTGTGTGATGATGATTGCATATGAACATTTGTATTTTGCTGCCCTTCTCAATAAGCTCAAAAACCCATCGAAACATGACAATGTCTTTAAGAGCATTATTCAATGCGTGCATGCAACATGGTGTCCAAAACACATGTTTGTATTTTTTTTGTACCAATAAACCAACTGCTTTACAAACTGGGGCAGCATCTATAATAACTTGGACAACATGTGATGCCCCCACCTCATCAATTGCATCGCATAATTGCTTCTCAAGGAACTTTGCATTTTTCTCTTGTCCAAGACAGTCGATAGCTTTCAAAAAATAAGGGCCTTTGGAGCAAGCTACCATAATGTTTAGAAGAGGCCGGTTTCTTGTATCAGTCCAACCATCCATCACAATGCTACATCCCTCTGTAGACCACACCTTTTTGACTGGCACTGTTTGTTGCTCCATCCTTGCTTTTTCTGTCAATAAGAGATGTGCGAAGCTTCTCATACCTAGGTCGTTTATACCCCGCCGGCCCATTGTTGATAGCACAAACCATCTCGTAATAAGGTGACCGAGCAACATTGAATGGAATGCCATTCGCATAGAAGAAGTGTGCAATGGCCGTATTCATTGCATCTCAACCATGCACATTGAACATACTTCCAATGGGGTTCGAACTGTTGATGTGTGATCTCTTAAGAGAAAACCCTACGTCCTCTACCGCATGACCAAAAGACACATCTACTTCTGATTCTATTCTTGGGGTTGGAATGCCATGTTGACTATGAATTCGATCTATGGTTGAAGCGTGAGAGCTTAAAGGAATTGTTTTGCCTTTAGCTCTTTCTTGTTCCCTCATCACTTCACACTGTGCTTCCTCATTCAAGCAAGGATCAACCCCTTTTCCCGTTCAAAAAAAATGAGCCTTCACCCTCATGTAAGTGCCCTGAAAAGCCTTCCCACAAAGTTTACAAGTAATCTCTGTTGTTCTGTCATTCCCTTTGCAAACACGATCGCAAAACTTCCACAATGGAAACAAACCTTCTCTCCTTCCACCTGACATTCTGAAAAAAATAAAAAAAACTATTAATTCATAATTTTAATTTTATTTAAAAATTAAAAAAATATATATCGTTAAAATTTAAAAACCTAACTAAAATTAAATAAATTATTAAAATTAAAATAAAAAATAAAAAATTATAATAACATAAATAAAAAATTATAATAACATAAGTGTTAAAACGCAAAAAACAAATCATTTAACATAAAAAAATTTAAAAAAGTATAGTTATTTTAATTTTTTTTAAAAGTACATATTTTAATTTGCATATTATCTTAAATTTTCAACTTTTAATTTTTAAACGATTTTAATTTTTTTTAACATTAAAAAGTTAAAATAAATAAATTAAAAATAAAAACAAAATATTTTTGATCAAATTTATTTTGATTTTTTTTCTAACATCAAAAAATAAAATAAATAAATTTAAAAAAAAAAAAAAAAATTGTCACGATTTGAGGGTTTTTTTTTAACATTAAAAAAATTGAAAAAAAAAACTACATGCACATCATATTATTTTTAAACATTTTAAAAATTAAAAAATAAAATAAAAAAAGATACATGCATGATCATAGTAATTTTAAACATTAAAAAAACTAAAAAAAAATAGCAAGGCACGATCATATTAAAATTGTTGTGTTTAAGCGTTCACGGCAAGGGCTGGCCATTGCCGTGAACGATGAAGCCAGGACAATGTCGTCACGGTAATGACCTAGCTTTGCCATTCACGACAATGGCCAGCCCTTACCGTGAACAGAATCTTAAACACAACAATTTTAAATACAGTATTTTAAACACAACAATTTTCTCCACTCATACCTGCGACTGCACACCTCAACTGCAACTGCACACCTCTGCCTCAACTACTGTGCTAAACCCTTAGCGTTCCATTTTATTTATAAATGGTTTTCACGCGATTTCAAAACGATTTGCATGTGATTTCAAAAAGATTTAGGGTTTGCATGTGATTTTAGAAAGATTTAGAGTTCACACATTCAAGGGACTCGAGTTTGGGACACGAGATGGGAGGGACACCCCAACAGCAGTCTCCGAGCTTGGAAAACATTTTCGTACGCGTCTCCCGTACCCGGCACACATCCCAGTTCTCGAGACACGTTCTAGGGGTTGGGAGACAAGTCTTCCTGCAACACTAATAACCTTTCAAAACACCTAAAAACCAAAATATACTAAGTCTAAAAATAAAACTCAAGTGTCCATATTGGCATCATACTTAACAATTTGAAGGGGAAGGAACACAAGATGAGACCAAAATGGTAGTACAACACCTATGGCAATGTTCAGGAAGATGAGCTCCCTTATATGAGAGAAGAAGGAAGACCAAAAAGAGGTAAGACATCTGATAGGGTGAATTGAAGTATATGAAGAGGCCACAGGAAAACCAAAATGAGAGTAAGACTATGCAACCCGAAAATAAACTTAGATGAACTCAACATGGGTTCTAGAAGAGCTACCTATTGGGGAGAAACCCATTGGCTGCAAATAGGTATATAAGGTCAAGTATTGGCACACTTGACAAACATAAAGCAAGGCTAGTCGAAAATGGCTTAGCACAAAAGGAAGATATTGATTATGAGGAGAGATTTTCACCTATTACAAAAATGAAAATAATCCAATTGGTTCTAGCCATGGCAACATGGTTTGGTTGGAAAGTACATCAATTGGGCATGAAGAGTGTCTTCCTCAATGGAGATCTAAGGGAAGAAGTATGCATGTACCAACCGTAGAGATTTCAAGTTCCACAAAAGGAACATCTAGTGTATAGACTAAAGAAAGCTCTTTGTGGTCTAAACCAAGCTCCCAAGGCATGGTACATCAAAATTGACAAGTATTTGGGAGAATAAGGATTCAAAAGAATTCATTTTGACCGCAATCTCTACATCAAAGGCAAGAATTGTGATGTGGTGATTCTGGTGGTATATGTTGATGACATCATCATCATAGGTAGTGAGGTCAAATCTATTGAAAAAGTAAAATCAAATTTACGTTTTGCTTTTGACGTGACAAATCTAGGACTCCTGAATTATTGTTAACTCTAGAAGTTTGGCAAACTAATTAACATTTGTTTTTCTCAAACAAAATATGCAACAAGTTTGTTAGACAGGTTCAAGATGACTAATTGTAAAATCTCATCTACACCCATCGAGACAAGGCTGAAATTTTCTACGAAGATTGATTCAAAAGTAGTAAATGAATCAGTTGGCAGCTTGATGTATCTTACAGCCACTAGGCCCGGCTTGCTATTCAGTCAGCTGTATCTCTTGATTTATGACAACTCCAAAACAAAACACCGGATAGTAGGAAAGAGCGTGTTATGATATGTGAAGTGAACATTAGACTTTGGCATTCTATATGGTAAGAGCAAGGAGCTTCACTTATGTGGCTATTCACACTTAAATTGGGTAAGATATGTGGATGGCAGGAAGCTTATAACAAATCTTGTGCTTAATTTAGGAATGGGGACAGTTTCTTGGAGCAGAAAGAAACAACATGCTGCTTCACTTTCCTCTACAGAATTAGAATATATAGCAAACAATAAAAGGGGCATGTGAAGCAGTTTGGCTTAGAAGAGTGCTTGCAGATTTGCAATTTGATCAAACTGAGCCTACAGTACAATTTTGTGATAACAAGAGAGTTCTTAAGTTGGTAAAGAATCCCACCTTTAAAGAGCGAACCAAACATGTCAACGTACATTGTCATTTCATTCAATAGCTTGTAGAAGTATTTGAGCTACAATATCATCCAACTCAAGACCAGACTACAGACATTCTCACCAAGTCTCTTGGCTCAGATAAATTTGTAAAATTTAAAGATAGATTTGGTGTATTTTCTAGAATGAATTTTAAGGGAATATGTTAAAGTTATAATGGTCATACTAGTCTTTGTGATAGGCTTAGTGATAAAGTTAATTGTTTTATCAAAGAATGTTAACATTACTTGACATTCACTTAAGTCATTTCAGATTTAGGGTTTGTGTGACCCTAGTATTACAGTTTATGTTGTTGCTTTGCTATAAAGTATGGTTGCTCTCTCAATAATATATCCAAGAAGTATTTCTCTTTCAGGTTCTCTCTTGTGTACTTGCTTTGTTTCTTGATGTGTTCAATTTTCATAATACACCTCATCGAACAATGCTCATATAATACAACATTCTTCGTCTAAGTGCCACTTGATCTTGTAAATATTATACTACTTACCAATATCTTTCTGCAAACTCTTATCCAGCAAAGTTTTCTTCAATGGTAGCTTTGACTAATGAATTTGGGACTAGAAGTCCTTGTGTTGCTTGTTGTTAGACATGATGCCATTATTTGCTAAGGGTAATTTCTTTCTTACCTTCATGTTTAAGCTTCTCTCCAATCTTGACCACATACTAGTAGGCTTCTCCCAATTTTCTAACATCTGAGAAATTTATTTCCTCTTGGATGTAGGGACCTAACCTGCTCACTATTTGAGGACTTTGTGTCTGTCACTTTTATGTATACAACCTTTTGCAAACAAGGCATGGACTGTTCTGGTATAATCTTGCACCATATGTTCTCAACCTTGACGTAATTCACCTTCCCATCCTCCTACTTGTGCATTACTAATGTAGGCAATGATTAGTTTCATTCACCAAATTTCAAATATTTGGTTGTATTTGGTTTTGAAGGCAAGCTAACATTTACTGTTGATGTATGCAATTGATCTTGCATCAAAAATCCTCCTCCTATTGTTCAGTTCTCTTTTCTACATGATATTCAGATGTGTTGCCAAATCTAATGGAAGATTCAACTTAATGCCTTCATGCCAATTGGGTTCTCATCCTGGAAGTCTTTAATCTTCCCAGGTAAGTCCAAGAAATTCAATTCTTCTAGTTACAGAAATACTGAATATTAGCTGAGGGAGCTACCAAAGTTACTCGATGTCTAGCTGACATATAGTATCCTCTATGTAACTCAACAATATAAGACCTTAAGGCTGCGTAGTTAATCCTCATCAGCCCGAATAGCTAGCAAAGTTACTCAACGAGTAGCTGCGATATTGAAATATATAATAACATTTTCCATTGACATACTCAGGTTCAGTTAGTCAAGCCAGCAGCTTTAATCAATGTCTAGCTTAAGAAAAAAAAAAATCAAGTGGGATTTATAGATGCTTTGTACCATGCATCTTTTCCATAGTTTTCAGCATAACATAGTTTCAAATAACATGAGCAAATTTAATGAAAATGACTCGATCATTTTGGTTTTCATGGCTAGCATTTTCAGATCTATACCTGTTACAAAACATCAAGAATTACAGTACATACCTGATGAAACATAAAGATCAGCTTATGTAAGAATAAATTCTGATCCTTCAATATTGATTATTGCCTTTGGTAATCACACAGTAGTCCTCTGGCTGTCCCTAATCACTTTGTGGCGTGATCCTATCCTAATTTGCAACTCCCTGTTCTGAATTGGTGCATTCCAAAAAAAATCTTTGATGACAATTGATGAGGCATATGAATGGGAATCATCTCTACATATAGAGGTCCAAAAAATCTCTTAATCAAGTCGGCTGCCTTCCAATCATCAGCATTGTCTTAAGGAGAAAATCATTAAAAGCAAATCAGCTATCCTGAAGAAAGGAGTTATCCTCCTTTGACAAGGATATTCTTTCTTGAATTTGCAGTAAGGTTGTTTTCTATAATTTTTTTACATACAGTTGATAGTTTTTAAATTTATGAAGGTTTTCTAGCATAGTAAATGATTGGATCAAATTAATATGCAGTTGATTCCAGAAAACCTTCACAATGCAATGCACTGCGATTTGTCACCTCAAAACAAACAAACAAAATTAACAGTTGGTTTTTTAGGGGAAAATAAAAATTGTTATCATTTATGTACCTTAACAAACTAAATAGTAGATACAAAATAGACTAAAATCTAAATTTTATAAAATAGACTAAATATATGACGGAACAAGTATAAAATAAAATTATTACTATTTTAGTTTTAAGCTTGGTTTATTTGCAGTGTGATAATGTATAATAATCTTCTGGATACATCTGCTTAAAAAGGTTTGTGTCTGACATTTTGAATCCTGCCACTGGATCCATCTTCAGGGGAATAAGGATTGAAGCTAATATTTGGAAAAGAAGAAATAACCCTAGTTCCATAAATAGTTTAGTGGGACATAGTGGCAAGAGGAGACATGTATAAAGGTTATGGCCAGCTTAGGGAATAGGAAATAAGTTTAATTTATCAAAGATTTAATCAAGGGATAATTAGTTAATAACCAATTAATTGATTAACTATACTTCATTAACCAGCTAGCTCCTAACTAATTAATTAATAAAAAAGTTTAGACCAATACTTAAGAAGTGGCAAAGTAGGCCCATATAGATTCAGAATACCTTAATCAGGGGTAAGTTTGGGGCAGGGGTAAGTTTGGGGATCAAGGGATTCCACATGTGGCTAAGCTTGTATATGTCATTCCAATTTAAATACTGAGTTCGTTTCTCTATCTGAATAGCTTCTCTAATCCTCCTATCTTTCCACCATCCCTCCAAATCCAAAATATTAGCATCACTGATGATAATAGCACGTTCAGTCATGTACTCGTATTCCACTAGTGCCGATTGCTTCTTATTAAGTCCTAGGTGTGTTGTTTGAGCCTAGTTTGAAACGATCTTCAGGTCTTACCGATGTTGGTAACACTACTTGAGCATGGGATTTCAAATACCCATTTTTACTACTTCAGAAACTCATCTTTCTAGCAAACAATCTCTACAACATTCATATTACCAAATTGAACTAGATATATGTACATTCATTATACTCTGGCTAAGTAAATTAGGGCTTAGTTAGTGGAAATTATAAATTGGAAGGGTTTGTTGAAGTAAGTTCCCATTCTTACTTCTGTTCAAGACGATCTTTAGTACTTATCTTGGCAAGCCGCAAAATACTATAGTAAGCACCTTTTGATATTAGTTGTCATTGATTTTTGAACCAAAGAAAAATTCAAACACATATTCTATAATTAGAGATATTGTCATATAAATAAATACTATTTGAAAAAGTGAGAACTAATTTTTGATATATGAGATTTTATTTAACTTGATTATTATTGGATATTGTGTGATGATGTGAGAAATTTAGTGTGGGTTACTTGAATCTCATTGGAAAATTTAAAAATTGAATATATACACAAATAGCTTGTGTCATGATTTACAGAATTATATTTTTAGCAAAGCATATGGCACGTATTTAATTGTATGTATAATAAAATAAAATTTTATTTAATATAATCTAGTGTTAGTGATAGCAATCCTTTACTATGAGATGTCAAAATTTTCTGAATAATTTTTTATTTAATGGCTTTTCATATTTATCTTTAACTTAAGACTAGTTATTATATCTTAAAATATGAAATAGTATATCATCTGTTTATTTTATTTTAATGAGATGAGAATTGATACATGTGGTGCCATTTTAAATCAATCTTAATATTTTGGTTTTTGCTCTGATTTCATTAGCTTTAGCTTATGCACAACCTTTTGTTCCCTTGGTTGTAGTGATCTGTAACAAATAGTTGATTTCATTGGTTGGTCAAAGTTCACTTCTTAAGAAGTGTATAGGTTCCTTGTCCAACCTATTGACTCGCAATAAATTTTGTGAATTTGATCCATTTAAAACAAGTTATGTTTTATGGTGTTTGCTTACACATAGGAACACCACAAAAGCACTTTCATCACCTACAAAAGAATTCTTAATAGGAAAGTACTAAAGCCGCAATATGGCACTTGTTTCCATTCTAATAATCAGAACATAATAAGACTTGCAGATTATTCTAGGGGTAAACTGTGGTTAAAGGGGAATGTTGAGTTACCCATGAACCAATGGTTCCTGGAATTTATTCTAACAACTAGATTCTAAAACTCAAACGTGCTCCCCATTGAACTACCAAGTCTATCCTTGCATTTGAAGGTAGGCAAGACTCTGAAAATCATTGGTAGTAATTTGGGCAAGTACAGATGGTCTCTCTGGACACACTCTTTGGGTTATATTAATGTAGCATGTCTAATGCAGAAATTGCAGAAGTTGTGGACATGCAGCAGCTTCTCATTCTCAAATCGAAAATTCATCTCCATCTTCTTTGAAGGTTTGACAAGGAAGCTTCTAAGATTTGAAGGAACACAATTCTGAAATTGAAGGTTAATGATCTCTCTCTAGTTGTTACTAGCTTCTCTCTTTCTGGGTTTGCCTCAGCACTGGAGAAAAATCTCAGTTATTTCATCTTCACTACTTGGTAGTGTGGTCACGTTGTGTACTATTGTTTCACATGTTACTCATACTATAATTTCCTTTTCAATTTGTAAAAATATTTCAATATTTTGTAGGTCTCTTAGGTAAGAACCACAGCAGAGATATAGGCATAAAGAATGTTTCCACCCTAAAAAATTAGTAAATATCAATCAGGAACATGAATTGAGAGGTGATGCTTTCATTAATCAACCTTTGCCAATGCCAATCAGAATTTTTGACATCCAAGAGTCAGATCTCTATATGACCGTCAAAAACTGAGGTTATGCTTTGGTGAGGCTTTTCTTATTGATAGACAAACCTTGTCCTCTGATATCACTGGCACCTTGGTTGCGCAGCACTCCTGAGGAAGCCAAAATCACCTAACCACCATTATGTAACTAAACAGAGTCTTCAATCTTGGCTTTCCATACATAACATGGCATACAGTCTCCCGCCTGCTGTAAATCAACGATCAAATAGCATTCTACAACTTTTCAGGATCATCTTTAGTAAGTTGACTTTTGTACAGCCCATCACCAATGCTCTCAAGCTTAGTATGCAAATTTGTTCTTTGAAGGAGTTCTTCGCAAGTGTCCACAAGGCATTCTGCAGCAACATTCACTCATCCACCACAGCCTTCATTCAAACTCATAACTCAGAATTGATTCAACCCAAACCTTATGGCACTTACAACAGAAATGCAGCATAAGACTTCCCATCGATCTTATAACCCTTTTACAGATGAAATGATCTCACTACCCTGATACAGTATTATCCCAACTAGGACAAAGACAACACAATCACACAATAAGAATGAAGCAACAAGACAACAGCAAGGCCCCTAACATATCAATTGACTCCCTCTACCCCTCAAGTTTCCAATGGACTTCTCTTTGGTGTCACAGTGCCCCAGCTCTCGAGATCTCACAATTGGCAGATTTCTTCCATCGCCTCATTTACAATTCTCAATCTGGAAACATTTCAGAAGAGTCTCCCTTTGGTGGCTAAACAATCTGTCCTTTTCATCTCCCACTGCTGATTTTCATAAATTTGCACTCTTCTTATTCAGATGTGAGCAAGTCTTCCCTCATGTACTACCGCCCTCATTGTCTTGAGGAAAGGACTGTGGAGCGTCCATCTCTTGACATGTGCCAAAAGTCATACGCAAATATTCCATTTACTGAGTTTTCCACTGGTCCAAGCCCTTGACTTCATAGTTTCCCTGTCTTACATTCACTTTGAACTGTTAATATTTTGTGGCAATTCCAAATTTCAATCACTTGTTCAGTGGATAGCCATTCATCACTTGAGCTAAGGGCTTGTTTTCAATTACATTGGCATAGGATTTCACGGTGCATTCTTAATCAGTGGGACTCTTTAAACTTGAGTCCCAATTTCATAGAACACAAGATTTATGTATGGAAAAATGGTATGCAATTAATAAAAATGCGTACATATGCAATAAACCAAAAACGAGTGGGGCAGGGGCCGGTTTTTTAAATATAATATCGTGCTTAATATTTATCCTTAAAAAAATACAGGTAAAAAATTGTAACATATTTGACCCAAATATTATAGATTTTCATAAGGATAAAATAACCAAACTATTTACATGGTCCTACATGATAGAGAATAATTGAGAATTATATCCATAAATGTCCCATGGGAATTTGGGAAAATATCAACACAAACTGTATTTTTACGTATTAATTTTTTTTCATAAATCCTTTTTTTGAAACCAAAATAACATTAAGAAAACCTACCTTTGCTGAGTTGAAGCGCTCTGTGAACCACCAAATTTAATATATAATGTTTTTTTCTAGAAAAACGTATAACAGAACATGATATATTTAAAATCAGACCTACACACCAAGGCAGGGCTTTAAGGTTCATACATGCACATTTGCAAGCAAGGAAGGAAATTTGCGGTCAGATTGATTAGAACTATTTTTAATGTAATAGTAGGAGATAAATAGAAACTTTAATAAAACAAACCAAACCTCCAAATTCATATCCTCTGGCCACTCTGTTTTTAAACTAACTCTAACTCACTCTATATTTACAGCAACCATACACAAAATTATTCAACTTATAATGCAAAAAATATCAATAAGTAGTTCAAATATGAAAATTCTAGTGTAGCAGAACTTGAAAAGGTTAAGCACTTCCATATAATCAAACCTTCAAACCCAAATTACTTGTTCTAAAGTACCTGTAAAACTGAATTGTAAAATATTTCAGAGTACATACAAAATCCCATATGCCTCCAAGAAAAGAAATATAGAGTTCTTCGCCATTGGAGAAGCTCTGTGAGACTTTGTAGTAAAACTCTATTCCCTTAACATTTTCACATTTTTATATCCTATACCCTCCTCTATAAAGAATGTCCTGTTTTATAGGGCTCTAGGGGGGATATGCATATCCAATTATCTGTCAAAAGCAAATAGAATGAAGGCTAACATGGTAACTGTCAATGCCTACATTAAGAATCGAAAATCAATACCAACAAACTTGACTGACTGCAAGCTTTATGGCTTACTAATAAGATCGATAATATGGTTCAAATGAAAATAAGAATAGTTTCAGAAATGCTAACCTCTGGAGCCATCCAATATGCGCTTCCTTTGCATGATTTCAGTTCATCCAGCTTAGATGTCTGTGATTCAAAGAAATGGCTTATTGAATGAACAGCAAAGTAAGTGATAATAGAAAAAATAAACAATTCATTACAGTGGGCACCATCTTGCAGCAAAACTCGAAGATCTACATAAGCATGCTTACCTCTTTGGCCAACCCAAAATCAGCAAGCTTTATTAGGCCATGGGCATCAACCAGTATGTTGGCGCACTTAATGTCTCTTCAGAATATAAGAGCAGGCACCAATTAATTCAGATCCAGATAAAAGTTAAAAGCTCAATTACAACATTAATGTAAAACTTATATATAAGGTTAATAAATAGAATATTTACATAGTTATTTTTTAGAAATAGAGTGCATTGTAATTTTAATGCAAATCAACATAGAAGCTGCAAAATGAAAACTATTTCTCACCTGTGCATCACATTTCTCTCATGAAGGTACTTTAATCCGGTTAGTATTTGTCTTGTATATACGCGAACTTGAGAATCTCTTAATTTGTATTTTTGGTAAAGTGATGCTAATGAACCCTGTGTTACCAGCTCAAGGAAAATGTATAATTTGTCCGGTTCCTGCATGCAAATCAAGGAAGTGCATATATATGAATCTGAATATAATATCACCATTGCCTCATAAACTTGAGGTATCCTACACCCCCGTATATGCTAACCTATGCATAGCATCAAAAATCCTTGGAAAATGATTTGGAGGATATTTCTATCATTAAGAAAGTTTAGAATAGACTATAACTCCTACACCCTTGACACTTGAGACTTCTTCAGTGAGGAAAACCACAAATTGTACAAACTAAAATTATAGGTAAAACCCAAAAGACAAATGTAGACAATAAGCCAGATTTACAATTTTTTCCTGTCTTTTGTGCATGAATGGTTATTCAGCAACTTGACCAGACTTCATAGTATAAAAATACCAGACAAAGTTAAGAAAGGATGCATAAAATTTACCTTATCGGTACCAAGGTACTGAACAATATTTTCATGTTCAAATTGACTCAGAAGAGCAACCTCCTGCAAATCCGTAAAAATTGTGAGATCTTCAATAACCATAATATCATATATTTTTCACTTCATTTAAAGTCCAAGCTCAACATCCTGGACACCAGTTTTGATTGGTGACTGAATTCCATTGAAACAATTATAAGTATATGCTTGCAAAACTCAACAATCATTTGTATATTTGTCCATTACATGAATCTTGATATTGAATCAATTGTCTTCAATTCAACAAAGTCCAAAGCATAATAAAATACTAATAAACATCATCTATCGAATCAACTAGAACAATTTAATGCTAACTTTAGCTTCTTTGACTGTTTTGAATGAACCTGGTTGTCTTACCTGCTCAAGTTGAGAAATAGATTGTTTTGCATTGCTACCTTGGTCTACAAGAGAAACCTCCTTAACTGCAAAAAAGAATCCATCACTGCAAAATAGCAATATGAGTTAAAATATCCAAATATGGGAAGAATAATTTGAGAATATGATATTTAAAAAAATAAATAATCCCTCTTAATCATCAATCAAACCTTGGAATTGTTGACAAGAACAAGAACATTATAAAACTATGTTCCCCTCTACGAAACATTCCATCAGAAGATGTATCTTAGTAAAAAGAAGATCCATTCAATGTTTGAGTTAAGAATGGATCAAAAAAGATTAAACATGTTTGCAATAAACAGAAGGTGCTCCAAACTCCTAACTCGGAATAAGTGTCATCATTGTAATAACATGGACTATGTTGTATATCTATCAGATGTTTGTTTCATGAAAAAAAATGTTTACATTTGTCAGATATCTATTATATACTTCATATGTAATACAATTGTTTTGCTATACGTCAAATAAAACCCTTATGTTGCCCCAGTGTACTTGTATCAATAAGGATGCGCTGTTTAGTTGATCTGTTGTAAATAAATACTGCAATGATATCCCACTCATCCATGTTAGTTAAAACTTATAAGTCACATCCAAGGTGTTTCAGAAGTGATAGTTTTATGTACCAAGTATTTACAAAATACAACATAAATTATCATAAACAAATATAGTTATAATAAATATAATATATAATAAATCGTAACCCAGATATCTTAAATATATCTATCACAAAAATGCCGAGACGTATCAAGATATCGAGGAGCCTATCTTGGATTTGTCACATAGTTTCACCCATTGAAGGGTTTCACACTATTTAACGACTTTATCACCTTCTCTGCAAATTTCCCACTGACTAGTGACAGATGGCCTAAATCTAGTTGCATCATTGCTTCAGGCTCAAAATACTCTTTCCATGAAAAAACAAAATGCTCCAAACTCTATTGTATGCCCAAGATATCACGATTTTTCGATTGCCTTCTCCAAACAAGAAGAAAAACTGCCCTGTGACAATAAAATGGCCGTCAAATTTAAGGTTGGTCATTTTTATAAGCACACTCATGGACATTACACTTCACCACCACTTCCGGATGCCATTGTAGGTTACGGATGCCATTGTAGGTTACACCTCTCTGCATAATAATTATAAATAATAAGATATAGTAGGCATAACTATTGGTCTATATAACCCTTCAAGTGTATAGATAATCATTACAACATTATTATTCTAAACGTTTACCAAATTATATTCCAAAGTGGGTTGATGCATTTAGCAAGACTGATATAAGGGGTATCAATTCCATAGGACTCTTGTCCTACCTGTTATCACATCCTCTGCTTACTGCACTCATCCTTAACTGCCTCAAATATTCGGTTTGTCTCTATTCCCCCTCTATCATTCGTCTCAATTATTCATGTGCCCCTTCTTTTCAATAGTTGTGTAGTATCTACTTTAGGCTTCACTAAATCACTCCATTATAAGTTAAGAACTCTCCCGCACTCCATCTTGTTTACCCTTAGTTTCTCCTTCCACAACATTTTCATTCTCCAAGTTTTGTATCTAATTTTCCATTGCTTTTTTCTGCTGTCTGTATGTAATTTTTAATGTTTTTATATTATAAGGAATTTATGTTCGATTTTACCAGGGGAATTTTTCGATCTTCATTCATGTCTCATGTGTGTCATTCTGTTTTTGGTCGACATAGTTGGTAAGAGTCTGAGTTAGCTGTTTGTTTAGGAAGTTGAATTGTGTTATAGAAAAATAGAAAATATTATGGGCTTTTGGTTTTTTCCAATCCATAATTTGATTCAGGTAGAAAGGGCAGATGATGGAACTGGAAGAAAGATCGGAAAGTTCGAGAATAGGAATGGATGTCGCTTAGTTTGCTGTTTGTAGATGATCTGTAATAGTCTTCAATCCATTTGCACTGTGCAAGTTGAGACATTTACCCTAATTGAATGATGCTATGATTATCTTACAGACTGAAAAATATTTCTGTATTATTATTGTATTGTCATACATTTGCTGTTAATGTAGTTTTTTGTCAATAAATTTTTGAGAATAGCTAATGTTATTTCTTTCCTATTGATGTGTAGTTTCTGGTTGACAATTTTTTATGAGTAACATGTGTTTGGTGTACTAGCTCAATAACTCTCCGATATAGGAATTTTCCAACAATCTAGAAGACTCAAAAAATAAAATTAGAACACACCGATATTGCATCGAGCTTACACATCAGAACTAGTACACAAATTCCCCAGAATAATCCAACCAACTACGCATATAAAATAAATATAAAAACACCCAGAGACAGAACTCTGAACTCCCCTTCCATGGTAAGTATACCACTATTGTCTACTCAAGCAATCACATGTCAACCTCTTAAATGCAGTATGCCTCTTGTTGTACAATTAATTCTATACAAGTTTAGAATTCTATCCTTATCCTCTAAAAATAGGCGATCTCAACTTAATGCTCAGGAAAGGGTCCCATAGAAGGAAGGCTCATAAAATTTATACGCAAGCACTCCTGAAAATATCTAAGAGCAGTTTAAAATCAGGGAAGTCCCATGCTAGGTAAAAGTTTAGGCTAGGCTGCAATTTTTTAGAAGACAGTATTTGAAACTACGATAATTTAAGTTCTAAACAAAATTGCATGATTTACAAATTGCTATTTGATTTTTTTTCGTATATATATGTAACAGGATCAGGCCTGGGAAACTTCCAAAGTTCCAGCCCTTTCTCCCTACACTTGCACACTCAGGTTTTCGAAAAAGGATTCTAAATTTTCCCTGTTTTCATAAAGGCTGCCTGCTAATTGATAATAGAAGCTGCAGCCCCTACATGGGACCCTGCCTTAGGACTGGAGAGGTCTACTGATCCTATTTTTGTTGTATGTGGGATTCCATGTTACCTTTAGAAAACCAGGAAAACCTAAAATATTTTCCTGAAAAGCTGCACAAAAATTTAGGTCTGTTTTTAGCCAAATAGTAGTGTCTGTTATCTGAAAACAAAAAAAATCGTGCACAGAGTCTAATTCAGTCAAACACCCTCCTCGGGACCATTGTCTAATCTAATTTAGTTTTCCTGCATAATATTCTGATACTCAATAACCTTCCTGGAAATGTCGTCAGTATGGCGGGTCATTTATTTACACGTGCAAAAGATAATTTCTGTTTCACCTTGAGGAGCGATTGCTAGTTATAGTACTGAGAATTCGATGTCTGCTATACTTACACAGCTGTAACGGGGCAAATTAATTGTGTAGGGCTTCCCTTATTTTTAGTATATAAATAGATTAGATGGTAGTGGTAGTGGTACTTACTCGCTGATACCCTCGTAAACTGTACCAAATGATCCGCTTCCAAGCACATGACCCTTTATCCACGACTGAAATCGAACCTTGAACCTCGCCCCCGCGGACACCACATACACCGTCTCCTCCGATAAGCTGCTCGACGTTTCATTTCCATTCGAGCTGGACGATCTCGTAATCTCGATATCTGTTTCCTTCTCCTCTTCCGCCACACTCAACTCATTCGCCGCCGCCGCCGCCACGTCATCGTCGTCGGTCTCATCGTCCCTTTCGTTTCGTTCCTGCCCTTCCTCCGGAGCAAATGACTTCAAAATGTCCCAGGTCGAAACATGGTTATTATTAACCCTACTGAAAGCCATAGAAGGTGGCGGGGCCAAAGCCGCCGCCTCGGGTAAGGGTTTCGTTCTAGACAATTCTTCCGTGGTGTGAACCGAAACCGTGACCTCCCGATCACCTTCCGACTTGCTGTGTCTTCCATAAGAAGTACTCGTGTTTTCCTTGCTTTGAGTACTCGTGTTTTCCTTGCTTTGAGTACTCGTGTTTTCCCTGCTTTGTCTTCCATAAGAAGTACCTGTGTTTTCTCCGGCACTCTCATAAAAAGTACTCGTGTTTTCCTTGCTTTGTATTCCATAAGAAATACTCGTGTTTTCTCCGGCGCTTTCTGGAATCGATACAGACGGAGGTAAAACAGACGAAGATTTTTCTTCCGAAGTCGGAATGGGAAGTGACCTAAATAAATGGGACTTTTCCTCAATTTGATGGGATTTGTGCCTGGGCTTGGCCTTCCTGGCGCTAAACTCCTCGATAGTAATAGCCAAGTCGTCGGGGCCTGAAAGCCCTAAACTCCTACAAATCCGTTCAATTTTCTCGAGGCTATCGTGTCCTTGAACTCTGAAGCTGTCGAGGCTGGAGCTGAAGGGATAAGGGTCAGCTACCATAAGACTACTCCTGTGCGCGGGGGACTGCGGGGCAGAATGAGATGATGCATCGTAGTCTACACGTTTTAACGCATTTCTTCTCTCCAGCTTCGGCCTCGGCTGGCTCATCACACGCGATTCCATCGAATTTCACAATAAGGGGATAAAAATGTACGAAGAAATGTTCGAGTAAAAGAACATCATTTCGAACCTTACCGGAGACTTTTTGCGGGCGCGTGAAAAATCAACGGGGATGACGTCGATGCCGTAAAAAAGGACAAAAACATCTTGATAAATTATACATGCGGGTCCGAAGCGGCGCTGCCACGATTGAGCTGATAGGTCGGTCAACTCGATCGAATGGTCTTCGTTGTATTCCCGATGTTTGGTAGTTGCTTCCCCATTCCCGAATCACACTCTCGTGTTTTGGAATTATCCAGTTGGTCTGTAACCTTGCGCTCTGTGTTTTTATCGATCTTCCATTTTGGAGTTTTGTTTTTAACGTCCTCCTCTGATTCCGACTGTTGAACTCGGGCGGTCCCTTCGATTGCAAACGCAGGGATTTGACACTAGCAGTAGCGTCGTCCTCCGAAAAAAAAGGAAATTTTCCCCATTTAATATGTTTGGTTATATTTATTAAAAACACTCTATGTACGATCAATTGCTCCCAAAGGCCAAGTTACGTCGCAAAGGAGTATTTATTTATTTTAAAAGTTTGGTACGTATAGGTATTTGTGGGATGTATGTTTATATCAGAAAGAAGTAGGTTAGTTTGCTTGTTTTTTAAATGATTGTTTTTGATAGAGAAGGGTTGCGTAGTAGCTAGTCTTTTAATAATAGTATTATTATGATTTTGTAATGATGTTTTAAGTTATTGTCAATTTTGTAATACGTTAGTTGACAAAAGAATTATTAGATAAAGTTATTTTCGATCTTATCATTCGTCACCTTCTCTAGACTTACAGTGTCTTGATGGAGTTGCTCAAAGTGCCTCCAAGCCTTAATGTGGGAAACACTGTAGGATTGCTTAAAAGCAATCTAACACTTGTGCCTTCACGAAAGACCTTGTGCAACCCTACCAGATTGAAATTGAATGCAAAAAGATATAATGAACATCAAACCAAAATCCTAACAAGAAAACAATTTTGTTTTCGGTAATCTATTGCTACAATAAACCACATATGAGTTACATTTGACTAACCTTTTTTTTACATTTTGATGTCAAAAACATCACACCAAAGCTGAAAGCATCACATATGAGCCATATCCGACCAAGCTTTTTTTATTATTTTTAGGCTCACATATATTGTTGAATTGAACGCCTCAAAAAGAATTTTGGAACTCCTTTAGGGGTTAAATGACATAATGCATGGCCTTATCACACATAGCTATTAGAATAAACTGATTAGTTACAAATAATTAGTTTCATGCCTTACATGTACTACTTACTGCATCAACACATTGGAAAAATGTAAATTTTTAGAAATTTCTACAACAAAGCTCAAAACACATGCTTATAAGATATGTTATATATAGTGGATTTTTTATAATTACCACCACTTTAACTGTTGTATTGTATTATGGCTATTCAATAACAAACCAAACCAAAACACAAAATTAGTTGACAGGGTAGTTGTAACAACATTGGAATGAAAGTGAGTTAGTTTTAATTGGTTTGGATCCATGGTCAAAATGATGGTGACGTTTGACCATAATCCACATGTAGTATAGAGGGCTCAAAAGGGGACGGTTGGTGGAATGAGAAGGCCAAATTACAAATGTCAGGTGCTTCCCGTAACATGTAGCAAAGGACATGGCATACAGAACACTGGGCATCACACCCTCAACTCCATCCCACCACACTATACAAAAAAATAATCAATACAATCGTCATTATAGATCTAAATATGGCTCACTGGGAAATCTAAATAGGGACTAATAATGGAGGCTAACAAGGGTGTGCGAAAAGCCATATGAAACCTCCCAAACTGTACAGAAATCAAAACAATTGCATTTTAACTTTTAGTGGGAAAGTCGAGCTAATCCTACGTCCATATAAATTACAACCTTATATGCTGACCTATATAAATCGAAAATAGTATATCTCTTCTTAGAGATCGACCTAATATTTTGGCTAGCACTTTGTAGATTATAACCTATCTCTTTGCCCTGTGAAAATGCATCATATTGCTAAAATTTTAGTGCTCTTATTTATGATTGACATGTGCGTTGCAATTATTGTTGGCCAATCGAGAAAGCTTACTACCCTGGTGAAGGAGCAGCCACTTGTTTTGACTTACCATAATGGTCCTCTGCTCTCCACAAATCCTCTCAATGTCCATGTCATTTAGTGATGCAGGAGCATCATAAACGAATTTCAAAATTATTGTATTTCCTCTAAAAGGTTGAAATTAAGGAGAAAATGTAAAAAAAATAAAAGTAAAAATAAAATAAAAAGTAAAAAGAAAATAGTTGGGGCTGTTGAGGGAATAATGGAGGAGTGGTTGAAATATTTTCAACCTTGGTAAATTGTTACAAATTGAAAACTGTATTTTGTTTTGTCAAAAGCCCAAGTTGGGCGTGGAGGTTTGAAGGAGGTTTTCAAAAACAAAAATATAGCCAAATAAAGAAAATCCAATAAAAGTGAAAATTGTTAAAAGAGGAGGATAGGAGAGTACGTAGAAGAAGGAGGAGAAAGAGAGAGAGCAGAACACAGAAAGGGAGAAGAGAGAGGAAGGACAGAGGAAAAAGACCTCTCATCCAAGAGAAGTTGTTGTAAGGAGAGAAGAAGGTAGAAAGAAGAATGATCAGCAGGCATGTAAGAATATAGGTATATAAGAAAGAGAAAATTGAAGCATTTTGTGTATTTTCTGTGTATTTATTCTATATTGCTAAGAGCTTCCTTGATTGGAACCCATTTATACCCTGTATCAGAAGCAGACTTTAGAGATGTGTTGTTTGTATAGCGCATCATATATAATTGGCTAGTAGTCTTTACTTCTGTTAACGAATATGCCAAAGAAAGGCCAGCCACTTGCAGATCACCCTTATAAATTCCTATTTCGTATACTTCCTTTGGTGGCTCTGAGACAGCATACAATTTCAATGGGTTCAAATGCAAACATAATGGTTTTGCCCTGCACAACGACCCGAAGATGAAACGTAAGAGACAAGTGGCTTCTTACAAAGTGTTTGCTGTTGAAGGTAAGCCCAAAACATCCACGAAGAACAGCTTCAGACGGCTCAAGATCAAGAATAAGGAGAAGGGGCTTCAAAGCGTTCAATTTTGTTGAGCGATGTGTGATTGATCGAATGTGGACCTTTTATATTTTGGCTTTACAGGCCATGATTATTCTTTCCTGAATTAGTCTGGCGATTCCAAGTAGAAACAAATACACGGTCCGCTAATCTTTTGTGGAGAACGTGAACAAAAATAAAGTCCCTGATGATCATATTGGAGGTATGTTGCATAATTCTGGTAATTGAAATATTCCACAATTTTGAAGAATACACGCTATGAAATTGACAATGCTAAAAGTATTATTGAATATGGAAAGAATTCTGATGTTTACAAAGTTATCGAAGACTATATAGGAGATGAACGGAAACAGAAAATAACCAGGACCATTGAAAGTCTCTATGCTTTGCACATTGTGTGAGAGAGCTTTTGCATGAAGCCTCGGGGTTACAACAAAGTGCAATCAAGACGAATGTGGAGAAGATTGCTGCGAAGAGGGAGATTGTTTGTTTGAAGAAGCCGTGACTGTGAAAGACCAGTATAAAAATAGTCTCATTAAAATGTTCGTAACTTTCTCATTTATTAACGAAATTGAGAAATTCAAAATGTTCTAAATAGCTGGGTATGAGCAGCATAAAACCCATAAATCATTCTTAATGATTCGTTTTAGTGAGTGAGCAGTCACGTGTAGAATGTGACGGGTTTTCCTATTGCAAATTTTTTTTTCTATTGCACATTTAGATCAGTCTTTTATCTGAATGTTTTGTATCACATTATGAGTAATGGCTGATTTTGATTGGATTAATTTCGCAGAGCAGGAGACATGGAATTTATTAGAGTATGTTGACATATCTTCTTTTACTTGGGTTAATTTAAAACTTGTGGCTGGAGGAGCATGGAGAGCGGCAAAATATGAACCTAGAACAAAATGAGATAAAGCATGAATGGATTCATTGATATAATCATAAATGAATGTTTGTAAAGTATGCATTGGTTTATATCATTTTAATATAAGACCAGACTAAGGACAGTTTCATCATTATTTGGTATCAGAGCAGAATGAAGGTCAGGGTTCCATCAATTTGGTATCAGAGCTGTAACTGTTTAAGGCTTTCATCATTTAGTATGGGAAATCTAGCCCCGTTTAATGTTCTATTGTGGGGGATTATTTGCAGTCCCTCGGTGCAAATTTGCAGGGGAAGACCAATCAGTGCTCTATCTCCACCCGGTGGAAGATAATTAAAAAATACAAGAGTGGTAAAGCCTCTATTAAGGCTAGGGTGAGCATTGCAAGGTTGGGGAAGCAGAAGATAGATGATTCCTATTCCTTGGGTAAGATGGTGGACATTATCATTCTGGGTGTGAGAGTCATCAAATCCAAAACTCTGTCATTATTGGCGAATGGTACAAATGCAGTGTATTTGGTGCTGATGTCTGAAGATGTGGTGGTCGAGAGGTTCAATAAGTAAAAGGGAATATGCTCCAATAACACCCAAGAGAATATGCCTTTTTTATGGTTTAAACTTTAGAAAAGAATGCATATTTATTATCCAAGTAATTTGATTGGCTAGAAAAAACCTAGGTAATTACAAAGTGAAACCTATAGTTCTCTGCCTTGGCGGGGACTAGTAATAATAAAGGAAAAGAAGCCTTTATCTTATAGTATTAAAAAAACTGGCTAGTAAATCAAACCAAGAGAGATAAAAGAAGTCTCTAAGATAATAGATGGAGATAAGCATAAAACCATAAAGCAAACAAGCCAAATACAAGAGAGAAGACCAACAAATTGAAGACCAAAAGCTACACATCCCATATCAGTCCAGGAGTGTTAGAGGGAAGCACCACCTTTGAACTACTCTTGGAAAGCAAGGAGATGCCAACACTAGAAGCCTTAGTCACCAATCACTAGAATGTTCTTCAAGCACTAAGACTACAATAAACACTCTAAAAATTAGACCACTAAATCCCTCGACAATAACTTGAACAAAAGGGAAGTTCTTAATTGGTCAAGTCTTTTGTAATTAAATCTCTACATTCTTCCTAGGGAGGGAGGCCTTCACAGTTCCAATCTTCATTAGGTGGAAGGTGAAGAGCTCCAAAGTTAGCCAAGAAATATGTTGGAGAGTTTGCCTCATGATGTTATGGAAGAAAAAAATGTCATAAAAAAATGACATGGAGGATATCTTAAATGATTGAATTAAGCTGCCACTGATTAAATCTTCTCATTTTAACAATATTGATAATCAAGAGAGAATCACCTTCCATGAACAATTTCCTAAAATTTGAATTAATAGCAGTTCTCAAAGCTTTGATGAGAGTTAGAGCTTCAGTCGAATTATTAGAGGATTACGAATGTTGAAGGCAAATCACGAAAGCACTTGTCCCAAATAATCTCTAAAGATTCCTCCTCTGCCAGAAAGACCTGGATTACCTTTGGATGCCCCATCAAAATTTAACTTGACATAACTTTGGTTCAAAGGCTTCTAAGAGGCCAATAACCTTTTGTTAATTTGGGGAGGGAGGATGAAGTTGTTTTTCAGTAACTTCCATTTTAAGAGAATACAACGATCATCTCCAATGATTTTCTTTTTAGGAAGCTACACTTTAGCCTTAAATACCTCTTGAAAGAGCATCTTGATTTTAAGAGTGAGGAAATCTTTAGAGAGGGGCAGGTTCCTAAAGACTCCATTGTTTCATTCTTTCCATAAGCTCCAAATGATTAGAGATGGGGCCATTGCCCAAATATTTTTAACTTGATCCCGTCCTTTTGTCCAATTAATAAAAAGTTCCCAAATAAAGTTGTCTACTACCCAGAGTCTATTCATTTTCTTAAAAAATCAAGACTGAAATCTCTAGGTATAGGAGCAATGAAGGAAGACGTGGTTTGGGGTTTCATAATTATCTTTATAAAAGATACTAGGAGGACCCCTAAAAATCAATCCTTTGGAGTCTGTCCCAGAAAAGATATTTCTTCTTCATGACAAACCACATAGTTATGTTAGCTTTAGGAAGACCCCGAGGGATCCAAACTTTTACCACAGACCATAACATAATATTAATATGAGAGATCAACTTGTTGTAGTCGTATTTCACCAAAAAGTTGCTGGATCTTCAGACCACTTTTGATCCATCAGTCTCCACTAAGCTTTGGATATGGTGAGAGTTCAAGAAGAAGTTGAAAGAAAGTAGAAGAATAGAGGAATGCTTGGCAGTAGAAAGACTTGGATTTTTTCATCTTCTCTGAGGGCCCCATACACTTTGGGTTTAAACTTAATAATTACAAACTAGAGGACCCTATAGGTTTGAAAAATACTCTTCTAAAATGTTGAATGAGAATGATTGTAAAGAGGGCCCACATTAGATTAGGCATCCTTCTAGAACTTATCAAATATACCATTTTTAATATCCCATCAAAGAGAGAGATAAGGTCTCTACATTTTCCAAGGAAGTTTCAGATTGAGACCCATACATACAATGCTTTGTACTAAAAATACGGGTCAAATCATCTACATTATCAAGACACTTTATTTGTAGCAAGATGATCCAAGTGTTATCTTTGTCATGATAGACTCTCCATAGAAGTTTTGCTCTGATAGCTACATTCATCTTGGAAAAAAAAAATTCTAGCCCCATGTTTTGATTTAGACAAGTAGACCTCTTCCCATTTCATTGAAGCAATTTTCTTAGATTCAAAATGACCATTCCACAAAAAAAAAAAAAAAAATGTTAGTTAATTTGGATTTGACACTAACTAGAGCTTTTGAGACTGACATCATATAGACTAGAATTGTTTGGAGAATGACTTGAAAATTGAATTTTCCTGCCCAAGAGAGCCATTTTCCTTTCCAAGAAACCAAGTCAGTCTAGAAGGTTGTGGTCATGTTGTCCCAAAATTCTTTTTTTGACTACCCATCAAAGAATGGGACCTAAAAGTATTTACTAAGAAGAGAACCTAAAGAAAATCCAAGAATTTGTTTTATCTTATTTTGTTTGTGGGGCAAAATGTGGAGTAAGAAAATGCTAGATTTTAAAAAGTTAATCACCTAACCCAAAGCATGTTGATACCAATATAATTTTTTTAGCACTCTATCTTTTCCACACACTGACCATGAGAGAAGTTTACATTATTTATAATATTGAAGTTGTTAATGAGATTTAATGATTATACCTTTGAGATGGCTCTTATCGAAGTGGATTCTAGGATCTTTGGATCAAACAAGTGCATAGGTTTGTAATAGGCACAATACAAGCTATTACTCATCACAATAGCTATAAGTCAAATGAAATCACATACATGAGAATATTGCACAAAACAAAGTAAGATCCAAATCCCAATCTTTCATTATTAGAGCTCACAAATGTCAGATGTATGTATGGGGGAGTGTATGTGTAGCTCCTCCCTAAAAAGCTCCAATAAAAGTGGTCTAATAGACAAGAATAGAAAAGTAACTCCCATACCCAGAATAGACAGTTAAGGGAGTTACTTCCTATCCCTTCAATCAAACTGTAATTCCAAGTACACTTGAGCAAACTTCTCCATTAAAGTAAGAAAACTCCAAGTGAGGGAAAAAACACCATAATAAATAAATATGGGAAAATAATCAACCCCTACTCCAACACCCTCCATAAGCATAGCTTATGTGGGTAAAATAAATGGGTCCCAACAACAAGGCCTAATGAGGTACCCATGTACAAAACAAACTATCATAAAGTAGAGAAAAAGAAAAAACCCATAGGAAAATCTCCCCTCTCCAAAAAAAAAAGAGAGACATAAGAAGAGGCTAGAAGCCCCCTTAGAAGATGATGTTGTAGTATCTTGAACCTTAAGAAGAGCTTATAAATGAAGATACTTGCTCTCCATGAAAGGTTTACCGAAAATGTATATGGTCTATTTTGTCATCTCACAATATATCAAATCAATGATTTGCCCATAGATGAGCTCTCTAATGAAATGCATGTGAATCTTTATGTGTTTGGTTCGCTAATGCTAGACCAAATTCTTACAAATTTGAATAGTACTCTAGTCATTGCAATAGATGATTGTAGGTCATCTAAACTAGATACTAAACTCTATGAGGATCCCCTGGAGCCAAATGGCCTCAGTGGTAGTATTGATAACCCCTATGTATTCTACCTCAGTAGATGATAAATCAATAGCATTCTACTTCTTTTTTGACCAACTAATCGAACCTAAACCAATTGAGAAACTATAACCTGAAGTGGACTTATGATTCTAAATATCGCCAACCTAGTTTGATTCAATATAGCCAATCAAGTCGATGTCAATGTCATCTCTATAATGAATCCCAAATCTATATGTAACTTGATTAAAGTGTAAGATCCTCTTAGTTACTTTCTAGTGCAACTCATGGGATTCCTACATGAATCTAGATACTAGGCCCACTACATGTGATATGTTTACTCTAGTAGATATCAAGTAGATAAGGCTACTGACAAGTTATCAATACAAGGTAACATCAACCAAAGGTGAATTACAATCTACCTCAATCTTGACTCCAAATATAAAGGGAGTCAGAGTTGTCTTAAAATCAACCGTGTGGAACCGGGTAAGTAGATCGAGAGCATACTTAGGTTGTGCAAGAGTGATTCCTAAATCAAATTGAGAAATCTAGATCCCAAAATAAATAATGTAACAAGCCCAAGTTTGTCATGGGAAATCTATCCTAAAAAGCCTCTTTCATAGTTTTAATGGATGAGGAAGAACTCCCAATGATCAAAAGATCATCAACATAAATAACCAAAATTAAAAGCGAATCATCCTATTGCAAGAGATAGACGTTTCGATCTGAATGACATTTAGTGAATCATGTTGAAATGAGGAAGGAATCCATCTTGGCATACCAAGCTTGTAAGGCCTATTTGAGGTCATAGATGAATTTTTGGAGTCTACATACTAAGGAAGAATCCTCAACAAAACCCTAAGGCTACTCAATGTAAATCTCCTTAATATTATCATGAAGAAAGGCATACTTCACGTCCATCTGATGAATATCCCAATGATTGGTTGTGACAATAGCAAGTGTGAGTTTGACGGAGTTCATTTTGGGGACTAGTGCACAGGTCTTTTTGTAGTTGAATCCAAGCACCTATGAGAAACCTTTGGTGACCAACCATGCCTTAAAATTGTTACTGGACCCATTTGTAGCATACTTGGTCCAATACATCCATTTAAATTGAACCATTTTACTTCCTTTAGGAAAAAGTGTCAAATCCCAAGTATGATTCCTGGTTAAGGAGTTATACTCCTCATGCATGGCATAATCCCACTTAGGAATACTTGATTCCTCCCAAAATATCTGTAGATTTGAAGTAGAGGCATAAAAAGCATGTGGACCACTCTGAAACTCTAAATGTGTTTGCCTATTCTCGGAAGGATCCCCAACCCAAGTGTTTATACTTTGTAGTGTTTGCCTAACACAAAGAGGACCAAAAGTGGATGAGTCAGGAAGAGAAACATCATCCACTAAAGTGTGGCCAAATGTGGATGGGGATTAGTCCTTATCACTACTCTCACTATCAAAACTAGAATAAGTGTTCTCAACCTCTGAAATATGCTCAGGCTAGTCTGAATTATTTGAATCAAATCCAAGTGATTCTCATGAAGTGGGATAAGTGTCAAGTGTTAAGTCCATGGGACTCTCCTAACAGTGAACACTTCTCTTGATAAACAACGCATGTGTGGTTTGATGAAGAAGGTGGTACCCCTTGACACCATTTGGATAACCTACAAAGATGCAAGACTTACTTGAGGTTATTTAGACTTGCACTTCTTCTTAAGTATATGGGTCATAGATAAATACCCTAAGATTTTGAAATGCTCAACTATGGGTTTCCTATTGTACCGAGATTTAAAGGGAGTTATGCATTTAAAATCTTTATAGGGAACCCTATTCTAAATGTAACAAGCATAATTGATTGCTTTTACCCAGTACTGTGGTCCAAGTGACTGAGAGTGAATCATATAATTTACCATATCTTTCAAGGACCTATTCTTACACTCTAAACCTCTATTTTATTGAGGAAGATATGAAACTATACACTACAAACCAATCCCCTCTACTATGTAAAATTGCTCAAATCTATTATTGACATACTCACCCCCATTATCAATTATAAGAACCTTGATGCATTTCTCAAATTATTTCTCTACAAGAGTTTTGAAGTCTCAAAACTTGTCAAAAACTTTAGATTTTTTCCTAGGTGAACCCATTTGTACCTTGATAAATCATCGATAAAGGTGAGAGCATATGTAGCCCTTGTGAAATATAGACTGGGAAAAGGCCCAAAATACATCATTGTGTAGTAACTCTAGTCTGTGAAGACCTCCAAGCTTTGCCTTTGTCAAATTTATCTTTGGGATGCTTCCTAAGGGTGAAACCCTCATAAAGACCCTTAGAGAAATGGACTTAAGGTAAAATTGTGATCATGTCATTTTTATCGAGTTGTTCTAGTAGTGGTAGTTGAGGTTGCCAAACTTCTCATGCCATAATTTACTAACTCCATTTGAATGAGTCAATAATGCAGTGTGAAGGGCGTATAACCTGACTTGGTGATATGCCCTTCCCACTACTACTATAGAATCATTATGCATCTCTCTAATGATAATCAAATATGGTAAAAACTACATCAACGTACCATTATTCATTGAGAGATTTAGTACACTGATAAGAGACTAGTTGAAAGAGATAGAACACTTAAAACATTATTAAATGTTCCTCCTTCCATTTCAATAAACCCTTTCCCTAAAACTTATATAGAAGTGTCATCACCCAAAGTGATTTTAATACATGCTACAAGGCTCTAAGGAAGAAAACTTAATAAATGAAGAACCCATGTGGTGGGAAGCAACCGAGTCAATAACCTGTTAATATGTCAGATTTACAACGGCCACAAGAGCCTTACAATTTTATTTCTCTTTTCTTTTTCCTTTTTCCTTAGAATAATTTTGAATTGATGAATTTTGATTGATAGACTTGGAATCACCTATGTTGTTATTTTCTAGAAGATGAGTTAGGTAATCAATTGGTTTCTCCATGCACTTGTGTTCATCATGCCCATTTTTCTTTTCATAGGCACACTTAACCTTGTCTTTCTTAGGTTTATCATTGGAAGAGGAAGTTTTAGTGGTTGTTTTGACAGAGGTTGATTATTTCTTCTTCTCTTGTTCCTTGTTATTTTCCTTCTTCTGTTAATTTAAAGCCTCGGCTTTCTCATTCTCAGCAATCAGGGCTTGAGCTTTTGAGGATTTCAATGTTCCATTTGTATTAACTTATCTTTCTCTTGAGTCAACTCGATAACAAATGCATCTAAAGAGGGCATTTTTCATGTAGTGCCTATATTAGTTTTAGTGGCATGGAAAGCAAAGATAAGACTGAGTAATCAAGACCTAGTTTGGAGAGTATAGAAATAATAAGTTAGTCATCTCTCTTCTCTATTCTACACTATTTCAATTGGAATCTCAAAAACTTAAACTCAGTGAATAAATCTTGAAGGGTGTCAAATATTCTAGGATTTAGGTTGATAAGTTTATTTTCTAGTTTGTGACCTCTCATCACATCTTACTTCTCAAAGAGCTTTTCCAAAATGGTCTACACTTCATTGGGTGTTTTGGCAGGTTCTATATGAAAGAGGAGATCAAGAGACAAAGAAAGACACAACAACCCAAAGACTTCATCACTAAGATTGTACCACTTAACTTTTTATGCATCTATAGTTGGTTCATTTTCTAACACCATTGTAATGCGATGTAAACCTTTGCTCCTTAGAATAATTTGCATTTTGATTTTTCATTCATGATATTTAAATGGTGTTAGAGGATTAATTGAACTTGTATCCACTGTGCAAAAATAAAGAATTTGTAGTAGTTGAAGTTACTGTTGCAAAAAAAAAAGAATTGTAAGAAATGCGGTAGAAGATGCACCATGACACAACACCCCCTTGAAATTAAATTCAATCAAACCCCCTAGTTTTTTCACTTTATAATTTCATTACAATTACAAAACAGACCTTTCCAATGGAACAAACACAAGAAATTGTGTACTTATGAAAAACATGACACTCAAAAGTGAGATGCCTATAAAAAGTTACAATAAAATCAATTTTCCATCATTTAATGGCCTATTAATGAGTTTGCACAAAAACATTAAATGCACTCTGACTAAAAAAAGCTTTTGCCAATTTACAAAGGTGGGAATTGAACCAGAGACTTCTCCACTAACAATGCTAAACTTTGACCAATCCTCCAATGCATTACTTGTGCATTCAAATAATAATAGCCTTTTTTACCTTATTTTAAATCAAGCTATTTAAAAAGGTGATTTACTATGCAAGATTTTAAAAAACTTAAGGGCAAACTTTGAGTAGACTTCGCTTGTTTTGGAATAAACTTTCAGGGCTGTTAAAATTACAAGAGTCTTTGTGTTGCTACCTCAATAACTCACATGTTGTGAGATGGATCTGAGTATATCCTTAACAACAAACACCCAGTGTAAGCACAAATTAAATACATAGGTCAGAACCATCAATCAACATGCACATGTTTGAAAGGCCATCCTTGTTCACACATAGGTCTGTACGTTGAACCACCATAAAGAGAAGCACCAAAATGGAGGAATGCAAGGCTCAATACATCTAAATGCAATTGCATTCACAAACACAACTTCCAAAATTTCATAATGGAGATGGAGCTTTGCTTGTATACAAAACCAGAGACCAAATAGCCTACCTAAAAAATAAGATATCCAACCCTCCTCAAAATTTTGAAACACTAACACACTAGAGTCCAAAAAACATAGGAGATCTAATGCTCATATAGAACTTTACAATAAAACTCAAGATTTCAAGTAACCTAACATAAATTAAAAACTAGATGAGTGTATACCAACTTGGTGCTCTGATACCATATCAAAGTGGATGTTAGGATCTCTAGATCAAGCAAGTGCAAAGGTTTGTGATAGGTACAAGACAAGCTATTACTTAACATAATCGCTACAAGAAAAATGAAATCACATAAATGAAAATATTACACAAAACAAAATAAGGACCAAATCCCAATCTTACATTACTAAAGCTCACAAATGTGAGATGTACATATAGGGGAGTGCATATGCAACTCCTCCCTAGATAACTCCACGAAAAGTGGTCAAAGAGGCAAGAATAGAAGATTAACTCCCATACTTAGAATAGTCGATCAAGGGAGTTACTTCCTATTCCTCTAGACAAACTATAACTCCAAGTACACCTAAGCTAGCTTGTCCATGAAAGTAAGAAAATTCTAAGGGGGAAAAATCCCATAATAAATAAATATGGGAAAGTAATAAACCTCTACTCTAAAAACTTTACCCAGGGATTTTTTCATAATGATGAAGGGTAAGGAGAGATAAGATCTCCTTAACAAATAGCTCTTAAAATATTAAAAAATCCAGTTGGGACTCCATTTTTGTAAACATAAAACATAGGAGTAGAAATGCAAGACTTGTTCCAATATCACCAAGTCTCGAAGAATCAAAATTCCCCAAGGATTTTGAAAAGAAATCTCTAGTTAACCCTATCATATGCTTTTTTTATATCATGTTCGATGATCATTATCACTTCTTTAGTTTAGCTGAGTGATTTAGCTTGTGTAAAATAACCACTCCATCTAAGATTTGTCTATTTTGGACAAAGCCTCCTTATTGTTTTTAAAAAAGAAGAGAAAGGAGGATTTGGAGACAATTAAAAAAGGCTTTAGATATAATTTTGTAAATGTTGTTGCATATGGCTATAGGTTTGAAGTTGTCTATAGAGTTCACATTAGCTTTCTTGGGGATGGGAGCTAGAAAGGTGTATTTAAAATCCTTTAGAATTTTTCTCAAGGATCTGGATTCATTGCATTACTTTGAGAATGTATTTTTTCATAATTTACAAAAAGTGTTTAAAAAATCTCGGAGGGAACCCATCAGGTCCTGGGGCTTTGTCATTGTCCATACTCGAAAGCACAGTCTAGATTTATTCTTATGAGAATCAACTAATTAAATCAACATTCTGATATCATTATAATTCTTGAAATAAGTTTCACAAATTCCTCTTGCTCCAAATAAAAATTTAGGGAGGGATACTTAAGGAAGTTTTTAAAAAAATGGTCAACCTCATTATTTAACACATCCAAATCTTCAGTATAAGGACCACTACTGGTTTTGAATTATGAGATATTTTTATGATTACGAGTAGATAGGATTGATTGGCGAAAGAATTTATTGTAATGGTTTCCTTCCTTAAGCCAATACTCTATATTTTTTTGTTTCCAAAAAATCTCCTTTTTTACCAAAACTGAGTTCAACTTTGCATTTAGCTCTTTTTCCATAAAAAGCGAGGTTTTGTCATGACCAACCCTATGTGTTTGGTCTTCGAAGCTTTGAATATTAGACAAAATGATGGATTTTTCTCTAAAGATGTTCTCAAAGACTTCCTTGTTCTATTTGTGGATGTGTTGTCTAACATTTTTCAGCTTGTGAGCTACAACAAACATCTTGGTGCTACCTTTAGGGGCTAGTCTTTTAACCAATTTATCATAAGGTCCATTAGATTTGTATCCTCTAGCCACATCAATGCAAATTTAAAGATCATGCTAGAAGGAGATTTATCTCTTTTGATAGTGAGGGAAACAGGCAAATGGTCAAACCCTAAAACTTTTAGAATATCAAAGTGAAGGATCTAATTTTGGTTTAGCCAATGATTAGAGACCAGGAATTTGTTAATTTATTCAACAATGTTTTCAAAACCAACCCTTTTGTTAGTCTAAGTAAAGGATCCATATCCCCCCCCCGCCAAAAAAAAATCATAACTTCATATTAATTAAAATAGGAAAATACATATCGAAGATGCAAAAACATTCCAAAAGGAAAAAAAGAGCAATAAAAAGAAGAAAAATCTCCACAATAGAGAAACTCATAACCCCCAATAGGGGGGAAACCACACATAGTGTCAAAAGTATACACCTTACCTGAGACTAGCCTAATAAGATGATAAAAAGTGGTGCACAACACCCAAACTAAGAAGAACAAATGAAAAATAAGTCGAGATGCAAAAGAGAAAACATTAATCCGATAACATTGAGAGATAAGATTCATGTATGCAAATGTTATCTCTGATTTCAAAAATGATCTAGAGTTCAACATCTAAAAGTAATCCCTCCTTGGAAAGTGTTTCAACCTTGGAGTTGAGCTCCCTAAAGACACAAGAAAAGGAAATGGTATCAAAGGAACACAACATAGAGTTAGTCAAGGTGAAGAGGGGATGTAGGATCAGGTTGTGCATTTGTGAAGCTCCCTTTATCCAGTTGATAACATTCTAAGAGTCCCCAAAAAGCTATAGTTTTCCCACACTTTTATCAATGGTGAGTTTAAAAAGAAGCTTCAGTGCCATTAGTTCTACAAATTTATTGGTACCTACCCAAAAGCAACCTTAAAATGGATGAAATGCTTGGTGTTGAAGAAGAGAGTACCACCAAGACCACAATTAGCTATAAATCCCTAATGAGAACCATCAAAAAGACCCCAAGATATAGATCCATCGATAATAGGAGGGATAAAATTCATTGTCTCAAATTTTTTAGAATGATTTTGAAATGTTCAAATATAACCCAAACTTAAGATATACATTAGAAAGTAGGGATAAATTTATTTTGAAAGATAAAATCATTCCTTGTAATCTAAATTCCCCAAGACACAATCAAAATAAATTCCTTAAAGTATCTTGCTCTGGCCTCAGGAACCAGTTCTCAAGAGATTCAACCATAAAAATACCTTGCTAGTAGTTTCTCACCCCTAATGTGTTATGCAGCTCAACCAGATATTTTTAGCACATGGACATGTGGTGAGAAGGTGAATCATAGTTTCCAAGTCCTAGAAATAAAGATCACAATTACCTAGTCCTTGCCAACTTATTTTTTGAAGGACCTCCCAAGTAAGAGCTTTGTTGCTCAAAGTTATCCACATAGTCTTGTTTTGTGAGGACTTTTAATTTTTTAGATTTTATGCCACTAGCACATTCACTCTCCAAGGGACTCATTGAATAAGGTTTATTGGTAGCCAAGATTCACGCTATACTCCATGTGTTTGGGTTCATGGACCAAAACCAAAGCATCATCATCATGACTAAGATGGATATGGCTCCATTTCAAGCTAGTAAAAAATAAATCCCACTAAATACTAGCTGCCCTAGCCAAACCCAACTGATGAACACTTTTCCAACCTTATTTCCAAGGGTTAGTGAGATTTTGATTTGTATCCTAAGTTACTAAGGAAATGCCTAAGTTGGACAAAGAATCAATCAAGTCAACATGAAGTTTGTAATCAACACCATAACCGACCCAAGGATCAATCCCAACATGAACTTTTATACATGTATAATACATAACTATGTGCATGAAGTGAGAAATAAGGTTTACAAATTAAGTTAAGTGCCTTATATTCTCTCTTTGCTTGATATTTTCTATATTTATTAAGTAAAAACTATCTAGTTGTTACATTCAGATTTGGATGTGGCATGTTATATCTTATGCAATCTAAATTTAAATAATTTTATACTTGCTTATATCACCCAAATAAAAATAAGTTAAAACATTATGGTGAACATGATTATGGTCTTGAGCACTATAATCCCTATGTTTTCTTCCTTAAGTTTTTGCCTTCCTTCTTAGAGTTTCAAATTTTGGCATTGAGGTCTGATTTTTAGTGTTGATTTTTGATCTCCCCTTTACGATGTCTTATTTATTTTAGTGTTTCAATTATTGATCCCAAAATTTTGAAACCTTAGAGTTATATGTTTTTCCTTCTCCAAGGAATAGACATTATGTTTTTATTCTTTGTCAACTTAGGGTGTGTTAAGTTCTCCATGTATGTGCATTCCTCAAACCCTACCATGTCTCATCCTATGGATTCCTTGTTATCTATCCATGTTGTACCTTATAGTAGTGCCAACAAGTTGAAAAATGTGAGTGAATACAATCATGCTTCTGTATCTAATGATAATTCTTATGTGGATGAGGAACATGTTTGTGTGACTGAAGGAAATGACTATGTCAATTATGAAAATGATGATGTGAAAGATCATTATGCTAGTGATATATATTTGTTTAATGCTAGTGAAGCAGAAGTATATAAAATTAATGTTTTAATCCAATATATTTCTTCTCCTTCCCCTTCAATAGAAAATTCCATTAATCATGAAGTAGAACAAGAAGAAGGTAACAATAAGTTAATTAAAACACTTTTTGATGCTACTAAGCTTCCAATTAACAAAGATGATACAATAAAGCAATGTATATATGATATACATGTTGATTCTCATGATGTTATACCTTGCAATGATGTGTCTAATGAAATTTAATGTGATGTTAATCCTTCTCTAGAATTGAAATGTAATGATGTTACTCATATTGAAAGGAAGTTTGATGTTAATAATTATATAGAATTGAAATGTGATGATAAATATTTTCTTGAAATGAGATTTAAAGCTCATGTTTCTTTTTATATGCAATGTGATGTTATGCCTTCTGTTGCTATGAAGTGTAATGATATTGTTAAACCATGTAATGATTCTTCTATGGAATGTGATAATGTCTCACAATAATGCAATGATAGGAATGATTGTGATGAACATGTTATAACTATGTTTAAGATAGATTGTGTGATATAACTAATATATTAATCTTTCTAAACCACCACTATTACCACTAGCCATATATTCTCTATTATGCATGTCATAAGAGAGATTCAAAAGGAAGTTATCACTTTAAATTTAGAATGTAAGTCATATCATGCTCACACAGATGATGATGTCATACTAATGTTGCATATAAAACATAAGGTGTTTAACCATCCCTATGAGAAAGGATTTTCCATGCCTAAATTTATATCATTTGATAAGCATAAAAATCCTCATGACCACCTATATCAATATGTGGTTTATTTCAGAAAATATTCAAATGATGGGGGAATATTATTAAAAATATTTCCACCAAAGTCTAGCAAGGAAAGCCTTGGATTGGTTATATAACCTCCCTAGTGGATCAATAGTCATATTAAAAAATATCTAAGAAGATTTCTTATCTCACTTCAATAATACTAAGGTTTCTAGACTAACATTGGAGCATATTCACAGTCTACAATTAGGTCATGATGAGTTCATAGAATATTACATTTAAGGTTAAAAAATACATTACATTTTTTAATGTATCAACCCTCAGATTTAGAAAAATAATTCATATTTAGATAGGGTCTAACATTTCTTCTTAAGGAGAGAGAAATTCACTACTCTTATCCTTCTTTTGAGTGGCTATACATGGATATATTCATGTATGATACAAATCTTACACATACATATGTTTACACTTTTTATTATGCTAGTTCTCAAAAGTCAGCACCTTCCAAGTCTTCAAAGTGAATCTTCACCTAAGAAAGAACCTAAAAATAAGGTAATCCATAAGAAGGAAATCCAAGTAAGGAATTCAATAAAAATAAAGCTACAAAAGGGAAATTGAAACTTCAAGCAAGATAATTCATAAGGTGGAAACTTGCATGAGTCCTCTTCCTACAAGTGTGAATAAATCTATTTGGTTTGTTAACAAGGATCAATTAAGTGTTATTTTATGAACACTCCTTGATAAGAAGATGATTAGATTGCCTTCTTATCACCGTAATCCCACACATCATCTCTAATGAGTTGGGGAGATATCATTTTTTAACTATCATTATATCAATACACATAGAGATACAAGTTGTTAGCATTGAAAAATAAAATCAAACAAATCATGGATAGGGTGTTATTACATTTGAGAGATCTAAAAATGCTACTAAAAGGTTAATTCCTCCATCTTATTCTAGTTCACATTTTATGAAGGGTGGTGTATCTTAGGAGGTTCCTAAATATGAACCAATGATCAATACAGCTCATATAAGAGGTACAAACAGAAAAAGTTATTCTTATAGTTCAAAATATATAAAGATTGATCTATCATAGGATGTTCCTAAAAAGGGACCAATGGACATTTGAGATCTTATATAATATGAACATAGAAATGACATTGTAGTTGATGATAAAACACAATTTAATGCATGCAAACTTCATTTTCTTAAGGAATTGGGATATGATGAGCATATATTACAATATATGCACATTTATGAAGATGTAATAGGGCACATTACTAAACCATTTTATCTTCAACCTAAAAAAGTGAAAACATTATTATATGTGCAACTTTCTCTAAATAATTCAATATAATATTAGGGCAATCATGGTTGAATCAAATGAAAAAAAATTGGACAAGGTTTATATCACTATATCATTTGATTTTCAAGGTTGGTTGCTTACATATCAGAGAGAGAAAATTTGACAAGAAGACTCCTATTAAGAATCTAGTTTCATCTCAGAGCAAGAAAAAATGGGTACCAAAGAAAAGTCAACAAAATATAGATCAAGGGATTAATCAAGTAAAGACTATTTCAAAGAAGGAATAGGGAAATAAAACATCTCAAGCTATTGTCATTAGATAGGTAACTCTACAAGAATAATCTCAAACAAGTTTAACATAGGTAATAAAGGCAAGTGAAAGTGTTCCTAAGGGTTTATCCCCACAAATACGTCAACAAGATTCATTTAATTATACTGATCAATATAAGAGAAAATTCTAATTTTTAACTTGTTGGTCAGACGCTTACAACCTATTTAGTTTTCCTGATTGTGATAAAATCATCAATTAGTTGTAATTCATGACATATGTGGTGCTTTAATGATATATCCTTCATGCATCATATTTATGTACATATTTACATTTTAAAATGTTGAATGCCAATAAAAAAATGAGAAATCACATAAGACATAATTGATTATTTGAAGCCCAAGATACATGTACACATTTAACATAATAAAAAATAATATATATAAGAGATAAAATAAATGTTTAAAATGTCAAATATATTAGTCAATAATGGGCACATTATGATTTTACCCTTATGAATCACTATCATCATCCCTATCTCTAAGCCTAGGGTCCTTAGATGAAGATGTCTCACTATTATCTTGACAATATTGTGACCAAGACCTGCTACGTCTCTCATGATCCTCATATATAACTAACCTATACTAAAGGTCCATGACACTTCACATGATAAATTTATAATCCTATGTACTTGGTAAAAATACTTTGACTAATATCCATAGTAGGAGGGGGTGTGGGAATTTTTTGACTTGCAAGCTACACTCTCAACTATATATTTTGTACTCTCAATTCATCATACTCATTTGCAATAGTAATGTCAGTGGTAAGCGTAATTGTCACAAGATAAAAAATGGGATCGTGCATGCCCACTATGTCTTATACTCTTTCAAATAAACCACTTGACACCACATCATTAGTGATATACCTTGTCAAGAGTTGAATGGAGGTCTCAATTATGGTCATGCAATGCCCATCGCATGCAAAGCAAATGAAATTTCCAAGAATTTAACAAAACATGAATGAGTCATGATAAACATATTAAACATTACAAATAAATTCATTTACCTCAATTGGTAGTAGGGGCATCATGTTGTCTCGCTACTTATTGTCACCTCCATCTCCACCTATGGCTATATTAGGATATGCATCACCACTGACCATTAGTGGATTTACCATAACACGAAATAAAATTGACCATTGGGATTGTGCCCACCACTGTGTACTCAAAAATACACCTTACATAATTAACATCTACAATCACTACTGGAGGATCAATCTCCCCCACTAAAATAAAACCCAACATAGTAGCACTAGGTTGACCTATCTCTTTAGGATGATGATCGAATTTATGGGTTCATGTCTAAGACATTAGTGTTGGGGGCACCCTTTATGTAATATTAAATTGTCAAATAATGCAATCATATTGAAAGTGATAAAAAACACAAGAAAATCTATAAGGGAACCATCAACTCGCTCTAATCTAACATAATTATACAACATCCTCTACTCATCCTAAAATACCTCTATATGGCATCCATATGATACACTCTAGAGTAAGGCATTCTAATACAATGCAATAATCCATGGTACTCCTCCCGATGACACATGGACAATTGACCCAACTCTCCACATACATTTGAAGGTGATACCACTCTTAAAGTGACCTACCTATAAGATGATCCAATGATATATGCTCATAGGCCCACATATGTAAAAGGGTGGCCAAACCAAATCCAACATTGTAGTCCTCTTGAGTGAACTGTAAAGATCCCAATATATATGTGCCAACATGGTATGACCCCAAGAATACATTATCCCATGATCCTAACATCAGTGATATAATGAATCATATATGAAATACATATTCCATCTATATCCACAAAAGAATCAATCAATCTGCAAGTATTTCAAAACATGGAAAGTGTCAAATAAAATAATATTTGATAAAGAAACAATAAAATCATATGGGGCATACTGTGCCCCCTATCTTGACTTGTAATATATATATGGGCACACCCTTTTGGGACTTGAACCTCTACACTATTACAAATACGTGTGTGTCTACCACTAGTAACTATAACATCCACTTTACATCCTCCAAGGTACCCATCATCACCTCAAGAGGGAGCCAAAATCTATGAATATTTGCATTCTACATCTTGATATTATGATCATCAAATGCATATCACATGGCATAATACCTAGCCTCATGACATTACCCAACCCTACAATATCAACAACTTGGCACTCATTATCATTCAGATCGAGTCCTAATATGGTCTCCATGTGTTAGCCATGCTGAAAGTCTCTAAAACACATCACATTGCAAATAAGTAAAAACAACAAATTAAATATCAAATCTATGATAAAATGATGTAAAAAAATTATAATTATCAACTTTACAATACTAAAAAATTTCACTCCCAATAGACACTTACAACAAGCTTTAAACACTTATGGTAGATGTGAGATGCTTGCAGTAGAAACTATTGGTAGATGCACAAATAGATTTGGTAAAGCTTACACACGACCTAGAGATGTGGGACACATTATAAAAGCTATGTAACATGCCTATATATGTTATATAATAGATGAAAATAAAAAATGAAAAACTTTTAAAAATTTTAAAATAAGTGTTTGGATCATTTATGATCCAAAGTATTTTATTACTTAGTTTGTTTTTTAATTTGTTTATGTTTTTGGTTGGTGGGTTGGTTATACCCATGAGTTGGTTTTCCTTAACCAACTGCTTCTCTCATAAGCTTTTTAAGCTTACTCTTGTACACAAATAAAAATAATAAGATTTTACATAGAATATATTCTTCTGAATTTATCCTCCATTTTACCAGGCAACAGTGGTATCAAAGCCCAGTTGAAGGAGAAAACTATGCAGGAGGAAGCAATTCAACATACTTGTAGCAGTCTGATAACAATCTGGTAATATTGATTGCTATTTTTTAATTATCTAACAAAGCATTTACACATGTGTGGTGCATCTGTATGATAACTAATTTTTTGTCAAAGTAATTCAAAAATACAACAAAAGAGATCTATACGACGTGTTAGTAGAAGAAGACACCACATATACAAAAATTATTGTCTGGTGCTTTATTGACTTCACAGAGCAATGATAGTCACATTCTCAGACACCTAAATATAACTTGGAATAGATAGTATATTCTTTTTGGATATATTCACTTCACTATTCACATTATTAATGGCATCAAAGTGCTTTACTTCTTAGATCTGGTACAATGCTTGATATTTTATTTGCAGAGAATTATCTTGGAGAGATAAGTTACCAAAAAGTAAGACATTCAATCAAGCTCAGTGTTCAAACCCTTAATTTCTATTTCATCATCTATACAACAAGTGATCTCAGTGAGAGGACAATCTGTACTCCATAAAATTGCAGACTTAGGATGGCGTAGTAATAAAATGGTGTAATACAGACCAGTATGACATTCAACCAATTTATAGTTTTTGTTGAAGCACACATAGCATCCCAGGCTTGGAATGCCACATCATAGCAGGTGATATCACATTTTACATGAAAGTTTCAAACTTTATTATATTAATTTATCACCAGTGGGGTCCACCAAAGCAAAGAAAACAACCAGTTTTTTTTACAATTTTTTACATGCACGAGTAAATCATTTTTACAAATATATGATTTATTTATCAAAAATAAAAAAATTATATCAAGGTTCAAATAGAAAATTTGTATTTGACATCTCAATAATGCTTGTAGTGGAGTTGATTGTCAAGATATTGTAAGTCACTTGTAAACAGAGAGGTTACAAGTTCAAAACCCTCCTAAGTAATTTTTTGGTCAAAATTCATCTAAAATCAAAAATGTTTTTTTTGAAGAGAATATTCCTTTTTCAAAGGGTTTGTAAAATGACATTGGAGAAATAAGGGTAAAATAAGGGTTATAAGGTGCAATTTTTTTATAAGTCCTATAAATCTCTTGTAATTAGGAAGCTATTTCGAAGGTAAAGGCAAAACCTCGATAGCATTCCTTATTTTTTTATTTTGTATCATGGCTAAAATTATGAGCTTGATTTTTGAAAATAGACGCTTAACTCCTAAAAATTATAAAGAATGGTCAGTGAACATGGAAAATAATTTAATCTTCAATGACTTGTGGGAATAGTTGAAAAACAACAAACATTGCCCACCAATCCCACAAAGCTTGTAGAATTTCAAAAATGTGACAAGCGTGACCTTGCTTTATTGAAATCAATTTGCAGTGCACAAGTCATAATTCACATTGAGGTGATCAAGTCTGAATCTTGGAAATCATGGAAGATCTAAAATATTTGTATGATAAAGAACCTACCTATAAGAAAATTGACCTTCTTATGTAGTTGATCAATAATAAACTAACAGATGATGAAGATGTTTTAGAATATGTGTCATGAATTAAGAATTTGAAACAAGAATATGACACTACTGGCAGAAAAATTGATGATGAAATGTTCATTTCTATTGTTTTGAATGGCCTTAGCTCTAGTTATAAGAACTTTATAGAAATGTTACAACTTAGTGATAAGCTTAAAAAATCTACTTTTGATTCAATTTATGAGTTTCTCACTCAACATGAGTGACAATTTGCAAAGAAGAAATCTGCCGAGGAGGCACACTATTCCAAAATAGGAAATCCATTGTATGAGCCCAACATAAGACACAAAGAGAAACAAAGACACTCTTAGAGGCACACTTTAAACATAAGCATCATTCTAGTTCTTCAAGACATAAGTATCATTGTGGACATAGGGATCATTCAGGGTCTCCTAAGCATATACATCATTCTGGTTCTCTAAAGCATGATCATCACCGCAAACATTCACATGGACACAAACACAAGCACATGCATTCTTATTCATGTTGATATTCTTCCTCTAGTTCCAGTGGATATTATAGAATGTGTTACAATTGTGGTGGCATAAGACACCTCTCTACATAGTGACCCTCTAAAAGGAGGTCCTCTCGACATCAATAGAAGGTAGAAGCAAACATTGTTGATCACCCCAGTCACTCTACTCACTCTTCTAGATATTCTTCTGATGGATGGGATGACTGTGAATTTTCTTGATCCATAGTTGATGACTATATATTATAAGCTAGTGACATACCCATCTTGTGCAAGCTACTAGGCTCAATATTGGGATTTGATGTAGTTGCATTTTTTGGCTTGTGTACTTTGCTTTCATAGATCTAGTGTTGATATGATCTTTGATGTGGAGTATTTTAGTGGTTTGTACTTGGTTTATTTACTACATGGCTTCTCACCTCTCACCTGAGAGGGGGAGAAGATATTGTCTATTGGATTTTGATCAGTCATCGGTGATTTGTAGTACGAGTCAACATTGAGTTGCTAGCATTGTTAGTGCTGAGTAAAGGCCTGCATGAGATGTTGGTGATTGTTGGGCATTAGTTTAAGATGTGCCATACATAGTATAGGGGGAAATCACTTGTTGGATGGATTTTGTGTGAGGATCCATATAATTGGATAGCACGTGTTCGTGTTTTACTGTAGTGTGAGGATGATCAAGGTGTTGACCAGTTTAGGATGCACAATTTACCTATTACAGTTATAGCAGAGTATACTTGGATGACTCACAATTCATTACTTTAGTATTTTTATACCCCTTTGGATCAAGGGGAAGTTTGTTGGGATCATTTATGATCCAAAGTATTTTATTACTTAGTTTATTTTTTAATTTATTTATGTTTTCAATTGGCAGGTTGGTTACACCCGTGAGTTGGTTTTCCTTAACCAATTGCTTCTCTCATAAGATTTTAAGCTTACTCTTGTACAAAAATAAAAATAATAAAATTTTGCATAGAATATATATTTTTGAATTTATCCTCCATTTTACCAGGAAACCATAAGGACAAAAATGATTTATTCTAAAAAATACTAGGGATAGTTGCTACTTGGCCTGCAGGGAACTCTCCAACCCTTATAATTGTGCTGGGTTCACATCTCATCACATTGGCATCATGCTAAAAAGATCTCATAATCAAAATCAAATAAAGTTCAAATGGGTTCTAAAAACAAAAAGAGTCAACCTATTTATATTCAATGATTTTGGATGTTATAAAGCATAAAAATCAATTTGCTTATTAATATGTCATGACACAATACACATTATATATCCATTTTTCTTCACATTGGCTATGTTGGAACACATGTGAGATGTTATTTCCTATAGTACTACTTTATTTATCACTCATTCTAAAATTATAAATAAATAAATTATATACTTACATCTAATATAAACACATGGCACCTATTATTCCCTCGGGGGAAAATCAATCAATATTTCATGAAAAAAATGACATTGCTTATATAAATTCATTTTCAATTCAAGAAGAAATTATCTACAAATATTAATCACTTTCATCTGTTGGTTTACCCATTGAAGGTAATCAATATACACTTTTGATTAATAAGACTATCTCCATGAGCATAAACATCGTACATATAATGCAAAATACAAAGAATTCAATGAGCACATCAAAATTAAACATGGATAAATAAATTTCAAATGTATAACACACTAAAATGTTTTGGTTACATACATATTACTAAATCAATTTCTTGTCAGAAATTACATGTTTACAAATGATCAAACATTTTTATGGTAATATATCTTCTCATGTGGGTGGGTCTACTTTATGTGATGATATTTTTATCTACTACACATGGTGCATATAACTTGATGTTTTGAAAAGGGGGAATACATTGGAGACTTTTTCAAAAATACAAGCCATATCAAAATGAGTAGTTGTGTTCTGAGGCATAATATATAGTTCAAATGAGATAAATTAAACACATTGACACACATGACACACACATGTGGACCATGAATAGGGTTATGATGAGTAGTTGAGATGATTTATGACATACTATTATAGGTTACCTAATTAGAGTGATTAGATTTATTAGGTTTCATAATAAGATTTATCATATTGATAGATGGCTCTATAAATTTTAGGACATTTTGACATTTAGATTGGGTTACACTAATAAATTAGCACATGCATGGTGCATAAGTGAGTATTTTTATAGGAAAATTGAAAGATTATATGACATGATGAGACATATTAAATGGATCACATTGAATATATTTATCCAATTATAGGTGACATATTAAGGGAAAATATCAGATTGATCAAATTAAATAGAATGGCTTAATGGATTATGGAATTTTATATTGCATTGAGGTACAAATGGATCAGATAGGGAACACAAACATTGTTCATTTGTATACCCTTTTTTATATTTATATGCTGGGTAACTATAATACTATGTAAGCCATTCGAGTTAGAAACACGTCTACATCAATTAATTTAGAGTTTCAAGTTGCATATGAACCTATTTTGGGGTTCCACTTCTTACATATAACATAAACAATATCTTGAATCTTTAAAGTAATGTTAATAAGATGCTTGTGTGTATTACCACTCCCCACCCAAGGGTTAGCTCCAATCCTAACTTTCCCACCATTACCAATTTTCCAAGCCAACCAGTCACCAACCAATGGGTAAGCTAGTACTAAAGCCTTCCATGTGTTAATAACATTATGAATATATTTAATAAGGTTCCTTATCCACTCCACTAAGGAAAGAGGATCCCTACATTTCTACACAATGACCTTTTTTCATAGACTTTCATGAGAAATAAGTCTCCAAAAACTCCTAGCTACCAAAGCTTTGCTAAAATGATGAATATGTTTTAGCCCCCACCCTCCATAAGCCTTTGTCTTAGAAATACTAACCCATTTAGCTAAAGCAATACTTACTTTTTCCTTTTTTTGGTCTAACTAAATTTAAAACATCTTTTCCTAATATTTTCCAGGACCCCAGTCGGGATATGAGTATGCCCATGTTAGTAGATAGGGATGGCTTCTAAAATAGACTTCTTAAGAATAAGTCCCCCACCTAAAGAGAGCCACCTATTAAACCTCAAGTTGATAGACTTATTAATATTGGCCACCATCCATTCGAAGTCATATTTCCCATTAACATTAGGCTTCTAAATAAAACCCAAATATTTGTGGCCATAGTGAAAATCCATCTAGGAAAAAGGAAGAATCTACGTAATATGTTTCTTCTCATCCTCAGAAAGGGCATAACAAGTCAAAGTAGACTTATGCATATTGATATCCATCACCATGGTAATACAATAAGTCTCCATAAAGTTCCATCATTACCATAATATCCTTATGTATATTTTGAGTATATTTTGGGAAATTCCATCCTTTGGGGGAACCTCCTTTACCTTTTTGAGTCTTTTTGGGTCAACATGTGTGTGCCAAATAGTCCCCCAATTCAAAGTTTAAAACCCTATTTAGGCTAATCCCTTAGGATAATTTATAAAATGGATGCTCATTGATTAAATAAGGTACACAAAGATCAAAAGACTCCTAACTCACTATTATTCTTAATTTGATGTTTTCTAAGGGATCAAATTTATACTTATATTAAAGGAAGGTCATTGAAAATTTTCATTTAGAATTGCATTCACATGATTTGGCACACACACACATAAGTGGAAGAACTATGTGTGGCTTTATCCCTCTTCAGAGTATTAGAACATAGGAAATCCTCATCTTTTCAATGGTTGTAGACACTAATATATGATGATAGGCTCTTGAAAATGTTAGTATTGATATACCTTCACCTTACATGATTTGTGCATATACATATGGATTTTGCACAACCTTATCTCTTATCTGATTTCCTTATATGGGCTTTACCTTCCAAATTTGATATCAATCACCTACATAAATTCCCTAGTCTATATCTAACCTCTTAATTAGAGTGTATCTTGATCATCAGACTAATGTTCCTATCTTTTTAGACACCTCCAAAAATAATTAGATGGCTTCTATATTTTGAAACCATCCACCTCAACTAGACTTGTACACATGCTAAACAATGATTATTTAATAAATTCAAAATTTATTTATGGGTTGGCCTGTACGTTCCACATGTTGGTAGCATGAGAAGTTACCTAAAGAGTCATCTATTTATACACAATAGGTTTAATCCTTTTCCCCCATCTAGTATCTATTAAATAAGCACCAAACAAACATATTATATCACTTGTACATTAAGAGTGACTACCCTAAAATTCCCAAATCACAAATGAATAATAAGGAATAGGTCCTATCCATGTTTGAAACACCTAAGCCAAGTAAAGTTTTATCGTTTTCAAGTGTCTAAAGTTAGATCATAGGTTGCATTCATAAAAGGAGCACCATTTTACACATTCATTTAAATGGAATATCTATGTGCACCTTGATTTCCCTCCTCATATTATTAAATATGTAGGTAACACTTATCCATTCATTGGGGAGTGGTTTAGATCATCTCAACCCATCATTCTTTCTTATTTTTATATGGTAACTTAGTGTTAAAAGTGGAGCTAGGGTTTCAAAGTGAAGGAGAGAACAAGGGTTACAAATAGGTGAAGTGGCATGCACCATAATGATGAGGCACAATTCATAGAGAAAAATCTAGAAGTAGACAGATGCCTCCATCCTATCATAGGAATATATATTCTAATAGACTCATCTAGGTAGATCTAAATACGTAATTTATTGATCCAATTGAATCCTCATCCATTTATAACCCTTTCTATCACTTACATATAGTTTCATTCCTTCATAGACTTGAAACAAACTATCTTAATCCTCTTAATAATTTCCATAATTAGTAAATTGTAATTATTCAGACAATTTCTGTAGTAACATTTAGATTTATGTATTATTTCCATATATTGTACAATATGAATAATTTAAATTTTCTATGTTTTTTTGGGTTCAATAATCCAAAACAAGGTAAAACATATTTGTGAACCCATTCCTTATATTGAGCATACCAAACCTAGCTTTTCTATTAGGGTTTCTTCCTATTTTCTAAGGTTTCATATTTTTCATTTTAAATTTGATTTTCATAATTAATTTCTAATTTTCCCTCATAGATATAATGGATATACATAGTTTCTATTTTCTCACTCAAGTTATGATTGTAATCCTTACATGTTGCTTTCCTAAAATATGTAATATCTTTAACAACTATGCAATCCCATGGATTATATTTTTGTTTAATAGTTTTAAGGCTGATATTAATCATGATGAATCTTTAGCCTTCTTTAATTTTGCTCTCATTATCCCGAGTGATAGATTGCTTCTTCTTGATAGACTTCATATGCATTTTGAATTTGAAAATGCCCATGAAGAATAAACATATAATGTGGAGGGTATATTTGATGACATAGATAGAAGGCAATTAAATCAATATATCAATATGAATACACCTTGAATTTATGCATGGTTACATGTAACTAGAGGTGCAATTAAAAATAAAAACAAAGGTAAGGGTAATACATATGAGGAAAACCATGATCAATCTACTAATATCTATGAACCTTATAGAGTTATTGACCCTACAAAATGTGTTCATACCACTAATACCATTTCTACTATTCCCATGTCTACACCTGTGGTTACACATGTGATGCCCACCCAAGGTATGTGGGAAACACAAAGTTTTTATCAGATTTTGATGCCTATCCATACACAAAATACTTATGTATGTCCTATGATTGCTATTTATTTGAAATCATCATCCATTCCTACTTCATGCAATCTATTATAGATCTTCAGGCTAAGGTGTTGCAGTTAGAGCAATGTACTTATAAAGATATTCATTTGATTGGTTCACATTTTTTTCTTCATAATTCATTAGCCACAAACATTTTAGCTTATCACTTATAGGTTTAGTAGATCATAATCTTACATTATATGATGTTAAAGGTGATCTATTGCAGCTATTTTACCTTTTTTTGATTTAATGTGTATCTATTAATTTAGAGTTTTGAACTAATATAGATTATATGATATATAACAATAAACATAAATTTGAATGTAAAATGTATAATCTAATTTGATAATTACCCTTGATATAAATAGTAAAACTTAGCAGAATAATATTCTTAGAATTTTAATGTGTTGTGCAAGTTTGAGACTAAATGTAGATGACATGAATGTTTAGAAATTGGATTGTAACATGACTCAAAAGATATAAGAATTAGAAAGGATCCCAACAATCTGTAAGACATGTGAAGGAATAATGTGCACCAAATGTAAAAGCATGAAGATGTAAAAGGTAAGCAACATGGCCCAACTATAGATGTGAATCATACAATCATAGTTGTAAAGAATATGTGGGTGGTGGAGGGGGATGAGCAGGAATCAATGTATATGTTGATAAATTTATGTGATCATGTAAGCTATGGTATGTATAGGTAGCCAATATGTAGGAGTGATAAAGTATCATGCTAAAAAGGATGCATAATAAAATGATACTATTATGAAGGATGCATCATCATAATATATATGCCACAGATGTCCATATCAATGGAAACAATCAAAAGGCAAAGGGCCAAGTGAAAAAAATCCAACAACTAGAATAATGAATAATGCAAAAGGATATGAACACATGTATGTCAAAATATAAGATTAGAATATACAAGCAATCAATCAAACATAAAAAATCTATGCATAATATATTATGTCCCAATTAATAAAGGAACTAATTGATAGGATGTTATTCTATAGGTCCTATCATTGTCAACCTCCATTCATGTCTATCGTCTATGGAATTTTCTATTTTATCATCATTAAAAATATAAATTTATTGATGTATATCATTAATTTTATAATCTATCTTTCCTATATTCATCACTATTAATCATTAATGTAGCCAATGCCTATAGGGAGAACTCATTTCTTAGGTTTTATTTCCTCTTTTATATGTCCCTTATTATTAGTTTCTTGAATCAAAGGACCTAGATATGAGGAATGGTTTATAGTTTACCCATTAGAAATAATGATTGTGAAATTAGTCTTATTAGGCATATCTTTCTTTTAAACCTCTTTCTTAGTCAAATATTATTTATTATTTCCTCTTTCATGAGTACACTTTCTTGTTTATCATGCGCATGTTTCTATAACTTTTCTCTTTTTAATTATTCTTATTTTATTTTTTCTATTTCCAATTATTCTTAAGAAGATGTGACCGAAGTTTGAGTAGGTTTCTTAATTAGAGAAGGTGTGCTTGAATTTGATGGTGCTATAGTTTATGTCTCACTATCAATACAAATTTGTATTTTTCTCTTTAAGGCTCAATAATTATCCATATGATTTCCATGAATTATATGATAGGCACAATAGTATTTAGATTTATATGAAGGATATATATGAGGAAATATGATCAACTTGTTTTGAAGCATATCCAATAGAGTGTCACTTGGTTTACTATTAGCCTTATATAAACCACTCAAACAATTAGCTATAGATGTATTCTATTTTGGAACCCATATTTGAGATGAACTCTCTTGGGGCACAAAATTATTGATGGAGAGGTAGAAATGCAACTAACACTAGCACATTCAAGATTAATTACATGTAAAATATTATCTTCAAGTGTATAATATTTAAACTCATTTTATTTTATCATGCCTTTATAGATTCTCTCATAGTAAGTATCTAACCTAGAATAACCTTATTAAACACACTAATACTCATATGTTGGGAAGATTCAATGGTCATACAATATTTTCTAGAAGGATGCACCCTACCTCTTAGGTTAATTATAGCATGGACCTCCATAATAGAGGGATGGTAGCTATGACAACCTTAAGTTTTAAAATGGTGAAGAAAAAGTCAGATATGAACCTCCCTATGAAATAAATTTGAAACCCTTAAAGAAGAATAAAAGCTTAAAAGTGTATATAGGCAAAATAGATGACTTGACAAGGGCCAAAATAAAGTACTGAATGAAATGAAAAATAGTATATAAAGGAAACCCAAAAAATATTTTAAAAATAAGTGATCGTTCGCTCTCTAAATTGAATTTACTAAAAATAATAAAATGCTTATTATGAAAAATTCTATCATTATTTTGGTGAACAAAAATACGTTTTTGATCTAAGCAATACAACAAACAAAAAAATTTAAGTGTTTTGAAAATAGGATTGTTTGAACATGATATTAGTCAAAAAAGGAATAACCCTAATTGTAGAATCCCTAATAGGAGAACAAGCATGAAACTCTCAGGCAAAAGAGAAAAAACATTAGATTAGCACCTATGAAGATGGAAACAAATAGAAATCAAGTCTAAAAATAAATCTATAAGGTAGAAATGAAAAACCCTAAAATGAAGGAAAGAAACCTTAAGGGAATCGTATGTTTTACATGCTCACTAAATAAATGGGTTCACTAATATATTTTACATTATTTTTTATTTAATGTATATATAATAAGATAGATCTTTGAGATAATTTAGATTATATGATGGATAATAATAAACTTGAATATGAATGTAAAAGGAAAAATCTGATTTGACAATTACCCTTGCTAAACACATAAAAGACTTAGGAAAATAATATACTTAGTGTTTTAATGTATTGTGCAAGTCTAAGACTTAATATAGATGACATGAATGGTTGGAAACTATATTGAAAGTCACTTAGATTAGGATCTGAGTCTCTGAATACACTTGGATAGAATCATCTAACTTTGGATGGTACTGATCGACACTATGTTCTTTAATCTAATGGTTTTTACTAGGTAAGTTTTACTTCACTATTTACACATAGGCTAATGTGCCTACTTTTAAGCCATCTATATGTGTGATATTCAATAGCTATTTGTGTGTGTGATTTGAAAAAACCTATTTCCTTATCTTTGACTCATAAATCCAATTTCAACACTAGGGTTTAGTTGACAAAATGGGAAAGAAGGTGGGTTGAGCTGACCCCAACCATTCCTCAATGAATAGTTAAGCACTACCTACTTATTTGATACTCTAAATAGGGAAGTAAAATTGCATGTAGTTATCCTTGTTAAGTGTATGTGTGTAATAGTTATCCTTTAAAGAATGTAACCTATGATCTAGCTTTCAACTCTTGGAAAATGACAACTTTGGCTTGGTTTTAAGGTGCTTCAGACTTGTTAGAAGATATTCCTTGTAACTAATGGCTGAATTTAAAAGAATATTCTAGTCCCTTTGAATGTGAAATTGATTGATAAATGCTTGATAGGTGCTTTCTAGATAGGGAATAGGCTTAACCTAGTTTATATTTATATGGAAATCTTTGGGCAATTTCTCATGCCACCAACATGTAAAAAATATGAACTGACCACTAATAAGGATTTTAATTTAAAAATTTACCATTGCTTGACATGGGACGAGTCCACCAGGTTTAGACAAGTCCAAAATTTGGGAATAGTTTAAGTCTGATAGTTTTATCTAGAAGGCAAAAATATCGATATGGTGACCTAGATATAGTGTGATTATTTATAACAAGTTAGACATGGATTAGGCAATTCCCATATGTGAATGATAGCGAATTGGGAAGATAAGACCATGGAAAACATGTATTGTGACACAAGGGTGAATACAAGTCATATGTGTATACCCAAGTTATGTAAAGTGAAGGTAAATCAAAATTAACATTTTAAAGTATCTAATACCTTATTATAGTGTCTACAAAAACACCTAAGAGCCTTTGACACAACATGTTTGGATTATACCTCTAATGATAAGTTATTAACTAAGAAAATTATGTGAAGCCTTAAGGAATATGCATTGTGTTGGTTTCATGACCTCCCATTCCAATCAATATCTATCATATTTTTCAATCAATATTAGTGAGAAATTGTCTTATGCATAAATTACAAAACTTAAGCAAGGATCCAATGATCCAATTAGTGACAATGTGCTTCAATATAAAACCATGATTTCTAAGATGAAAAATCTTATGGCTGAAAATAAGTTAGAAGATATAGTAAAGCAAATTTTTCTTGCCCCTCTCCATGAGTTTATTATGTTCAAGAAATTAAAATCATATGATGAGCTATGCCATATAGTTAGAGATTGAGAAGTTAAGCTCATATATATATTAATAAGCTAAACTATGTGGTTAATGCTGGAACTAATTCAACCATAAAGTTTCAAAGTAAACCCGGTTACAAGGTCTAAAAAATGATGCTAATAATGAGGCAAAAGTAACAATTAATGTAGTGTCATAGCGTACTAATCAACTTGTCTTATCCAATCAACTAAGAAGGAAATTTTCACGACTACTTGAACCTCATTATAAGCTCTTTTAGAAGTTACTTGAGTGCAACCTTATATCTCTCTCTCAACCAAAGGAAGTTGGTATGAGTAGACCTCTACCTAAGGGATATGATAATAATGCATATTATAATTACCATAAATGCGAGGGGAATTCAAAAAATAGATTATTTTATCTAATATAAAAGATTAAGGATCTTATTGATGATAACATTATTGATATTAACACAAATACAAATGACTCAGGACCATAACCTAATGGGCATGAAAAATTGAAAATATTTTTTGATTCATTTCCCAAAAATGCAAAATTTTGAGGTACATATAATTTAAAATACACATAATCCTCTGCAAGCAAATGGACATCCATTGGATGGTATTATTGGTACACTTAAAATCAAATTGATGTATTATCCTAAAACTACATTTGATGACAGTGATATCATGGAAGATGATTTTATTTTCTACTCATTATTTATTTTTACATACATTAATTTTTATCTTATATATAGTATTAATGTAGCCTATACATAGTGTCACAGTAGATAATGGTTAGCGTGAAAATGTTTTCACTATGACACTCCTTACTAGTCTTGGATATATACATGAGGATTTGATAGATAAAACTAAGATAGTTAAAGGCTTTGATGGAAAGAGACATAACACTAGTACCTATATGTGTGAAGTATATACATGAAAATAGAGTGGTTAAAATTCTAGGTATGCCATATGAGAATCATATTTAGCTAGATGTATCTCGTTCTCCACCCCCACCACCTCCACAATCAGTTATAAAACCTATTCAAGTACATTTTACGAGGATAATTCAAAGGAAGGTAGGTAAATTTACTAGAAGATAAATTATTCCATGCCCATTATATAATAGGTTAATCTAGGCCTCACAACAACCATTATCTATTCCATCACACCTGAAGCTAGTGTTATTTATAATTCACCCCGTTCCACAGTAAAATAAAGCAGCTATTCCTAATATATAGTTGATTCCTTGAGATATCATGCCTCATAGGGTTACTCATCATACACAACGTTATATGAGTCATGATGATGATGATGACAAATACATTACAACATGAGATTATTTTTCAAATTTAGATACAAATGCATATGACACTACTTGACCATGAAAGGTGACTATTTACATGTTTGACACATGGCTTAAATATGATTACCCACTTGATGGGATCAGTGGTTAGTAGGAACATAATCGACGTATTAAAAAATATAAAAAATAAGTAAAATCTCAAAATTAAAAAAAAATATATTTCCAAAAATAATAAACCATGACTTAAGCATAATTTGTTTTTCTAGTTACTATTTTGATATATGTTATTTATCACGTGTTTAGTATATTACATATCCTTTTCCATACACAAATGCATTTCATGGTATATATGAGTGGGATGTAAGACATATGAATTATACATGATACATGGATGTACAAATACAAAACATTCATATACCCAAGGGCCATGCCAATGTTGGGGGCATCTCATTTTTTAGGTTACATTATTAGAGATTATATCTTTCTATGAAATTTCCATTTATCATGTTGAGATACTATGATTTATTACATATATCTTGATCTTACTTATATTATTCATAGTGCTACATTTTAAGGATGTGTTGTTTTCTATGCTGTAAAATTGACATATATTGATGGTGTAGACTAGTTTGAATTATTTTATGCTTCATTGTTAGTCTTTCATTTCATATCAACTAATCATTGATTATGATTGGTTGGATATCACCTTGATATATAACCTTTAATAATTGAGTATATTATTGCATGTTTATTTCTTGGGCCCTTGCTTATTCTATTACATTTGTTTGATTGAGTTTTCATTAGATGAATCTTTCTTTGGACCCTTGCCTTTTTTTATTGATTTTGCTTGATTGATTTTTAATTTTATGACTCTTTCTTTGGTCCCTTGCCTTCTTTTCTGACTATTACTTGATTGATATTTTCATTTTTTGACTCCTTTGGTCCCTTGCCTTATGTTAGTGTAGGCTTTTTCCCACTGTGTGGTTTTACCTACACAGTCTAGTCAGCTTGCTTAAGTTTAATAAAGGTCATTGGGGATGATAATCTCACATGCATGAGAATGTTGGGAAATTTTTATCTTCCACCTATATAATGAACTTTCCTATGTAATTTTTTGCTAATGCTTATTAATGTAAATTTTGTTTATGAAGACAAGCTTTTTCCTTCTGAGTTGTTTCTTTTGGATTTTACTACTCCATATAGGGTTTCTCTGTGCATTCAATCCTATCCAATTGATCCTTGATTATGGCCCACTTTGACATGCTATTAGAGATTTACTAGTAGCTAAATTCCATTGTTCATGTTGTGAGATCTATCATTCTAGCTTGTTCAGGGGTTTTTCATTGATTTTAGTTTTCAATGGTTTGGTTGGGTTTAAAAAAAATCCATATAGATCTATATCACCGATGCATCCAAATTAAAAATAAACATCACTATTGGATTTAGAAGGTGTAAAAAACCTAGGATTGATTAAAAACATGACCTAGTTTTGTGACAGTCAAAATTTCACCATTTTTTGAGGGTTTTAAGGCTTTTTAAAAAATCTAATGATTATTCCATACCACCTAATACTTGAATTTGGAAAAATTTTATGGTTTTTTCTAGGTTTTCAAAATATGAAGTGGGTATTTTCTAGTTCATGAGTAAACCATTTATATTTTTTCAATATCTGAGGTTTTTCTTGCTGGTTATTTCACCCTTTGTCACTAGTTTGATGACTTCTTCAAAATTTTGGACACTTAAAACATTTTTTGGTTTTAGAATTATGCATCCTTGACACTTGTACCAATGTGATCCGAGCCATTATTCCCCCATAAGATGTGCATATGTGACCCACCACACCCTTTCACCTTTGAGAGCTGTGTGGGCAAGTGAAACTGTTATGCCTCCATGACCTCACTAGCCTCATGGACATGACCACCATGCCCCTTCACCCTTGCTAACTATGTGGATGTGACCATTGGGCCAAGAAGGGTGACATTATTCATTTGGAAAAGAGGGTCATTTTTTGGATGATGCCACTCCCTCATCAATCACATCAATCAAAGAGAGGGGAAGGAGTACCCAATTTAGGTCTTAACCCCTGATCATACGGGATTTAAGCCCTTGGTTGCTTCCAACCCAAAATTGCTAAACTTTTGCTCCATGGGGCCATAAGTTTTTTTTGTGTAGAAGTTTATTCCAAATTTTTTTCAACCTAAACATTTGCACACCCAATTTTTTTAAAATTTATGTTGGTAGAGATCACTATTTTTGTGAGCAATAAACATCCAAACTTACATAAATTTTAATCGACTACTCCTTTTTAGGAGCCATTTGTTTTAAAAGTGCAAGTTTTTTTAATCTCTATGCATTGGTAATATTCTCATTCCTTAGAATATTGAACGTATATAGATTCAAGGGTGGGGGGCAGGGGGGTTGTATAACAATAACTTTCAACATGCATAGTTCAACACATAATTCTTTTATGTACCATGGATCTAAGTTTAGTTTTGATTCTTACACTGTTCAACTATCACAAGTGGAATGTCAAAGTGCAAATCCTCTTTAGGAGTAAAGGTTTATACTGAATCACGATGGGTATAAAAATAAAATTAACACATGAAGCAGAGAAGGTGAAGTGGTATAACATAAATGATGAAGCCTATGGTCTCTTATGCCTGTCTATGTCTCTTGACTTACTCTTTCATATCAAATCTACAACAATTCCAAATCAAGCATGGATCTTATTAGAAAAACTCTTTAAAAAACATGACATCATGAGGGGTCATGAGTTAGAGAATGAGCTCATCAGTTTGAGCCCATGAGACTTTGATATGATACAAGGCTTATTCATAAAATTTAAATCAATTAGGTTTTAGCTAAAACTATGTGGCATTGACAAAAAGGTCGATCCTTGCCAAATTAGGATTTGACCATGTTGTATTCATTTCTACCTTTCACACCACCAAGCATTCTCTTAGAGTTACATGGAATATGCCATCCTTGGATGACTTTGCTACTGACTTAACTTAGGAGTAAGATAAGATCATTCAAATGGGTACATTAAATTCATCTAAATCACATGTTTTAATTATGAGTCATGACAAATAGAAGGCATCTGACAACAATGATAAGAAACATAACAAGAAGGACCTATAGAAAAGAAAGGGTTAGAAATCTGATGCTAAGTGAAAATCATTAAAAGATTACTCCTCTTCAAATGGGAAATACAAGAAAGAGTGACTCACATGTGGTTATTACAAGAAATTTGAACATGATGAATCCAAATGCATGAAGAAGTAGATTGACCAATTGACAAAAATACTAGAGAAACACAATATCATTGTCCTTGATTCTTCTAATTAGAGTTCATTAGCATAAGAGTCTTCTAAGTCCAAAGATAGTAAGAAGGGAAAATATAAGGGCAAAACACTTATTGCAGTTGCATCCTAGCCTTCCACATGGGTTATTGATTCTGGTGCATCGCACCACATAGCATCATCACAGGGCATTTTTCTCATCTTTGTATCCTTGTTCTATGCCTTTGATCTTGTTGGGTGATGATACTTATACAAAAATCAGTGGGAGTAGTTTTTTTGAAGTGAATGATGAGTCATTTCATCATGTTTTATATGTTCCCTCTTTATCCACTAATATCCTATCTATTTATTATATCATCCACATCGGTTCAGGTAATAAAATTGAGTTCACACCCAATTTTGTGGTTCTTAGGGAATTAAATAGTGGATCCATTATTGCAATTAGGAAATTAGATCACTAGTCATGATTATATATTTTCTCAAAATTTTCACCTGATCAACCCTCTACTATTCTATTCACTCATTCAGATGGGGTGAGTAAACTATGGCATGAGCTATCCAACCATCTCAACTATTGCTACTTGGAGTAACTCAATCGTCATGACATGGTTTCAATGTTACAATGAGTTAAGTTTTTTGATAGAGTTTTCCAAGGTTGCATACTTGGTAAGCATCATGAGGAAAAGTATGACAAGGGAAAATCATGAAGAGTTGAATAGATATTAGAGATAGTTCCAATGAATTTATTGGTCCATTTCCAAAACCTTCATTCAATATGAAAAAATACATGCTTACTTTCATTGATGACTCTTCAAGGTACACTTGGATGTATTTTCTTAAGAATAAATCTAGGGTATTTGATCATTTTCAAGACTTCAAGGCACTTTTCTAAAAGTAATAAAGTAAATACATCAATATTTTGTGTACTAAAAATGGTGGTGTGTATGTTAGTAATCATTTTGAACAAATATGTACATTAGAGGGGATTGAACTACAATGTATAGTTCTATATAGTCCTTTACATAATGGTGTTACAGAGCACAAGAATAGGTCCTTTAAGGAAATGGCCAATTTTATGCTACACTCCAAGTCTCTTGCACCTTAGTATTGGGCCGATGCCATCAATTGTGCTTGTTATATCTAGAACCAAGTTTCTCATAAAACATTAAAAGGAGCCACTCCTTTTAAAGTTTGGAGTTGTTAGAAACCCAAAGTAAAGTACTTTTGAGTGTTTGGATCCCCTGTTATGGTTTGCATTCCCAAGAAGAAATGTAAGTAAATGGAACCTCTAAGTCAACGTTGCACCTTAGTTGGATATTTTGAGGGTGTTAAGGGATACAAGCTTTTCCAATCAACCACTCATGAGTTATTCATTGAGATAAGTTTTTATTTTTAAGAGGGTCATTCAAACAAACTTGACACCTCTCCCTATTCCTTAGACACCTTGGGATTTGACAATAGTTCTAATGATTCAGATCCAATTGAGTAGTTTCTTGATGATCCAATTTTTTCTTCTAGTTATAATGATGAAAGTAATGATGAAGATTCCCCTCCTCCTTCTCCCAAAATATATTTAGAGGATGATGAATCCCATCTTAACTCTTTGAACATTGGTCCTCTTTGGTATAGACAAACACTATAAAGTGCTGGCTAATGGGTTAGAGATCCATCAGACACCAGGTGAACCCGTTCACAATTCTAGGATGCCTCACATGCTTTCATTGAATCTACTTCTAATCCACAATCATTTCACGAGGCATCAGACACTTTTGAATGGGATAATACTATGAAAGATGAGTATAGTTCCTTGTAGAGGAACAACATTTGGGTTTTAGTCCCTCTTCTTAATGGAAGAAAACTTATTCGATGTGGGTGGATTTGCTTAATGAAATTTATAGTAGATGGGTTCGTATATAAGCTCAAAGCATGTTTAGTAGCAAAGAGTTTTTATTAGGTACCTAGCATTAACTATACTGATATGTTCACCCTAGTTGCCAAAATTAACTCAATCCAACTCAGTCTTTCCATTACTGCAACACCTCATTGGGATGTTCATCAAATGGATGTGAAGAGTGTTTTTTTTCACTGTGACCTCAAATAGGAAATATACATGGAGCAACCACAAGGATTTGTGGAATATTATTCCTTAGTTTGAAAACTTTAGAAATAATTTATGGCCTCAAACAAGCTCCTCATGCTTAGTTTGCGAAGATAAACTCCTATCTTATTTTAGTTGGGTTCACCTAATGCCGTTCTGATCTAAATGTCTATATTTTATGGTAGGATGATTCACTATTGATTTTGGTTCTCTACATGGATCACTATTGATCACATGGAGTTATTCATCCACCATCATAGTAGTGAAAATTATTTTGTCTGATAGGTTCTCAAAGATTGACTTGGGCTTATTGCATTACTTCCTCACGACTGAAATTTTTCAATCTAACTCTGGGATCATTATTGCACAACCCAAGTATGCTCTTTATTTACTTACATGGTTTAACATGACTGATTATAAGCCAACTTTGAATCTTTTTCTATTTGGTTTAAAGCTTGAGGTTGATTGTCTCTCTTTTGGTTGATTTTAACTTGTATCGATAACTTGTTGACAGTCTCATCTACCTTAAGCACACTATACATGATATTTCATATGCAGTGGGCATGGTCTCTAGATTCATGCAAGAACCACATGAGATACATTGGAAAGTAACTAAGTGGATTCTCCATTACATTTAGGGTACTCATATTTTCAAGCTTCACTATGGATCAGGCATCAACATCTACCTAATTAGTTATACAAATTTAGATTAGGCTATTGATATTTAAAATCATAAGTCTACTTCAGGCTATAGTTTCTCCCTCAGTTCAAATTTAATTAGTTGGTCAAGCAAAAAGTAAAATGTTATTTATTTATCTTTTATCGAGGTAGAATACATGGGAGTTATTGATGTTATACTAAGAATATTTGGATTCAGGGGATTATCACTAAGTTTGGCATCCAATTTCAATGACCAAAAGTCATCTTTTGTGATAACCAAAACATAATCTAGATTTATAGGAATTCAATCCTCCATCAATGGACCAAACATATCAATATTCACATGAATTTCATTTGGGATCTCATCTATGAGAAAATCATTTATCTTCACTACATCCAAATAATGAATCAAATTACTGATATATTCACCAAACCCTTCACTGAGAGCATCTTTCATTTATAAGCTCTTCTTGGGGTTTGGGCAGTTTGGATGACTTCCTCCTCTAAGGGATCATCTATATGTACTTGGGTACCTCATCAGGGCTTTATGCTGAGACCCAACTCTTCTACCCACCTAAGCTACGCTTAAGGGGGTGTGTTAGTGTAGGCTTTTTCCCACTATGTGGTTTTACCTACATAATGTAGTCAACTTACTTAGGTTTAATAAAGGTTAATAGGGAAGATAATCTGACATGCATGAGAATGTTGGGAAATGTTTATCTTTCACATATATAATGAACCTTATTATGTACTTTTTGGCTAATTCTTATTAATGCAACTTTTGTTTGTAAAGACAAGTTTATTCTTTTTGAGTTGTTTCTTTTAGATTTCGCTACTCCATACAGGTTTTTTCTGTGCATTCGATCCTATCCAATTGATCCTTGATTGTGACCTACTCTAACACCTTATTCTATGCTTTTTGATTGATTGAGTTTCTCATTTTATGACTCTTTATTTGTAAGGATCTTTCCCTTTTGTGTGATATTTGATTGTCCATTGTGTGTGGCTCTTGCCTTATGTGACATTCAGTGCTATTACATGTGTTTTATTGTGTGCATTATGGCCATGACATTATGTGATTATTAATGGATAAATCTAGGAATGTCTATTGAGTTTGTGGTGCCATGATCCATATCATGCACCTTCCTTATTGTGTGTGATTCCATAATTTATATGATTACACCTTTCTCCATAGGTTAGTATTTATTAGTTATATATGTGATAATTACTATTACGTGCATAATTAATATATCCATTTTGACATGATAGTTTTATGCCTTACACTATATGTTTCATAAATGCTTTGATGATCTCTTCATACCATGATGATATATTATCCATATCTTAGCACATGTTTTTATATGATTAGATATTTATGTATAACATGATGTGGTTAAATCTTTTCTTCATAATTGAGTAAGAAAAAGGCTATATTCTTCACCTCATAAGTGGGAATATTAGCAGGGTTTGTTATAAATATTTATTCCTCAAAACATAGATAATTCATATTTTAGGATTTAACACATGATTTAGAGTTCAAATTGGTTTAAATTATCAATTTAATTCATATTATGGGAAAATTATTCATAGAGTGAGACAAATTTTGGGGCATATGCAATGTATATGTAGATATTTAATAGGTTTAAATTTTTAGGATTTGATGGGTTATCAGATTTATTAGAATTAATGAAAGATTATGTCATTATATATCACATTTTGGAACCAATTGTATCAACTTATTGGGCATGAATATTGTTCATGCACAAATTATTACAGTTTTCTTATTTTTTCAAGTTAGCATCGAGGGTACTGAAGTTAGCATTGATGGTAATGAAGGTAAAATTTTCAATCTAATACCTATATATAGTAGTTGATTCACCCTTACATGAGCCTCATTTAAGTTTCCCCTTTGATATTGAGTTTAAATATCAGTTAAATGAGTAGTAAAATTGAGGTTCTACATCACTCAATGACCTAACACTACTCTCTCTTCATGAGGGTTTGAAAATTTATTTTTCCAACCTTTGTTTGAATAATGGAACTTGCCTTAGGACATAATTATCTCATGATATTATCAATTGGGGCATGATCACACCTAATCCCCTATGTTTCATAAGGAATCATAATATCCAACACCTTAGAGGGAAACATGACTCACTCACTTACAGGTGTATTCCTTCCTTTCTCTTTAAATTTCAAAAGTTTCATCAATATAATTTATTTAAATTTTCATTGTATATATGAACATTGATCGCTACATACTCATTGTGAGTTTGGATGGAGAAATTTGCACACTTTGAGTTGTCTCACAATGAAAAAGTGTATTTTCATATTAAGGCATATTTATTTATCATTTTACTGTATAATTGTTATACTTTCACTACTAGAAAATAAAGAGGGTATTTGTAGACATGAAACATATTGTATTAGACACTTTGAAATGTTAGTATTGATCTAGCTTCACCTCACATGACTTGTGTGTACACATATGTCCATTGCATACCCTTATCTCTTATTTTCTTACCTTTTTGTGCCCAACCATCTAGATTTTCCATCAATCACCTATATGAAATCCCTAGTATATGTCTGACCCATTTAAAATCATAATCAAATTATATCCTGATCATCATAACACTATTTAGAAACTTTTAGAAATACATATATGAATTTTTATAAAATTTTCCACCTCCACCAGACTTGTCCATATACCACAAAAAAATTTCAAAATTCAAATTATCTTTATGGGTTGGCTCATATGTTTCATATGTAAATAGAATAAGAAGTTACCCAAAGTGTCATCTATTTATACATAATAGGTATAAGTCAAATTCCCTATCTGGAATCTATCACGAAAGCACTAAGCAAGCCTAATTTATCACTTACACATTGAGATGAATTTCCATAAAATTCCCATTTTAGAAATTAGATAAGGAGTATACCTTAGCCAAGTTTGAATTACCTAAGCCATTTTAAGTTTTTCCATTGTCAAGTGTCAAAATATAGATCATAGGTTGCATTCATAAAAGGATCACCAATGCACACATTCAGTTAAATGGAATAAATACACTCAATTTTATTTCCCTCATTAGATTAGTAGACACATATGCAATGCTCAACCATTTATTAAGGAGTTGTTGAGATCAACTTAACCCATCATTCTTCCCCATTTTTACAAGTTAATCTAGTCTCAAAAGTGAAGTTAGGGTTTTAAAATAAAGGGGGCATTTTTTCCTAGATTTACGTAAATATTGAGCATTTGATATCGCATAGGAATATGGTTTACAAATAGGCATCACCTCCCATGCCAAAATAGCGAGGAATAATTCAAAGGGATGAATTTAGTATCAGGTAGATGCCACCATATTAATGTAAGCATCTAAATTATAACATATTCATATAGGTTGATCTAGATACTTAGTTTCCTTATCCAAGAGACTCTTGATCCATTTAAATCCATTTATGCCACCTAAACATATTGTCAATCATGGACAAACCCAAAACAAGTTAATTATCTTAAATATCTTATTACTTTCCATAGTTAGTTATAATTGTTTAGTCATACTCTGTTATGGCATTCAGATTTGTGTATTATTTTTGGATAAATTCCAAGGTTGATGGGTCCCTTACCCATTATATTTAAATGAAAAGTTTATACATTAAAACCCAACCATCAAAATTTAAAAAAGAAACAAAGGTCCAATGGGAAACAAAGCTGCCAAGATGGAAACAAAATTATAATAAAAAGCACTAGATTTATAAACTGGATGATAGTACCAGAAACAAAATTACAAAAAAACCAAAATGATGCAAAGCTTAAATCAACATTCTCTTGTCTGCCTATTTCTCACTCTCTATACCTGCGAATCCAACTCTTGCATTCAAATTCTTGTTTCACTTACTTGTAGTCCTGCTCCATTTTCTTCCAAGTAACACTAGCCTTCTTCCTCAAGTTGATCAAATTATAATCTCCTATGTAATAAAAGTTCTAGGACACTCACAAAAACCTAACACACTATTCCAATCCATAACAAACCATCTTCGTCAACCATATCTTGTATTTCTCCTTCCTTCACACACTTTCCCCTTATCCTTTATCACATGCAACAATGCATATATGTTTCTTAAAAATAGATCATGGTGATTTTCACCTTAGAGGTGATCCTTAGTACCTTTATAGGCCTATCAACTTACTCACCACCTTTTACAATGCATTAAATCAACTTATACAACTCTGCTTGCATTCACACTATCTAGTAGCCTTGTTTGTGGACCTTTTTGATTTATATAGACTTGTACTTGCACTAATATGAAAACCAAATCTTGGTTTAGATACCCTTTTTCACATTCCTTCCATTCCCATAATTTTCAAACCCAAATCTTTCTTTTGACCTCTTCTCAGACCCTCTTTTATGCCACAGTTCACCCTATAGGTCTCTTAAGGTTCTTTTTAACAAACAGTCTCCAAAATCTATACTTATTTGTATGGAAACACAACATAAATTTGAAAATATATTTACTCACCTAGTACCTGATATATTCAAAAAAATTTAGTTAAATGGACTAGTGAAAACTCTCTATTCAAGCAAAACCCTAGATTTAGGGTTAATATTTTTCAGTCTCAGCTGAGAGCACTCAGGTTGCTATATCTCCCTTTAAGAAAGGTGTTAGGAGTTCCAAAAAATTCCTAAGGTATGTCTATACCCTCTCCATGTTTTCCAAGCACTATGAATCTTTGAAAAATCTTCACTCCATGTCTTCTAAATCAATATAAGTCTATCTGTGTAATATGGTTAACTATCTATAGGCCAGGGAACCTGTATAGACAAAAAGAATACATACAAAGTATATAATACGGAAAAGGAAATTAGATCATGTTAAAAAAATTTACCAAGATGCCACAAACACCTAATATTTAGGCTAATTAACCTTTCCTTTTTTGGAATTGCACACAGTTCAACCTTGATATCATCCACTATGGAAAATAGGGTCCATTATTTCACTATTTGAGAAACACAAGACGTCTTTCTTGTTAAATCTTACAGTCTTGTTATCAAAAATGCATAAAAAAACCTTTCAATAAACTTTCAAACCATTATTCAATCCACTTGATTGATAAAAACTAAAGACTCAGTCTGTACCAAACTAGACTACTCATGAACAGGGTCTGTTTATGGAAAAAATTGCATATTAAATGATTTAACACTTTCCCTTACAACATATGATCTAAAACACATTCCAAAACCTTTCAATAAAAACATTTAAATAGTTTTCAAGTCCATATGATTATTCCTTTTATAAACTCAGTCTTTATAATTAATTCCATACATGGTCTATTTATACCAAATTCTTCAACAGGGTTCTTTTTCTCTATTCCCTTCAAGTCTTATCACATGCACATCATTCAATAACTTTTCAATCACATTTTTAAACCATTATTAATATCATTATTTCATTCATAAAACATGTATTATTCAACAAAACAATATAACAACAAGATGAACAATAACCTTCAACAAAGGTCTGAGTTCATATTCCTGAAACAAAAAATTGGGGTTATCACCTCAAATTACCCTTCATACCAAAATTTTAAATCATCCTCCATTCCTGAATTTTAATGGAATCACCCATAAAACAAATAAAAAATAAATCTTTTATCTAAAAATAATGCATAACTAAATTCTTGCCAACGTCCCAATGTGGAGGTTACTTGTCACCTTTTCATTACATTTTCTTGATTTTGCACAACATAAGGTGTCATTAACCATGATAACATAAATATGACATTTTATGAACCTATTCCATTACATAAACACTTAGACACACTTATCATATCTTTCCATCTTCCAAATTTGCACAAAACTCCTTATAGAAGCCTTTACAACATTCAAATTTTCAAATAGTGTTTTTGGAGGGAAAACTTATAATTTGAATTTTATGCATCTTGAAACTACCAAGACTCCACAAATGGACTGTTGATGACCTTTATATCCTATTTAACACTGATTAAACACTCTAAAGACAAAAATGGATCATTTTAGGGTCCTTATAAGATGCCCCTATATCACAAATAGAAAACCAGTCAACTACATACCGCATCACCATGAGACTCAGACACCCACCTCATCTTCCATCTTTACTTCAGGATCCACTGTAACTTCCACTCTCTCCACAACCTAATGAATCCCTCCTTTCTTCCCTCCAATAGATAACACTGCTCAATTACTCTCACGATGGCCACACATAGCCACAATCATAGCATGACAAGGGATGCAGATGAACCATGGTAGAATAACATGCTAGGGTTTATCCACCATTTCACATTAAAATGACACCACCTCAAATATTTAACTTTATTGAAAAGCTTCCTTCCACATTTCAATACCTATAATGGAATACTAAATTTGTGCCCATGGAGGAAAGGAAATGGTTTACCCTCTAGCCAACGGAGGATGTTGGAGCTTGTTCTCCAGATTTTTGACAAACCCCATCAGAGAAACAAATTGAATTTCAAGGTCCCTAAAAATATAAATTGGAATATACCCAAATTGATTATTGCCTAAAAATGGAAGCTCCTAGAATAGACCTGCATTAAAATTTTCCAAATGCTCAAATAATCCCTCTTTATGCATTAGAGCCATGAAGAATTCCAAAACATTAGTGACCAAATTATTATCCTACACCATGACCAAAATGTTTGAGATAAACAAAGAAGCTACATCATATTTCACTCTGCTCGAAACACTTTCCACTAGATATTCTTCACCCAAAGTAAATATTATTGCCTATAAGATTTCTTCAATGGGGTTCTAAAAAAATTTATTTAAGCATGCTCTAGTTACTCCTCCCCAAAACATTATTTCCCTAACAGTACTACCCCCTTGAACTACTGGTATCCTGAGAGTAGATGCAATATTATGGTCTATACCTACCTCATTCATGAAATAAAATCTCAAAGCGAGAATGCAACATTGAAATGAAGAATAAGGTTTTGAAATGATGCAAGAGAAAACTCTCGAGCATAAAACATCATTATTTCCATATATTACACAATATTAATATTTTAAAGAAATTATGCTTTTAAGGTTAATTATTCCATAATTAAATAAATTGAAGGTAAGTGGTTGAGGTTAGTCCAACCCAAGCTTTCTAACCCATTTTTTTAGGTCATCTTGGTGTTAAAATGCTAGCTAGTGTTATGAAGCAAATACAAGGAAAATAAAATTATATACAAAGGGATGAATGTGAATGAATGCCTAAAATCACTTATATACTTAGGCACATCAACCTAAATCATCACAAAATTACACCACCATTCTAGATAATATGGACAAATAGTGAATAGTTCTAGTTACCTCAAGTGTCTAAACATCATTGACTATGTCCTAGAGGATTTTCACAGTTTGTTTCCTGATTTGAGCCTTTTCAGAGAGATAATACAAATCATCTAAGCCAACTATGCATAAGAAGTAAGAAACACACTTGATAAAATCAGCTAAATGTCTTATATTCCCTCTTTGATTGATCATTTCTCTATCTAGTAAGTGCAATCTATCATGTTAAATTTAGATTTGTATTTAGAATGCTATATCTTATGCAATCTAAATTTTATTAGTTTTATACTTGTTTAGATCACCCAAACAAAAATAATTTAAAACATTTTGGTGAACCCACTTATAGTATTGAACACTAAAGCCCTAATTTTTCTTCCCTAGGGTTTCACCTTATTATGGTTTTAAATTTATGTGTTAAGGTCTGATTTTTAGATTTTATTTCTAATCTCCCCTTCATGATGTCTTATTTTATTTAGGGTTTAAATTATTGATCTCCAATTATTAAAACACTAGATTTATATGTTTTCCCTTCTCCTAAGAGTAGGCCTTGTGATTGTCTTCCTTGTCATCTTAGGATGTGGCAAGTTTTCTATGTGTATGCCTCCCTCAAACCCTACTATGTCTCATCTTATGGATTCCTTGTTATCTACCCATGCTATGATTTATAGTCATGCTAATGAATGGAAAATAATGAGTGAATATGATTATGCTTTTGTGACTGAAGGAAATGAATATTTGAATTATTATTGTGATGATGTGGAAGATCAATATGTTAGTGATATATCTTTGTGTAATTCTAGTGAAGAAGAATTAGATCAAAATAATGTTACAATTAAATATATTTATTCTCCTTTCTCTTCCATATAACATTCCATTAATCATGAAGTATAATAATAATTAGGTAACAATTAATTGACTACTACACTTCTTTATGCTACTAGGCATCTAATTAACAAAGATGATATAATAAAGAAATGGATATATAATATACATGTTGATTCTCATGTTGGTATACCTTGAAATGATGTTTTTAATTGTGATGGTGTTTCTATTAAAATGAAATTTGATGTTATTCATTATATATAATTTACATGTTGTGGTGCCACTCCTTAAATTGAAATGAAATATAATGTTAATACTTATATAGAATTGAAATTTGATGATAAACCTTCTATTGAAATGAAGTTTTATGTTCATACTTATATTGATATGTAATGTGATGGTATGCCTTATATCGAAAAGGAATATGATGATATTGCTAAACATAGTAATGATTCTTCTATGGAATGTGATCGAGTCTCTAAGTGATGCAATGATAAGAAATAATGTGATGAACTTGGTATGTGTAACAACCAAACTGGGTTTGACATAGAAAAATGTGATTTAAAAAAAACAAAACACATACTTTAAATAGATTACACCATAAGAATCTAATCATAAATCATATAAGAGACTTTAAGTGTGATAACTGTAAATGGATCATTCTACACCATACATCATTGATCAATATCATCATAGGAAACTCGTGATAATACAAACATAGGAAGTAATACAAATATCCATCTACTATTGGTACAATATACAACCACTACTATCAATCCACACTATACAGGCAATTACAACTCATCATGATAATATTTCAAATAATAAATATAATATATTACAATGTTCATAAATAATATACATGGCTCCTTAGAGCATGAGTTCCTTAGACTCTCTAGTATCTATGGCAATCTCAAATGTCTTCTCAAAATTAGTACTGTTGTGGGGAGGGAGAACATCATCCGAGTGCTTTTCCACACCAACCATGAACCAATGATTTCCTACACTAATCCATCAAGGAATGGCCCTTCCTTCATAGATGAGTAGATAGTGATGGCACATGAATACAAAGAGATAAGAAAGTACATGTGTACTATATGATTTCTAAAACTAAACATGTGGTGTATCATAGAAAACCAGTTCTATTACAAGATATCACATAAACATGTAAATCATAATCATGAAATGACAATGTCTCACTAAACATTAATTTGGCCAAAGTTTTCAAGAATAATAAATAATAGCAATTTATAGATCAGTCAAAATTCATACACACCACTTGATCGAATTACCTTCATCTGGAATTGTGATGCTAGTAATCTAGTGAAGTCCATATCACTCCTTACTCAGTATCATCAATGCGAGATTGGTTAACATAATATAACAAAAAGATTCATATAATTTACATTCTACTATCAATCATATCACATAACATGTTGAACATATGATAACCAAAATGCATACATTTATTCCATCAAATGTATGAATGAATCTCACACTATTTTCTATCTCATACTAGAAATAATGACTACAACTTATACCATCTAGGTAAACACAAATTTAACTACAATTTTTAATTACTATAAGTATTTTCTAAATATACTACATCTTATGAAACCCATATTATCATAGTCTAGTGTTCTAGGACAAAACTACTAATTTTACACAATCAATCATAATAAGGTAGTCATAAATATATGAAAGCATAAATTTCTATTCAAGTAACTAGATATAACAAAACATGTCTCAATTCACACAAACATAAAATAATCCACTCTAGAATTCACCATACGGTCAGGGGTTATTTGTATGCATAACTAAGGTACTACTAACTATCATAAAACATGATATTCATAGTAATAACCAACACACATACATTTAATCTGTCAAACATATGTGTGAGTCTAGACATAACAATTATGGTTCATACCACCTGGGTATATCATACATTTAGAATGTAACTTTCAAATGAAAACATTTAATGACATCACATAATATCATAAATCATTGTTCATGAGCCCTCTATTCAATCATGAGCAACCAGTATTACAATTTTAAGAATCAAATATCCCTTAATCTTAGTTAATAGGCAAATAAGTATGGTTTATATCAACCAGGTAAAACTACATATTAGAAATCAAAATAAACATAACTTATAGGCACACATCATGATGTACTAATATATGCTATATATGTCTAAACCTTTGTGCCTCTTAATTTACTAATAATGTGTACTATTCACCAATTTTCATTACTTTATGCATATATATATCAACAGTCAGTAGATTTCTATTTTCAAAGAGTCTCATAAGCAAATTATACCATTGACTTTCATTTAAAAAAAATAATTCTATTTTTAGGGACTAATTTCATATGGTTATAGTTTCAGTCGCTTAGATACCTTATGACTCATTCTAACCATCTAATAAACTTTAGATAAAATTCTTATATATGAGTACTTGTACATCATAACATGCATCATATGTAAGTACTCCAATGATATGTAAATACTAAATCAATGTTCACTTATATGTCTTAATTAAGAACTCCTATATTCCAACAATCCTTATAACTTTTATGTTCACAACATATACGTATATAGATGATATTTAAGGGATTTTACAATATAAAACCCATTTATAGTTTTTATCCCTAACTAGACAGGTTTTTATCCTGATATACTCAAAGTGTGTATAACTCCATACACAAGTTCTCAAGACTACATAGTCTTTAGTATCAATGTTCACATATAAGTATTTGGAAATACCCAAATTGACCTTATATGATACACAAAAGTTTCATCAAGCATTCAAATAAACAAATTACTATGCCGTGACAATATACAAAACACTCATATAATTTACTCCATTTATAGATTGTTATGAAACAAATTCTTCATTGCTATCTTAGATATACCAATCTTTATTTTTCCAATAGAAAATACATAAAATGGTAGTTCATCCTCAAACTTCTGTGCCAACGTATATAAAAATATCACACACAGATTCCATTCATACTAATGGGATACTCATAATGCACAACTCAATTAAATTATATTATATTGGATTTATCTTTGCTAGTTCTTTGTACAAGCTTCCATAATACATATTTATCATGTATATATTGATTCTTTACAATACATCTTGTATTGATTCTTTACATGTAACATAGCGTGTCTTCATTACTATATTATTTATAACTACTATATTCTTTGTATATGTAAAATAATTGGCATAGATTTAATTCTTTTTATATTGTGACATTCTTACCCTTAAAATTCTAACATACACTCTAAGCAGTATAGTAAATCCCCAATATACTATACAACTACTTCGAGTGCTTTAAAACTCTAACAAATGAATCGGTATTTACAACTATATAATACTAGAGTGTATTAATAACAAGTTTAGAGGGTCATAATTTAAATGATTATATGCTTAGTAATAGTTATTAATAAGTAAGTCATATATCTCCAGTCTCTTATAAGCACAAGCATGTTGTATCCTCATATAGAGGGTAATGCCATATTCTACACTAGTAAATCATGAACTATCTTATATTAGCTAAACCCATCTTGTATTTTCTTTCCTAGCCAAGATAAGTATATCTTCACACAAAGGTAAATGTATAATAAGCATAAACAAGTTGTATATCAAATGTATAAGTTTACCAACATATGTGAGCCTAGCGATTTACATACCTATTTCAAAATGATATTACAATATAACACATATAAAACTATAAGCCTAACTTTATTTAATAGATATCCTTGTACCCAATTAATTCCATAGATCACTATGTAAAAATTATTGTCCCCATACTTAATTCGCTAGATTAAATGAGTTGTCTACCACATATGTTAATTATGAGCATAAGGGAATACACCCTCTAGATTTAGTAGGCATATCCTTTGGTAGATTTGGCCAAAGTTTATTAGTGATGATTTACATTACGTGGCCTGGAAGGTTTTGTATTAGTAATATAGGATACATAGTAACGATTATGTTATTAATACCATAGTAAATTAATATGTTTTATATTAGATATATGAACGATTTACATGATCGTAAACTTTGTAATATTAGAGGTAACATAATTGTATCTTACCAACATTTTAATTATGTTAGTACACATTTAATTAGATTCTTCACGGATGAACGTATCTACTCAACAATGTATCTTACCAAGGTTTTGTATTAAATATATGAATGATTTAAAGGATTGTAAACTTTTTAATATAGGAGGTAACATAATTGTATCTAAATAGCTCGCTAATAGCTGTGGTTAATATTCAAGAAAATGATCCTTCAGCATCTCCATTACAAAAATTAAAATATTTAGAGTAGAAATATGTAGAACTTTTTATAAATATTATCCTAAGTATAATAACCTACATACCTATTTCACTATCTTGAATAATTTGAATCACTGTAATGAATAATTTAGATCGTTGTATTCATTATTCAGATCACTGACCAAGGATATTATATTTTACATTATGTATAATATGTTTTCAAATTGCTGAGGCTATACATTGTGTGAATATAATTTATGTTTTAATTCGATGTTTTGAATCATTGTTCCAGTTGTAAATGTGATTCCTATGGTGATTCAAGAATATTTATCATCTAGATAATGGTGGAAATTATCATAATTTCATAGATTACCATAAACTCATGGTTTAACTAAAATGGTAAGTTTTTCATTTTGAGCATTCGGTTAGTGAAATCAATATGAAATCACTTAACAAGTAAATTCTAAACTCGCATCATCCCATATGCATATATATGTATTCCATATTTTTAAAACATATACACATGTTTATATAGTTTGCTAAAAATATATGTTCTATTTTCAAGAATATCATAACACAATTTTAAGGCATTGCCTACCTGAATTTCGTGTTCGAAGCAATTTGTCAAAACCTCCCAATTTCCTTCTGCTTTGATTCTCTTCCTTCTGTCTCCTTCCAAAATGCCTCTTCTTTGTGCTCCCTTCTCTCCTTTTTCCTCTTACTGTGCCCTCCCTCTTCTTTCTTTTATCTTTCTTTTCTTATGAGAAAGCGCAGCTTTGCTTTTAAGATTTTTTTCCTTTTTAAAGGCTAAGGAATTTTCTTTTTGTTTTATTGTAAATAATAAATTTCCATTATTTGTTTTATCTCCTTTTACATAAATCATGAGTTTTAATTAGAACTTGCCTTAACACACATGTAAGATGCCTTGATTTATTTTATTTGTTTTTATTTAATTTTTATTTCATATAATTTAATTTTTATTTTTATTCCAGGGTGACATTAATTAAATCAGTTAATTTTGTCTTCCAAAAGTTTTTAAAAGTATAACTATCTTTATAGTGGTTTAACAATAATTAGCCCTACTAATTTGGCTAATGCATTTGGTCTTTTATTAAGAAATCAACTAGACATTCCAAATAATGTCTAGGTTTAATTCATATGTTAGTCTACATATGGTAGCTCTAGATACTTATTCACACAAATCTGCATTCTCATAAAACATTAATAATCAAGAATATAATGATGCATCATAAACACACAAAAACACGTAATCACACATTATTACATCTTCTAAGCATAAATATTGACTAACACACACATATATACAATTACCTAAATGTAGATAACATAAGGAATGTGCTAATGCTAACCATCCAGACTATGTATTTAACATGTACTTTCTATTGTGGTGTGTACAGGGTTCTATCCGATTTATCTATCATCCTCCAACATGTCCATCTACATCACCCTCTCTGATGATGTTCTCTCTTCATCATGTTATGAAGGATTAGTTCTCCTACATCAACCTCATAACAAGCAAGTAGTTAGATCATAACATCATGATATACATACGTCATAAAATGTAATTAAAATAACAAATCAACATGCTCATAATATAACATATACACTAAAACTAACTCATAACAATGTATTCATGTCACATAAGCAATATCCTACTATCCCATAACAACATATATCTTAAATCTTAGTTAAAAATAATCAAATCAATTTTGTCAACAATAAATATCTGTGGATAATCAAATAGTTTGCTTAGCGAGGAATCAAGATGTAACAATATGCCTATGTTAAGATATATGGTGCAACCCAACAAATGAATGAATATTTACCAACTAATACCACTCCTAATATCCATATAATATTTATGATCCATGTCATAAGAGAACTTCAAAATTAAATTATGGAATTAACTTTAAGATCTAAGTCATGGCATGCTCACATGAATGATAATGTCATACTAGGGAAACCTATAACACATAGGGTATTTATCGTTCCCTATCGAGAAGGATTTTTATACCTATGCTCAAATGTTTTGATGGACATGGAAATAGTCATGGCCACCTAGCTCAATATGTGGTTTCTTTTTAAAAATATTCAAATAATGGGAAAATAATGTTAAAATCTTTCCACTGAAGTCTAACAAGGGAAGCCTTTCATTGGTTCTATAATTTACTTAGTGGAACTCTATATTTATTTAGAAATATATAATAGGATTTATCATCTCACTTAAATAATACTAAGATTCCTATATTAACATTGGATCATATTCAAAGTGTATGACATGGTCATGATGAGTTCAAAAAAGATTACATTTTAAGGTTAAAAAATACATTACATTATTTGATGTATCAACCCTCAGATTTGGAAAAAATAATTCATATTTAACAAGCTTCATACATATCTACTTAATGAGAGATCAATTTAAAACTCTTATATTTTTTTGAGTGACTCTACATGGATATCTTCACCTATGTGGTGAATCTTACACACACATGTTTGCACTTCTGATTATGCTACTTCTCAAAAGACAACACCTTCTAAGTAATCAAAGTAAATATTCACCTAAGAATGAAATTAAAATAAGGTAATCCATAATAAATAAGTTGAAAATAAGGAAATTAATAAAAAGGAAGCTACAAAAAGATAAATTGATAAAAATTAAATTTCAATCAAGATAATTCAAAAGGTTACAACCTGCATGATTCCTATTCTTACTAGTGTGAATCAACCTATCCAATTTAATATCAAGGATCAACCAAGTTATATCTTAAAAACACCTATTAATAATAATATTATCATATTTAATTCTAATCACCTTAACCTTACACATCGTCTCTAACGAGTGGGGGAAATATCATTTTGTAACTACCATTGTATCAATGATAATAAAGATAATAATTGTTATACATTCAAAATAAATTTGAATAACTTGTGGATAGGGGTGTTATTACATTTTTATAGATTAAACAATGTTACCATAAGGTCAGATCCTCCATCTTATTCTAGTTCACATTTTGTGAAGGCTGATGTATCTTAAAAAGTAACCGAGATTTTATAAGAGGCAAGAATAAAAGAATATCTTCTTCTAGTTCACAATCTATATAGATTGATATATCCTAAGATGTATCTCAAAAGGAACCAATTGTCATTCAAAATCTTATATAAAGTGAACATATAAACAACATTGTGATTGATGACAAGACACAATACAATGCATTCACACTTTGTTTTCTTGAGGAATTGGCATGCAATGAGTGTTAGTTACAACATATGCACACTTATGAATATGCAATAGTGCACATTACTATACCAGTTTCTCCTAGACCTAATAAAGTGGAAAGATTAATCTATGTGAATCCTAGTATAACAAAATTCAATATAGTATTGGGGAATTAATGGTTAGAGCAAATGGAAGCATAATTAGACAAGGTTAATATGATTATATCCTTAGATTTCCAAAGTGGGTTGTTTAATACCAAAGAGTAAAAATAATTGACAAGAAGACTCCTATTAAGAGTGTATTTTCATCTTAGATTAAGAAAATATTGGTACTAAATAAATGCCAATAAAGTACATATCAATGAATTAAGAAAGTAAAGACTATTAAGAGAAAGAATAAGAAACAAAATCATCTCAAATTATTTTCATTGGATAGTGCCACTATAGGCATAAGCTCAAGTAGGTTAAACACACAAAGGAAAGTTCAAGATTTGCTAAGGGTTTCATGTCAATAGTACATCAACAATATTTAATTAATTATGGAGGTCAATATAATGTGAAATTATTATTTCCAAGTGGTTAGTTAGATGATTCTACCCTAATCATTTTTTTCGATTGCAATGAATCACCAGGTAGTTTTAATTCATGAAATATGTGATGATTCAATGCTATATCCTTTTTGCATCACACGTATACACACTCTCATTTAAAATATTTAATGTTAATAAAAAAATGATATATCACACAAACAAACAAATGATATATCACATAAGACATAATCGAATATTTCAAGTCCATGATACAAGTACACATCAAATATAATAAAAAATCATATATACAAAAGTTGAAATAAATGTTTACAATAAAAAATATATCACTCAATAATGGGAAAATGATGGCCCTACCCCTCTACATCACCATCATCATCCTTACATCTAATCCCAGGTTCCATAGATGAAGATGCTCTGCTATCACCTCAATAGGGTCATGACTAAGACCTAATACATCTCTCATGGTCCTCGTATACATATAACCTAGGCTCAAGGTCTGATATAACCTTTTCATGCTTAATTTGTAATTGTAAATGCATGGTAAAAATACTCTATGCAATCTTAGTAAGGAGTAGGAGGGGGCATTTGTTGACTCATAATTTATGCTCTCAATTCTATATTTGTTTCCCTCAACTTGTCTCACTTGTTTATAAAATTAATGTATGTAGTGGTCACAATTGCAATAGGATAAAAAATGGGCACATGCACCCTTGATTCATCATCAAATCTCTTCAAGAAGCCACCTATCACTGTATCATCAATGATATGCCTCATCAATAGTGGAATGGAGACATTAATAATGGTCATCCAATACTCATCACTTGTAAAATAAATGGTATTTACAAACCTTTATAAAAACATAAGTGAAATATGAAAACAATATTAAACATTATAAATCACTGCATATAATTACCTCGATTGGCAACATAACCATCAAGTTATCTCATCACCTATCCAACACCTCCATGTCTACCCATGGTTACATCAAGTTGTGCTTCACCACTAGTTGTTGGTTCCTCTACCACAAAGGGAAATACAAATACCCATTGGGAATATACCCACCATTGTTTATCCTTGGTTGTATACCCTACATCATCAACATCTAAAATCATTGTTGGAGGATCTACCTTCCTTTCTAGAATAGGAGCTAGCTTAGTGGCACTATGTCAACCTCTATTTCCAAGAAATTGGCCAACTCTATTAGTCTATGTCTAAGCCACTGGTGCTATGGGCACACTGTATATAATATTAAATTTTTGATTATTGTACTCATATTGAAAGTGCTTAAGAACACCATGAAATTTATCATGGAACCAACAACTCACTTTGATCCACTATAAATATATGACATCCTTTGGCCATCCTTAAAAACATATATATAGCCTCTATATGATACACTCAAGAGTGATTCATTCTAATAAGGCATGAAAATATATGATACTTCTCCTGATGGCACATGAAATATTGATCCAACTCTCCATATGCATTTGAGGGTGAGCTAACTCTATATGTGGCCTACCTATTGGACGAGCCATTGATATATGCTCATAGGCTCACACATAAAAAAATAATCTCAAAATTAAGTCCACCACTAAAGTCCTCCTGAGTGACAAATAAAAATACCTATAAAATTATGCCAACATGGTATGACTCTAAGAACACATGGTCCCATGAGCCTCTATATCGTCAATGATATTATGCATCTAGTATGAAGTAGAAAAAGCTTTTCCATCCATGGCCATAAAATAGGTAAATAATGCACACATATATTTCTCTATACACAGAATGATAGTCAAAATAATCTATGATAAAAGACTAGTGGAATCATAGGGGCCACATTACACTCCTCGACCCTGACTAGTCATAAATCTATGGGCATGCCATTTTGGGATCTAAACCTCTACACCCTATATAACTACACATGTGCCTACCATTGGTAATTGTAATATCCACCATACATCCTCCCATAAAACAGTCATATCCCTTGTAGGGAACTAAAATGTACAAGTATCTACATACCACCTTTTGTCTAATGTTGTCATTAAATGCATATCATATGGCATAGTTCTTACCCTCCTGACATGGCACAACTTGCTATTGAGCATCACTTAGATCGAGATTAATATAGTAACTATGTGTCATCCATGCTAAAATTGTCTAACATGCACATCACATTGAAAATAAGTAAAAATAAATAATTCAATATTAGATCTATGATAAAATGATGTAAAAAATAATTACAAAGACCAAATTTATAACACTAAAATTTCACTCATAGTAGACACTTGTGGTAGGGATTACATGCATGTAGCAACTACAATAAACTTAGGGTAAACACATATAACTTCAACAAAGCCTAGACACCATCAAAATAAGCATGATGCCTCTCATAAGTATAACAACCCCACTGGGTTTGACTTAGAAAAATGAGATAATTTTTTTTTAATTTGATCAAAGTATTCTTTAATTAGAATTTACTGTGAGAATCTAATTAGTGATGCCGATATAATACTCTAAGTATGATAAATATAAATATGTGGCTTTTAATAGTCATTGATCACTATCAACATATGAAACACTTCATAACTAAATATGAAAAGTAAGTACAAATGTCTAGCCACGACTGGTACAACCATACAACCACTACTATCAGTGTATAATAAATAATAAATACATCTCATTAGAATAATGTCTCAATAATAAATATAATACAGTGTACACATATAAGATACATGGATCCACAAAGCATGAGTTCTCAAACTCCAATATCTTTAGAAATCTCAAGTGTCATCTCTAAGTAAGTACTATTATGGGGAGGGAGAACATCATCCAAGCGCTTTTCCACACCAACCATGGATCATTGATCCCCCATACAATTCTCCATTAGGGAATGACCCTCCATTCATAAATGAGTAGATAGTGATGATGCAAAAATCTAAAGAGACAAACTAGTACTCGTGTGCTATACGATTTCTAAAAATAAACATGTGATGTATCATACAAAAACCCATTCTAACAAGAAATCACACAATCATGTAAATCATACACATGAAATGATAATGTCTCACTAACATTACTTTGGCAAAACTTTTCAAATAGTTATTGATCTCTAAGATTGGTCAATTTCATTCACACCACTTGATCAGATTACCTTCATCTGGGATTGTGATGCTAGTAAGCTAGTGAAGTCCATCTCAATACTTACTCAGTACCAACAATGTAATAATTGGTTAACATAAATATAACTAACAAATTCATACAAATTACTTCTTACTAGCAATCACAAAACATGCTAAGCACAAGAATAATCAAATACATACATTAAGTCCATTAAACATAGGAATAAATCTCCATGATATCATTTATCACATAAATAATAAACAAACAAGTGCAGATTATACTAATCAAGTATAATATATATAAGGCTGCATATTCTATTTTATGTAAACAAATATAATACAATACTTTCTACTAGCTATCATAAAACATGCTAAACATAGCAATAACCAAAACACATACAATTAGTCCATCGAACGTATGAATGAATCTAGACATAATAATTTTAGTTTGTACCACTTGGGTATAACATACATTTAGACTATAGTTTTCAAACACAATACACTCTATGACATCCTATAATATCATGGTTTATTGTTCATGAGCACAACTACACAATTATGAACAACCAACATTACAATTTCGAGAATCAAATGTCTCATAATCCTAATAATAGGCAAACAAGTATAGTTTATACCAACTAGGTATATCCTATGTTTAAATTGCATCTACAATAACTTATATGCTCACATAACAATGAACTAATATATACTATATATGTCTAAACACTTGTACATATCAATTTACTCATAATATGTACCACTCACCAATTTTCATTATTATATGTATATATACTAATAGCCATAATGTTTTCAAAGAATCACGTAACCATGTTATGTTTCGTGTGAACATAATATTTCATTCAAATAATTACTACATTCTAGGAGACTACATTCACATGGTTTATAGTTTCATGACCTACATGATTCTTCGACTTATTTTAACCATATGTTTAGTTATGGGTATAGGCATATGATGCAATACACACACACACACACACACACACACACACACACACACATGATATTTTTCATATGAATAATTGAACTCATACATAGATACATTTCCTAGGTATACATTTTTATACACATTAATTGTATTCATATTATGTATTGTATACAAGTACCCCTCAATAAATAAATACTGTATCAATGGTCGTTTAAATTTATTAACCAAGTACTTCCTAGTAATCCATAAGAATTATACAAGCCTCAATCTTTAGAATGGGGTCACAATAATCAACAATGTTAATTGTTTAATGGTCATCCTTGGTTTATATATTGACCTCTACAATCACTAGATCCTCACACTAGTCAGAAAATCGTATCTACCAATCAGTTATCCATGTCACTAGTTATACATAATAAGTTGGGATTTGACTGTATATGTTAAACAAAGTATACACATGCATTTCACACATATTCCTTAAATCACAAAATATATATACCAGAAATATACTCTGTAACATACTCTAAGATTTATAAACTAAATCTTATTATTTTTCACCGATATAATATGCACAATGATATACGACAATACACAGCCAATACATTTTCAATGGCATAATGATTTATAAAGATGATTCTTGATTGCAACATATATAATGACACATCGTTATATACATACGACAAAAACATTGTTTGAATGTGTGTGTATAAAAATCACACAAGTGTACATGATTAACATTATACGCTATTACTTTTATACTAATTATAACTCATACGTAGTCAATATTTCATGAAGGATATAATCCCATTATCCGATAGTGTTACCAATATATGATTCATATAATGATAATATATTAGATCTTGTTATCTGTACAAATGTAATGTTAATAAATCTATTTTTAATTTTTTTTTTATTTCACTACGTTTCAAACTTAGCATTATTAAGCTACAAGGATCAAATCGATGCAACCAATAATATGTTACCATTTTTATTTTTTTTGAAATGAGAATGTTTAAGTCACTCTATATTCTTTATTGCTAAACAATTTGCAGATCGCTATATGTAGATAGCTTGCTCCATAAGTCAAATTATTTATTTGGGTTCATAGAGATACATGCCAAACTAATAGATCATTATCTAGCTAAACTAGGCTGCTACTCAAGTAATTCAGATAGTTATAAATTAAAACAAATCACCTTATTCCTACAAATTCATTTTATGTCAAACAATTTGTAGTATGAATCATCATTCCTATATAGACATCATTATTTTAAATCATCGCCACACTATTTTACTAACTATAAACATTATAACCTATATGTAACTAACATGTATATATCATGTTATAGATTTATATAAATACTATAGAAACTTATCGTATCTCTGATACATAATTGAGGAACATATATGGTGCTACTTTATATATCTAAAGACATTTATGATTCACACTATAACTACTAGTTTAATAAGCTAATTAACATGTGGCAATAATATTATACTACATATCAGATATAACAACTATTATCAAAATTAGACATTGCATCTTATTGGTAACCGGTATAAAAAATAATATAATTTATACTATGGTACCGGTTTAATATTTACTATTATGATTTAGTGGTAAATAATGGATTCTTTGATATGCATATAAGGAAAATATTGTGATCCCTGGATATCACTGTATAGATAAATTATCTTGATTTATCTATACCACTATTGGAAAGCCAAAATTATCTTACCAATGCTTAATAATTGTGGGTATCATTGTATACCACATTTAATCCCTTCCATAACTGAAATGCCATTATTTACCATGTAATTTTCACATATGGATAAGTTATTCAGGCTCACATATGAATTTATATACTCTTTTATATATATATATATATATATATATATATATATATATAACAGATCACTATAATTACATATATAGAATTGGCATAATTTACAGAGGTCAACACATAGAATATCACACAAATTTTGAAAACATCACCTACCTTGCTATGGCATCCAAACGAAAGTAGCACAACCTGAGGAAAGAATATTTTGCCTAGATCCATCTCTCCTCCTTAGAACTGCCCTTCTCTTTTTCTTCCATGTTGCCACCCTTCTTATGCTGTGCTCCTCCCTCTTTTATTGAAAAGCCCTTCTTTTCTTTGCAAAATAGATTTATTTTTGTTTTATTCTTTATTCTATTTTTTTTTCAAATTTTATTCCCCTCTTTTTTTTAAAGCTCGCCGCTTTATTCTAATTTGTTCTATTTCCCAATTATAATGTAATATAATTGTTTTATTTATTTTATCTAAATGGTGGCCAAACTAATTATATTTCCTAATTATAGTATTTTATTTTATTTTATTTCATTTATTTTATTCTATAAGTAAAATAAAATACCATGGCTTTATTCATTACCAACTTAGCTATACTAACATTAAAAGGGTTTTATTAGTATCCAAACTAATACATGTAAAACCTATTATATTCTTTTAATCCAAAATAATAAATCAGATGCCAATTAAACCGATCACAACATAATCAAAATGTAACATTATTCCTTTTACCCTACACATAATATCCACAATGTAATTACACATGATATATTCCACATAGGCATAAATCAAAATTAACACACAACTAGTATGCAAAAACATAAAGAACATACTAATGCAACCATTCAAACTATGCATATAACATGTACTGGCTAATGTGGTGTGTTGAGGGTTCTAGTTATTCCTCTTTTGTCTCCCAACAACCCCATCTACATCACCCTCTCTGATGATGCTCTCCCTCTATCATGCTCCAAAGAATGAATCTTTCTTACATCCAACTCACAACAAGCATGTAGTTAGTCCATAAAATCATGACATGTATGTTATAAAATAATATTGAAATAACAAATTAACATGATCACAATGTAAATAATATACATTACAGCTAACTCGTATCAATAAAATCATGAAATCTAAGCAACATACAACTGACCCATAACGACATATGACTTACAAATTAGTTAGTTATAATCAAATCAAATCACCAACTATAAATATCCATGAACAATTTAGTGAGTTTTTTTAGTGAGAAATTAGGATGTAACATCCTTCCCCCCCAAAGCTAGTCATCATCCTGGATGACTCTGATTAAAACATAAGTTCTAAATGAAAAATATTATTCGATAGAAAAATAACATAGTATGAAGCATCAATTCAACAAAATAAATGTGGAAATCACTTGTAGAACTCATCATAGTCCTCTCAAGTAACTCTATCCTTAGGGTGTTGGTCCCACAAGACCTTGCACTATCACATCTCTCTATTACCAAAATGAGATTTATGAGTGTTAATTACTCTGAATTGGTTCTACGATGACCACTCCAAGGTCTAGAATTTGCAAAGCATTCCAATCCAAAACACATGAAGGATCAGTTATATACTTTTTAGGATAATAACATGGAAGACATTATGTAATAGAGCTAGATTGGTGGCAATACAAGCCTAAACGCTACATGATTGACCACTTCTAACACATTGAAGGGTCCCACATATCTTGGTAATAATTTTGCAAACTTCAAAAATTTAATTTTCTACCAAATGCACATGCAATCATCATAAAATCCACATCCAAATGGTCAAGGAAAGTTTCACAAAACCTTTCATCCCCTCTAAACATCTTTTTAACCTAGAGAGTGTTTTTCCCATTTTGGTGAAAAGTGTTTAGAAAACCTGGAAATAATGATGTCTATGAGTCAATAGCATCACTACTCTGCATAGCTCCTGATACTAATGACAATGAATGAGAATTATAAATAATACATTTCCATTGTATATAAAATTAAGGATTTAATGTTCCTCAGTATACATGCATATAACTATATGATTGAATTTGATAAGTCTTGCTTGCCAAATCCTAGATTCAAAAAACTCCCTTTATCAGATCCAAACTTAGTAACTACTAGTTTAATGTGAGACTAATGAGGATGCACTCCCATCTCTTAGTACTCACATTCCTAACTCACTACTCATCCCTTAGGTATCCACAACCTAATGGGCTCCAAAATGTGTAAAAGGTTTAATGAATCATAATCTATATTAATAGATCCTAAAAAGTAATGATATATGATAAATAATTCAAGATGTATCATCATTCATGACAATAAAAATCATACAATCATTCCTTAATTGTATTAATTTACCACTAGCCAAACATAATTAGTATCATATTTCACAGCTTAACTTATTTTGTTATATCATAGTTAAGAGGAAATAATGTTAAAACTATCATAACAAACAAAGATAAAGGATCACACCATCCTTAAAACCTTATAAAGAAAATAAGCGAGACAATGTCTCCTTGCTTGTTTGGATAGTTACACTATAAGTTATAAGATCATCTCAACCCCTTAAACTGACAAGATGTTCTGTATATCCTATTTCATACTTGCTCTAGGTGAAAGGTAAATGAATGTCTCATCAAAACAACATGTTTTAAGCAAGATGAGAGAAATACCAATCTAATCAAGGGTGAATCATAACATAATGATTATAATCAATTTATAAATCTTAATTCAAATCTAATATAAATTTAAGGTTCACCATTCCACATGGTCAAAGTTTCACAAGTTTAGATTAAGTAGCACTAGTAAGTATGACTCTAAAAAGCTACAATAACAAAACTCTTAAATACCCTCACATGGTATGAAGAAAACACTTCAACCCAAGTTGCCAAATCACTACTCACTTATTGATCCTGTAAGTGTAGTATCACAACCTATTTCTTCAATCAAAAGAAAAATATTAACCACATAGATGCATCGATCCATTCTATTCCTACAATTTTTCTATCAACAAGAAGTAGAAGATACTATCCCATGATCTCTAGGGAATATTGTCAAACAACATTATAGAAATAAGTTTTGATTATGAACACTAAGTCAACATCAAGAAGAATATGAATCCACTTAGTGGCTTAATATGATTCCCTTCCCTAGGGTTAATGTATAGAAGACATAAAACTCTATCTAAAATGCACATATTCTTAATTGAGAAGCATCCCATGCTTTTTAAATACTTACAATACAAAACACAAGTAGTAGATGTGACTTGATTAACAAATAAGAATGTAATCATTTTTGAGGTGTTTGATCTAAGTGATCAAAACTATGGTAGAAATATTTTGTTCATGACTCATGAACTATAATATGCACTTACCTACCCAAACATCTTATACAACCATTAATATTGAGGCAATTAATAAACCAACCCTTTAACTTATTTAAGAGGGTATAAATGCTCCTAAAGGCACACACTCAATGTACCACACAACACTTCATGGAATCACCTGACAGTCATTGTCACTTCATAAAATAGGTCATTCTTTCTAGAATTCCCTTCTATTATCCTAATGTCTCACACACCAATTAATTCAGTTAAATAAGTTCTTAGGCAAATCAAACCAAAAACTATGGATGTCTGTTACCTACAATAGTCATCAAGCCATACACGAGGATCAATTAAATCCCATAATTCTAATCATGGTGTAGCATGACTCTGCACTGAGGCACTACACATATAAAATATACTTCTCTCAACTAATACAATACCACATCTATCCTCACATCTTGAGGTTTTACTGCTTAGCAAGATTCTCTTCAAGTTCATTTTGGTATTCGTTCCCTTCATAGCCATGATCTTCTTGTTCTAGGGCTGAAATTTGATCCCTGGTTTTGTTCATAGCTGATAGAATCTGATCTAACTTTGCTGCTTAGTGATAAGTCAATTAGGATTACATGGAGGGTTACCATCTTTAACATTTGAAAGACCCTCTCTAGACACTCTAGTTTTCACCACTCTCTTTTCTAGTAACTATAAGGATACAAAAATGTTAGCAAACTCATTAGGTCCTAGAGTTTGAGCCATAACTCTGATACCACATGTAACAACCTGATTGGGTTTGACTTAAAAAATGGGATATATTTTTTTAATTTGACCAACATATTTTTTCATTAGAATTTACTACAAGAATCTAATTAGTGATCTAGATATAATACTCTAAGTATGATAAATAAAAATAAGTATGTGACTTCAAATAGTCACTGATCACTATCAATATATGAAACACTTCATAACCAAATATGGAAAGTAATTACAAATGTCCATCCATGACTAGTACAACCATACATCCACTACTATCAATGTACAATAAGTAATAAATACATATCATTAAAATAATCTCTCAATAATAAATACAATACAATGTACATATCTAAGATACATGGCTCTATGGAACATGAGTTTCCAAACTTTAGTATCTCTGACAATCTTAAATGTCATCTCCAAGTAAGTACTATTGTAGGGAGGGAGAACATCATCCAAGTGATTTTCCACACCAACCACAGACCATCAATCCCCCACATAATTCCTCATCAAGGAATGGTCCTTCATAGATGAGTAGATAGTGATGATGCAGGAATCTAGAGAGCATGCTAGTAGCCATGTGCTGTATGATTTCTAAAAATAAACATGTGGTGTATCATAAAGAAACCCATTATAACAAGATATCATACAAGCATATAAATCATATACATGAAATGACAATGTCTTTCTAACATTAATTTGGCCAAAGTTTTCAAATAGTTATTGGTCTCTAGGATCAGTCAATTTAATACACAACTTGATCAAATTACCTTCATTTGGCATTATGATGTTAGTAAGCTAGTGAAGTCCATCTCATTACTTACTCAGTACCAATAGTGCAAAAATTAATTAATATAAATATAACCAACATATTCATATAAATTACTTCCTACTAGCCATCACAAAACATGCCAAGCATATGAATAATCAAATGTATACATTTAGTCCGTCAAACGTATGAATGAATCTCCACAATATCATTTATCACATAAATAATAAGAAAATAAGTACAGATTATATTGAGTATAATATATATAATGCTTCATATTCTATTTTTCATAAATAGACACAATACAATACATTGTACTAGCTATCATAAAACATGCTAAACATAACAATAACCAAAATGCATACATTTAGTCCATCAAACGTATGAAAAAAATCTAGACATAATAATTTCAATTCATACCACCCAGGTATAACATACATTTAGGCTGTAGTTTTCAAATGCAATACACTCTATGACATCCCATAATATCATAGTTCATTATTCATGAGCACAACTACACAATTATGAACAACTAGTCTTACAATTTCAAGAATAAAATGTCTCATAATCCTAATAATAGGCAAACAAGTATAATTTATACCAACTGGGTATATCCTATGTTTAAACTATATCTACTATAAGTTATAGCCTCACATCATGATGCACTAATATATGCTATATATGTCTAAACATTTGTACCTATCAATTTACTCATAATATGTATCGCTCACCAATATTCATTACTGTACATATATATACTAATAGCCATAATGTTTTCAGAGAATCAGGTAACCACGTTATGTTTCATGTGAACATAATATTTCATTCAAATAATTATTATATTCTAGGAGACTATATTCACATGGTTTATAGTTTCATGACCTACGAGATCCTTTGACTTATTTTAACCATCCATTTAGTTATGGGTATAGGCATATGACCCAATACACCTATATATGTGATATTTTTCATATGAATAATTAAACTCATACATAGATACATTTCCTAAGTATACATTTCTATACACATTAATTGTATTCATACTATGTATCGTATATAAACACCCCTCAATAAATAAATACTATATCAATGGTCTTTTAAATTTCTTAACTAAGTACTTCTTAGTAATCCATAAGAATTCTACAAGCCCCAATCTTTAGAATGGGGTCACAATAATCAATAATGTTAATTATTTAATGCTCATCCTTGGTCTACATATTGACCTTTATAATCACTAGATGCTCACACTAGTCAAAACAACGTATCTACCAATTAGTTACCCATGTCACTAGTTATACATAATAAGTTGAGATTTGACTATATATGTTAAACATAGTATACACATGCATTTTACACAAATTCCTTAAATCACAAAAAATATATAAAAATAATATACTCTGTAACATACTCTAAGATTTATAAACTAAATCTTAAAATTTTTCATCGATATAATATGCACAGTGATATACTATGATACACAACTAAAACATTTTCAATGACACAATGATTTATAAAGAAGATTCTTGATTGTAGCATATATAATGACATAACATTATATACATATAGAAAATACATGGTATATATTTGTGTGTGTGTGTGTGCGCGTGTGTGTGCATGCGTGCGTGCATACAATATAAAAAGCACATAAGTGTACATGCTTAACATTATATGTTATGACTTTTATGCTAATTATAATTCATACGTAGTCAATAATTCATGAAGGATATAATCTCATTATCCAGTAGTGCTACCAATATCCGATTCATATAATGATAATATGTTAGATCTTATTATCCAAACAAATATAATGTTAATAAATCTCTATTTTTTAAAGTTATTTCGTTACATTTCAAACTTAGCATTATTAAGTTACAAGGATCAAACAACTACAACCAATATCATGTAGTTGTTTTTATTTTTTATGAAATGAGAATATTTAAATTACTCTATATTCTTTATTACTAAACAATTTGCAAATCATTGTATGTACACAACCTGCTACATAAGTCAAATTATTTATTTGGGATCATATAATTACATGCCAAACAAACAAATCATTATCTAGCTAAACTAGGTCACTACTTAAGTAAGTTAGACGGTTATAAAATAAAATAAATCACCCTATACCTACAATTTTATTTTATGTCAAACAATTTGTAGTATGAATCATTGTTCCTATATAGACATCGTTAGTTTAAGTCATTTCCACATTGTTTGACTAACTATAAACATTATAACCTATATGTAACTATCATGTATCATCTTGTTATAGATTTATATAAATACTGTAGAAACTTGCCATAGCTCTGATACAAAATTGAGGAATATATACAACACCACTTTATATATCCAAGGATAGTTATAATTCACACTATAATTACTAATTTAATTAGATAACTAGCATATGGTGATACTATTATACTACATATCAAATATGGTAACTATTATCAGAATTAGACATTACGTCTTATTGGTGACCGGCATAAAAAAACACTTTGATTTACACTATGGTACCAATTTAATATATACTATTATGATTTATTGATAAATAATGTCTTCTATGATATGTATATAAGGGAAATATTACAATCCCTTGATATTATGATATAGATAAATTATCTCAATTTATCTATACCACTATTGGAAAGTTAGCATTATCTTACTGATGTTTAATAATTTTAGATATCATTGTATACCACATTTAATCCCTTCCATAACTGAAATGCCATTATTTACCATGTAATTTTCACATATGGCTAAGTTATCTAGACTCACACATGAATTTATATACTCTTATACATATACTCTATATATATTATTATATAACAGATCACTACAACTACATATACAAAATCACCATAATTTATAGACGTCAACTGATGTAGGAACATCTAGTAAGTTAGCCACTATTTAGTGTTGTTGAAGTGATATATGCAGTTAAGAGTCATAGTTAGTCCATTTTGGAGTGTATATGAGTTTGAAAGGTCCTATAGGGTCCATTTGTGTCTTTATAAGTCCATTTGGGTCATTAGGAGTGAGTTTGATAGGTGTTTTGAGTTTTCCCTCCAAAAATGATACTTAAAAAATTCAAATATAGAATTAAGTCAAGAGTGACCATAAAGATGATATAAGGTGGTTGGATGAGAGAATATTGGTTAAAAAGGGGAAATAAGACTTGTAGAGGGTGTTTAAAGTCATTATTTGTTTAATTCATTAAGTTAAGAGTCATGTTTAGTGTTATAACCACTATCCCACATGTTGAGTTGGCATGAAAAAGAAGTTGTAACTATAACCACCTAAACCAATGCAGAAGTTGGATGGGAAGTAAGTTGGAAGTTCATGTGTGGCATATGGAAGAGTGAGAGAAAGGGTGAGATCTCCATTAAAGAGGAAAAATAGAGATAGAATAATGTAACCTCTCAAAAAAGGTGGTAGAGTCGACAAAGTCCATTCATGGACTGTAATGTAACAAGTGTTGATTCAAGTGAATAAAGATAAGTTTGTTGTTTTATTATTTATCCATGGGGAAGTATATTGATTTTATTAATTAATATGTTGTTTTAGGAAGGCCTTGATGCCATAATCTTGTTGATGTTTTGTAAGGTCGTAGGTTTTGAATAGAGGACTGTAGGTTACATTCAAACAAAATAATAGCTGGTGAAGTTTGGTGCAAGAAGGATAAGTGATCTATCATCTATAGGTAAGGTGAAATTCATATCAATTTGTAATAATAGTTGGTGCATTATCCAAAAGTAATAACCTTAATAAATGCCTGTAGAAAAGAAAAACCTTGCATATAAAGGTAAATTGTGAACGTTTCTTGAAATGTCTAAGTATCAAAAGGATTATTGTGTTGTTTGAATGATATATATAGAGAATAATTATTAGTGGAAATATTGGTGATCAAGTTTGAGGGTATAATAATGAACAAATGTTCACTGTCAGTCAACCTAAAAATGGAACCCTATTTGCATATAGAGACTATACTCTGTTGCTCAGCCTTATGCCAAAGAGAGAAATGTATGTTATTATAAAGTAATGGTACATTGAGTTTATAGATAGTTGAGGAAGAATTTGATTAGGTTTGAATGCAAAACAAGTGACAACTTCTAATACACAGTTCACATAAAGAACCCTTTTGGTGTATTTTGAAAGTCTCTATTTGCTTAGTTACTATGTAATGAAGGAATTTATTAAGGAGGTGAGTGGTTGTTTGTTTATTTTAGTATTGATATAGAATAAGGGAGAAAAAGTGTGGATAATGTCCCTTTATAAGTTTATAAACCTTTTAGAATGGAATCAATTCATTAAACAAGACACAATCCTATACAGTGAAGACCCCTATTTTGCATAGTCAGAGACTAAAAAAAAGAAGTGTATATGCTCAAGCAAGTGAATGGGTATTGTTTTAGTTAATTTTTATAATTAAGGAAGGTGGATAAAACCCTAATAATAACAAAGGTGTAGTTTGGAATGTTTTGAAGTGAAACAGACTAATCAAAACCCTTACACAGTCATGCTAAGAACACAATATTCTACAAATTACATTGTTGTGAGTGTAAAAAGATTGTCAAAGGTGTCTAAGATATTTGGAAAGGTGAATAATATTGAGATAGAATTGGAATAGGTCTTATATTTATTATAAAAGTTGTAAAACTAAAGATATGACACTTGTCTTTTCTCGGCCAACACAATCAGGTGTTTAAGCCTAACTAAGGTTTCCAAGCAAAATCCCTTATAAATTTAATTCCAATTAATGAAAAATGACTAAAAATCATAATCAATCATATTTTGACATGTTTAAAGAGATTAAATAGGTTTTAGTGTGATACCATATGATATAGTATGAATTTAAGGTGTAAGGAAGTGTTGTAGGGCTAGAAGACCTAATTGAGTGGGTGTTTACAAAGGAAGTATAATCTATATGTGGAGTTAGGTATTGTAATCTCATAGAGGTCTATGAGGAGATATGAGGTGTCTAAATATGTATTTATATCCTAAGGAATATCGATATATTCTTCAAATAAAAAGAAATAGTGAAAAAAAGGCTACAAGGCAAGTAGCCTCACTAGTGAGTGAGGAAAGTGAAAAACAAATGAAAAAATGAATGGAATGAATTGAAATGAGTGAGATAATTATTGAGGGATCTGATGACAATGAGATATGACTCTATGGTATTTTATAACAAGGTTATAGAAATGGAGACTATATATCCTTGTGAACAAGATGGGAGAGATCAATGAAGATCAAACCTTGTGAACAAAATAAAGCAAGTGAAACTGATCATTGCCAACATTAGATCTAGGAGTATACATTTTGGAAACTTTTACCAAGTACATCTACATCATTTGGTATTAGAACAAGGTAAGCTCTTGGTTCACTTTTGTTATGAGTTTCTTAAAGCTTGTGATTTGAGATTGGTAAGGATTTCTATGAGGAATGTATGGAGTGATATTGTAGGGTATTTTGGGATAAGATAATGACGTAGGTCTGAAATATTGAGGTTAGTAAATGTAAAATTGAAAAGTGAAAAAGAGAGGAAAAAAATTCCCAAAGTCTAATGAGAAGGTCTAGAATCTAGTCAAGAGAGGACTAGAGAAGGTAGAGTAAAGAAAGAGCATTGAAGCTCAAGTGAGGAAAACAAGAGAAAAAACTAAAAGAGAGAATCAAGAAGGTTAAGAGAAGTCCTAGATAGGGGTATAAAGGAAGAAAAAATATCTAAGAGTGGTCTAAGAAGCAATATTGGTAAGCTTTCTAAGAGGAAGGTCTAGGTAAACCTAGAAAGCAGATAAAATGAGAGAAGATGGATGTAGAAAAAGAAGTGGAAGATATGAGAAGAGAGTTGGGGTAGAGTATTGAGAAGGTGGATCTCATGGTGAAGCTATTTAAAGGGCAAGGAATCCAATGGCTTGACTATAGTGTGATAAAAAGGGTAAAGTGGCCACTAGAGCTACTTGAGAGAGAAAAAATGCACAAGATGAGTGTATTGAGGAATGAAAATAAGAAAGAGGGTACAACCCATAGAGGCACGAGAATTTTAAAAGAGAGAAACAAGATAAATAGGCTGAGAAGAGAGTTCTCATTAAGGATAACAAGGAGATAGAAGTGCCAAGAGAAACACTTGAGAGAGAAGTCAAAGAGAAGAGAAGAATGCATATGCAAGACACATTCATGGAGACTATGTGGTCTCTCATTTTATAATCTAATGTTGCATTTGAGTTTGTGTATGTAGGCATGAAAATAAGTTTGATTCAGGATAAGCATAAGGCCTTAAAGATTCTAAAGGATGGGCCTAGTGCATCACCCATCAAGATGAAAGAAGAAGATAAAGAAAGAGAACCTATTATAGAAGATAAAGTGATGAAGATTGAAGGAATTCAACATGTTGAAGATGAAATAAAAGAGGATTTATATGATTCTTTGACATGAATTACAATTGAAGCAAGATAATAGGTACACAAGGAAGACATGATAGCTAACCATGAAGGCATGAAGGTAAAACATGAAGACATGAATGAAGAGATGACCTTGAAATAGTCATACATTGATTATGATTGTAAATTTGAAAGGAAAGATGATAATATACATATTGGTTAAGTAAATAATAGGTTACAACTCTCAAAGATGATACAAGGGAGTGGGTATATGATGCCTAAATGGCTCAAGCAAACATGTAGTGAGAAGGAAAAGGTAAACCTCTTAAAAAAGGTTATGCAAGGCATGAATAAAGTTGGAAAACAAAAACAAATGTGGAGGCAAAGAACAAAGGGCATAATAAATCAAGTTGGTATGATAGGCTATCAAGGTATGAAGCATGAAGGGGATGAAATGAGAAGGAAATTCTAGTCTAAGCATGGATAAGGTACAAAATGGGTTGAGAAGAATATGAAATGGGTACACAAAGAAGGTCTTGAAGGTACTATTGAAACCATATGAGAAGAGGTTTTCTAGGCCTCTATTCCAAGTGGCAAAATTGGGACATCTCACTTGCTGTGGGTGAGCAAACTTGTGAGATGAACCTCTAGATAAGGGCTAGCTCCCTTTGATGTATCATTCAAGCATATGTTCCTACTACTAACACTTTGAGGGTTGAAAAGAGTTAAGAATATCATGAAAAGTAAGCCTAATATATGGAGGGATACACCAAATCAGTTTGATAACTTCCAACCACTTGCATTCCACACTTGAGACCAAAGAACCAACTAAAACATACTCTTTCCCAAATCTATGTCTTCTTGCATCAATATTATATTGTGGGGTCATATATGATATACAAGGTTAGGAGGAATATAAAAAAGGTATTTAATGACTCTAATGAAATGGATACTCACTTTAACCATGAACATCTCCTAAAACACTTCACATGCCCTGCAAGAAGAGGATGCAAATAGGTGAAAGAATGAAGTAAAATGATAAGGAATCCATAGTATTTACTAAGAAAATTAAACATTAAACTAGATTACATTATGAAAATTCATAAGAGAGGTAAAAAAATTAGTCATTTTATTGATCAGAAGGTGTACAATTGAGTAGGGCTTCACCATACTCAGGTGGAGCATGCATACAATGCCAAAATGGCTAACTCTTATAGAGTTTGAGAGAGAGAGAGAGAGAGAGAGAGAGAGAGAGAGAGAGAGAGAGAGAGAGAGAGAGAGAGAGAGAGAGAGAGAGAGAGAGAGAAGTAAAAGGTTCACTTGGACATGTGTCAAGCTGAAAATTTAAGTTATCAATGCATGGGAAGATGATATGTGTCGAACCATTAAAGGTAAAGAGCAACAAGTGTCAAACCAAGTCATCAAAGTTAGGCAAAATGGCACAAAATTCCTCTCTTTGCACAAAAAATCTACCTTTATAATTTGGCCTATTTTAAAATCTTGTAACTAATATAATAAAATTAAAATGATTGGTATGTAATGGGAGGATCTCATACATTCCTCTTAATGCATTGGATTCATGCCTGGTCTTTTAGAAACAACTGGTAGAGAGCCATCATCATCTACTATCTAAAAAACTGCCCTTCCATACACCTTGTACACTTGGCTTCCAAATTATCATCAGTTGTCCATGAAAATACATGGAATGGAGTGAATAAAAGTTTTAAAGACCCTCCATGGCCTTAGAAGGATCAAGGATACCTTAAGATCACTTCACTTAAATATTTTCTCCCCTCTCTCTAGCTTGTGCATTAGGCTAGTTTTGACTGGCTGAAAGTAAGGACCTATTTATAAAAATTATATGTTTATTAAGGAAATTAAATTAATATTTATAGTTATATTAAGTGTAAATATTCAACCAAAACTTTGTTTTATCTCTTAATTCATCTTGTAGCTTGTATAACACATAAAATAGTGATAAAAAACCTATTTTTTTCCCCTATCCTTATAATTATGTACAAAAAAAATCACATTTATGTAATCCTCATGGAGTTTTAAACAACTTCTCTTCAACACTTAGGTTAAAATTTCTCCATCTGGTGGCACCTTTAGGCTCATTTTCACTTCTAGGTCTCAAACATGGTTTAAAGATGGTTTTTGAGTGATCTAGACTCTTAACATTTGTTCATAAAGAAAATACATTAGAGTCATTTATAAATGACACTAAGGAATTATTAGGGACATCCTATAACTTGTATAAATGACTCAGAGTCCCATGCAAACATCCATGAAAGATATGAATGATGGAAGTTAACCTTCGAATGGCTTTCATGCTTCTTGTGAGGGTTTCAGTAGGTCCAGGGTTGAAGATGGATTAATATGGAGTTTAATTGATAAAAAATATTCATAACATTTTTATCTAACCTACCAACATGTTAAAATAATTTTGAGAGCTCACCAAGAGCCAAAAATGGAAATGACTCATGTTTTGGAACTAGGCTTAGACCTTGTCAATAGGTTTGTCTGCACCTTTGAGCCAAAATGAGGTTTAGTTTGCTTTATTTTCCTCTTATAATGGTTTAAAAACCTATAAAATGATTCCATAAGCATTAAAAAATCACCTAGGAAGACGAGCTAACATCAGAAATGAAAATGACCACCCTTATCAAGCCCTTTGCTTACCATTCCTTTATCATGGTGACTACAAACCTCCTTGTGTGGAGCATATTTATTACCCTAAAAGCTTATATAAAGTATTTTTAGGTTTCCATATATTACCTGCAACTTATACAATCATTACTTGGTCTTTTCTTGACATCTGGTTCATGATTTGACTTATCTTCCTCAAAACTATCCCCTTGTGCAAGGCAAAAGTGACCCTACTCTGAGACAAAACAAAGAGGGTTTTCCTTGATATATAATCAAATACAATAATTTTTGAGTGTCTCATGGGTCCCAAGGATTTTTTTTTACTAAAATTTATCTTCCAAATCTAAGGAAAAGACCTCCAACCTCTAAATTTTCTCAGACAAACTTTTAGAGCATAGGACTGTGTGGAGGGGTGCTATGATGATTGAGTTGTTTGCCTAGATACCTCCTTGTTGGGTATGTTTGTATGAATTAATATCTTAGATTTAATGAATAATATCCCTCTTTGTCTTCTAAAATCATTATTCCATGCTTGGGAATCACTAATATCATGCTATAGGTCACCTCTACCCACCAAACAATGTTATCCTGTCTATTGTATGACTAAGACAATCTTGTTTCCTCATTTATTAACCTCTATAGGTGTGTTCCAAGGCATGGTATGAGATTAAATTATGAGTATAAACCTTTCTTACATATTATTTATGTCATAATACTATCCTCATGTTTTGAATTCTCTTAAAAACCCTCAACCCTTGACTGTAACAGTCATGTTATGCCCCTATATGACGTATGTTGGCAAAAATTAGGTCTTATGGATGTTGTGTAAGGGTCTAACATGAGTCCCTTGAGGTTATTATTCAATTTTATAAGCTAAATTCATCAATACAACCTATTTTAGTGCAAAGGAAAGCAATTTTGACCTTACTACCTATATACCCTTCTTGAGTGTGTTTGTGTGACAGACCCCTGCCTGTACCTTCCCCTTGAGGTGGGAATGGCTTGTCATAGAGCTTAACCATACTCTTGATTAAACTAGAGTATATAAGGACAAAACACTTATTTTAGCTTATTAACTTCCTCTTTCCAACATTAGAATTACCAAACATCATCCCATATTGCTCATTGTCTGCCTACAGTCACTTGCCTTGGCTGTAGGTGCTTATTGAGGTCTCCTCCATCCTTTACTGATGGTTCATCAACTCGTGAAACATTCCTTGGAGCCACACAAATCATAATTGAATAAAATTTATTTTGGAAGTCATAAGAGACTTGTTTATCAACTTTAAGGCCACTATTTTATAGTCAGTTGTAGATGGTTGTCTCAGTCCCTTATACGGACATGGGATGGTGTTTTGGACATCTCAACATCATATTATACTTTTGACTTGATTCCTTGAGCTATTAGTGTCCTTTGAATCATTGGAAACATCTTAAACTTTATAGAAAAACTTTAGGAATTTTATGTGAAGTGTAGAGTCACTTCTTCATTAGTTTCTTGTAGGTTTCACTACCCATTTTCAGTGGTTTATTAAGTAACTTTGGGCCTCAAGAAGACCACTCTCCATCTATCCTATAGAGCTCTCTTTTGGCATAGGAATTTTCTACACCAATGGATACAAGATTAATCAAATTATATGCCTCAATAACATTTCAAGCATGTTTTATAAGGTTTCAAAAAACCCTTGGGCCTCTATTTTTAGGGTTTAGGAATTGAGGGCCTAAACACAATCCACTCACTCCAAGCTTGTTTTAGACTCTTTATGCTACTTTGACACCTTAAACAAGATTATCATAATACCTTTTTCATATTATGTCTTAAAAATGGATCCCATCATGTATTTTTTTTAATTTCAACATGACTTCTTTTATTCTTTTATTGACTATTTACACGCAAGAATTTTGTGCATATAGGCAGTAGGAGAGGGAGGTGAATAATGGTGCATAGTTTAGGCCTTAAAGTCTCTTCCTTGATCAGCAACCAAAATTATAAGGTATATAAGAAGTTTAAAACCATAAAAATATTATTATCAAGGTAGGATGACATTATCAGGACCTTGTAGATGCACATTTTGAGATACAAGATAATGAGAGTGCAAAATGGGCATTGGTATGCTTGTTTAGAGACCTCCCATCACTTAAAATGAAATTATAACCTTAAAAAGGGATAAAATACATGAGTAAAACCATTATAATAACCTTAAATCACTCTTCATCATATGACAATAATCTGCAAGGCACCTATAGATGGAAGAACAGGACATGACAAACCAAAACAAGCATAAAAGAGGCTTGATAAGATCTTGAGCATACTAAAACCAAGAGAATAATGGAAAACCTACAATAATACCTTGAATATCTCATGTAAACACTTCACCTATCAAATCAAATCAAAAACTTTTGAAACTAGCTCAAAAGGAAACCCCCTTTTCAATGCAAACTCCCAAAAAACTACCTAGATTCAAACTAATGGTTCATGAGGAAGAAGGAACAAAAATGGAAGTTATTATTATGGATGTGTATAGGACTCATATAAATATACATTTTTAGAAGCACTCTCTCTGATTCTACTTGTACAATTTGTACCACTTGCTGGAAGTTGCATTTTCTTTGCATGCAAAGAGTAAATGGAGGAAAAGAAACAAGAAATGAACTTTTTTATGCATCCTATGCAAAACAAAAATGTAAATGAGATTTATGAATGTAAATATTCATATTTTCACATTTTAAAAGTGGTACACTTCCCAAAGCAATGGTACAAGTGCTCAAATCTCTCTTTTTGGCCAAGAAAACTGACTTTTATATGAACAACCTACAATTTTTTTAGTTATGTCAGATTATTAAGACTTTTAAGGACACATGGGGAATTAAATAAGATTTTTTAACTTGCATAAGTCCAAATAAACCCATACAAAGCATTAAATGTACTTAAAATGACCTCTAAATGACCAAAAAATGATAAATAGACCTAAGGGACTTATAACCAAAGGTATCATAAAATGAAATGACATAAATTTACCCTTGAAACACATTATAAAATATATTTAAACTCCATATAGACCCCAAAACTCAAGTTTTTGCCTATAGGTGCCCTAGTTTGATTAGAAAGTCAAACTTGGTCAATAATTTGGTGACTCATGGGGGTAGTATGCTTGATATACCAAATAGACCGGTAGCCTTATTATTCCATTAGGTTTAAGAGTCATATAAGGACTGAAACAAACAAGGAGACTTGACCATTGACCAGGATAACTAGTGACTACCTAAAACACATAAAGGAAAAAGGACACACACAATAAAGAAAGACAAACACACACAAGACACACATGTGCTCAAGGCACTTAAGAGAAACAAAAGACAACACAATTTAAATAAAAATAATATTTACATCTAACCTAATACATTTTTCCCCATCCTGGATCAAAGGGAAAACTTTTTAGGTCTCCTTCATGGCAAGAAAACTTATGGTGGCAACCAAGTAATTTGTTGGAGTGAAAACTTGGTGACTCACCCTTATTGTCTAACATCTTGATTGCAATGTATTAAAATGCATGAGGTTCAAACATGTATTCCACATCCATGTACTCATATTGCTCCTTGAGACATGTTTCATGCTGGTCATTCATGTTGATGTATTCCATCAATGGATCAATGGCTACAAGCTCATCATTATAGGGCTCATCTGGCTCATGACCCTCTTGGAATGCATCATGGACCAACTCATATTTTTATATCCATTTGAGAAGATTATAAAACTAATTTCTTGCTTCATCATAGCTCTCTTGAGGAAGGGTGGTTGGTATGATATTTGAATTGAGACAAATTTTTTCTAACTCATCTCAAAACTCATCATTTTCTTGCTCAAGAACTCCTTCAATGCCTCTATCAAACCAATTTGAGTCCTCTACTTCTTGATAAAAAACAAGTGTCTTCAGCTACTCTACAACATGCTCTTGAACCTCATTCAACACTAGATCATCCCTCCTACAATAATTAATCACTATTAAGAGAGCACCCCAAGAAGTAATGACTGATTTCAACACTAGATTTTAGAAGACATGGCAAAGAATCCCAATCTCAGCTTGACTACCTGCAGTATGGAAATCATTTTCTATCTCAAGGCTTTTAATTCTAATATCTTAGTCATGATTCAGTTAGTAGGAGGGTAGACTCTTCCTGATGCTTATGAACTCACTGTAAGAGTGGAGAATAATTTGATAGATGCCTGAAAACCACCCCTAAGGCCTCCTAAGCCTATGTTCCTTGAATTATCCCTCCCAAATCAAGAAGGGCTTCTTAGTAATTCCTAGGCAAATAATTCTCTATATACCTTTCCTTCATCTCAAGAAACACCAGTCACAACTACATCTTCTACCTCATCAGAGATGAATGATGTCAAGAACATCCTCAAAACCTTCTCTAATGAAATTATTAATCTTAAGAGGAACCAAGCTTCACACCAATGACCTCCTTATCAGGGTTTCCATGAGAATAGACCCCCTATCAATTGAATCAATACCAAAAGACTCAAATATTAGCTTATTCACACTACCTAACCAGATTGTCCCCATACCCCACCATTTTAGACGGTTCCACCAAGCTCAGGAAGAGATTTGGTCCCTAACCAATATAACTTGGAAAAAGAAACAAATGCATGGTGCTTTCCTTATAATGACTCTCACATGCCAAGAGATTTCCCTATGGGATCTACAATGGAGAGTAGCTGAATAAAGAAGAATGGGAAACCAATAAGTGACCTGATCAAGACCATACTAGTCACTCAAAATTCAAATTGTAGCCATGGTGGCTTGGATGCAAGGCATGCCACTAGAACAAGAAGGAGAGATTTCCCCTAAACATGCTTTATTCTCATGAATTGAAGATGAGGAATTTATGTTCATTAATGAAACATCTACCTTTAAAAATGTGGTTTTGTCTAATTATTTCACATGATCAAAAAAGAGGATGGTTGAGTCTGCTGAGGTTTTCTCGACTATCAACACTAAATCAAGAAAGTTGCCTTTAGCCCCAATTTTCCAAGTCCCCACGACAAGGCAAGAGGTTATAATAACTACACAGGTTCAAGGGATATCCAAAACTATAGTTGAAAGGACAAGGTGTCCATAGTACTCCAAAGCACAACCACTTGGACCAATCAATGTGGTGAAGCAGCTAAAAAAAGTCCCTACTAATATTTCATTATGGGATATGTTGGCCATCCCTAAGCAAAAGGAACTATTTCAAGAAGCACTGAAGGACCATAGTGAGCCAAAGTCTTGTACCACAAAGGAAGCTCCATTAAATAAAGGCAAAGAACAATCGGCAATAGCTCAGCCATAACAACTAATAGTCCTAATGAATGCCAGAAAATAGGTAAGGAAGCCTAAAACTAACCCCTTCTATATGACTCTTATAGTGGATAAAAAGTTGCTTCACAACTCTATGATAGACTCGGGTGCAAGCACTATGTCAATCCCATATTAATAGTTGATACCTTAAAGATCAAATATGAGCCATTGACTAAAGGAGTCACGTAGCTTGATAGGAAGTTAGTACAGACTATTGGAATCATCAGAGTACTTCCATTAAAACTATATTCTTGCCCAAATGTAACTATTTCTCATGATATATTAGTTATAGACATCCCTCTTATCTTTGGATTGTGCCTATCTAGAGACTTTACAACAAAGATCAGAGGATATATGTCCCTTGATTGGTCACATCTAATTCTAAGAACCAATTATGGTTCCAAGATGAAAGTGTTATTATAAACCTTATGCAAGGAACACATTATGGACCAAATGGAATCAAGGTTTAAATCCTCCCATGTGATGATCACAAAAGAAGAAAGAAGTTGTATAGAGGAATCAATAGAAGAAGCTGGTGAACATGAAGGTGAGAACTATTTGTTAGCTTTGACATTAGATGATCCTTTTAGAAACTTTGATTCCACTAGTTTAGGAACTTATATCATCTATGATGAGAATCCTAAAATTCTTGACATAATGGAGGGTGAAATCACTGAAAAGGAAAGCACCATAGATATTTCTTTGATATGGACTCTAAATTTTGATGGAGCAAGAAGAAAGAAGGGCTCAGGGGCAGGTGTATGCCTCACTTCCCTAAGGGGAGAGTAGATCCTTAAAGCATTGAATTTTCAATTTGGTTGCATTAACAATGAAGTAGAGTATGAATCTCTAGTACACAGCTTAATTCTCACTCATAAGGAAGGGATCAAGAATCTAAGAGTCCTCAAGGACTCAAGATTGGTGGTCAAATAGATTAGAGACACTACTACAACAAAAAACCCAAAGATGAGGTCTTACCACCATAGATTTTGGGATTTGATCAAAAAATTTGATGCATTCAACATTGAAGTCATCCTAAGGACTCAAAATGTTGAAGCAGTTATAATGGCTCAAATCGGATCATAATTTGATCCGACCAAAGATTTGCTAACCAATAAGGATGCTACCAAGGTAATCATTCAAACTGCTGTACCTGATAATGAGGATAATTGGTAGGTCTTCAAGAGTGATCAATTGATCATACTTTTTATACAATAGTTAGGAGAATTCATAGACCAATTATAACCTAAGATTAAAGAGGTGTATGGTGACCAAATCATACAATTAAGGTTCTATAAGCTTCCAAGTTAACAACCCTTGAGAACTTATTTGATCCTAATGATGTGAACATGGATAAAAGAAAGTTCATGGCAAGTAAATAGGACTACTCTGAACTTGAAGTTTGAAATGGGAGAAATTTGAAAGTTAGTAAGGTGACCAGTCAAAAGGTAAAGGAAAGATTGGTGGCTTTATGTCACAAATATGATATGGAAATGGCATGGACATACAAGGACCTTCACGATTATAAGAGAGAGATTATCCAACATACTATTGACCTAATTGAAGGATCAAAACCTATTTGCTAAAAGCAAAGGCTAATTAATCCAAAGATAGAGTTTCTCATGGCAAAAGAGCTCAAGAAATTAATGGAGTCTAAGATTATCTTCCCCATCAAGCACTCCACATGGCTTTCTAACTTGGTCCCAATAAGGAAAGAGAATGGAGAGATTAGACTCTATGTGGACTTTAGGGATCTCAATAAGGCATCTCTTAAGGGTCACTACTCCTTACCCTCAATGGAATAGATTCTCCAGACCATGGCAGGAGTAGAGAAGTTTTCCTTATTAGATGGCTTCTCAGGTTATAATCATATATGGTTAGTAGAAGAAGATCAACACAAGACCACTTTCACAACAAAGTGGGGAACTTTCACTTATGCCAAAATTCCATTCAGGCTCTCCAATGTAGGGGCTAAATTTTAAAGAGCTATGGATATTACCTTTTGGCAATTAATAAATAAATCAATTTTGATTTATCTTGATGATCTCACCATCTTCACTAGGTCAGCTGAGGATCATTTTGATCAATTGGAGGCTATTTTTCAAAAGTGCCAAGAATATCAAATCTCTTTAAACCTTAAAAAATGTGTGTTTAGATTACCTCAAAGGAAGTTACTTAGACACATTGTCTCAAAATAAGGTAGCTCCATAGATCCAGAAAGAGTCAAGGCAATACTCGATTTATCCCTACTAGTAAACAAGAAAGTGGTACAATCTTTCCTTGGGAAGATTAACTTTGTAAGTAGATTCATTTTAGACTTTACAAGAATGGTTGGACCCATCACCCTATTTATTAAAAAGGATTTAATTTTTAAATGGATGAATGAGGGGTGACAGGCTTTTGAGAGTATCAAAAGGGTAATTACATCTACCCTAGTCCTATGCAACCCTAATTTCTCAAAAGATTTCATCATGTATGTCGATGAGGGAGAACATAACATAGCATCAATACTAACCCAAAATGACACAAAACAAGGAGAACATCCGATTGACATCTTCTTGATGACTCTCCAAGACTATGAATTAAAGTATAATTTTATTGAGAGGTAAGCTTCTGCTATTGTTAAAGGACTCAAAAAATTTAGGCACTTAGTTACTAGCAACAATATCACAATACTCATAACACATTCAAGTGTTAGGGAAAACATAATTGAAGGTGAAATCATCAAAAAGAGAGCCAATTGGATAACTAAGATATTGGAATATGATATCAAAGTTAAGCCCACTAAATTAATAAGAGGGAGGGGCTTGTGTCAATACATTGCACAAGATTTTGAAACTCTAATAGAAGAATGAGCAATTGAAAAAATTGTACTCTAAATACAAGGAAATGAATTAAAGTCTTGGGTGACTGATAGGGTTAATTTCATAAAGACTAGCTAATATCTGAGTCATCTGCCCTACAAGAAAAGAAGATACTCTCTACAATAGGGGTCCAACTTTGTTCTAATAGACCTTTTCCTTTTCAAAAGGAATTTTGATGGGATCTTGCTTAGATGCATAGACGGGGAACAATTTAGAAAGGTTTTACATGAAATGAATTATGGAACATCTGGAGGCCATTTTTATACAAGGGCCATAACTATCAAGATACTAAAGGTAAGGTATTTTTGTCGCACTGTGTTTTTTGATTGTCATACTATGGTTAGTAAGTGTCAATCTTGTTAGTTTTACATCAGTAAGAAAAGAAATGCTGCGTTGTCACTTAGCCCTATAATTGTTAAAGAGCCTTTTGCACAATGGGGCTTAGATTTTATTAGGATGATTAATCCAATTTTGGGCAAGGGACACAAGTGGATCCTTACCGCAATAGGTTATTTCACAAGGTGGATAGAAGTAGTACCCTTAAAAGAAGCAACATAAAATGTGATTCTAGATGTCCTGCAAGAAATTATGACCAAGTTTGGACCTCCTCTTACTATTATATTTGATAATGCTAAGGTGTTCTTTGGGTCCAAATTATCTAATTTTGCATTGAAAAATAGTATATTCCTAAAGACTTCATCGAATTATTATTCGCAAGGAAATGGTTTGGCAGAGTCAATTAACAAGAACTTGATTAGACTCATTAAGAGAATGGGAAATGAACACAAAAGAAGATGACATGAATACATAAAGATGGATTTATGGGCATATCAAATAACACCTAAGCAAGTGATAAAGGCTTCTCCGTATGAGTTGGTATATCGAAAAGGGGCAGTAATTCCTATTTCTATCAAAGTTCTAGCCTTGCAATTGATAAATCAAATAGAAGTTGAAGAAAATGGTCCAATGCAAGTTAGACTAGTAGAGTTATTGATGCTTCAAGAGAAAAGAGAATCAACACATGAGTCGATGATAATTTGAAAATAAACTATCAAAGGTTTGTTTGACCAAAGAACTTCAAAGCCTAATTTAAAAATTGGTCCTTGGGTCTTAAAATGGGATGCAAGAGCAGCTAAACCCAAAAACCATGATAAGTTTGATTCTTTGTGGACAGGCCCCTTCAAGATAATTTCTTTTAAGTAGTACCATGCTTATGAATTAGAAATTATGGAGGGAGAGTCTCTAGATATTCCTGTTAGTGGGATTTTTCATAAACTTTTCATATAAGAATCATGCGACCAATGTACCATAGCTAGGCTAGTTTCCCTTATATTTTCTTATTTTGAGGTTGTTCATCTGCCTCTCTTCTAAAGAAGTGTTCTTCAAACACATGTTAGCCATGGAGGATCTCTATAATCCCTTATGTTTTTGTATCCTATGCCATTCTAAGAGGATGCCTATCTAACGGGTTCCCAAGGGTTTTTAATGTTAAAATTTTAAATTTTGAATTGAGAATCTCAAAGATTTGGTTTTCAATGACTTGATGTAAGTTTTAATGAGACATGACTATCCATTGAGGAAAGTAATTAATTATCACTCACAAAAGCAATGGAGTTAAAGGAGAATTTAGGTCTCATTGTTTTTTACCATTAAGTAAAGTTTTTACTTAGAGCCAAGCAAGGAGCTAGCATCTAAGTCCAATCGAGCACATGAATTGAGCGAAAGAGCAACAAAGAGAAGAACACAAAGAGTTTAATCGAAATGGACACAACATCAACATTATCAAAGTCATATGCCTTAACTACTATGTAACCCAAAGCTATAAACCCAAGAACCAGAGTAGTGATCAAAGGTGTCTCCCAGGACTCTTCCCTTATCCTCAACTATGTAGATAAAATTTTTGACCCTGTTTTAACAAAAAAGACTAAGACCCTTAGAGAGGTGGCACATGCCAAAATTATGAATCAAAGGATGCTCAAAACCTTTATTATGAGGGTTTGGACTTTAGGGCTAGCTCAATATCTAGTACCCATAGTTCACCCATACCCTAAATTTGTGGAATTATGTGCACAAAATTTTGACCCTACAAGCACGATGTTTAAAAAAGGATTGATCAAGGTAGTGATCACCCCCTAAGATATCCATGACATGCTAGGTCTATAACATGATCCTTTTGCTAGCTTTTATGATATGAATCAGCTAGTCCTAATTACACCAAAAATAAGTATTCTTAAATAAGGAGTTATGTCTAGTAAAAGATAGTAATCAAACTCCATCCCTACCCTTTGAGAAAGGTAGGCTATCTCCAAACTCCCAGGACATATGTTTGATGCTCACCTTCATTTTTGGGGAGAATAGTGATAGAATGGTATATGACTGGTAGCTAGCAACCATTTTTTATCTGAAGACTATCTCCAGGTTATAAGCATATAAGTTAAATTTTGTAGAGCACATTGCCTACACCATGAGCCAACAACTGGCTAATTTTAGTGTTCACCCTACCTTCAAGTATTATTCATATCTATTCCACCTTATTTTGTATAAAAATACCCAATTTTTTTAGCATCATATGGATTTGACTCTATGGGACTTAGAAGTAATAGACTCCCGCAAGATTATCCCTATGTCTGCATGGACTCATGTGTTATCAGAGTCATCATACACCTATGAGTTTTCTGATCATTTTATGACACCAATAATGGGGGAGATGGATTCAGAGGGAATACATAATAGAATGAATGACTCAATTAGGGCCATCTTGTCTGATGCCCATCACCCTTGTGATTTATTTTTTGGGGCCCATCATTCTTTCATTAAGGTTCATGGTTTTGGGGAGGAGCCTTTCATGCTTCCCAAACTTTTGACCAGTAGAATAGTAGGATTGGAAGTAGCATGGAAATTCTTGGTCATTGAATTTGAGTTTGGAGTAGGAAAAAAGAAGAGGGCTTTCCATGACATCCTGCTAACCAAGTGCAATATTATTGTAGTAAAGAGACAGGCAGAATTTATCCTGAATAGGAAACTGGCCGCTGATGGGTTAGTTTTTAATTTCAGATCTATGGAGATATGACCCAGATAGATTCATAAACCTCTTGAATTTCCAAGAGTAAGGTCCATGCCCCTTTTAGGCATGAGAGTAGAAAGTTTTTTTAGGATAGGAGGTCTCGCAGGAGAGATATACTTGACTTATATGTGGAGTTATAGGACATCCCAACTACCCCATGGGAATATTTTTATCAACCCATTTAGAATTTAAACCTAGCAAAGGTCATGACTAAGGGTTTAAGATAGGTTTTAGTTAGGATGGACTAGAGTCAAGAGAAAATAGCTGCCTACTAGAGGTATAGGCAAGAGATCGGTGAGTTCACTTGAAATTTTGAGGATGTACCCACATATGCCCAATGGAGACCCTATGGGATGAGTCTCATATTACTCTAATTTCTAGTCTAGATCCCAATAATGTCCTAGAGCCTCAAAGGGAGTCTCAAGAGGTAGAGGCATATATGGTGGCATGCACTACTTTAACCTGACCACTACCAATCAGTGAAGTGGAAAGACAAAGGATGACCCAACTTACTTCAGAAGCCCCTATAACGATGGCCCCTTTAGATCCCATTTAGGCAACATATTCCACACAATAAGTGTTGGAATCATCTCAGCTGGTAATAGTCTAAATAGTAGGAGAGGATCCTTTGAAGAGCCCTAAGAAGAAGAAGCAAAGAATAACATTTTAGGAGGAAAATAAAGAAAAAGAGGTAGAGCTTGCCTCATACATGACTCTACCTCAATATTCAACCCAAACTCTGTTAATGCCACCCCCTTCACATGGCTTAGCATTCTTGGCCCTCTCAACTATACCTACTCAATCATTAATGCCATCTGATTCCCCCTTCATTCTCACTTCCCAATAGTTGAGTTTTACAACCTTTTCTCTTAGGGTCTTGATAAACCCATCTCCTTCACAAGATCAGATTCAACAGTCCATCAGTGTGCCTTATGGTTTACCCCATAATTCTCCTTTTGTGGGTGGTATCATGACCTCTCCCTCAAAATTTCATGCCCAATCTAACTTGGCAAAGAAGGCTAGAGAGGCAAGAAAGGAAACACAAAGGAACATGGAGATGAAGTCTATGGCCACATAACAAATGTGGTCTTTTTATGACCATAAGAATTGTTCCCTCACTGTCTCCCACATGGTACCTAATGTATGCAAGCCACTCAAGCAAATGTAGCTCAAGGATTATATAATGAGTGCAGTGGTAATGGACCTAACTTAGTTTAGGTTGTAAGAAAAAGTGGAGCTAATGAATGAGACTACTACTATGGTTGCCATAGATTATTTAAAAATCTCCAATCAGCTCTAGAAGGAAAAATTGGGCTTAACTCAAGCCCAATACATATTAAACCATCTAAGCCTAGAGCTTAAGGCTAAAGACAAAGAAATTGCCCAACTCAATAGGGACTTAAAAGGAGAAATATCCAAAGAAGTCATGAGGGGTTCAGAAGAAAAAATAGCCACACTCCAAAAGGAGCTTGATTTAATCAAGGCATATAACAACCTTTTGGAGAAAGAGAAGAATATCTTAGAGAAATAGAGCAGTGACAAGATAATAGAGGCATCACAACTTCAACATAAGTTAATTATTATAGAGATAAAAAATACTAGCTTGTAGGTCAGGTACAAGGCAACATAGGATAAAGTCACCCAGTTGACCCAACAATTAGCCCAACAACCTAAGGCAATAGGTATTGTCAAGATGGTGAGGGGGATCTATGTTTCTTGCTACCAAAGGATATCCATCGATGTTACCTAGCTCAAGCCTACACTCAAATTCATATTTGATGCACAAAAATTATGCTTAAGGGTGGAGTCCTCTATTGAGAAGATCTAAGTGTTGATTTTAGCTAAAGTTCTTGAATCAAAAGTGTTGATTAAGAATTTATATGATGTGACAGAGGAGACCCTTCAAGTAGATGGAGTCACTGATAGAAGGATAGTCACAAGGAAGTTCAGTGAGATTCTAAGCTGTAATAAGGCCACTTTGAAATGCAAGGATCTACTGAATCTCTTAAAAGAAGGGGTCAAAGGAATGAAGGGGCACATTCAAGGTTTGGTTTAGATGGGACTCCCTTCCCCTTTCCATGATGACACCACTATCTTGATGGAAGACCAGATACAAAATCTACTGGTCGAGAAGCAAAATGATCAGACTATTTTTTAGTCTTTGAGTGGCTCTTTTAACATCATTGAGTTAGAGTCAATTTTGGCTCTGATGACCAAACTAGAGTACCAGTTGCATTCTATGGTGAAAGGTCTCCAATCCCTTTATCATAAGGAGATCATTGAGATAAATAGAAATTTTCAAGCTCTACAAAAGTGGGATTACTCGATAGAGGTAAAATAGATTGGGTACCAGACATCACTACAACAGCTCTAAGGGAACAGTGGCAATAACCAAAATTTTGGGCATCTTTTTGGTTGGCCAAGGCTAAAGATTCTTCCATGTAGGCACAAATCCCCTAGTGAGTTTCCATGAACTATAGAATTATTATCTACAAAATTTTGTTTTATACTCGGGACTCTCATTTTTTATTTTGGTTAAGTACCATACAACATTCTAAGTTTTGAGGTCAAATAACCTAAGTATAGATCTGAAAAAGGGTATCTGTGTGTTGCTTTGATGCTATTTTTAGATCAAAAGAATGAAAAGGAGCCCTCAGCTTGTGCACAATAGACACACAATGTAATGATGGTCTTTTTTATCAAAATAAAAGTCCCAACACCAAATCGATGATGCAGATCACAAATGGAAAATCAAATGGTAGGCACTAAGCTTCAAGGAGTCCCTTTTTGATAAATCTTGGAAAAAGGTTTCAAGATCCAAATGAACATAGATTAATTCCACTTTTTACTCTGGTGCTTCCTCAAATAAAAATGAGTTTTGACAAACCTTCATTGAGCGTGAGGCTGACACCTGGGTAAATGACATTTTTTTGAGTCAAAAGGTAGCAAGAGAAGAAACATGTGAAGGGTATACATATGCCACCATTGCACTCCTTAGAGCTAGGAAAATTATCAAAGACATCCCAACTTAATAAAGGCTTCCATGTGTAGCTTATTGGTGGTAGGAAAAGGATCAACAACTCAGTTGAGATCCATAGATCCAATGGTTCAGAACCTCTAAGAGCCATTAAAGCTAAAAGCTAAGTAAGGAGTAGGAAAGAGTCTTAGTGACTTTAAAAGGCTATATAAGCCTCCACGTGTCTATGTTTGGGGAGACTACATGTTAAATACAAATGAATATCAACATTTAAAATTTAATGAGAGGGACAATTAATAGAAATAATAGAAATAAGCCCCAAGTGGTTCAGCTCCAATGGCATGCAATTTCTCAGATTCAATATTTGTAGATAAGCAATTAGACCTCAAGCAAGTGGTAGGGACTCATGGTGGAGTTTTGGGATATAAATATCTAAAAAAGGAGGATAAGAGGGGAATAGAGATTCATTTAGACTGATATATAGTTTTAAGAGCTAGTTGTGGAAGCATTTGACTGCCTTAGTTGTTGCCTCTCTTGAGAGTTTGAAGATTGTATTATGTATATTTTTGCCTTATGTACTTTGTTCTTATATAAAGAGAGAGTGGTGTTCTATGAAATCTAATATACTTTTTAGTATTGCTTCTCATTTTTTTCTATAAGCCTTTTGTCAATTTCACATAAATACTGAGATTATTAATCATGTTGCATACTCTTTAATCTTTTCAAGAAAAACTATTGAAACTAATACTGTGCTGTTAGAATAGATGATGATCTAGGTTACTTTTTCTATTAAGATACTTTGGTTAGTTTATAGTCTTTGTTAGAATTATTGATCATGATTTACGCTCTTTAATATTTTTTAGTAAACTCTGTTAGTACTCTTCATTGTGTTGTCCAATATAGGAATCCAATCTTGGCGTATCATCTTAGTAGTTTAAATACTTCTTTTATGCATTGTTTTCTTTCCCTTTACAAAAAACCCCAAGAAAAGAGCCAACTTATTTAAAATCTGAAGGTGTTTTCAAGGGTCAAGTCCTACATCTTTGAAACTTCCCATGACTTTGGTGATTAGTTGCAAAATTAAGCATCAACAGGTCTCAACATCAAATTCTACTTTTGACTTGATTCTTTGAGCTAGTAGTGTCCTTTGAATCATTGGAAATATATTCAAATTGATAGGCACACTTGAGGACTTCTATATGAAGTGTAGATTCACTTATTCATTATCTTCCTATAGGTTTCACTACCCCTTTTTAGTGGTTTCTTAAGCAACTTTGGGCCTTTAGAAGACCACTTTCCATATTTCTTATAGAGCTCTCTTTTGGCATAGGCCTTGTCTACACCAAGGGCTACAAGATTCATCAAATTAAATTCCTCAAACAAATTTCAAGCATGTTTTATAAGGTTTCAAAAAAACCCTTGGGCCTCTAGTTTTAGGGTTTAGGGAATGAGGGCCTAAACACAGGCCACTCACTCCAAGCTTGTTTTAGACTCTTTGTGCTACTTTGACACCTTAAACAAGATTGTCATAATACCTTTTTAATATTAGGGATTTAAAATGGATCCCATCATGTGTTTTTTTATTCCAACATGACTTTTTTTGTTCCTCTATTGACTGTTTGTAGGCAAGAATTCTGTGCATATAGGCAGTAAGAGAGGGAGGTGAACAATGGTGCCTAGTTTAGGCCTTAGAGTCTCTTACTTGATCATCAACCATAATTCTAAGGTATATAAGAAGTTTAAAACCCTATCAAGATTCTTTTTAAGGAAGGATGATGTTATTAGGAGCTTGTAGATGCACATTTTGAGATACAAGATAATGAGAGTGCAATATGGGCATTTGTATGCTTGTTTAGAGACCTCCCATCACTTAAAATGAAATTATAACCTTAAAAAGGGATAAAATATAAGAATAAAACCCTAATAATAACCTTAAAACACTCTTCATCACATGATAATCATATACAAGGCACTTGTCAATGGAAGAGTAGGACATGACAAACCAAAATAAGCCTAGAAGAGGCTTGATAAGCTCTTGAGCATACTAAAACCAAGAGAGAAATGGAGAACCTATAGTAACAGCCTAAGGATATCATGGAAACACTTCACCTATCAAATCAAATCAAAAACTTTTGAAACTAGGTCAAAAGGAAACCCCCTCTTCAATGTAAACTCCCAAAAAGCTACCTAGATTCAAACTGATGGTTCATGAGCAAGAAGGCACAAAAATGGAAGTTATTTTTATGTACATTGAGAATAATTAGATTAATATCCACCTGTAGAAGCACTCTCTCCCATTCTACCTATACAGTCTATACCACTTGCTAGAAGTTGCCTTTTCTTTACATGCCAAGAGGAAATGGAGGAAAGGAAATAAGAAATGATTTTTTTTATGAATCCTATACAAACCAAAAAATTAAATGAGATTTAATAAGGTAAAGAGTCATATTTTCATGTTTTACAAGTGGCACACTTCCCAAGGCCATAGTATAAGTTCTCAAATCTCTCTTTTTAGCCAAGAAAATTGCCTTTTGTTTGAACAACCTGCAATTTTTTTAGTTATTTCAGCTTCCTAAGACATTTAAGGACACATGGGGAATGAAATCAGCTTTTTTAACTTGCATAAGTCCCAAGAAACCTGTACAAAGCATTAAATACACTTAAAATGACCTCTAAATAACCAAAAAATGATAAATAGACATAGGGGACTAATAAAATAAGGTAGAATAACATGAAATGAAATTATTTGACCCTTTAAACACCTTATAACATCCATTTAAACCCCCTATAGACCCCAAAACTCATGTTTTTGCCTATAGGTGCCTTAGTTTGACTAGAAAGTCAAACTTGGTCAACAGGTACACTTCAAGAAAGCATGAAGATAAAGGAAAATTGCAAGTCTACTAAGAAAAAAAGAGGAATGGTGTAAATAAACAAAGACTAAGAGATGAAGGTGTAGCTATGTAAGCAAGATGATGAGCATTAATAAGATAAGTGGGTTCAAGGTTTGATGTCTAATGTTCTTTATGATGATTCATATGAAGTTGATTCAAATAATGAAGAAGATTTGTATAGAGAAACCATATGAGTGATGGATAGGTTTGTGGAAAGGTAAGGTGAAGAAGAATCACCTCATAGAGTGCTTAATAAACATGGTATGTAGTGACATGAGATTGGTTTGACTCTCATGAATGAGGGAATCCAAGGACAATTTAAGGATCAAGGTGCCCAAGAAGATAAAGAACAATATGGACCAAGATTTGATAAAGATTGTGAAGAGGTGGATGTTCTTAAGTTGAAAGAAGAAAATAGATATTTTAGAAAATATTTTCATTCCATGAAATGGGCTGTAAGTAGGCGAAGTATAAAAATAAAAACTCATGGATGAGCTCAAAGAAGAAACATGTATGGAGTAGCATAGAGAAGTACAAGGAGTTGTGCAAGCAAACATACTAAAAGGTAAACAATTGAAGCATGATCAAGTCAACAATGTAGTTTATTCATTTGGTGAATTTTTAGCTAAGTTGTTAGTTGATTTTCATGGTAAAAACAAGCTAGAAAGATGGCAAACCACCTTGTATTATGCTGAAGATGAACTGGTTGAGTGATTGTTTTTGCAAGATGAGCAAGGTGATAGGAAAAGATGTTAAGAAGTGGAGAAAGAAAAAAGGAAGGTACAATAGCTGAACACCTCATATAGGTAGAGGAAGAGTTGATAAGGAAGATAGATAAAGTCAAGAATAAGAAATACAAGAGCCTAGTTAAAAGAAAGGAGTAGGAAAGGAGGAGCAATAGTTAAGTGAGCGTGGAAGATACTCAAAAATTGAATTGAAAGGCAAGAAATAATACATTAACATTCAATTCTCTCCCTCCTCAGAAGTATGATGTAAGAACATCTTGTAAGTTAACCACCATTTAATGTTGTTGAAGTGATATATGTAGTAGAGTCATAATTAGCCCATTTTGGAGTGTATATGAGTTTGAAGGGTCTATTTATGTCTTTAGAAGTCCATTTGGGTCATTAGGAGTGAGTTTGATAGGTGTTTTGCAGTTTTACCTCCAAAAATGATAATTTGAAAATTCAAATATGGAACTAAGTCAAGAGTGACCATAAGCATGGTATAAGGTGGTTAGATGAGAGAATATTTGTTCAAAAGGGGCAAGAAGTCTTATGAAGGGTGTTTGAAGTCATTAAGTTAAAAGTCATGTTTATTGCTATAACCACTATCCCACACATTGAGTTATCATGAAAAAGAAGTTATAACTATAAACACCCAAACCAATATAGAAGTTGGATGGGAAGGACATTATAAGTTAGTGTGTGGTGTATGTAAGAGTGAGAGAGATTGGGAGAGAGTTCAATTAAGGAGGAAAAATAGAGATATAAGAATGTAACCTTTCAAAAAAGGTGGCAGAGTCCATATAGTCCATTCATGGACTGTAATGTAACAAGTGTTGATTCAAGTGAATAAAGACAAGTTTGTTTTTGTGTTATTTATCCATGAGTAATTATATTGATTGTATTAATTCATATGTTATGTTAGGAAGTCCTTGAGGCCATAATTTTGTTGATGTTTAGTAAGGTTATAGGTTTTGAATAGAGGATTTTAGGTTAAAGTCAAACAAGATAATATGTGGTGAGGTTTGGAGAAAGAAGGAGAAGTGTTATGCCATCTATAGGTAAGGTGAAAGTCATATCAAGTTGTAAGAATAGTTGGTGTATTCTTCAAAAGGAATAACCTCAAGAAATTCTTGTAGAAAAGAGAAACCCTATAGATTCCTCTGACAATTAGGTTTAAAGGTGAATTGTGAACATTTATTGAAATGTCTAAGTATCAAAAGGATCATTGTGTTGTTTGAATGATATATATAGAGAAAAAATCTTAGTGGAAAGATTGGTGATCAAGTTTGAGGATATAATAATGAACAAATGTTCACTACCAATCAACCTAAAAATGGAACCTTGTTTGCATATACAAACTATACTGTATTGCTCAGTCTTATGCCAAAAAGAGAAATGTATGTTGTAATAAATTAATGGAACATTTAGTTTATAGATAGTTGAGGAAGAATTTGATCAGGTTTGAATGCAGAACAAGTGACAACTTCTAATACACAGTTCATATAAAGAACCATATTGGTGTATTTTGAAACTCTCTATTTGCTTAGTTAGTATGTAATGAAGGAATGCATTGAGGAGGTGAGAGGCTATTTGGTTAGTTTATTATTGATATAGAATAAGGGAGAACAAGTGTGGATAATGTCCCTTTAGAAGCTCTTAAACCTTTTGGAAGGGAATCAATTCATTAAATAAGATACAATCCTATACAGTCAAGACCCCCATTTTGCATAGTCAAAGACCAAATAAAGAAGTATATATCCTCAAGAAAGTGAATGGAAATTGTGTTATTTAAGTTTTATAATGAAATAAGGTGGATAAAATAGTAATAATAACCAAGGTGGAGTTTGGAATGTTTTGAAGTGAAACAAACTAATCAAAACCCTTACACAGTCATGCCAAGAACACAATATTATGTAAATTACATTTTTTTGAGTGTAATAAGATTTTCAAAGGTTTTTAAGATATTTGGAAAGGTGAATACGATTGAGACAAACCTAGAACATGTATCATATTGATTATAAAAGTCATAAAACTAAATATATGTCACTTATCTCTTCTTGGCTTGCACAGTAAAGTGTTTAAGCCTAACTAGGGTTTCTAAGCAAAATCCCTTATAACTTGAATTCCAAATGGTGAGAAATAACCAAAATTTGTAATCAATATTTTTTTAACATGTGTAAAGAGATTCAATAGGTTTAGTGTGATATCATATGGTATAGTTGGATTTAATGTTTAAGGAACTATTGTAGGGCTAGAAAGGCCTATTTGAGTAGGTGTTTACAAAGGAAGTACAATCTAGTGTGGAGTTAAGTCTTGTAACTATTTATAGGTTGGTAAGGAGATAGAGGGTGTATAAGTATGTCTTTATATCCCAATTAAAACTGATATATTCTTAAAATAAAGATAAATAGTGAAAAAAGGTTACAAGGCAAGTAGCCTCACTAGTGAGTGAGGAAAGTGAAAACCAAATGAAAGAATGAATGAAATGAATTTAAATGAGTGAGATAATTATTTAGGGATCTGATGATACTGAGATATGAGTCTATGGTGTTTGATAATATGGTTATAGAAATGGAGACTATATAGCCTAATGAACAAGATGAGAGAGATCAATGAAGATTGAGCCTTGTGAACAAAACAAAGCAAGTGAAACTGATCATTGCCAAGATAAGAGCTAGGAGTAGATTATTTTTAAACTTTTCCCATGTACCTCTGTATCATTTGGTATCAGATCAAGGTAATCTCTTGGTTCATTTTTATTGTGACTTTCTTAAAGCTTATGATTTGAGATTGGCAAGGATTGTTATGAGGAATGTATGAAGTGATATTATAGCATATTTTGGTATAAGATAATGGTGTAGGCCTGACCTATTAAGGTCAATACAAGTAAAATTTAAAGGTGACAAAGAGAGGAACAAAATCTCCAAAGTCTAATGAGAAGGACTAGAAGCTCGTCAAGAGAGGACTAGATAAGTCAGAGTGAAGAAAAAACATTAAAGATCAAGTGATGAAGAGAAGAGGAAAGACTCCAAGAGAGAGTCAATAAGGTTAAGATAATTCATAGATAGAGGACTAAAGGAATGAAAAATATCCAAGAGTGGTCTAAGAAGCAAGATTGGTAAACTTGCTAAAAGGAAGGTCTAGGTAAACCTAGAAAGCAAAGAAAAAAGAGAAGATTGATGTATTAAAAAAAGTGAAATTTATGAGAAGAGAGTTGGGCTAGAGTATTGAGAAGGTGGAGCTAATGGTGAAGCTCTTGAAAGTAAAAGGAAGCCAATGGCTTGGCTGTAGTGTGAGAAAAAAGGTAAAGTGGCCACTAAAGCTACTTGAGAGAGAGAAAAGGCACAAAATGAATGTCTTGCGGAATGAGAATAAGAAAGAGGGTACAACCCATAGATTCATGAGGAATGAGAATTTGTCAAGAGATAAAAAATATACAGAGGTTGAGAAGAGAGTTCTCATTGAGGTGAATAAGGAGATAGAAGTGCCAAAAGAAGCACTTGAGAGAGAAGTCAAAGAGAAGAGAAGAATGCCTATTCAACAAACATTCATGGAGATTATGTGGTCTCTCATTTTATAATATAATGTTACATTTGAGTTTGTGTATGTAGGTATGAAGATAATTTTGATGAAGGTTAAGCATAATTCCTTAAATCTTGTGAAGGATGGGCCTAGTGTATTACCCATCAAGATGAAAGAATAAGATAAAGAAAGAGAACTTGTTGTAGAAGACAACGTGATGGAGATTTTAGGCATTCAAAATGTTGAAGATGAAATAGAAGAGGAGTTCTATGATGATTTGACACACATTACAAATGAAACAAGAGAAGAGGTACACAAGGAAGATAAGATAGCTAACCATGAAGGCAAAACATGAAGACATGAATGAAGAGATGACCTTGTAACAGTCATATATGAAGTTAAATGAATGTTTGAACATTGATTATGATTGTACATTTGAAAGGAAAGAAACTAATATGTAGATTGGTCAAGTAAAGAACATGTATAACCCTCAAAGGTGATATAAGGGCATAGGTATGTGATGCCTAAATGACGTAAGAAAATAGGTGGTGAGAAGGAAAATGTAAACCTCTTGTAAGAAGTTATGCAAGGCATGAATAAAGGTGGAAAACAAGAACAAATGTGAGGCAAAGAATAAAGTGCAGAATACATCAAGTTGGTATGATAGGCTATCAAGGTATGAAGTACGAAGGAGATGAAATGAGAAGCAAATTCCAACCCAAGCATAGACAAGACAAAAAATGGGTTGATAATAATATGAAATGGGTGCACAAAGAAAGTATTGAAGATACACTCTAGTAAAACATGAAGATAAAGGAAAATTGCAAGTGTACTAAGCAAACAAGAGGCATGGTGCAAGAAAATAAAGACCAAAAGATGAAGTTGTCACTGTGTAAGCAAGATGATGAGTATGAAAGAGATAAGTGGGCTCAATTTCTGATGTATAATGTTCTTTATGATGATTCATATGAAGTTGATTTAAATAACAAAGAAGATTTGTATAGAGAAACCATAACATTGATGAACAGGTTTGTGGAAAAGTAAGGTGAAGAAGAAACACCTCATAGAGTGTTTAAAAAACATGGTATGCAAAGAAATGAGATTGGTTTGACTCTCATGAATGAGGGAGTCCAAGGAAAAGTCAACGATCAGGGTGCCTAAGAAGATGAATAACAATATGGACAAAGATTTGATGAAGATTGTGAAGAGGTGGATGCTCTCAAGTTGAAAGAAGAAATAAAGATGTTAGAAAAGATTCACAGTCCATCAAATGGTTTGCAAGTAGGTGAAGTACAATAATAAAAAATCATGGATGAGATTAAAGAAGGAAAAAATATGGAGCAGCATAGATAAGCACAAGGAGTTGTGAAAATAAACACACTAGCAAGAAAATAATTAAAGCATGATCAAGTCAACGAGGTAATTTATTCATTTGGTGAAGTTTCAGCTGAGTTGTTAGTTGATTTGCATGGTAAAAATAAGTTAGTAAAATTGCAAACCACCTGATATTGTGCTAAAGATGAACTAGTGGATAGGTTGTTCTTGCAAGATGAGTAAGGTGATAGAAAAAAAGGTCAAGAAGTGGAGAAGTGTAATGAGGAGGATGTAAAAGAGAGTATAATTGAACAAATAGTAGAGGTTGATTTACCTATGAGGCCTTTAGAGTAAGGCAAGAACATTACCAAGAAGCCAAGACAACTAAGAAAGCAAGAATCAAGTGAAATTAATGAGCAAGAAGGCCATAAAACAAGCGTAAGCAAGAAGAGTAAGAAATATTTTTTTTTAGTAGAGGATGATGAAGAAAAAACTAACTTGGAAAAGATGGAACATGTAGCAAATAAGAAGGTGCAACAAATAGTACACCTCATAGAGGTAGAGGAAGATTTGACAAGGAAGATAGAAAAATTCAAGAAGAAGAAATACAAGATCCTAGTAAAAATAAAGGAGCAAGAAAGGAGGAGCAACAATCAAGTGAGCATGGAAGATCTTCAAAAACTGAACTAGAAGGTAAGAAATAAGACATTAGCATTCAATTCTCTCCCTCCTAGGGAGTATGATGTAGGAGCATCTACAAAGTTAACCACCATTTAGCATTGTTGAAGTGATATATGCAGTTAGGAGTCATAGTTAGCTCATTTTGGAGTGTATATGAGTTTGAAGGGTCCTTTAGGGTCCATTTGTGTCTTTAGAAGTCCATTTGGGTCATTAGGAGTGAGTTTGATAAGTGTTTGGAATTTTCCCTCCAAAAATGATAATTATAAAATTCAAATATAGAACTATGTCAAGAGTGACCATACGCATGTTATAAGGTGGTTAGATGAGAGAATATTGGTTCAACAGGGGAAATAAGTCTTGTAAATGTTTTTTGAAGTCATTAAGTTAAGAGTATGTTTAGTGCTATAACCACTATTCCACACATTGAGTTGGCATGAAAAATAAGTTGTAATTGTAACCACCCAAACCAATGTAGAATTTGGATGGGAAGGAGGTTGGAAGTTAGTGTGTGGCATATGGAAGAGTGAGAGAGAGGGGGAGAGAGCTACATTGAGGAGGAAAAATAGAGATGGAAGAATGTAACCTCTCAAAAAAGGTGGTAGAGTCCATTCATGGACTGTAATGTAATAAGTGTTGATTTAAGTGAATAAAGACAAGTTTGTTGTGTTATTATCCATGAGGGATTATATTGATTATATTAATTAATATGTTATTTTAGGAAGGCCTTGAGGCCATAATCTTGTTGATGTTTTGTAAGGTTTCAGGGTTTGAATAGAAGACTGTAGGTTACAATCAAACAAGAGAATAGTTGGTGAAGTTTGGTACAAGAAGAAGTGATCTATCATATAAAGGTAAGGTGAAAGCCATATAAAGTTGCAAGAATATTTGGTGTATTCTCTAAAATAAGTAACCTTAAGAAATGCTTGTAGAAAAGAGAGACCCTGTATATTTCTCTAAAAATCAAGTTTGAAGGTGAATTGTGAACGTTTCATGAAATTTATAAGTATCAAAAGGATAATTGTGTTGATGTAATGATATATATTGAGAATAAATATTAGTGGAATGATTGGTGATCATGTTTGAGGATATAATAATGAACAAATGTTCACTTCCCGTCAACCTAAAAATGGAATCCTATTTGCATATACATACTATACTCTATTGCTCAGTCTTATGCCAAAGAGAGAAATGTATGTTTTAAGAAAGTAATGGTACATTGAGTTGATATATATTTGAGGGAGAATTTGATCAGGTTTGAATGTAGAATAAGTGATGACTTATAATACATAGTTCATAGAAAGAACCCTATTGGTGTATTTTGAAACTCTTTGTTTGCTTAGTTAGTATGTAATGAAGGAAAGCATCGAGGAGGGGAGTGCTTATTTGGTTAGTTGAGTGTTAATATTTAATAATGGAGAATAAGTGTGGATAATTTCACTTTATAAGTTTTTAAACCTTTTGGAAGGTAATCAATTCATTAAACAAGACATAATCCTATATAGTAAAGGCCCCTATTTTGCATAGTCAAAGACCAAAAAAAGAAGTGTATATGTTCAAGAAAGTGAATGGGCATTGTGTGAGTTAATTTTTATAATGAAATAATGTGGATAAAACCCTTATAATAACTAAGGTGGAGTTTGGAATGTTTTGAAGTGAAACAGACTAATCAAAACCCTTACATAGTCATGTCAAGAACACATTATTCTGCAAATTGCATTGTTGTGAGTGTAACAAGATTGTCAAAGGTTTATAAGATATTTGAAAAGTTGAATAATATTGAGATAGACCTAGAATATGTCTCATATTGATTATAAACTTTCTAAAACTAAAGATATGACACTCATCTCTTCTCGACCTACACAATCAATTGTTTAAGCTTAACTAGGATTTCCAAGAAAAATCCCTTATAACTTGAATTCCACTTGGTGTAAAATGACCAAAATTTATAATAAATAATATTTTGACATGTGTAAAGATATTTAAGACGTTTTAGTGTGATACCATATGATATAATATGGATTTAAGGTATGAGGAAGTGTTGTAGGGCTAGAAATGCCTAATTGAGTAGGTGTTTACAAAGGAAGTATAATCTAGATGTGGAGTTAAGTCTTGTAACTTCATAGAGATATGTAAGAAGAAATAGGGTGTCTAAATATGTATTTATATCCTTATTAAGACTTATATATTATTCAAACAAATAGAAATAGTGAAAAAAAGGATACAAGCCAAGTAGCCTCACTAGTGAGTGAGGAAAGTGAAAACCAAATGAAAGAATGAATGGAATGAATTGAAATGAATGAGATAATGATTGAGGGATATGATGATAGTGAGATATGACTCTATGGTGTTTGATAACAGGGTTATAACAATGGAGACTATATAGCCTAGTGAAAAAGATGAGAGAGATTAATGAAGATTGAGCCTTGTGAACAAAGTAGAGCAAGTGAAATTGATCATTGCCAAGATTAGAGCCAGGAGTAGATGTTTTGGAAACTTTTCCCAACTACCTCTACATCATAAACACACAAAATATTGCTCAAATTTCAAAAACATCACCTAACTTGCTATGGCACCCAAACGAAAGTAGCGTAACCTAAGGAAAGAATATTTTGCCTAGTTCTATATGTCCTCCTTAGCACTGCACTTCTCTTTTTCTTCCATGCTTCCCCCATTATTATGTTGTGCCCCTCCCTCTTTTATTGAAAATCCCTTATTTTCTTTGCAAAACAGGTTTCTTTTTGTTTTATTCCCCTCTTTTTTTTAAAGCTCCCCACTTTATTCTAATTTATTTTATTTCCCAGTTATAATTCAATATTTTATCTAAATTGTGACCATACTAATTATATTTCCTAATTATAATATTTTATTTTATTCTCTAAGTAAAATATAATACCATGGCTTTATTCATTACCAAATTAGCTATAGTAACATCAATAGGGTTTTATTAGTATTCAAACTAATACATGTAAAACCTATTATATTCATATAATCCAAAATAGTAAACCAGATGCCAATTAAACTGATCAAAACATAATTAAACTATAACATTATTCCTTTTACCCTATGCATAATATCCATAATGTAATCACACATGATATATTACACATAGGCATACATTGGAACTAACACACAACTAGTATGCAAAAATATAAAGAACATACTAATGTAGCCATTCAAATTATGCATATAACATATATTGGATAATGTGGTGTGTGCAGGGTTCTATCTATTCCTCTGTCATCCCCTAACCCCATCTACATCACCCTCTCTAATGATGCTATCCCTCTATCATTCTCTAAGGGATGAATCTCTCATGTGTCCAACTCATGACAAGTAGGTAGTTAGTCCATAACATCATGACATGTATATCATAAAATAATGTTGAAATAACAAATTAACATGATCACAATGTAAAGAATATCCATTACAATTAACTCATAGCAATGAAATCATGAAATCTAAGCAACATACAACTGCCCCATAACAATATATGACTTATATCTTATCTAGTAATAATCAAATCAAATCATCAACTATAAATATCCATGGATAATCTAGTGAGTTTGCTTAGCAATAAATCAGGGTGTAGCAATAAGCTTTGTAACAAGCCTATTTCTGCTAAAAATAGACAAAAATTACAAAACAATTTTTTTTCAAAAATTTAAAAATAAGTTTTTTTTTTGAAAAGTACTAGGGATAGAGGCTACTCAACCTATAGGGAACTCTCTAACTACTCAAAATGTGTCAAGGCCACACTCATCCAATTGGCATCATGATTTTTAGATCTCGGAATCAATGTTAAATAAAGTTCAAATGAATTCTAAAAACAAAAAAGATAACCTATTTATACTCAATGATTTTTGTTGCTATAAATCACAAAAACAAACTTGCTCATTAATTTGTCTTGACACAATATGCATGATATACTGACACTCATATATCCATTTCATCTCCCATTGGTTTCATTACAACACATGTGGGATGGTCATATATATGGTACCAATTTTGTGATCACTGATTCTTATATTATGGATAAATACATTACATAATTCTATCCAAGATAAACACAAGGCACTTTTTATTCCTTCAATACTAATGATCAGTGTAAAATTAATCAATATATTACAAACACAAGTGATATTACCTACAATAATTCATCCACAATTCAATAAAATCTTATCTACAACACTTAATCACTTACATCCTTTTGCTTACTTGTTGGGGGCATCCATTACACTTTCGACTAAAAAGACTATTTCCACATGCATAAACATTGTGCATATAATGCAAATTATAAAAAACTTAATGAGCACATCAAAATTAAAATTGGATAAACAAATTTCAAAAACATAACACTCTACATTATGATGGTTACATATTACTAAATCAATTGCTTGCCATAAATTACATATTTACAAATGATCAAACTTTTTTATGGTGACATATATTCTCACATGGGTATATGTACTTTACATGATCGTATTTTTATTTATAACACATGGTGCATATGACTTGGTATTTTGAGATGAGTGATGCACATGATTTTTCCTCAAAACAAAAGTGGGGCATACATTAGGGCTTGTTTCATAGGTACAAGCCATATCAAATTGAGTAATGGTACTCTGGGGCATTTTATATGGTTTATATGAGATAGATTGGATAGATTGACATACATGCCAAACATGTGGGGCATTATAAAGGATTGTGATGAGTAGTTTAGATGATCTTTGACATACTAGGATATGTGACATGAGTAAGAGTGATCATATTTATCAGGTGACATACACATATTTATTATATTGATATATGGCTCTATGACATTCTGGAACATATTGAGATTTGGTCAAATTGACATATTGACACATGTTTAGTGTATATTTGGGGTATTTTATATGAAAGTTGAAAGATATATGAAATTATGAGATATATAACATGGATTAGATTGAACATATTTAACATATTACAAGGAATAAATTAAGGAAAATTGCCAGATTGATCAAAATGAATAGATTGACATAGTAGTTATGGAATTATATATCACATTGAGGTATAAATGGATCAGATGGGATCATGAACATTTTTCATGCATACACACTTTTTTTTATTTCTATGTTGGGGAATGATGGTACTATGTGAACAGTTTGAGTTAGAAATACATTTATAACACATGATTCAGAGTTTCAACCTATATATGAACCTATTTTGGGGTTCCACATTTGCATAAAAACTTATTTCATGGTTCCACCCCTTACATATGAGATTAGTGTAGGGTTACAATTTTGCATATGAGTTATGTTTGAGGTTCCACATCTTTGCATATGAACTTTTTTTAGGGTTCCACATCTACAAAAAGTGTTTAAACCTTGTTTGATTTTCTAGAAAACAATATAACAAGACTAAGAGCACCTTATCCATATGGATTAGGTTATTTTAGACCCATTACATGCCCACTCTAGGAAACATAAGCATACTCCATGAGAATGATAAGACCACATATAAATAGTTATAGTCACTTTCTTATTAATGTTAATTTTTCATTTCGACTATAATAATTTTTGTTGGAAACACTATTCTATCTGATTACACACATCATTGCTCAGTGGTACACATGGATATTATGACACACTAAGGGAATTGAAAAGTCTAAGTTGAAAATTTATAATGTAGATTTTCACTCTCTTTTATCCATTTAAATTTATATTTATTGTTGCATTTACATACTAGATTAAAGGGGGGACATTTGTATATACCTATATTTGGCACAAGTTTTGTTTGTATAATGTTTTCTTATGAATTTGCATATATGCACTATCAATTATGAGTAGGGAACTTATATGTGGATTCATATCTATATTACACCTTATTTTCTACTTTGTTTGATTACACAATCTTATATTTTATCTTTAGTGATGTTCTTTGTGTCTGTCATATGGATCCCTAGTCCTATAATTCCATAATTGATTTTTCACCAGGTTTAGGATAATGCCATTAATCCAAACATTGTCATTTTATATAAGGGTTCATCATTACTAGAAACATATTTTGGTATATTTTAAGTCTATTTTGAGACGTGCCACCCTTTGGGGTGGCTTCCTCTTATTTTTTTGGGTCAGCTTGTGTGCATCAATCATCTTGTAATTCATATATTTGAGAACACCATATATATAAATCCCTTAGGAGAATTTTAGAACATAAGCACTCAGTGATTAAAAAGGCACTCAATGAAAAAAATACACTTAGCTTATTATTATTATTATTATTATTATTATTATTATTATTATTATAAATTTTAATTTTTTAAAGGAACAAATCTATGCTTATACTGAAGGAAGATCTAGGACAAATTACATTTTTGACTTGCACTCACATGATTTGGCATAGACACACATAATTAGGAGAAATACATATAATTTAAGTCCTATTCAGAGTATTGTAATGTAGGTAATACTAAAATATTCATGGGCAGTGGTTGAGTTCAATCCAACCCAAACCTTTCTAACTCAATTTTTAGGTAATCTTGTGTCAAAATGCAAGACATGGTTTTGAAGAAAAGAGAAGGAACACACACACACACACACACACACACACACACACACACACACACACACACACACACACACACACACACACACACACACACACACACACACACACACACACACACACACACACACACACACACACACAAGGAATAAGGTGAATGAATGCATAAAAATCACCTATAGACATAGGTGAATTAAGCTAATCCATCATAGACTGACATAGTATTTCTGGATAGTATAGAAAAGTAATTGATAGTTTTAGTCATCATAGGTTTCTAGGATTTGCCAATAATGTACCAAAGAATTTTCAAAGTTTATTTTTTTATCTGAGACATCTCAAAGCTAATACAAAGTGTATCATTCAACTACACATTTTAAGTGATAAATATAGTTTATAAAATCAGCTCAGTGCCTTATATTCCCCCTTTGCTTGATCATTTATATATTTAATAAGTGAAATATTTCTAGCAATTACATTTAAATTTGTATGTGGAATGCTATACTTATGAAATTTTAATTTCAATAGTTTTATACTTATTTAAATCACCCAAATCAAAATAAGTTAAAAATAAATATATGTCATAAGTTGCTTAAACCATAACTTTAAGCTTTCTCCAATTGTCTTGACTCATCATTTGTAAAATGTGTATCTTGTCAAAGATATCTGATTTGTGAAATGAAAGGTTGAGGTCCCTATTTATAGCTTTCCTAGAGCCTTTTGATTCCTACTAGTTTTGTTGATTCAACTCCAACTATTCATCATTTTCTAATTTTCATGCAACTTATTATGCACACCAGATTATTTCCTTATTATGCATAGTAGTACAGTCCATTACTCTAAAAGTATTTTTTTGTTCAACCTAGATTGATCCCATGAAATTCACATTCTCATTATGTGGATGTTTATCATCTTTTAACTTCTCCTTCATTATGTTTTTTCTAGTGTGTCTTTCTCATTTGTGTTTCTTCATCAAACACGTGTTTATATCAACCTAAGTAGTGTACATAATTATTGCAGTATGACATCCTTATTCATATGTGCATGATATTTAGAGTACACATTACAACTAGCTAAGATAATTTTGTTCATCTTACTCACATGTTTTTAGTCTTACATAGTCTTTTATTTTCCTTATGTACATTTTTGGGGTTAACATTCTTTCACACTATGTTTATTTTTTGTCCTCAAATAATTTTTCTCTCAATTATGTTTTGAGTTTTCATCTAATTTTTTACCCAATTATGTTTTGGTAAGTTCTTATTTTTTTGTAATCAAAACCTTAGCCATTTTATCTTTCAAAATGTTCTCTATTAGATCTAATGATTAATTATTGACTAAACTTGAGGTATCAACTATTGTGTGTCCTCCAACAATTTAATTATCAGATCCTCATTTTTTGGATTGTTTGTATAATTTGCCAATATGGATTGTGTTAATTACTTTTTTTATGCATAATATCACACACTGCAAATTTTTCTCTCTTTTTTTTTTTTTATGTGAAGCTCTATAAATAATTCATCCAAATTGGTGTGTTTTTTTTTCATTTCTATCTTGAATTTAAAATCTTCCTTAAACTTCATTGTTCTTTCAATGTTATCATTTTAGCATACATGTGTAACATCAAAGCCTTATGCATGGTATCATATTATTTCATTTGAACATACACATATTATTACACATACTATAAAAATTTCAAAGATACTCTTTACCTCTATTGCTTTCAAATAGAGATTATTTATCTTTAATGGAAAACACTCTACATACTATTTAAACTCTAACTTTGACTCCTTCATTCTTTATCCCTGGAGCTCTTCCTTAGTAGGTTTGTTTTGAATTTTTTTTCCTTATAACAAGTATATAATATCCATTGTAAAATTCCCCAATGGAATTTTATCACTTACATTCACCTTCATAAACCCATGGTCGATCATTTTCCATTAACTCAACCAACCTTTGAAATTCATCTTTATACTTATTTAAAGTCTCCCTTTCTTGATTCAACTCCACTCTCACATATTTAACCTCCCTATATGCCATCATACTTATATTTTTTATTTCTATATCTATTTTAACAAATGTTAACCTAAAAACCTTTATCATCATTCTTATTGGATCAACCATATTTACTCATCCATACTCTTCATTGGAATCTTTCATTTATCCCTTCACTTGTAAAAGTTTCCTCATATGGACTTGAAATTATAGATCTTGTATATGATTATATAATATAGTCTTAAACTTTTATCGTGCATTATTAGTCACATTTATATGTCTAATCATCCCCAATGACATTCTCTAAAATCATAGATCAATAATCAGACCGCATTTCATTACCGAATGTGATCCCCCAAATTACAACACTTCATCTAATTCTTACTACTCTTGATGCACAATATATTATTCATGTTGCATCTCATCCTAGGCATGTCCACATATAGCTTTATTTTTTGTCTTCTCTATTCTCTTACCAAGCTTGATCTCTTGGATTGGTGTTTTTTATTGAATCCTCACTTCTTTGCATGACATTTCTTCTACATATGCATATTTATACCTAGTTATTCAAATCTATCCTTGTGAAATATTTATTTATCCTTATGGGATTTAAACATTTAATAGAGAGCTTCAGTGTGGAAAACCTTGGATAACTAGACCTATTTTACTAGGAACTTGTGGGCTCACACTTGCAACAATAAATTCCTATTGTCCAGGTCTTCCAACACTTGTTTAACCTATGCAGTAGTAGTTCCTCCTAAAAGTGCTTGCACTAGAAACCCCATTTGAGTCTATTTCCTAATATGGATATCCACTTGAGATCCTCATTAAGTAGGACTTCGTGACTAGGCAACCTCATTCCCAATGTTTTAAACAAATTCATTGCAGTCTTTCCTCACACATACAACTTGGTTGATTATTTTTAGGTCCACCATCCAAAGATGATGAAATCTCCTCAGATTTTGTAAAAATATTCTTTGCCTTTCCAAACACAAATTCATCCTAATTTTATTTCCTTCTTATTTCTTCTTACCCTTTGCTGTGCAAAAGCTTCATCAATCACCATTGGAATTTCCACCAATATGCCTATGCTAGTTTTATTAATGGTGTATCTTTCCTTTTGATGGTCTTAAAAAGTGTCTAATATTATATTTGTGGAAACTAAATTTAGTAAATGTTGGTGGCTTGAGCTCCAAACTTTCACTATCTAAATATTCATCTTCTAATCCTTATTATTCTCAAGTCATTCATTTGTGAATAAATCACTACAACAGACACATATATCCTTTAAAAGGCCTTTACTTTATTCAACATGCATTCTAGATACTACTTGCTCACATATAAGGTAAAATTTCCCAACTCTTGAAATTTCCATCTTGCCCTACCAAATTTACTAGGGAATAGTGTGCCATCACACAAAACTCTATTAAACCATGATATTGTTTTGAAAAATTTGGTGGTATATTAGACACCTAATTTTTGTACAAGAATTTTTATTCCAAAGTTTTTGTATTATTTTGTGCATATGGATCAGTGGTCCAAATTATGATCTTATTATCTCTTCTCTATTTTTTTCTTCCTTCTCCTTATTATCCATGTGATTCAGTGGTATCTTATTATGCTCTTTTTATATTTATATTTTTTCATTTTGTGCCTACGGGTTTGTTTTATTTATTTTTCCTTTGTTATTTGGTCTTTCTTCCTTTGGGGGAAATTTAATTTTTTTCTCTTTATTTGGGTAGATTGCATGATAGTAGGTATTTAATTAAAAATTGAGAATTATATATATACAAATTATCTTGAGGAATGTCAAAAAAAGATATGTCAAGGAAGTTTTATTTTATTATAATAAGGGTACCAAAGTCTAGGCATATTATAAATCATTTGATCACTACTCAAGGACATGCATCAAAGATGTAATTTGAATAATATGTTGAGAAGTGTTATCATTGATGTCAAGGTACATATAGTAAATATTTATGGTGAGTTTTCTGTGAGATATGAACCATGCAACAAGAGAGAATTTAAAGGCAATATAATGTCTCTCTATTGAGAGAGAATTTGAAGGCAACCTAATTATTCTTTTGAGGTGGATGCCAAGATTCAGGTAAAGAGGAATGGAATTGGTTGAGGAACATGTAAGGCATGTGAGAAAGGTATAGAAGCATCAAAGAGTTTTTCAAAATTATTTTTCAAAGTTGTCAAGTGTTTGAACTTGGTAAGAGATTTGAGAAGGTTTGTGCATAATATGCCTAGTCTTGTACATGAAAGAACATAGTAGCTTGGTGATATGGATGCATAGAGGAATAAGAGGATTTATAAGGTTTATTGAGAATGAATATGAAACATTGGATCACTCATGTGAGTTTTAGGGTAAGCCTAAAAGGGCAGGACCTATAGACCTAACATGCAACTAGACCACTTCTAGACCTTGCTTGGCCTAATGAGGCATCATGATCTATTGTCAAGGCATATGAAGGATGTTTGAAATTTTTTAAATATGTAAGATGTTGTGTGAGAATGTAATTGAGGTGGAAAGTACATGAAAAGAGTCTTGAAGGTCAATTTCAAAGCCTAATGTGGTTTACAGGTTAAGGTCTAAGCAAGCAAAGAGAGAGATGGTGGCCAAATGAGGTGTGAGATTAAAATTTCAAGATAATAATGAGAATTTGAGAATTTTAAATGGTGTGATATATTTTTATAGGTGTTTTTACCAAGTTTTAAGTCATGGTTTGAAATAATAGGCATAAAAAAAGTGTTTTGAGGTCTCTTGAGTGCATAGAATGAAGGGTTCTCAACCTGAGAAGGACTTTCAAGTGTTCATTGGAAAGTGTAACATTTGAATGGGAATATAATATATTAATGGTATATGGGGAAGTTTCATAAATCAAATTTCTAAGTGTCAATTTCTGGAATGAGGGGCTAAGCTTTATGAATACTCATTAAGACTGGAAGATGGTTTAAACCCTCAAAGAACCCTAATAGTGACCTGATATGAAAGAAGTTGTTTGAAAGTGTTTAGTATGGTTTTGAATTCTCAAATAAGTATTTATAGGTTATATTAAACTCTCACAGGCACCTCCATGTGTGATTGGTTTGTCAAGTGTGTGAGTGGACCCTATAAGAAAGGCCTTATTTCTCAAAGATTTACTATAATAGTCAGAGTTGACCAAGTCAAATTTAATAAATGAATGGAGAAAAAATATTGAGACTTTTATTTAATGTACATGGTGGTTTATGAGTATTTTTTATCCCTCATGGATGTTCAACTAGTCATCCAAGTTGACCTATCACTAACATGACTAATGGTGCAAACAGTGAGAAACCCAAACATAAGTGAGAAGTTATTTAGGGATGAATCCAAATACATGGAGAAGTTTTAAAAGAATTTTAAGACATGTTAATTTTGTATATATGTTTTGGAGGTCAGTGAATATGATGAAAATGTTGCTCATAAGTTGATCTATTTAGTGCAAATGAGACAGTGAAGGTGTAAGGTTATGAGATTGGTTTGCAAAACCAATATTATAATTTAACCATGTTATATTTATATCTAATAATAGTATAATAATATTATATAAATGATTTTAATGTCTCTAAAAGTGGTCATATAGGTGTTGAAGGTCATTTTCATCATGATTGTGCTTCAAGGCAAACTGGGAGTTTTGGGTAAGCAAGTTGCAACAATGGGTTTGAGACTCTATGCTCTGATTTCAAGAATATAATGTACATTATGTTGATATTTGGGAATTTATTTATTATCCATTATTTTTATAATATTTAGTACTCAGTGAAAATAGTGAAAATGTTGAAGCCAAAATGGCTTGTCAGGTACTGTAAGGTTTGTGAGAGAGAAGGTTAACAAATTGGTATGCAAGAATAATAATTAACATTAGAGATTATGATATTTTTATTTAAGATTTTTAAAAATTCATATTAATTCATTTTATTTCTTTGATTATGTTCCTTTATGTGTCATAATTTCAAGTTTCCATGACTGTGTTTTGAGGCTAGTTGGCAGTTCTGGGTGAGCTATTTGCAAAGAAGGGTTTGAGTTCTTTTGACTTGAGTTGTGAAGTATAAATCACATGGTGATGAACATAAGGTAATTTATATTATATATATATGATTATTTTCCATGTTTTTTAAATAAAAATTGTGATGTTGATTTAGTTTTTCAAGATAGACTTTTTGAGCATGCATAGGCTTAATGGTGAACAATACTAATGGTGTGCTTTAATTAGTAACTAGACTTGAAAGAATTTATGAAGCTTAGATGAGATTATAATAGGTATATATGTGTGGAATATGATGTTTTCATATCATTTTAGGTGTTTTAATGTGTTTAAAGGAAGGCAAAGTGTAATGTGTCCTAAGTAGATCTAATGGGATTAGGTCTTCGTGAGACCTAAAGATGCAATGAGGCCTAATTGAGGAAGGTTAGACCTAAAATAAATCAATTAAAATTTGATACATGTTTATGATATGTAATAATATATATTAAATGGATGAAATAAGAGGGTAAGGTTATTTTGCTGACTAAGAAAGATATGAACAAGAGACTTGTATAAATACTAGGCAGTTTTAGGCCTATTGTGTGTGTGTGTGTGTGTGTGAGTACAAACAAATAGAATACATATTGTAGAGCAGAAGAAGGTATTATATAACATCATAAGAGTTTATATTATCAATTATAAATATTTTATATAAGTTATATACATGAAAATCAAGGTCATATGACCTAATCAAGTCAAGAAGAAGACTAGGTGAACAAAGAAGCCTAAAAGGCAGTTTGAGAGGGATAGAAGAGAGAGAAGATATAAAGAAGGAGATCATAAACTATTATATGAGAAACAAAGTATTATAAATTTTATCAAGGGTTTTAGGTGGATGATTTGGTGCTGAGTCATCTAGGGAGTTGGTGCCTCCTTGCAAGTTGGTGCTTGCTAAAGCCTAGTTGAGTTGGTGCTTAGCTAGTTGGGGTTGGTGCTCCATGCAAAGTTGGTGCTTCACTAAAGTTAATTTTTATATTATATGAATATAGTCCATTTGAATATATAAGTGGATTTTATTCATCTTGAGGTTTTTCCACATATGTTATGTGTTCTTATGTTTTATGCTCTTGTGGATTGGTGTTTATGCTTGCTAGATCTATATGCTTGTTTGATTAGTTCATGATTGATTAAGTGAAGTTGATAAGTAATATTTTGAAGATTGATTCACACCTCCCTCTTAGTCATTTTTATTCCAACATTTTGTATCAGATCCTGGTCCTTTGAATTAGGTCTAAAAGCCTAAAGTAAATCCTAGAAGTAAGGATGGCTGGTTAACAATCTCAAGATGGTTTCTCAACCAAGAAGGCTCCATTATTAAATGGATCTAATCATACATTTTGGAATGTTAGGATGAAGATATATTTTATGTCTCAAGTTCATGATATTTGGTAGTCAGTTATGGATGGATATAATGCTCCTCCTATTTCACCAACTGATGTAGTAGGTAAGAAGTCAAGTGAAAACAACTCCAAGGCAATGAATGCCAATTTTTGTGGCCTATCAAAGGTAAAGATTATGAAGATAATACACTGTGTATTATCCAAAGAGATATGGGATAAATTGAAGACCATCTATGAAGGAGACATCAAGGTGAATATGGTCGAGTTGTAGACCCACTAGAGATAGTTTTAAAGTTTGAAGATGAGTGAAGATGAAATAATTGCATCTTACCTATTGAGGGTTGATGAAGTTGTCAAAGTCATTAGATAACTAGGTGCAGAAGTGAAAGAATATATAATTATTAATAAGGTATTGAGTCACTAACTCCTAAGTTTAATTCTTAGGTGTCTATAGTATAATAGATGCAAGATTTGGACAAGCTAGAGATGGATGGGATTCATGGCACCTTGACTACCTATGAGATTAGAAAAAATGAAGGAAAACCTCCCAATAAGGAAGAAACTTTCAAAATTAAGAAGTAAAAATCCAAGAAGGTCAAGCATGAGGAATGTTTAGATGTTGATGATGATAAATTGATAGCCATGTTTGTAAGGAAATTAAGGTTTGTCTTAGGTAAGTACAAGGGTAAGTTGCCCTTCAAATGTTTCAACTGTGGTAAGATTGGTCACTTTGCATCTAAGTGTCCTAAAAAGGGTAAGACTGAGCAAGATGAATAACATTATAAACATAATGGAGAATAAAAATAAGATCTACAAGCCTGACAAGAACAAGAGAGATTTCAAGAAGTATGAAGGTAGGAAATGATCATTCAAAAATAAGAAAAAATTCTATACCAAAGAAGACAACACATCTGATGTAAGTGACTCAAGTACATATGATAGTGATGATGGTGGTAATGAACCTAAACATGATAATAATTAAACCTTATTCATGGCCATAGAATTAGATAATGAGGGTTGCTCAAATGGGAAAGGCCTTATAATTGATATAGAATTAGATGAAGAAGAAGCTAAAGTGAACCTTGAGATAGAACTGGTAAGTTCCCTAGAGGAGTTAAAATTACAAAGAAGAAAGAATCACAAACTAAGATCATTAGTTAAGGATTATGAGGAGCAAATTCACTTGTTTGAGGGGAGATTGAGTAACACTTCTAAGGAGTATGATGATATCATCAATAGGATTTAAGCATAGATGGAGATAGTCAATGCAAACCTAAAAGCTAAAGAGGAAAAATCCATTAGATATGAAACTGAAGTGAAATCCTTAATATATGAGTTAGATCAAGCATCTAGCAAGGTGAAGACCTTTGTGAAGTTTGAAAATAGCACTGAGATTCTAGATGACAACCTGAGTAACTAGAAGTTTATAAATGATAAGACAAATCTTGGTTTCAAAGAAGACCAAACGGAGGTAGCTCAAGTCAAGGAGAAAGCTATTGGAGATAAAAAGGTCAACATGAAAAAACCTATAAAAAAAAATAATGCTTGAGGTATGATAGTTCATTCAATGGTGACTATTTTGTATGTAGTCAATTTGGTCATAGAGCAAGAGAGTGTAAAAGATCCTCCAAGAATGAGTACTCACAGGACTATGGAAGGAGTCATAATTCACATCAGTCAAAAGGTATGTATAAGGTGGTTTTCTATAGTTGTCATAATATAGGACACATTGAAATATTTTTTTGTAACAGAGTTATAAGGTCATCGTGTCAAAATAAGGGGTTTGAAGTTCTTAGAGTGCAAAAAAGAAGGTAAATGAATGTATAGAAACCAAAGATAGTAAAGATGAGTCATAATTAGTATAAAAGCTCAAGTGGAATGTTTTATATGATAGAACATACTTCAAATGTGAAATCAAGTCAAGAATGTCTATTGTCATCTCATATTGATGATCAAATAGTTGATGAAGAGGTCAAGCCTATAGTACTAATCAAGCCTAAAAGGGTACTGAAGGATATTCATTATTGTGAGAGCATGGAGATTTGGGAATCTATTGAAATTGTGTTATTTTAGTACTCTATGGAAAGATGTCACTCCATTAGGCTTAATGGAGACACTATTTAGTTAGCAAAAGCATGGTGAATGCTTGGTTTGAGGGGGAGCTATTAATATTGTTGACTAAGCTTGATCTATGTTGAGAAGTGGTCTTGTAATCTAAGTTCATTTGAAGGAGGCATGCATGAATTAAGGGGGAACTTATTGCCTTAATGATTAATATTCTCTATGTTGAACTTTTTTTTCAAATAAGGTGTGATTCTAAATGATAGTTGTGGAATACCTTTGTCATTAATGTCAAAGGGAGAGACATTTCAAGAAGAGAGACGAGAGTGATCAGATTAAAGAATGTTTTACCATCAATGATAAAGGGGGAGTTTGTTGAGAAGTATTTTCATTGATGTCAAGGTACATATGGTAAAGATGCATGGTGAGTGGTTTGTGAGATATGAACCATGTGATAAGAGAGAATTTGAAGGCAACCTAATGTCTCTCTATTGATAGAGAATTTGAAGGCAACCTAATGATTATTTTGAGGTGGATGTCAAGATTCAGGTCAAGAGGTATGACATTGATTGAGGAACATTTAAGGCATGTGATCAATGTGTAGAAGCATCAAAGAGTGTTTCAAGATCAGTTGTCAAAGTTATCAAGTGTTTGAACCTAGTAAGAGATTTGAGAAAAAATGTGCATATGATGCCTAGTCTTGTGCATGGAAGAGCATGGTGTCCCAGTGAGATGGATGCACATAGGCATATGAGGATGTATAAGGTTTATTGAGCATGTATATGAAGTATTGGAGCACTCATATGAGTCTCAAGGTGAGCCTACAGGGGTAGGACCTACAAACCTAGTATGCAACTAGAGCACTTCTAGACCCTACTTGGCCTAATGAGGAATCATGATCTATTTTCAAGTCATATGAAGGATGTTTGATATATTTGAGAATTTGAGATGTTGTGTGAGCATGTAAGTGAGGTGGAGAGTGCATTTAAAGAGTCTTGAAGGTCATTTTCAAGGCCTAATATGGTTTGGAGGTCAAGGTCTAAGCAAACACAGAGAGAGATGGTGGCCAAATGCGGTATGAGATTTAGATTTGAAGATAAGAATGAACATGTGAGCATTATCATTGGTGTGATATATTGTCACAAGTGTGTTAACCAAGTTTGAATTTATCATTTTCAAGAAAAGGCATAAAAAAGTGTTTTGAGGTCTCTCAAGTACATAGAATGAAGGGTTCTCAACTCAAGAAGGAATTTCAAGTGTTCACTAGCACATGTAACCTCTACATGGGAAACTAAGCTATTCATGGTATATTGATAAGGGTCCTAGCTCAAATTTCCAAGCATTGGTTTCTATACTGAAGGGATAAGTTTTATGAATGATCGTTAAGACTAGAAGATGGTTTAAACCCTTAAAGAACCCTAATAGTGACCCTATATGAAATAAGTTGCTCAAAAGTGCTCAGGATGGTTTGGAATTCTCAAATAAGTATTTTTAGGTTGTATTAAAATCTCTCCAATCACCTCTATGTGTGATTGGTTTGTCAAGTGTGTGAGTGAACCTTACAGGAAAGGCCTTATTTCTTAAAGATTTATTGTATCAGTTAAAGTTAACTAAGTAAAATTTAATAAATAAATGGAATAAAAATATTGAGACTTGTATTTGATGTCCTTGGTGGTTTCTAAGTAGGTTCTATCCCTCAGGGGTGCTAAACCAGTCATCTAAGTTGAGCCATATCTAACAGGCCTAATGGTGCAAATAGTGAGAAATCTAGGCAAAAGTGAGAAGTTGTTTAGAGATAAAAACAAGTGCATTGAGAAGTTTTTCAAGAATTTTAATAGATGTTAATGTTGGATATATGTTTTTTAAGTCACTGAATATGATGAAAATGTTGCTCATAAGTTGACCTGTCTAGTGTAAATGAGACAATGAAGGTGTAAGGTTGTGAGATTGGTCTGCAAGACCAATATTATCTTTTGAAAATGTTATCTTTATATCTAATAATTGTATAATAATATTATAATATTAACCAAATTATTTTAAAGTCTTTTAAAGTGGTTATATAGGTGTTGAAGCTCATTTTCATCATGATTGTGTTTCAAGGCAAACTGGCAGGTCTGGGTAAACAAGTTGCAGTGATGAGTTTGAGACTCTATGATCTAAGTTGAAGCATATAATTTACATGAAGTTTATATTTGGTAATTTATGTCCTATAAATTATTTGTATAAGGTTTGTTACTTAGTTAAATTAGTGAAAATATTGAAGCCAAAATGGCTTGTCTAGTAGTGTAAGGTCTGTGAGAGAGAAGGTCAACAAATTGGTATGCAAGACTAATAATTAAAATTAAATCTCATGATATTTTTGTTTGAGGTTGTTATAAGGATGTTATAATATCATATTAATTCATTTTAAGTCCTTGATTATGTTCCTTTAGGTGTCATAAGTTCAAGTTTCCATGACTATATTTTAAGGCTAGTTGGTAGTTCTGAGTGAGCTATTTGTAGAGAAGGGTTTGAGTCCTTTTACCCTAAGTTGAGAATTATAAGAAACATAGTCATTTATATTATGTATATATAATTTATTTCCATGGTTTTTTGGAAAAATTGTGTTTTTGCTTCAATTATTCAAGATAGACTTTCTGATTATGCACAGGCATAATTGTGAACAATACTAATGGTGTGCTTCAAGTAGTAACTAGACTTGAAAGGTGTTATGGAGCCTAGATGAGCTTAAAAAAAGGTCTACATGAGTGGAATATGATGTTTTCCTATTGTGCGATGTGTTTTAATGTGTTCCAAGTAAGGCAATGTGTAATGTGTCCTAAGTAGACCTAATAAGATTAGGTCTCCATGAGACCTAAAGATGAGATAAAGCCTAATTGAGGAAGGCCAGACCTAAAGGGAATCAAAGCATATTTTATCCATGTTTATGATATTTCATAAGATATATTCCATGGATGAGATAATAGGGTAAGGTTATTTTGTTGACTAAGAAGGATATGAATAAGAGACTTGTATAAATACTAGGTGGTTTTAGGCTTATTATATGTGTGAGTACAAATAAATAGAATAACATATTATAGAGTAGAAAAATGTATTGTATACCTTAATAGGAGTGTATATGATAAATGATGAAGATTTGAAAAAATTTATATGCATGAAAATTAATGTCATATGACCTAATCAAGTAAAGAAGAGGACTAGTTGAGCAAAGAAGCCTAGAAGGCAGTTTGAGAGGGATAGAAGAGAGAAAAGAGATAAAGAAGGAGATCATCATCTATTGTATGAGTAAAAAAGTGTTATAAAGGTGATAAAGGGTTTTAGGTGGCTGATTTGGTGCTGACTCATCTAGGGGGATGGTGCCTCCTTGCAAGTGGGTGCTTGCTACATCCTAGCTGAGTTGGTGCTTAGCTAGTTGGGGTTGGTACTCCATGTGAAGTTGGTGCTTCACTAAAGTTGATGTTTATATTATAATATTTTAGTAAATTTAAAAATATCAGTGGGTTTTCTTCCCCTTGAGGGTTTCCCAGATATGTGATGTTTTATTGTATTTCTTGCTCTTGTGGATTGGTGTTTATGCTTGTTAGATCTATATGATCGTTTGATTAGTTCATGATTGATTAAGTGAAGTTCATAAGTAAGTTTTTGAAGACTGATTCACCCCCCCTCTCAGTCATTATGATTCTAACATATTTAACCAAAATAAGGTTAGGATACTTTGCACATAGTTGCATCCCCATCTAGAAAGAGGAGGTTGAATCCCTCACTTGAATTATCCATTCACACTGAACAAGAATTACATGGGTTTTAATTCTAATGTGCGAGATATGTAGCTAAACCTTAATTGAGGATGATTGACCTAAATAATTTTTTATTTTTATTTTCCAACCATTTTTGGTGAATTATACCAAGAAGAAAAATAGTATCAACTCAAACAATTATGCTCATGAATTTATAAAAGTGAATATGCAAGACTGTATGATATGTTATAATGCATTGCCATAGAAAAATATAAAGTTATAAATAGAACAAAACACATATTTGGAAAATAAGTACATATTTAGTGGAAAAATTATAAGGCATATTTGGTGGCTAAATCTTCCTTGGATTTATTCAATGATAGTCTAAAAAATTCTTAATTTTTTCTTTGAAATACATTGTTTAATATCTCTCAAATAACTACATCATCCCTTCCAAGCCATTGAGGTGTGTTCATTTCATCACTTTAGAAATTTTACTTAGTCATTTCTTGTTGAATTATTTAATTTATGATTTTTTATTATTTTAAACCACTAGGGTAGATCTAATTTATTGTTTTGAATTGTCATATGTTATATATCCCATGTCTAAACATTTTTAACTTATTATTATTAGGGTATTGATCCCTAATCCACTTTTAGACAAAACAAGTTTGTGAACCCATCAGTTCTTGAAATTATCTTACCTCATAGGGTCTTCTCCTCCAGGGTTTCATTTTTGATTTTATGAGTTTCAGTTGTAATCTAATATATTTCATTGAGAACAACCCTAGCTATCACTCAACAAAGGGTTTTGTGACATATTTTCCTCTAGAGTTTTTTGTGTTGGTCATTATCTTTAGCATATCATTGGTTAGGGTTTGACTTGGTTTATTCCATTTTGTTTTCTCTTGGTTATCTTTATTTATGGCCTATAAATGAAATATAGGTTCTTGGAATATAGATGAAATGTATTTGAATGATTCAAATGTTGATGTTACATGTGATGAGATGAAAAAGAAAGATGTGCTTGATCAAATGGTACAATTAACTAAAAAATAGTTATTATTTTCTTGATTTCATGGAAATGTTGAATGTAATTATTTTTTTAATAATATGATGCACATGCAATTATTAATGTTTTCTCACCTTCTATTTGTATCTCTCATGTTGTTTTCATGTTTGAAATGAATAACCAATTGGAAATTTTTAATGAAACTTATAAGTCTTTTAATATTCCTATACAAGATACAATGAATGTGATTCATTGCATAAATGACCTAAAAAGGAAAGTGTGTATTGCTTCTCTCCATTTAGATACTTCTAATGCTAGGATTACAAAAAATGTTCCAACTTCTAAACTTATTCATAGAGATGTACTTGATATGCCTCTCCCTTAAGACTCATGGCTTAATTATACTTATTTTTTTTTTCTAGCACATTGATTTGTGAGGCCTTAGAGTGGTTTAGTGTTTTTCTTAGTGTATATTTAAATTTATTTCAATTCTTACAAGAGGATTTATTTGATCGATTTATCACTAATACTATACATCATGATAAATTTGAAATTATTTAATCTATTCAAAAAGGTGCCAAAGATGCATAATTATATCTTTAGATTTTGATATCATGTGCTCTCCTTAATCTATCAACTATTAGATCTTCAAATACAACATATCTTTACCAATATCATTTTAACACCTATCAAATATAGACTACTTAGAAATACTTGAAAATCATATACTTATCTTTGTGTTATGGCTACCACACTTATGAAAGATAGATTAATCAACCTAAGGATACTACATTATTTTACAAAGATCCACATCTTATCATTGATTGTTCACCTACTTTTGATCCATCTATATTTTAGGCTAGTGAAAGAAAGACATCATCAAATATTATACCACAACATCCTCCAACTTTATAGAAAACAATGAAATTATATTGAAGAGATTGTTAAACATCTACTTCATTGAGTTACCACTATTTGACATTTTGACTCATAACATATCCTAAGATATTACAAAGTTAATGCCTTTTATGGATACCATAGAGTCTATGGACATGTAATAAAAAGGTACATTACTTTGTGATTAAAATATAAGATCTTATTGATGATGATGAAATCAATCTTGACCATTCAAAACCTAAAAAATAAGAATTACCAATATTAAATAAAATCAACCTCCAAAGGATATACCACTTACACACACTAATGTACCAAGTGTGGTTTCCAATGATCATTTATTGATATATTATTCCCTTATGAAACATTTTGTCATTAGTGTTTCAATGGAAGGGCTACAAAAAGATAATATTTTAGTGTACAAGACAACTCAATTCAATATCACGAGTCTTACTTTCCTTCACACATTTGAAAATGGTAAAATAAATTTATTGAATTTAGTGCCATTTACAACATTGGGCACTATTAGGATACATACATTGGTGGTTTTCTAGCATGTACACAATAAATGTAAGTCTTGACAATAAACATGTAGAAAATAATACATTACAAATATATAATAAATATACATGTTTATGGCCATAAGAATTTTGAATTTAATGAGTCCACCCTATTGCATCCAGACTCAAGAATCCATTCCCAATTACTGATTCAATGTAATACTAAGGGTTCTACACAACCCACATAGTGTTCATGTTTTTAATTCCATGAAAAAATCTATAAGGTGTATGCAACCCCTTTGATGCTCTTATCATTGAAATCATGCTGGGCACAAAACACAAGATTTCACCAATAAAAGGGAGAAATGTATTAATTTTTACAAAGGAATATACAAAAAATAAATGTGCAAAAAACATGTTACATAAAAATACAAAGAATAAAGGAGTGATCCTTGGTTCTCTTAATGAATACATCTCTACTAGATTATTAGATGTAATGCTCTAAGACTAGTGATTATTCTTACCCAACAAGGACAGAAAGGTTCCATATATATAAAGTAAAGAGTTAAGTGTGAGATGTTTATTGGTGGAGTGAAAGGTGGAAGCATTCTCAAAAGTACACCTAACCCTTCCCACACATATGAGGATAAATACCACATTAAATGTCCATAACACATCATAGCTTGGTGCACATCTACCTAAGGTGGACATCAAATCAAATGTAAAGATCACACACACCAACATACCTAACCACATCTATCATATAATACTCTAAAATGAAGTGAATTCCATAAAAAAATCATGACTCAACATGAAAAAAATATCTCAAAATATTGAGAATGATAATATATTGCATAGGTGTTCCATACCACCTATGTGAAGTGTCATCATCCTCTCACTTTACCAAGGATTATAAAAAATCCACACAAGATATCTAATGATAGAATTAATTTTTGAGAAGTGATTGATAATACAATACATGTGTCTCATACCACATATGTGAAGTGCCATCATACACTCACTCCATCGAGGGTTGATAATAAGCCTAAAAGCATATTAAAACATAACTAGATTTTCAAGTTCATTATTATTCATATATTGGTGTCCATTTAGTTTAATTTTTTTTCAATAAGGATTCAACAAAAAGGTTTTCACTTAGATTCATTTCCACATCACGATCTAAACTTTAGAATTTACTAATAATCTTATACTATGTAATGATGATGTAGTCCTTTATAGTTTAAGGACTATGCTACCACCTATTTTAATGAAATTTAGATTAATAGGTGAATTAAACCTAATTAATAAAAACTAGATAGAATATAATGATGTAGAAAATGCACTTTAGACAAGTATAATGAAGGAAAATAAACAAATTTAAAAAGATGAAATGATTGTAAATAAGGCTAATTATGCAAAATAAATATAAACTTAGTTGTTACTGTCTGACAACTAACTGCATTGACTGACAAAGAATGGAAATAGGAAAATCTTGATTGTATCCGCAAGTTCTCATAAGCTAGGTTGGAAACTATGCAAAGACAAGAACTATATATAGGGACAAGATCAACTCCCAATATTATCTCTATTGGTCAATCTCATATTTTGTATAAAAATATAAACTTTAGGTCATAGTCATGTATGACAGCTTGAGTTGGATCTATATGTGTGAATTTAACATTATAAAGTGTGTGAAAGACTTGTGGATAGATTCTCCAATGTTGAAACCCTAGTAAAGCATGCAATGATTGAATGACTTAAAAATAAAAAAAAGAAAAGTGTGGTTAGACTGAGATGACCCTAATCATAGTCATCATGATTGAACACTACCTACATATCCAATACTCCAAGGATGGAAATATAAATTAAATTAGAGTGATTTGTGCAACTATGATCCTTTGACTATATGAATGAATCTAGAATTGGATTTGAGTAATTGATCATGTTTTGCTTAGGGCTAAATAAAAGAGTATTTGGGATTAACTAAGGACTACTTTTAGTGATAAAAAAGATCATTAGGATGGATAGGGAGATTTTTCTCTATGTACACTTGTGTAAATATGCCTCTATATTAAAATTTCAAAGTGAATCAATAATTGACTTGATTGTGCCTTTATAAAAATTCAAAATGGGTACCCACACACTAGGAAATTCTAAAAACATGTAAGACAAGTTAAGGGAGGGGATAATTTGAAAATTTGATTATTGGTGGGATAAGGAAAATAAAATCCCATAAGGATAGGAATGCCTCACACTATTGTCTCTATTAGACATTGATGGCTCGTAAGGATAAGTGCACATAGTTGGATCTGTATTAAGACTTATAGATGCTTAAGGGCATTTCTAATGATCAAAACATTTATATATGTGATAGATGATAATATGGAATAAAAATAGGCCTTTACTAATGCTTATGATAGGATGAGGTTGTAAAATAGTTACTAATTAAGTGCACAATTTAATTAAAGTGGAAAAAGGGTTAAACTATCATGATCAAGTATTCATGTCTAAGGTTAGGGTACTACATTTTCCCTCCCTTTAGTCTAGAAATGAAATCACTATATTAAATGAAAGATATACTTTACTGTGTAAGATTTTTTTTCATTTGAGCTAGTAATTAAATAATTCAAGGTACCATAGTCTTTGGAAAATCTTGAAAAACACATGTAGTTAATTTGTTCTTTTGAAAATTAAAATTTTGAAAAAGCTTTAATTTGATTATTGTTTCAATTTGAAGTTTGAAAATGTTTGGATTTGAAATTATCTTGAACTTTAAGTAAGAGAAAGGGAAGAATACACCCTGTATATGTGAAAACCAATGTTTATTTTGTGGCTTTGATTGGAGATGATGCTTCCTTAAAACATTGGAGAGAAGGTGCTTTCCATGAAAAACTTGGAAAAGATTGGTTCCTTAGTTAAACCAATGGATAAAATTTGAGGGTGATCAAAACACCAAACTTAAATTTGCACTTGTAGAAATAGAAATAACACCCATTGAGGGATGCCAAAATATCAATTTTAGCTATGCTAGTCTTTGTAACCCTAAGATGTGAAATGTATGAAATCTAAAATTGATTCACACACATAATGTTGAAGTGTATAGTAATCTCTAAGTTATGCATGATACACCTAAACTAAAACAAGCATTGCATATGGATTATAGATTCAATTGAAAATTTATTCATGAATGCATGATCAACAGATAATGAAGTACACTCATGATCCTACCATGTTTTTAGCTAGCAAAATATAATTAAAAAGTGTGGCATGAATATGTATCATGCCCAAATTGTAACTATAGAATTTGAAATTATATGTATATGTTCATTACAAAATATGTTTGAAACTATGTGAATTTGTAATTTGATCTTGAAATATGAGTGCATATGCATGAAATATGTCCCCATAATATGTGCCAATAACTAAATTATAAACCTTTTACAACTTTTTGAAAAATGTATATTTTTCAAAAATATATTTTTTCTTAAAAAAGGCTTATCTCATGTATGAAAAGACTACCAAAATTCCCTACTTTAAGGTGATGGAATTTATCTTGAAAATAACTCATTTCAAAAGAAAAAATAACTTGAACATGCATAGTAAGATGCAATCATTGAACAATGTAACATCTATGAAAAATATTCTACCATAGCAAGATTTTGTATAATTTGAAAATTGTTTTGTAAAATATGAGGCAAGGCCATTATAAATGTATCAATGAATCTCATAGTAATGAAAGGAATGTAAACAATATCATTCCAAGCCCAAGATACGAAGCATTAATAACAAAATAATCACAAGAGTTGTAAGAGATGCAAAGATGATATGCACAGGCAAAAACAATATCATATAATATCCATAAAATAAATTCTATATGTTACAAAGGAAAAGCCTTGTATATATAGGCAAAGACAAATAATAAATTAGTTAAACTAACCAATGTGGGATAAATACACAAAAGCACAAACTAGGAAAAAGATAAAAACTATCTATAAAACCTAGCAAACATGAGAACCCACTCTAACACCCCCATCAAGTGAATTTAGTGGCTAAAAATAGACAAAAAATAAAGTGGCATATCCATAGTATGAGTCCTAACAACAAGGCCTAATCAGGTACTCATGTACAATATATATCTATAAAATGGAGAAAGGAAGAAAACTTGTAGGAACAAAACTCCCCTCCAAAATGATGTAAAATAAGAAAATGAATGAACGAAGGAAGGAATTCAAGTGGAATCCCCCCTAAGGAAAACTTCTTTCACCCCACATAAGGATCAATACTATATATCTTACATGAATGGAAAGGATGTAAGGAACCATCTACACAAGTGGTGAGATAGTCCCAAAAGACACATCACTTGTAGAAAAATAAATTTCAATAGGAGATATAATACATTGTAAGAGTCTACCAAGACCTCTATGAGTGTAGCCCATAGAGTGAAGTATGCAAGATCCAAATCCAAGAATATGTTTCTCAAAAGAAGTAAGCACATAAGAAGGTGTATTAAAAGTGGGACAAGCAACAAATGTAGTGGTAAGAGCATAAACAAGTTCTAGATTAGAATGTTCAATAATAATAGGTTCCTCAAAGAAATCACCATATAAACACATATCCTCACAAACACGAGGAGTATGTGATGAAGCAACAATAAATATGGCACAAAAAAAGTCACCCCCAAGAAGTCATGATGGTGAAGGTGCCACATCTTCAAGAATCATGTCCTCTCAATAAATGAAATGAATAGGAGTACAAACTATATGAGGAGTAATAAGAGCCTCAAGCAAACCATCAACAAAAGATAAGTCCTCACTAACAAATGAATAAAGAGGAATAGTGAGAGGTGTAGGGGGTAAGAATGCCTCATCTAGATCACCATCAAGAAGTACATCCTCACAAAATGAAGAGGAATCCAAATTCATGTTACCATTAAAGAGTGAATCCTCACTAGGAGGAGAAGAAGGAAGTGCTAATAGTGCCTCACCCATGTCATTGTCAAGACTCAAATATTAAGCAGTATCAATGTCATCATAAATATAAATCCTTGCTAATAAGAGGAGAAGGAAGTGGAATAGAAGGAGGTGGATTAAAATAAGGTTCAAAAGACCTAGAATACTTGACATCCTTATCAAATAAGGATACAATAGCATCCCAAACTTCCTTTAGTGATGTGACACATATGACATAACACTAAAAACTATCTAAAACATGGAGTTTGATCAAACAAAGAGCCTCATCTTGAATATATTAAATTTGAGCAATATCTTCCTTATCTATAAAGTGGGGAATGCCACCAAGCACCATTACCCACACACCTTTCAGTTGTAAGTGCATCTTCATTTTGATCTTTGAAATAATGTAATTGGAAGTGTTGAGGGGATCACATAAATAGGAATCCATTATCAAAAAATAAGGAGAAATTCAATAAGAATAATAACCCTCTCAAAAAGACAAATCGCCCTATGATAATTTAACATCTCTCAACAAAATTAATGAACACCCCAAAATAACAACTCCTTAAACAAGGAAAAGAATAAACCCCACAAAAAGTGTAAAACCTTTCCCTCGCCCCCCCCGCCCCACCCCCACCAAATTTGGAAATTTATAATTGAGTTAATTTTAAAATATAAATGACCTCAATGGATGGATAATAAAAAAACATACACTTTAAAAAAAATAGTACTCAATTTCGAGTCACGATTCAAAAGTTATAGTCTTTAAAAGTTTTTTGACATTAAAATGGGTCAAAGAAGTAAAAATTACATAAAAATTAAATGTATTATGGGAAAAAAAATGCTTTACCACTTCATGAATATGAATAAAACATTCAAAATAAATATTTCCATCAATTTATTTGGCAAAAACTAGGCATAGGTTGTCAAAAATGGGTGAAAGCCAGCTTCAGGAAGACTCTTTGCAAGATCCAGGAAGACTCTTTGCAAGAACTAGAAAAACTATTTGAATGGGCCCTATTGTGATTTAAAAAAAAGTGGTATAGCCTCATGTATGGTGTCCTACCTATTATAGTATGGAATTATACCTAAAATAATATTTTCTCCAAGAATCAAATCTTAAATTGCAAATCGTATGGGCTCAAACTAGAAGAAAATTGACCAACTATCTAGATGATGAAGACATATTGCTACACTAATTTTCAAGCTACCAAAATAGTTGCACAACCTACTCCAAAATACTTTCAAATGGTATGGTAAGAAATATAGGACTATTATCTAGTCTTAACAAGTATTAAATCTAAAAATTTAGATTTGTACCACATGTGGTGAGAGAAAACCAAACTGGTGGTAGCTATCTGCCTAAAAACCAACAAGTAGGTTTTTGAGAAAAAAGGGTTATATGAATTGATCTTTGGAGATTATAATTTTTTTATAGATCATTAAACTTATATTGATATTTAATTATTCTTTCATATTTAGATTTTGATACATGTATGGCCTAAAACCATAAAAAAATACACGAATTGCCTAAAAAGTTTCCAAAATAAACTTAAACATGGGTCTATTAAAATAAACACCTAATGGTAAAGCCGATCTAGATGTATTGATTAATGACTACAAATAAATAGATATAAGATCCATACAAGGTACCTCCACTCTACTAAGAAGAAAATTTTGATAAATGGATAAACCCTTGTAGCAACAAACTTGTAAATGGATGGTTGCAACACCTTTAACTCTGATACCATGAAATTAACATCAAAAACATCATTCCAGGCCCAAGATCTAAAGCATTAATAGTAAAAGTATCACAATAATATTTTTAAGAGATACAAAAATATGATATGCAAAGACAAAGACAATATCATATAATATCCATCAAATAACTTCTATATGTTACAAAGGAGAAGCCTTGCTCATATAGGTAAGGGAAAAAAAGAAGTAAGCCAAACTAACCAATGTGGGATAAGTCCACAAAAGGAAAAACTAGAAAAATGAAAAAAACTATCTATAGAATCAAGAAATCAAGAGAACCAAATCTAATAATAAATAGAATCTATAATTACTATATTATGTTAGTAGTGCATGATATAGATAATGGAACTCATTAAACTCAACAAGCTCAATAATCACACACATAATAATCACAATGATAACAATGTTGAACAATAAGGCCAAATGCTGCATACAAGGGACATGTTCAAATGTTGAAAAGTATAAATTTGCATATACAAGGCCAAAGGCCACATGCAATGGACATGTTCAAATGTCACACACTAAAAAGGGTTAAGAGCTAAAATAAATTGATATGTTCAAATGTCAGACATAATAATTAATAACTCATAAATATGTTCAAGTAATTTTCACATAAGGGCAATGGACCAAACACAATAGATAAGAAAGATGTAATCTACTATGTACAAGCAATAACATCAATGGAACATATAATTAGAAATATAGTTTAAACCAAACATATGTGATGTGATCATATCCTATCAAATAACATATTCATGTATATTATATAAGATAGAGATGTTACCAAGAATTTTTAAAAAGTATAGAGTTCAACAGTATAAGAGTTATAGAAAATAACACATGTGAATAATGTAAACTATGAATAAGATGCTCCTGATTTAATGAGGCTACTAGGTAGAAGCAATTCCAACATCTTAGTACTTGTAAAGGTTTGTGCCATGCATAACACTTATAAATACTAATGAAATGAATGTGTGATAGAAAACAAATTTGTTATCTACTAATCATACGATAAATAACATATTGTAAAGATGTAAACTAGATTGATAATCATGCTTAGGTCCTAAAGAAGTTTTTTTTTTTGTTTTGAATATATATTTTTTTAATATTGAGACCATCAACATTAGAAAATATTAAAAAGTAAGGTGTCGAATGTATAATAATAGAAGAAGATCTGAATAGTTTGAAACATGTGTTAATTTGAAAGATGCACTAGAAATGATTGTATGACTATATATGAGCAAGATGCCTCCATTGTAGCATTGAAAAGTATGCTTGAACATAAATAATATGCAGAGGAATAGTATGTACATCCTCATTTCATGAAATGTACACTTATCAAAATATGTCATATGTATGGACAATATATCTTTGAAAAAGAAATATTTTTCATGGGAAATAATAATTTACATACTGAAATTGAGTAGAAAATCCAAAATTTTTAAGTGTTAAGGCTATGTGTGTTAAAAATAGAATTTTTGGGTAAATAATATTACATGACATGATTGACCAATTGGGATAATAATGGTATTCAATTCCATTGAGAATTGGTCAATTTTGTCCTTGAGGAAAAATGTCATCTTGACAATTTAGACTATAAAAATAGAAAGTTAATTGACATATTATAGAAAAATTGATCATTATTTTAAAATTTTTAGATTTAGAAATTGAAAAGGAAGAGACAAGAGGAAGATAAGTCAAAAAGAGCCAAGGTCTTAAAATAGAAGAATATGAAGCATTAGTCAATAAGCTATGTACAATCATATTTTTACTTTTTTTAATGTTTTTTTAAATTTTGAAATTCAACATACATCTAGTAGATCATCCTCATCAAGATTGAAGTTATTATATTTGTGTAAATACATATCATATTCTTCTTCACCATGATATCTTGGTTATTTTTATCATCATGTGGTATATCAATTATTTTGCCTCACGTGAAAGTGTAATGCCTTGTTGATTAAAATCTATAGTGTCTCACATTTGTTGTAACCATTTTTTTCCCAATGTAAATGGGTAATGATGTGTTGAGGCATAACCTAAACCTTTGTATTAGCAATTTTTGGTCCACAAGCAATTGGGTATATAATATATCCAAGGGCTTCTTCCCATTTTGTACTATTATGTAAATCAAGAATAATATATCCAATTTGTGATAACCCTCTTACACTATAAATAATTTCCTTTTTATTAATATCAATATAATCATGTTAAAAATAATCTCCTTTCATAAATGATTTGCAGAGGAGGGATAATAGTTGGATCATCCGATTGTGATTGTTAAATTTTACAAAATTAGAAAGGATTATCATCCATAGAAAATTCATATGAATATCCCTCATGTATGCATTTAAGACACATGTGAAAAGTATATGGAACTTATACCATCATGTTTATCCATGGTCTCCCCAATATTAAGTTACAATGTAATTAATTAGGTAGAACATGAGATAGAGTAGCGACTATTTTTAGTCCCAATGTTACATATAAAGAGATCATTCCTAAAACTTGTCTTGAAGAATCATCGAATCCTTTGATAGTTTAATCTATTTGTTTAAGATATTTAATGTTAGTACCTAATTACTAGAAGAAAGGACAACTACAAATGTTTACTCCTAATCCAATGTCAATTAATACACACTTGCTTCCTTTATTTTACATCCTTACTTGAATAAATAGTGGAATATTTTGTATGATAAAATCTTGTGTTTGTAATTATTCATTTTAAAAATTAATCATCTTCTTAGTATCTTTAAATGTGTTCATGATAGAATTAAAATCAACATGGTGTATATCACTAGGAATAGTGTTATCCCTTAATTCAACATATAAAATGTCCTTATAAATTGTTGATTTCTTTAGTAAATCCAAAAATTATATTGTTGAATGGGTATTTTTTTAGTTGATCTATGTTATTATACCCTTTAAATTTATTTGCTTTCCTTGTAGGAGGTGGAATGGGTTGATGAGAAAAATGTTGGCTACCTCATTGATGTGGTGGCATACCTATTTGGTTGTTAACAAAATGGATTACATAATCTAATATAAAATATGGATGAATAATGGGAGTAGATGATAACTATTAAAACCTTGAGATCTAAGAGGGGGAGAAATTAATGGAGATAAATATTCCCTTTGTCTTCTAGTTGTAACTGGCAAATTTTTTGATTGAATGTTGAAATAATGTGGATTGAATAACACCTGCGCTTATTTTTAGGCAAGATATATAACATTATGAATGTATAACTAATCTTATTCCCTTGTCATATTTGACTTGACAAAACTTTACATTAATGAAATTTTTGAAAAACTTCAAATAGTTCTTATCATCCATTATAAAACACATGAAAAATATAGTGCAAAAAATGACAAAAATGAATTGCTTAGAAATAAAAAGAAAATTTATGCATATGGAGATTAGTAAATCCTTATGAAATATAAGGTTAAGAGAAGATACTTTTAATGTTAGATATCATCCATGGCCATAATAAAATGCTTCCATTGTTAGCTATTATGTGTGAAGTTGAAAGTAAGTTCTCTTAGTGTCATATTTAGATCCAATGTCAAAATGAAATTATTTTAATGTTAGATATTGTATAATTTATCTAAAGCTTAGGATAATTTTTTTGAAACCCTATAAGGATATAACCCTAAAGGAAACTTAGTTTTTGTAATGCTAAGAAAAATAAATGACTCACCAATATGTTTTAACAAAATTTAGATTAATATGTGAACTAAAGCTAATTAAGAAAACTTGAATAGAATATAATATAATGCTAAAAAATGTAATTTTGACAAGAAAAATGAAGGAGAATAACTAAATTTAACAAGACAAAATGATTTCAAACAAAGATAACTATGCAAATGAAAATAAAACTTAGTTGTTACTATCTGATGGTTAACTATGTTGAGTAACATATAGATGAAACATGAAAATAATTAATTTATCTATAAGTTTTAGAAGTTATATTTGAGACTATGTAAGGACAAGAATTGAAGATAGGATATGATCAAATCCCACTATTGTCCATGTTGGTTGATCTTTTTTTTGTATATAAAAAAGAAATTTAGGTCAATATATTGTGCAATATCTTGATTTATATTTGTATGCATAAATATTACCTTCAAAAGTGTGTGGAATACCTACACATAACTTATCCAAGGTTGAAAACTTAGTAGGGCATGCAATCATTGAATGACCTAAAAAATAAAAAAAGATGTGTAGTTGGAGTTAGTTGACCCAAATCACCCCCATAATGATTAAACACGCCTACATATCCAATACTCCATGGAGGTAAATCAATCCCAATGTAGTTATCCCACTTAGAGTGTTTTGTGTAATTATGCTCCTTTGACTATTTGAATGAATCTAGAATTATATTTAATACTTGATCATGATTTGATTAGGGTTGGATAAAACATTCTTTGGAATGATTTTAGTTATCAAAATCAACAATGGGATGAGTTGGGAACTTTTTTATCAATGTGAACTTGTGTAAATATAACTCTCTATTAAAATTTACAAGTGAAGTAATAAGTGACTTGAGTGTGCCTTTATATCAATTCAAAAGGGGTAACCACATGTTAGGAAGCCTAAAAACATGGAAGATAAGCTAAGGGAGGAGTTAATTTGAAAATTTTATAGTTTGTGAGAAAAGGACAAAAAGGTCCCATAGGGACAAGAATGCATCCCACTATTATCCCTATTGGATGTTGTTGTCCCATAGGGATAAGTGTGGATATTTGCATATGGGTTAAGATATATAGATGCTTAAGGACATTTTTAAAGATCATAACATTTCTATATCTGATAGATGAATATTTAAAATAAAGATAGGTCTTCAATAATGCTTAGGATAGGGTGAGGTTGTAAAATAGGTACCAATTAAGTGTATAATTTAATTAAAGTGAAAAAGGTGTAAAACTAACATGATAAAGTATTCATGTCCAGATTTAGGTTACTACACCACAACTAGTTCTACTAGACATGAACACTCTCAATCAATACTATATGCTACCAAAATGTGGCACATAAATCACTAATGTAACAATGAAAATCAAAAGCATGACACAACCAAGTCATCCCTAAGATAGGCTATAAATACTTAAAATGTAAGCAATCATTGAAGTTCACACATCCATAAGTGCTACCAAAGCACAAAAATTGTTAAAATATTATAATAAATCATTATTCTATTTAACACAGACACACAAATTAGTCTTTAATTAATAAAGTCATCAAGATATGCATGCCTACCACTTTTATTCTATTGTCTATGTACTTATACAAATAACTACATAACTGTATATGTGTGTGTGTGTGCCTATACACACACACATAGACACAGACACAGACACACATCTTTATGTGTGTGTGTGTGTAATAATCAACTCAATCACAATATTTACATGCTGATTTGAAAATTAGACACTGTGGAGTTTCAACCATTTCCAAACTAAAAAAGGTTATATCTCCATAAAATTACCTTGTTCAGTACCATTTGTTACCATCCATGATAAAATATGCAGTTAAATTTATCACTGTTGATCAAATCCATTACATGTAACATATATTGGTATATATTGACATGCACATGATTGCACATTTACATGATGATGATGATGATGATATATATATATATATATATATATATATATATATATATCTATATATATATATATATATATATATATAGATATAAATATTTCTCATCTAGGTCAAACAAGGTATGAACAATGAAACCTTGATCTAAACATGTTTCATTTATAACAATCCCATTTCATAATTATTTAATGAAGTATCACAAATTGTATTAAATTACTAAAATATAGAATTTCTAAAAAATCCTAGCCAAATTTTTTTTTAAAAAAAATTTCTAACATCAAAACCTAGTGATCAAACCCTCATACATTGCCAAAAATTAATTGTATCAAACCCTAGCAATAATCTATCAATTATTTCAATGAAGAATAGGGCATAAAAGAATATTTTCACACTCAAACCCTATCTGGCACAAGTGTTAGAAAATTTCAAAATTTTATAGAAGCCTTTCCACCATGAAACCCCAACATTTTATGATTGAATAATTATAAAAAAAACCAAATAATCAACTGATTTAAATATCTTTTTCCTGTAAGTTTTGCAACAATAATTATTGGGAAAATTCTAATAAAACAAGATAAATATTATGCAATGTTCAAATATGCAAATTAGGCCAATTAAGCCCTAGAAAATGATGCATACACTCCTAAAAGGGGGTCACCCAACTGTAAAGCAACAAATGATTATGTCCTTTTCCATGTAACCCTATGACAAGGGGTCTTTAACTCATAAAATACAATGCAACCTTAATTAAAGGGGTCTTCGATAGACAAACCTGTTCACTACCCATAAACAACCCTAAAAACCTTGTGAATGGCTCCCAACAACAAGCCTAAGCACCACAACCAATAGTCCCACTTACCAATGCAAGTCACTGCCTTAGAAGTGGGTCAAATCACTAAATCATTTAATCTAAAATGCAATTACATCTCTTGAAAGTAGTGATGCCCTAAATAAGATTGGATGTTATCATCCCCAAACCCTTGTGTCCTTGAAGGTTTTTGTCTTCAAGTCACTTAGCCAAGCATTTCGTGCTTTAGCCTCAAAATTAAATATCATATTTTCATTCGTAACCTTTAAAATGATTGTAATACCACCATTTATACCATATCTTCCCACAAGTCCTTCCCATAAAAAAACACTCCACTTGGAGGGAGAGTTAGTGTGCTATTAAAATATATTTTTTGTTTTCTTCATCAAGGGTTAAGCTAACCCTTACTCACAAGTTACCTTTTAAGTTATAAAATAAAAATATAAATCAAGAGGTATATTTTTATAACTTAAAATTAAAATTAAAATCAAAGTTTGCCTTAGCTAACGAAAAAAAACTAAACAAACTAGGCTAAGGCTCATGTTCATGCTTAGGCTAAAAAGGGGAACATGACAATCCTTCTCATTAAAAATTGCTTGTCCTCAAGTAATAAAAACATCCATGGAGCTATCCCAACATGATCCCCATGCAAAGCTCAACCTTCATTTCATTCCATGGAAGGAAGGCCTCTTGTTGATGTCATTTCCTACTGTACTTGAATATTTTTGGCTACCTATTCATGCTATAATTAATAGAACAATAACACATTGTCTTCCTCATTCCCTCCCTTGAGGCTTACACCTTGGGATTCCCAAAAAGATGATAAATTAAGAAGTCCTCAAATCTATAGGAGTGTAATGGCTGGAAAACTTTATTCCAACAAGGTAGTCTTCAAAATTTTGGGCCTTGTTTGCCCATATATCAACACTTGCACAAGACACAAACATGTTAATAAAAACAATATTTCTCCACTTATTTTTCATGTTTGTACCCTTGATAATGACATCCATGTGTGAAATGGCTAGAAACATGTGTGTGGATGCCATTGAGAGCATATAAGGGATATATGTGCTACACACACACCTAAAAGTTGCCTCAAAACTAAAAAATATTCATACTAGAGAATATGAAGTCTCCTCACCATGCCTTAAAACCACCCTTCACCAAAACACCACCAACACATGTACATATACTCCAAAATAAAGTAGAACCAACCACTTCCATCTTGATTAGTTAGATGTGTGTGCAAACTTTAGACCTCTTATGACTCCAAAATATGAATTCAGTCCTCCACAACTCACCCTTAGAAGGTAACATAATGCAATCAATATTACCCAAACTTATGAAAACCTTCAAACTCCACATTTCATGCCTCCCATGGGCTAAAAACTTCCTTAATAGGGTTATAGTCCAAACCTTGGCCCTCGGGTTCACATGTTCCTTTACCTTAGAGGGAATCAATTTAAAAGGAAACTTGAACCTTATGTTTTGAGGGTTGTGTTTGTACATTACATCTTTACAAGTGCACCCTAAAAATAAAACTTTTCACTACCAACTTGCTCCTTGATGAACCCATCATATTTACAATTCCAAGAGGAGTAAAAGTGAAGTTATGAGCCACACTAGAAGAAGTAAAACTGTCATAAAAAACATGATAGGAGAATATACTAAGGCTACCTTTATGGTCTTCCTCCCTTGCATGTGTACCTTAGAATATGGGCTGCCTTGGAATGCAACCCAATTCCCTTTAGGGTCCTCAACGTGCCTTGATACTTCTTCATCAAATCAAAGCTATGGCTCATTAATTTGAATTAAGAGAATAACTTAGAACAACATTGGACACATACCTTTTGTGTATACAACATGGTGAAGTGAATAATCTTGCCATGATGCCCACATGAAAGTCCATTGCTTAACCTCATGTTACCCCCTCTTATTAGGCCTCTAATATGCACCACAAGTGCATAAGGTTTAAAGGATTTTTCCTTCCATGGTGCTACTTAAAGTGTATTCTACCTTATGAAACTTAAAATAACTATTGGTACCATCAATTTTGGCTCTCAAGCTCACAATTTCATGCCTCCTAAAGGTTGGAAGCTCCCACATCAAATCTATGACCCCATCCTTGGCCCCCATACTCAAATGTCCCCTCACCTTGGAGAGAATCATTTCAAAAAGAGACCTATACTTATTATTATGAGGGCTGTATTTACCATTTACCACATTGAAAATATCCACTAAAGTCAAACCATTCATGCCTTGTGTGTAGATACTATGAATACGTGAGCAACCTTGCCTTGGTACCTTCATGAATGTTTCTTGTTTATTCATTTGTTGTCTTTTACCAACATGATCTTTTACTTCAACATGATTACAATGAAATTGACAACTTTTTCCCTCTATAGTGTTATCCCTTATTTGTCTTCCACCCCCTATGAGTTGGAGACTTTGAGAAACCTTCCTATTATTCATTGATTCATGTTTCTAAAGCTTTCTGTTGTTGTAAGCTTAATCCATTTCAATTGAATGTCTAACTCACCACCTTGTTGCCCCAACACATAGTAAAAAACCTTTGGAAAACATATTAGGCCTGGAAAGTGTTTAAATTTCATACCTTGGGAGAGTTGTTCATCCTTTTCACATACCAAACTTTTGTCATAAGGAAAGGACCCAAACTCCCTTGCATTTTTAGAATTTACAAGTGGCTGTAACATGCCAACATTTTTAAATTTATCTAGATGTGTGTACAATTGAGTTTGCCTATTTATTTGGAAATCTATCCCTTCATAATTTCTAGCATGGATTATACCCTCATTTTAAGACCTTATGGTGTCATTTTCTAGCTAATTTGGCACCCTTTTTATTGAATTTTCTAAGCAAACAACTAGCTAGTTGGGATTTTAAAACTCAAAATTTTTAAAGTGGGTTAGTGGTCTCCTTCCATCAAAAAATCTAGTTTCCTCATACCCCATACAATCTAGTTTTTTACCCACTCCATGGATTGCATTAATTTTCTATTTTTAGAACTACCAAATTCTTTCAAGCATGGAATGGAGTAAAGTTTAACATACCTTTGGGGCTTCCTATGTTCATAAATTGCTCCCCCTTGGAATCTATTAAAGGAGCAACAATTTTTAGAATTTAAAACACTCACTTAATTTGAAGTGGGGAAAATCCCTCTTGGTGGAGGTGGCTGCCCAAACTAAAAAAATAATGCTTTTTCCCATGGTCTCAAAGTCTCTCTTGGATCCTAAATAAAATCTGCACTTTGATCCATCTCAACATCCATCTCAAAGAGTTGATTGTAAAAATATTGGAAGTTATTTCTATCTCTTTTCTTGACTTCTACATTTGCAACTTCTAATTTTTTTGAAAAATATCCCAAATGAAGGTATTATTAGAGTCTAACGAGCCCATCAATTACTTGCTCAACTTCCCTTGTCCTTGCTTTATTCTCTTACTCCCTAAACTTCTTTGCAACATCAGTATGGTTTTTTGCCTCAAGAAGTGCCTTTTGACTATTTTTTAAGGAGTCCTTTGTAGATTCAAGCTCAAGGGTAAGCTTATCCACCTTAAGCTTAATTATATTATGAGTGTTTATGACCTCATTTGCACATTTTATGGCCACCTCCTTATCTATGACTACATGAAGATATTATGATTTTGTTGTTTCTATTGTAACCTTGATTGTAGGTAAATCCACAATAGCGATAATTTCCTTCAAGTGTTCTTCTTTCTCAACTCTAATTTCTTAAACAACTTTAAAAATTTCATCTTGAGGTTCACTTATTCCATTCATACTCTTCAAATCCTCTTCCCTTGGTTTTCCCCTTTCATTATCTATCATTTTCATCTCCCTTTGATACCCACAAACTTGATGTAAAACCTCACCTTGCTGCCCCACAATATCTAATTTTTGTTACTCATAAAAAATAGTACTTGGCTGCCCACTAACATCTTTCACTTTTGAATTTGTGCCCTCTTTTGGTGATGGATCCCTTGCATAATTTTCTATAGGATCTTCCTTATTTGATCTTCTACTTTTATTTCTTTTGTACATCTCTAAATATCCTTCCAAGGTATGAAAGTTTACCTTCATATCAACCTTCCTCTCATACTCATCAAATTCCATAAGCTTGTCCTTGTCTTCTTTATTTTATTCTTCCAACCGTTCCTTTTAAATATGATCATTCCTTTGCCTTTCCTTAAATGATGCTAGCGTTGTATCACTGATAGAAAATTATTGAACAAGATGATATTTAATGTCTTATCTTTTCATTCTATCCCTATCTCTTTTTTGTAAAGACATCAACAACTCCTAGATAGGATCTATTATAAACAATTTAAAACCCTATAGAATGCCAATATTTTGGCTCTGATACCACTAAAGTATCCCAAAATGGAATAAATTACTAAAATATAGAATTTATACGAAACCCTAGCCAAAGCAAATATTTTTCTAATTTCTAACAACAAACCCTAGTGATCAAACCCTCACACATGGCTGTAAATTAATTATATCAAACCCTAACAATAATTTGTCAATTATTTCAATGAAGAATAGGGCATAAAATAATCTTTCCAAACTCAAAACCTATGTGCCACAAGTGTTATAAAATTATATAATTTTATAGAATCCTTTCCACCATGAAACCCCAACATTTTATGATCAAATAATTACCAAAAAATTACCAAAATTTTAGCTGATTCTAAATATATTTTTCTAGCAAGTTTTATAACAATAATTACTAGGAAAATTCCCATAAAATAAAAGAAATATTATGCAATTTTTATATCTACAAATTAGGCCAATTAAACCCTAGAAATGATGAATACACTCCCTAAAGGGGTTCACCCAAATAAAATAAATAAATGATGATGTCCTTATCCATACAACCCTAGGACAAGGGGTCTTTAACTAGCAAACTCCAACATAACCCTAATTAAAGGGGTCTTCAACACAGAAACCTGTTCACTACCCATAAAAATCCCTAAAACCCTTATGAATGGTTCCCAACAACAAGCCAAAGCACCACAACTGATAGTCCCACTTGTCAATGCAAGTCATTTCCCTAGAAGAGGGTCAAATCACATAATCTAAAATGCAATTATAGCAACTAAAAGTAGTGCTACCCTGAATAAGAGTGGATGTTTTTTTTCCCAAACCCTTGTGTCCTTGAAGTTTTTCATCTTTAAGTCACTTAGCTAAGCGTTTCATGATTTAGCCTCAAAATCAAATATCATAAATTCATTCTTAACCTTTCAAATGATCATCATACCACTTTTTATACCATATCTTCCCACAAGTCCTCCCCAAAAATGGGTGCTCCACTTGGAGGGAGAGTTAAAGTGATATTAAAATATATTTTCCCTTTTCTTCATTAAGGGTTAAGCCAACCCTTACTCACAAGTTACCTTTTAAGTTTTAAAATAAAAAGATATATCAAGAAGTATCTTTTTATAACTTAAAATTAAAATCAAAGTTTCCATTTTTATTTTTCTTTAGCTGATGAAAAACACTAAATGAACTAGGTTAGGGTCATGTCCATGCTTAGGCTAAAAAGGGGGACACGACATTTAATGAAAGAGAAATAAATAATTGTCATATGATTGTATTTAAACCCGAGCTTAAAAGGAAGGAGTGACATGAACATGATTGTGTTTATCTCACTGAATATGTAAATGAGGTAAACACCCCGGGGATAACTCAATGGGTTTTCACCCTCTCATTTTAGGATTGTTGATATAGTCTAGGGCATGAGTTGTGGTTTTGGGATCTCTTATGTAACTTTATAGGAATATGCTTAAGAGTATGCAAATTATACCACTTGGAGAGTTCAAACCTCCAACCAAAATCAGCCTTAGTTCTAGGTATCCTTGTTACTCATGTCTATTTTAATACTAGCAATGGTGGTTATTAATTTTGAAGATGGGTTAAGTGAAATAAATAAATGGAAAAAAGGAAGGTAAGGCAAGAAATAAGTTTCTCAATCCCTATGAGGATGTTATTGCTTTTGTGAGTAGTCTATGGGTCTACCTGAAATTACATCTACATAACTAGTTCTACTCATGCTCAAACTAGGTTAAGCATGGTAGAGAGTTTAGGATGGTTTATGATAGCCTTTATACTTATAATGCTATCTTAATAGATGAATATTCATAAATATTTTTAGAAAGGCACACATTTATAAAACACTTTAGACAAATGTGATAAAAAATAAAGATTAATTAAACTATAAAATATCTCAACTTAACTAGTTATATCTATAAATATAATTTAGACTTATATCATAGTCCAAAAAGCATTAAACATTCACCGCTTCACCATGAGAATGGGGAAGGCTTCCACAAAGATAAAAATAATGATCATGAACACTCTTTAGAGTTTATACAATCCTTGAGTTTCCTATTGAAATCTAACCATTTTACAATATTTTGATACATATACATATACATATACATATACATATACATATACATATACATATACATATACATACACATATACATATACATATACATACACACATACATATACATATACATACACATATACATATACATATACATATACATATACATATACATATACATACACACACACACACACACACACACAAACACACACACACACACACACACACACACACACACACACACACACACACACACACACACACACACACACACACACACACACACACACACACACACACACACACACACACACACACACACACACACATCATTGGATAGGTCACCCTTCCAAAGAATAACTCTATTTACAATCATCATGCTACAATTGGAACAATGCCAAAGCAATTGCAAAAGAGACAAAGAAACTATCATAAAAAAGAGGTGGGGAAAGTAGGTCCACTATATTAAACTTCAAATTCAGCTAAACAACAAAAGGGAGAAAGGTCCTTTTTCAACTTTCCAAAAAGACTTCCCCAACTATTTTGTATTTTTTCTCTAGTTGTCATGTCCATTATTAATCTAAAAATAGAAATGATGCACTCCTGTCTCATACATCCAACCATAAAACTTGAGTAGATATATGAATTTTTATCAATCATATAATCATATATGAAATCTATGTAACTACCACCATTCCATAAATATGTGCATGCTACTGATTAAGAGTTCAAAATATCTAATCATTCTACCAAGCACTCAATAACTCATTCACTAGCTCATGCTAAAGGTTAAAGCATTATGATGTTAAGACAACTATCAAAATTGACCTCAGCCATTACTAACACAATTGGGATCCATGTGGCTACTATGGCATGCTCCTTAGTCACACTAACTTTTCTTTAGGCTCTTAAGGCCACTTTCTTCCACTTGTCATTTCCCTAGTAACCCAAAGCTTCCTAGCTACATCATGACTACACAACAAGTTGTGTTGACTATTATCTCCATTTTGGTTATAGGGATGCTAACATTTGGATGGATCTCGATGATCTATTTTCTTAGCATCAACTGTACAATGGGTCATGTTGAGATCACTCATGGATTTGTGAGATGGTGACATATGGGCATCTCCTGATGATTTAATTACATGGAAACTATCATACAATGGGCTGTGCTAAAATCATCCTCAAGTTAGTAGGATAGTGACATGTGGATGGATTTTGATGATCCACTTACCCATAAACTATCATACAATGAGTTATGCTGATGTCACCCCTAGGTCGGCAGGATAATGACATGTGGCTTCATCCAACTAACTCTCACGAATTTGAAAAATTGAATAAGAAAAAGCTATAAAACACCTAACTAAAAGGCATCTAAGGCAAAGTCCAAGTAGAAGAATTAGTCAAAATGAAAAATATGACTAAGGAAAAAAGCTTTATCAAGAGACTTGATGATCAACTAAGGCACGATTTGATATGATTCCAAACATTAAGAGACCGAGACAAGAAGTAAAAAGTAAATTTAGTTGATTTTATAAATTTACTAAAGCACAACTAAAGGAAAACTCAGAAACAACTCCATGAATTAGAACTCAACTAAATAAATTCATAAGCCTACATTGGCTACTGTCAACAACTTGATCTAGGTAGAGCATTCATTCCTCAGAAGAGGTTCTACTAGGCTAAATTTACATCACCTAAATGATTAAACTAGAAGGTGTGAAGGTGAAATACTCTTTTGATTCTAAACCAATATTCTAATTGGTTAAGTAGAATATGTAGACAATCCCTAAAAAACAAAACTCAATGCCCAAAGTTCTTGGTGTAGTAACCTAAGTTCCAATACCAAAATGTCCTACCCATTTTTTCTCTAAAAATAAACACAAAATTGAGTAGGTATATGAATTCATATCGATCATATACTTGTATAGGAAATCCTTGTAACTTTCACCATTCCATAAATGGGTATGCTACTAATCAAGAGGTCAAAAGTTCTAATCATTTGATCAAACACTCAAGAACTTATTCACTACCTCACGTTAAAGGTTAAAGTAATATGACATTGAGATGATCATTAAAATTGACCTTAGCCTCTGTTGACATAGTCAGGCTCCACATGGCCATTATGGCATGCTATTTAGCCACACTATCTTTTCTTCAGGCTCCCAAGAACACTTCTTGCCACTTGTCATTCCCTCAACAACCTAGAGCTTCCTAGCTACATCACAACTACACAATAAGATATGCTGACTATTATCTCTGCCAGGTTATTGGGATGCTAAAATATGGATAGATCTCAGTGGTCCACTTACATGGCATCAACTAAATAATGGGATATGCTGATGTCACCATAGGTTAGTGGGATGATGACATGTGGATATCTCCCAATGATCAACTTTCCCAATAACTATCATATAATAGGCTATGTTGACATCACCCCTAGGTTAGCAAGATGGTGACATGTGGACAAATATCAATTATCCACTTGCCTATAAACTATATTACAATGAGATATGATGACATCACCCCTAGCTTAGTGGGATGGTAACATGTGGATGACTCCCAATGATTTGCTTACTTATAAACTACCATATAATAAGCTATGCTGATGTGACCCCTAGGTTAGTGGGTTAGTGACATGTGGATTCATCTGGCCAACTCTTAAGAAGTTGTAAAATTGACTAAGGCAAAGCCACAAAATACCCAAATAAAAGGCATCTAAAGTAAGGTCCAAGAAGAATAATTAGTCAATAAGGAAAATCTGACAAAGACAAAATGCTAAAACAAGAAACTTGATGATTGGCTAAGGCATGATTTGATATGAAGCCAAACAAAAAGAGATCGAGATAAGAAGTAAGACCCAAACTCAGTCAATTTTATAAATTGACTAAAGCATAACCAAAGGAAAATGTAGAGATTAATCCATGAATTAAAAATTGACTAAGGAAATTAATAAACTCACATTGATTGTTATCGATAACTTGATTCAGGTAGATCATTCATTCCTCATAAGAGGTTATGATAGGTTAAGTATGCATCATCTAAATAATTGAGTAAGAAGGTGTCAAGCTGAAATACTCTTTTGACTCTAAACCAATATTCTCATTGGCTTATCCAAATATGTAGACAATTTGAGAGACTCTAATTTACACAAAAATCTCTAAAGGTAAAAGGGATCTTCTCATTTTTAGAAATAATATTATAGGTCTAGTCAAATATTCTAATTGGTAATGTCCCTTGGGCCCATTCCCTTCCATTCAAGAGGAAATATCAAATGACATTATTTGTTATGAGGCATAAATAACTTATATAATGAATATCATAAGAGCTTCTTATTTCATTAATTATCTACAAAGATGACCTCATTCAAACCTAAAGGTTTCATGCCTTGTTAATTTATGATAGTAGAGCCAAGCTATATAAAATTACCTTTTGTTAAAAGTTGATTTGATTAAAGGGAAGATCTCTAACAAGTTATTTACTCAGCTACTAAAACTCAAGGAATCCTCCCACAAGACATAATTTTTACTAGAATAAGGTCAATATTCAGATTATATCATCAAGCTATATTTTTATTTCTAATAAAAATATCACATATATTTATTTGAGTTCTAATCATACTTGGATAAGCTTAATTCAATAAAGTATATCATAATTGATATAAAAAGAGACACATGCATATTTATCAAGTTGATCTTAACAAAGATTTAAGTAATGAAACATTTTATCATTTTATTAAAGATCCAAGGTTAAGGAATCTTTTCTTACCTAATGAATCCTTCCCAAGGATCTACATACAAAATATATACGATTGAGCTACATCTCAATTTATCAAATAGGTTCAACATAAAGATATCATAAGTCTTTACCCACAACTAGGTCATTATACATAAGACTATCTTTAATAAGAATATTACAATCAGGGTAGTTACTATTAACATTTATCAATACAAGAGCTATCAACCATTTAAGAAATCAACATGAGGCACAACTCTATTCTTTATTTAGTAATAGAATAATAATCATTCTTTAGCAATGGTCCTCATTCACTCCAAATAATTATCAAACATTTGAAGGGGAGCTCACTGTTTATCCTTTTGTTATCATTAAATTGCTACTATAGACACCCCTGAGCTCAAGAATCCCATCTTTGAGCATGTTTACATCACTTAGTAAGGCAAGGGTGGATATCTAAAAAAGAATATCTTAACACAAGGCAAATACCTTGTATAAACCTATATTCTTATTCCTGGTTCTTACCTAAGAAGACTCCTAGTATTAATGATAAGGAAAACAATCATTCAATGAACATCTAATGAATCTAAACATTTATAAATATATAAAATGAGTAGGCAAGATTTCATAGCATAAATATCATCATTTGATGGGATAGTAAGAGGATACATCACTTGATTTATTTCATTCAATTCTCATAGGAGGGTTAAGCAAATTGACATGGTGCCTTGACATGAGAGGGCTTAACATTCTACCATAGTGGCATTCAAAGGAGGCTCAATAATTCTACCACCATGCCCAACATATGAGGGCTTGACATTCTACTACCCTGAAAATGCTGCTCACAGACAACCACCACATAGTGTCATAACAACATTAATACATTCATGAAATTAAACTAAAATATTCTAATAAAAAAAGAATAATACACCTTATTTAAAACCTCAAATGGGCAAGGAACTATATGGTGGCCAATGCATAACTATAGTCAATATAATAAAATAGGTAGAATAAATCAAGTGGTCTTATTCCCTTTTAAGCAAGAGATCAAGCAAGGAATCAAAATTATTTATTTCAAAGGAATTAAGCTATAAATCAAGTTAATAATAATCCCACCTATTGACTTCAAAACCTCCTGGGTGCTATCCTCTAGTTGTCTAAGTCCCTAATCTCTTAACCAACTCATCCTATTTGTTGAATTTCCTTCTTTTTTTCCTTAGTCTATTATTCTCTAATTATCCAATCTTCCTCTAGCAAAAATTCCTCTCCACCAAAAATTCCTTAAAATGGAGAGCTAGACTTCTACATATAGATGTCTTAAAATCATCCAACCACCCTCTACTCACCAGCCCATACCTCATTAAGGGACATTCTTTTCCATGTTTAATCAAGGCATATGGTGGTTCTATGAGGTTACTTCTCAGATTCACTCACCTCTTCCACTTGATTCTTAGACTAAAGCCATCAATGAAAGGATTTACCACTATAAATTATAGATGTTGGCTATGAGATATTAAATCAAGGAGACAACAAGTTTCACCAATCAAACTTAAAAGATAGACACCAAACTCACATGTTGAGTTAGAAAGAGGTGATGAATAATATTTTAAACAATGGACTAATTAGGATAAGAAGGTTTAAGGTAAGGCTATTTAGTGATATAACCATGCTTGGCATAGTACATTTCCTTCATTAGCCCTTCCCTATTATTCCATATTTGATACACACATCAAATTACTCTAACCTATTAGCCAAAGCTACTAAATTTAATCAATCAGGGCACTCAACCAGTTATTCATAGGCAACCATACCAAAGAATATAAGTATTCACATAGATAGATTCATATAACCTTATACACTTGCAATTACCAATATATAAGTTCATGAGAAATTATCCAACATTATTTAAGTCAATGTATCTCATAGACATAATTAGAATCATAATTGAAACATCACAAAAAGGAAATGTAAGAATTATACTTTCATAAGTAAGTAATCAAAACATGATTGATAATAAGGATTTATCATGGTTCCCAACACATGATAAGTCCATAATAAGATCCTTGCATGCCTCACGTAGATGTGACTAGAAACATAACACCTAAATCCAAGTCAGATTAGCCAAAATATTATAGTCATTGAATGCCAAGGATGAACACTATGAAAAATGGTAGCCTGACATCCCCCTTTCCTTATGCATACTTCCTCTTTGAAGTTACTGAAAGAGGTGAGGGTACCAAACACTCAATGGTACAACATCTTCCTAAGTAGCTATTGATTAATTATATTTATCCATTTGGACCTTGACCTGGTCCATGTCTTTACCTTTAATGGTCAACATCCTGTGCGCTTTAATCTTGATGGGTTCCAAAACTAAAGCTCCATTGGTCTCAACCTGAAAGGCCATCCAATCCAATACATGAGTTATGTCAAAAACATATTATCATAAAACTAAAACATGAAATACATTATGAAAATGAGATAGGCTCAGTGTTAAGGCTAGTTGATAAGCTATTGGGCCAATAGTATCTAAGATCTTGAATGGCCCTATAAAATTAGGTACCAACTTTGAACCTTTTCTATAAAAAATAGGTCTCTTGTTGGGTCTCACCCTTAAGAACACTGTATCACCAACATTTAAATGTTTATCAATCCTCTTTACATCAACATACTTCTTTTAACGATCCCTAAAAGTCTCAAGGTGCTATTGGATCTTAATTACTTACCATTCCATGTATTATAACATGGAAAGTCAAATCATGAATCTATATTCAAATCAATCCCAATTTAGTGGGGTTTTACAAGCTTGGCCATATAAATATTAGAAAGGTGACATATTAATTGAACTATGATAGCTATTATTGTAAGAAAATTGATCAAAAACACATAATTTTCCCAATGGGATATTGGTCCATAACATACATACAAAGCATGTATTCAAGTACCTGATTGAATCTTTCAGTCTATCCATCAGTATCAGGATGGTATGAAGTACTAAAATTGAGATGCATGCCCAATGCCTTCTAAAAATAAGTCCATAAGTGTACACTAGATCTCTATCCAAAATAATGTTACAGGGAATCCCATGCAATCTAACTATATCATCTAAGAAAACTCTTGCCATTGAAGTGGAATTGTAATTAGTCTTTATGGGATAAAAGTGATCTACTTTGGTTAATTTATCCACAGTGACCATAATTTCATCATGACTATATGATAAAGTAGGCAAACCTATGATGAAATCCTTGGATATTATATCCCACTTCCATTTTAGAATTTCACGAGGATATAAAAATCCTATTGGATGCTGATGCTTAACCTTAACCCTATGGAATTCCATGTATCAAGTTAAAAAATCAATAATATCATGCCTCAAACTAGCCCAATGATATAATTGACTTAACTCAACATTCATCTTCTTAACTCCAAGGTGTGCTTGGTAAGGAGATCTATGAGACTCAGACAAAATTAACTCATGTAAGCCACCTACTGATATAACAAAGATATGCCTTTTATGGCACAAAAGGCCATATAGCTCCAAATAATAACCTTCAAATTTACCTTTTAGATTCAAATTAGAATCCAAAAACCATTTTACTTCCTTGTAAAGGTTGTCCTTTAGAAGTTGCTCCAAAATCTGACTTCTCAAGTTAGTATGTAGACTTAGTGTTGCTAACTTGTGATGCCTCCTACTTAAGGTATCAATAACCACATTCTCCTTTTACTTGATATATATAATTTCACAATCATACTTTCACAATAGTTTCATCTAATGCCTTTGATGTGCATTAAGATTAGGCTGATTGAATAGATGTTGAAAACTTAAGTGGTCTATCCTTAGAAAAAAGTGATGATCGAGAAAGAAGTGTCACCAACTTAGACAAGCTTGAATGATAAATACAAAGTCTAGATCATGAGTGGACTATTTTAACTCATAGTCTTTGAGTTTTTTAAATTCATACACTATAACTATACCCTCTTGCATGAGTAAAACTCCTAATCCTTCCTTCGATGCATCAATACATATGAATAAATCCCTAGTAGGATTTAGTATAGATAAAATAGGTGCAACAGTGAGCCACTCTTTTAACAACTAAAAATATTCCTCTCACTATATTGTCCACACAAACTTATTTCCCTTCTTCCGAAGTGAAGTGATGGGATTCATAATGCGAGAAAAGTTATCCACAAAGCATCTATAGTAGTCTTCCAAACCTATGAAACTATGAAGCCACATAACATCTATGGGTGCTAACCAATCCATAATGGCACAAATATTAGAGAGGTCTATAAAAATTCCTTCCCCTAAGATGATGTGCCCAAGGTATTACACTTCTAATTGTGCAAAATCACACTTTTTTAAGTTTCCAAACAACATAGTTTTCTCTCAAAACTTGTAAGACTTGTCTCAAATGGTCCTCATATTCTTCCTCATTTCATGAATAGATCAAGATATCATCAAGAAATATTAACACAAAATAGTCCAAGTAAGTGTGGAACACTCCATTCATAAGAATCACGAACATTGCTAGGGTATTAGTCAACCTAAATGGTAAAACTATAAATTCATAATGCCCATACTACATTCAAAACACATTCTTGTGAATATCAGGCTCTATAATATACAACTGATGGTATCTAGATTTCAAGTCTATCTTTGAGAACACCTTGTCTCCCCATATTTGTTAAAATAAATCATATATTCTATGTTAGGTATAGTGATTATCAATCATTACCTTGTTCAATTGGTGATAATCAATTTATAATCAAAGGGATCTAACCTTTTTCTTCATGAATATGACTGGTGCTCCCCATAGGGACACACTGGGATGAATTAATCCTTTATTTAATAGTTTCTCAAGCTACATCTTGAGCTCACACAACTTAGGAGTGGTCATCTAATATAGTGCTTTTGAGATGGGCTCAGCCCCTAGTTTTAGGTTAATATGAAATTTAATCTCTCTTAGAGGGGGCATAATTGGGAATCGATCTAGAAATACATCAATAAAATCCCAAATAATAGGATGGTCATCTAGATAAGCCTTTTATAACTCAATCAACATATCACTTACTATGATTGTAAATAATTGACAACCGTTATGTTATTTTTGAGCTACATTACAAAAATCACTTGAAGGGAAATGGGTCTCTTGACTTCAGATATTACCATAGGAGTCCCAAGATCATCTACACACTAGACAACCTTGTCACAAAAATCTAATTTATCCTTATAAGACATAAGATAGTCCATTCTTAAGACAAATACATAGGTACCTAAGGGTATAATGTGTAAATACACCATGGTGAGAAATACATCAAGGTCTATAACATAACTATTCAATAAGGAGTTAACAAACATCTTAGCCCTTGTGGAAAACTCTACTACCCAACTTTCTAAATACCTAATGACCACTAGCCCATAATGGTCCACAATAAAAGGAGAAATAAAAGAGTCTGAGGATCATAAGTCAAACAAAACTATTGTAGAAACTCTATCCATCATACCTATGGTTTTAATGATAATTTTTTGGTGCTCATCTTAGTGGTCATACAATGTTGCATAAATCTTGTGCCCTCGACCCACATCACCCACTATCTACTTTGACATCAGGGCTTTCTACCTATTGGTAGCTAATGGTCCAAGAGGATAATCATGTGCATAGTGATCAAGGGATCCACACATAAACACACACCTTTACATTTATCTTACCCTAAGGGAGATCTAATTGATCTTTGATCAACTGATGCTATCAATCCTAATGGTCTCATCTACATTAACTACTAAGTCTGCATAGGTCCAGTCTAATGTCAGTCTTGATGCTCCCCCTCACTTCATCCTTAGTGGCATATATTAAACTATTCCTTGTTATAGATACTACCAATATGGTTACTCTTTTGGTATTGTTGATGAGGGGGTATATAATTAGATTAGGTTACTCTCTAACCTCCCTTAGGTTTAGGCTACATACCTTATGAATTCGAGTCACATTGAGATTGCATCTTGCCTTAAAGTTTCTCTCAAGCATCTTTAGTTTTTCCTTGAGACTCATTGTTTAAGTAGGCCTTTTCAACTATTGTTTTTGAGGTTGTGGTAGCTAAAATGCACACTAAAATAACCAGTTCCAAATTTAGGCCTCTAATGAACTTATTAACTTGGATGGTTTCATTTGCATAACCTTGCATATACCTCATCAAATCTAGAAAATGACACTCATGTTATCCCATGGTGCCACTCCCTTGTTTAAGGTTATGAAATTCATCTATCTTATTTTAAACATATCTAAGGGATAGGTAACACACTCTAAAACACTCCTCAAATAATTCCTAGGTGAGGGAAATAGGTGTTAAATGTAGTTTTTTATCCTATCCTTCCGACCACATCTTAGTTGCTTCTCTAAGAAGGTGGGTTCCAAAATGAGCCTTCCCATTGCTATCAAATTCATACAAAGTAAAACATCCTCTCATGGAAACCAACCAAGTTCCTATTATAAATCCTTCCTAAGTACCATCAAAAGTATGAGGATGAGCCTGATGAATTCCTTTACTAAGTCTCCAAGTGAAGGCCTAGGAGGATGGTCTAAGTATTGTCTCTCTTGATGCTCACCATGGTGATGAAATTTGCCTCTATCACCCTCTGAATGATTATGTGAAGGACTTCATAACCTCTCTCTCTCTACTAATTTGTGTTCATCTTGGGAGTGATATGGAGAGTGCCTCTTAGCCTAATGTTGTGATATTAGTAGTCTCTCTTGTAAGACATATCACATCTACTGCATAACCAAGAGAAGCTAGGATTTTATATCATTCAACCTTGACTGATTGGGAGGATCATCCTCACCAATATAACTATCATCTTATGGTGGTTTATGTCCTCTCCTCATTCTGTCCATTAATAAGATAGACATTAGAGTTCATGCATAATTTAGAAAGCCAAAAATTAAAACTCAATGCCCAAAACTCTTGGTGTTGTAACTTGGGCTATGATACCAAAATGTCGTGCCCATTTTTTCTCTAAAAATAGACATAACACACTCCTATCTTGTACATCCAACCAAAAAACTTGAGCATATATATGAATTCATATCAATCACATACTCATATATATGTATATATATATATATATACATATACATACATACATACATATATATATATATATATATATATATATATATATATATATATATATATATATATATATATATATATATATATATATATATATATATATATAATGTATAAAACTACAACTATTCCATAAATAGGTACATGCTATTGATTAAGAAGTCAAAAGGTTTAATCATTCATCCAAGCACTCAATGAACTTCTTCATTAACTCATGCTAAAATTTAAAGTGTTATGAAATTAAGACAACCATCAAAATCAACCTTAGCCATTGTTGACACAATTAAACTCCACGTGGCCTCTATAGTATGCTTGGTCACATTAGTTTTTATTTATGCTCTAGGGCCACTTCCTTCCACTTTTCATTCCCCCAATAACCTAGAGCATCTTGGATACATCACAACTTCATAATGAGCTATACTAACTATTCTCTATTAGGTTAGCAAGATGTTGACACATGGAGGGATCTTGATAATATAATTGCATAACATCCATCATACAATAGGCCATGCTGACACCACCCTTATGTTAGTGGGATGGTGACATGTGGATAGCTCTTGGTGATATACTTGCATGGTAAGTACCATACAACATGTTATGTTGAGATAACCCCTAGGTTTGTGATATGGTGACACTTAAATGGTTCTTGGTGATATTTTTGACCATAAAATATAATATAAAAATTTGTGATGACATCACCCCTAGGTTAATAAATGGTGACATGTGGATAGCTCTTGATGATATGCTTACCCAATAATTATCATTCAATGGGGTATGCTGATGTCACCCTCAGGTTAGTGGGATGGTGACATGTGGCTTCATTTGACCAACTCTTAAGAAGTTACAAAATCAACTAAGGTAAATCCATAAAAGACTTAACTAAAATTAATCTAAGGCAAATTACAAGTGGAATAATTAATTAACATGGAAAATATGACTAAGTTAAAAAGCTATAATAAGAGACTCGACAATTGACTAAAGCATAATTTGATACATAACCAAATAAAAAGAGATTGAGATAAGAAGTAAAACCTAATTTTGATCAATTTAATAAATTTATTAAATCAAAACCAAAGGAAAAATATGAGATGACTCCATTAATTAGAACTCAACTATGGTAATTGATAAGCCCACATTGATTACTACTAACACCCTGATCTAGGCAGAGTCTTTATTCCTTAGAAGAGGTTCTGCTAGGCTAAGGCCTAAATTATTAAATAAGAAGGTGTCAAGGTGAAATACTATTTTTAATTTAAAGCAATATTATCATTGTTTTAGTCGAATATACATATAGTCTGAGAGACTCTCCTTTACACATAATTCTCTAAAGTTAAAAAGGATCTACTAATTTTTAGAAACAATCTTATAGGCTCAGTCAAATATTCTAACTGGTAATGGTCCTCTAGCCCATTCCATTCTATTAAAGAGGAAATATAAAATTTCATTATTTTCTATGAAGCATAAGTAACTTATATAAGGAATATCATAAGAAATTCTTCTTTCATTAATTCTCTACAAGGGAGACCTCAGTCAAACCTAAAGTTTCATGGATTGTTAATTTATGACACTAGAGCCAAGCTCTATAAAATTACCTTTTTTAAAAATTTGATCTGATTAAGGGGAAGATATCTAGTAGGTTGCTTACTCAGCTGCTAAAACATAAGGAATCCTCCCACAAGACATAATTTTTACTAGAATAAGGTCAATATTCAGATTATATCATTAAGTTATAGTGTTAGTTCTAGTAACAATCTCACATATATTTATTTGAGTTCCACTCATACTTGGATAAGCTTAATTATTTAAAGTATATCATAACTAATATAAGAAGAGACACATGTGTATTTATTAGGCTGATCTTAACAAAGATTTAATTAATAAAACATGTCATTTTATTAAAGAGCTAAATAGGCTAATAAATCTTTCCTTACCTAATGAATCCTTCCCAAGGCTATACATACATAATATACACCATTCAATTACATTTCAATTTATAAAATAGGTTCAACATAAATATAACATAAGTCTTTACCCATAACTAGGTCATTATACATAAGACTATCTTTCATAAGAATATTACAAGTAGGCTGGCTATCATTAACAATTATCGATACAAGAGGTATCAATCATTTTATACATCATCATGAGGCACAACTCTAGGCCTAATTTAATAATATAATAAAAATCATTCTTAAGAATCTATCCTCATTTGCTCCAAATAATTATTATCCATTTGAAGGAAAAATCACTGCCCAACCTTTTGTCATCATTATGCTACTACTCTAGACACCCCCAAGCTTGAGACTCCCAATTTCAAGCATTTTTACATAACTTAGTAAGGGAAGGGTGGATATATAAACAAGGATATCTTAACATAAAGGAAATACCATGCACAAACCTATAGTCTTATTCTAAGTTCTTACCCAAGGAGACTCCCAATCCTAACGACAAGGAAAACAAGCATTTAATAAACATCCAATGAAGCTAAGCGTTTATAAGTATAGAAAATGAACAAAAAATCTTTCATAGAGTAAATAAGGCCCTTTGTTTGATGGGATAAAAAAAGGATACATCATTAAATTACTTTCATCCAATTCTCATAGGATGGTTAAGCAATTTGCCAACATGCCTCAACAAAGGAGGGCTTAATAATCTACCATAGTGACATTCATAGGAGGGTAAATTATTCTACCACCGTGCCCAACATAGAAGGGCTTGACATTTTGACACCATGAAAATGATGCTCATAGATAGACACCACCTAGTGTCATAAAAACATCAATATATTCACGCAAGTAAGTTGAAATATTCTAGTAAACAAGAAGGAATACACCCTCTCCAAGCCCTCAAATGGGCAATGAAATATATGGCAACCAATGCACAACCATAGTTAGGACAATAAAATAGATAGAATAAATCAAGTGGTATTTTTCCCCTTTAAGAAAGAGATCAAATGAGGAATCAAAATCATTTAATTCAAAGTAATTAAGCTATAAACAAGTTAATAAGAAGCTCACCTATTGACTCCAAGACCTCTTGGGTGCTATCCTCCAGTTGTCTAAGTCTCGACTCTCTTAACCAACTCTTCTTATTTGTTTAACTTACTTATTCTTTTATTCCTTAGTGTATTCTTATCTAATTAGCTAATCTTCCTCTAGGAAAAAGTCCTCTCCACCAAAAAATCTTCTAAAATGGGGAGCTCAACTTGTACATATAGACATCTTAGAATCAACCAACCATCCTCTACTCACCAAACCATGCTTCATTAAGGGATGTTATTTTCCATGTTTATTTAAGGTGCATGGTGGTTCTGTAGGCTTATATGGTTGCTTCTTAGATTCACTCACCTCTTCCACTTGATTCTTATACTAAATACATCAATGGAAATATATGCCACTAGACATTCTAGACATTGATTGTAAGATCTTAATGTAAGGAGACAACAAGGTTCACCAACCAAATTTAAAAGCTAGATGCCAAACTTGCATACTAAGTTAGAAGGAGGTGACAAATGGTATCTTATATAATTGACTAATTAGGATGGGTTTAAGAAAGGTTTAAGGTAAGGTTTTTTAGTGATATAACCATGCTTGGCATGGTAACTTTCCTTCATTAGCCCTTCCATGTTCTTGCATAGTCAATGCACACATCAAATTCCTCTAACCTAATAGCTGAAGTTATTGAATTTATTCAAACAAGGCACTCAATCAATTATTCATAGCTAACCATACCAAGAAACACAAGTATTCACATAGATATATTCATATAACATTATACACATGCAATTTCCAATATAAAAGTTTATGAGAAATGATCCAACATTATTTAAATTAATATATTTCATAGAGATAATCATATTCATAATTACAACATCACATAAAGGAAATGTAAGCATTATATTTTCATAATTAAGTAATCAAAACATGATTGATAATAGGTCTTTCTCATGGGTTCCAACAGATTATAAGTCCCCAATAAAATTTTTGCATGCCTCATCTAGATGTGACTGCAACTTAACTCTTGACTCCAAGTCAGAGTACCCAAAATCTCATAGTCATCAAATGTCAAGGATGAACACTATGCAAAATAGGGGACTTCAACAAGTTATTTATTCTTTATGGAATATTCAAAGTATCTCCATCACTAACAACTTCATTTTTCTCATGGAGGGGCTTGATTAATGTTGGATTGAGTGGGATTAGCCTAACAAATGCAACTTGAAGGAGTGGCACTAGGGGCACTAGTCTGATAGGTACTTGCTTATGACATAGTAGTGGAGCTATGAGATCAACCATGCATGGCCTTCTGACATCCCTAATAATCTACCTCTATTTTATGCAAGTTTATGATTGAAGTTATGAATAATGCCTTTATTTTTATTAGATAGGTTACATGATTCAAGATGAGAGTGTGAATGGGTAATTTTATAGCAATTCCTCTCTCTACATTTTTATTTGTCATAGCCAACAATTAGATAACTTGATCACTACTAGTTTTGTTATCATCTCTAACTCTATTACCAAATTTAGTCATGTAATTAGATAACTTGATAGAAAATTCCATGAAGGATTCTAGTTGGCCATCAATATTGAATAAATATACAATCCCTAACTCTTAACACAATTGCATCATTGAATGAATAAGATTGTTAGTATGGTTTACTATGATATCCATCTCCCCAACCCATTTATATAATTATGTATCCATGTAAATCACTTAATTTTAACTCATCTCGATATCATAAGGAGTCATGAGGTCTAGCTATGGAAACATCTCCTTGCTGATATATTTGGCTAGGTGTGAAAACTTGTTTTCAAAATTGAAAACATGATCATAGAACCTTTTCACCTTTCCTTTCCATGGATAACTTCTTGTCTTGGCTTACCAACACTCAACTAACAAGTAATATAAGGATTTTATCACTCCTTTAGCCTCTATAGAGATGTTGTCCAAGACTAAAATATTTGTTTAGGGTTCCAACCTTTTGATATTCTATTTCATCCCGTAGATAATGTGTTTAGCCATATTCCTAGTGGCATCAATGGTCTATTTTGCATCCTCGATCCATTCACCTATTCTCTTAGTCTTCCATTTATTTTCATTGTTAGGCAAAATAAATCTTCCTCTATGACATGATATGTGGGTGGCCCAATTGTGGTGACCTTATTTATAGTAACCTTATTTAATTTTTTAGTTGGTTTTTCAAACTCTAGTTTGACTTTGGGTTGCTCTATGATTACCAACTCTAGCCTCTAAACCTATGCCATTAATGATTTTTGTCCAATCTATTTTTTCTTGTGACATGGTGGTGATAATATATGGAGATGATGGTGAAAGTGAAGAGTGAGATGGAGGCATGGGAATGGGAGTGGTAGGTTAAAAAAGAATAAATGTCATGCATAGCACTAAGGGAGTGAAGGTTGGTGAAAGGGGAGTGGAAATTAGTGAGGCATGGGTGGTAGTAATATGAGGAAGAGTGGTTACAATTGGGAGAATAGAGGATGGAGGCATCATAAGAGGGTTATAATTTATATTAGGCATTGTAACTTGAGTGACCAAGGGAGGGGTTTGCACTTCTTTTCCTTTTATCTCTTTTGTTCCTTCAATGGATGGTTCTAGGGAGGGTGGGGGACCATGCATAATTGTAAACTTGGAATATAGTGGTCCTAAGTCTAATTCCACCACTGACACTATTTGATAAAAAATAGGTCATGAAGCCACACGCTTGTGGGGTGATGGTGGTAGTACTGGGAATGGGTGAGGCCACTAGATGTATAATGTGGACTAGTGCTGATGAAGTGGAAATAATAAAAATGGTGGTCATGGGAGGGATTTATGTGGTTATATCAACTGAAGTGTTTTCCATAGTGGAAGTATGGGGAGCTTGGATATTGGGTCCCACATATGTGTTTTTGCTTGAAGGTATAACTAAGGAAGTGTCAATAGAAGCCAAGGTGACATAAGTGTTTAAAATAGGATGGGCCACACTTTTTTTTAACAAGGATTAATTGAATGTGAATTAAGGTGAAAATAATATGGGCATCCATAATGACAAATTATATAATATTTACTTCAACATGGGATAAAGTGGGAGGATTATCAATAGGAACATTTTCAAAGAGGGAAAGGGAGGCATGGGATGAGTTACCTTTTATAGGAGGATGGTGACTAGAGCCTTTAGTGGTGGAGGGATGCCATAGAGGACATTCCTTCTTAACATGGAATTATTTTTGAGTGACTCTTCTACTTTAAGTTGTGAAGTCCCAGGTCTCTCTTCCATTTGCACTAGCTATTGGGCCTACGTCAAAACTAGCACAATACCTATTGTGGCCATATTTGCCTTTACTTCTTCACTATTCATAGCATTAATGTAAACCTAGTCATGAGTGTGTGGATTGTGCTTGTAGATTGAGGGTACCTTCCCTTTCAAATAATATATATATTCCCTAAATCTTCCCTTTAGATCATAATGGTGAAGGTCATGGTCTTTGAAGTTGAATGAGCTTCTATGGTTTATAATTGAAATTAACTCACCCAATTTCATGACATTGTAATGGTTACATATGTAAGGTATTGGGGAAATAGGGCTTGGTTATTCTTCTTACATATTAATCTAATTCCATGAAGTATCTGGTATGCAATCTCTTATTCTACAACCTTATCTAGGGAAAATATGGGTAACTTAAGAGGCCATACCAATAAACCTTATACCTTGATGACTACGAAATTGAGGTAAAATTAGTAAGCTCCCATGCTCATAATGGCATTCCTCACCCCCTTAGAGGGCTTAGGCATGGGATATTCATATATTTTATGATAAACTAGAGGGTAGAAAAAAATGTAGATCTCTACCATGTGATGCGTGAACCAATGAATATTTTTTTTTGGAAGTGCTTGTGAATTGAGATTTCTAAAGCTAGAGTCCAATGTGGAATCCTATTGAAGTAGACTATGGAAATGATGGAATCTAACAAGACATCATATAAATGCTATCCCCCTTTAATTCCCTAGAAAGGTTCTACTTAAGATTGAATGTAAGGAACTATCCTTGGGTTGGGGTTTTTTGGTCATTGAGAATCTTTAACAAGAGAGGGACCCAAGTCTTATTGACATGGGCTATATCCTAGGTACCAAAAATCCTATTCATTAGTGTCATTATAATTTAAACATAGGTCTAAAAATGTGAATATTAATCATGTCAACCTATTCTTTATTAACCCAATAGTTGGGATCCTTTGCCCAGTCTTTTAAAACCTCCTGAAGATCATTCATGGTCAACCAAGTAAATATAATTTCATGATTATAATGAGTCACTAGGTGGCATTTGGTAATACTTATCAAAATCCATTCCAGCCATAAATGTAATATAATTATACTTCTTGAGTGATAATATGAATGTCTTTGAGTGTTGATCTTGAATAAAACTTCCATATAATAAGTCTATATGTGGCATACCTCAGGGATAACCACACTTAATTAAAGTTCAGTCTACTTCATGGTGATCAAATCATTCACATATGTAACATATTATTCATTAGGGATATCTTCTAGTTTGAATGACATGTATTTAGATATCTCATCGTGAAGCACAATGTAGTGCTAAAAATCTTAGTCATGGCTCCTTGAAGGAACATGGTGTCCAAAAATACCTAGTTTGTTATATATGTGAAGAGATAACCCACCACAACTTCATCAAGATTGATAATTTACTTTGATGGCGTAACTTTATCCTAGTTTTAGATTACAAGAAAATACTACCAAGTAGAGGATTTTCATGGAAATATAGACTTAGGGCATGATTGAAAATTCAAATTATTCTAATCAATTCAAATATTTAAATGATTACAATGACATAGCTATTCATGTGGATTTAATGTCAGGGTGGTCGACATTAATTTAGATTTTTTTATATAATACCTTTGATTTGATTTCTTTGATTTTGTTTTTTATGGATTTAATGGGATGACATCAACACTCCATTTGTCTCCCTTATAACTTATTGTGTAATCTAGGCTTAAGCTTAGTCAACATTAGAGAATCTATGCAAATGTGCCACATGTCTCTACTTAATTAGTTTGGGGTTCATAGTCAATTTGAGTGTAACATTGGGGAAAATAGGAGGTGTGAGGAAATGAGAAGGTGTCATGTGGTGTGTTGTGATTGGATCATAGGTTCATAGTGTTTTGAATTTTGTATAAGCTTAGAATATGTAGTGAGGTGTAAGAATGTAAAATTGTACCATGTTGTATAATTATATTGGCTTGTAATGTCACATTGATTGAATATCTGATTAGGTCACCTAATAAACTATGAGGTGCAATAAAGTGAGAAGGTGCCATGTGGCATGACTTGAATATATTGAAATGTCAGATTACATTGAGTCCTAAATGAGGTAGCTGATGAATTGTGAGGTGTGAGGACATGGAAACATGCCATGTGACATGATTTTCCTATCTTGTAGTCTCATAGTGGGAAGAGTTGTATGAAGCATGATTGAGTAAAGTCAAAAGGGAATGAATTATTTAAGTTATATAGTAACTCATCTATATCATCCTCCATATGAAAGACATTCAATAATATAGCTTACACATGGTAATATTCTCCCATATAATCCTACATGAACTAATATGTGGGAATATTAAAGGAGATGTGAAACATTGGTTATTGCCCATACACAAGGAGAGATAGTGAAGCTTTTAAAGCTTGCTTGTGTCTTATTTAATTATCCCATATGTCACATTTTAACAATGAGCATCATCTCCTTGGATTTTTTTCAATAAAATTATTGATGGCATTGATAATATTTTTAGTAGTTGACTACACAAGTCCATTCCCTTGAGGGTAACAATTTGAAGAAAAATTCAAGATGAATTTGTTGTCATAATCCCAATCAATGAACTTAAGTGATTAGAAAAAAAGTAAATTATCATATACAAGAGATAAAGGAGTTTCAAACCTTGTGATGATGTTTTCCTCAAGGAACTTTATTACCACTTTGATGTAGGTGCATGATCACAGGGAGGCTCATTTTTTACATATTAGTTTTAAGTAGTCTTAGAAGGTCTTAAAGAAGTCTAGTGAGTCATATGTGATCAAAATGAATATTATATATGATTAATTTTTTACTAATTTTTTAATTCTTAAATGGTGAAGTTATTGTAAGGTCCTTTAAAGGTCTTTCTTGGTTTCCCACCAAAATGAGAAGTTTAAAAATTTGAATTTATTGTTGAGAGTTTGGAAGGTTTAGGCATGAGGCAAAGGGATTAATATTTTTTTAAGGGGTTGTTAAGGTATAAATATATATTTTAAATATTTATTAACTCTCAAATAAACTTAAATCCCAATATAGATGCATCCAACATAGATCAAATTCTAAATCAAGCATGTTTGGATGAGTTGTAAAGTTGTTAAGAGATTTTTGTTACATGAAACAAGAGCAAACCATGATTAATCATCTAGTTGAAAATTGATAAGAATGAAAACATTATAAGCGGAGGTCAAGAAATAAAATAATAATAATAGGAAACTAAGTATATAGGTTTTTGGGTTAGGTTTGTGTGTGGATGTTGTAGGGGTTTTTTAATGTGTGTAATGGAGGAAAGAATCTAGATGTATGTGCAATAGTCAAGAAGATATTTGAATAAATAAACCTTTTATTATGTTATAATTTGATTCTAAGACATATTAAAATGTGTAATTATCTTTCCTAAATTCTATTAAACATTTATATATTATTTTATAATGATTATGCATTGGTAGAGGTCTGAAAACCCTATTCCAAAGCAACATAAAAAAAATAATGTTTTCTTTCTATTTATGAGATTGTGTAAGTTTAAAGAGTAATTGATAGAGTTAAAGGATATTTTATAGGTATTAAACCATTAGTAATGAATTATTAAGATTAATTAAAATTTGAATTTTCATTAATTCATTACTCTCAGCCTCACTCAGAATTGAGGCAAAAAGCTAGGGTGTAATAGCCACAAAAATTCTTATATCTATAAATATAACTATGTAAAAGTTGTCAAAATTTGTATAATTTTGGAATGAAATGTTTATGAAGTTTTAAAAGTGATTTAAATATTTTGAGGTTCCTAATGAGTTATATATTCCAAAAATATCAAACCCGTTGTCTTGAAACAAGGCTTAAAACTCCTATAGACAACACTAAAACTTTCATATATCAAAAATGACTAAACCAATCAAGGTGAAACTTGGTATGTATATGAAAGAGGATATGTTTTAATCAATTATAATTTTTTTAGGTATTTAATATACCTAAAAGGAAGTATATTACTTACAAGGAAATATATAACCATTTATGTTTTTATGCAAACCTAGATAGGCCTAAAACAGGGCTAGAATCAATTATTCTTAATTTGTTTTGTGATTTCAATCTATAAAAGAGTTATTGAATGGTTAAATGTATTGTGTAGTATGGAATAAAGGGTTAAATTACCTTTATAATATTTAATTATATGTTATAATCTCTTATATTTTAAATAAGACAAGAATAAACCTACAAAAAGGCCTTAAAACTTGTTTTTTGCGAGTTGATCAAGAACTAAGTATAATGAATAGTAAAGGCCTATGTTTGGTTTGGATGAGAGTGAAATATATTATTTAAAACTATTTGAAATAAAAAATAATCTATCTTATTGGGAAAACATTCTACTATAAGGTAATAGATCTCAAAGAAGACCTTAAAACACACTTTAATGTCTAGGAAGCCTGTTAGAAGGGTGAAACATAGTTTGTGAGTTAAGTGACATCATTAAGAAAGTTGAGGTCAAAATTGATCAAGATTAAAATCATTTAAGTCATAAATAAATCCTAATTACATCAAAGGTTTGATAAGGTGGAAGTATAAGTGTATTTTTAAATTTAGAAGGATTCTAAATAGAGCTCCAAGAACCATTGGTCGTGATAGTGCATGAATTACAGAAAAAGGAATTCAATTAAGAAGATTTAGAGACCTAATAAAAACAAAAATAGACCCTAGTTGGATAAAATACCTATAAAAATGGCTATAATCCTATTGTAAAGAGAGCACAAACTTAGTTCAAAGTAGAACTAGAATAGGCCTACTTACATCACATTTCAATTGTGTTTTTCTTAGTTTCCACTACTTTGGTCCACCTAGTGCAATAATTAGTGGTAATAAGAAAAAAATTTATGTCATTTAGAAGAGTTTGGGTTCATGATGCTAATGAAATCGAGTATCTATTTATTAAATGGCCTATGTTCTATGATCGGTTGTAAAGACATGGGGGCATGTGTTTCTCTCTTTGTGAATACCTAAAATTCATGGAATATTCAGACATGTTGGTTAAATACAAAGGAACGATGAGGCGAGAAAACAAGAGGAGATTCAAAAAGACATAGATGAAATAAAACATGTCCTAGTATGTTTAATATAAGGATTGGAAGAATAGATCTAAGATCATTCAAGACATGGGTTAATATTCAAAAATATGGTCAAATGGCCAATCAAATAGATTTTTGAAAGAAGAAAGAGGCAATAAGAAATCATAAAATGTTAAATAATGATAAGAGTTATAGAAAAACAACCCAATAAGGAAGTTGAAGAGGCAGTCAAGCCTCAATATTTTGATTCTAATATTATATTTAAGTGTGTGATTATAGGTATGCAGATTATTAAAGAGAAGGCCCAATTTGAGGCCTCAAAATTTAAAAAGAACAAGGAAGATCAATTAGTAATGAGCCACAAAGAGATGAAATAAGATAAAGAGTAGGAGGTTATCTTGAGGTACAACAAGATAGTAACATTATTTTGTGAGGAACCTCAAGCTTATCTTGAAAACAACATGAAAGAAAAGAACAGTTGTGAGCAACCCATGAAGAAGAAGATAGACATGAAAGAAAATATAGATGCTTGGTATCAAGAAATGATGTCGTACATGAGATATAAGTTAAAGGAAAAGAGTATCCATGAAGATATGAAATAAGGAGAGTATGGTAGTCAAAAAATAATCAAGAGGGTAGTTATCAAGAGAATAATCAAGTAGCATTACAGATCAAGAAAGTGGAACATAAAGAAGTTATTGTTATAACATCTAAGAAGCCAATTATGAATATGGAAACATTAGAGGATCTTTTTCAAATTGATATGAAGCTTTGGAAAACCCATCATGTGAATGGGAAGAATGAATAACATGATAAAAATTAATAAGGATCGAATATGCCTCAGAGTCATAGTAAAGAGGTTGATTTATTTAATGAATTTGTTTCATGTATAGGTGCAACATTGAAAAAGGTAGCAAAAAGGAGGATTAAATGTGGATCAATTAAACATGTCCACATATATGAGAAAATAGTTGAATAAAATATTCAAATAGAGTTTCATTTACATCAAATAGAATAATATAAGACTCATGATCAGGAGATCATGAAAATTTTGAATTTTGGGAGTTTGATGCAGGTGAATGATCACAGGGAAGCTCATTTTATACACATTGGTTTTAAGTAGTCTTAGAAGGTCTTAAAGAAGTTTAGTGATCATATATGTCCAATAATAAGATTTTATATGATTAATTTTTTACTAAATTGGTCATGTTTAAGTGGTGAATGTCTTGTAATGTCCCTTAGAGGTTTTTCTTAGTTTCCTGCCAAAATGAGAAATTTAAAAATTTGAATTTGTTATTGAGAGTTTAGAAGGTTTTGGCACGAGGCAAAGGGATTAATATTTTTAAAAGTTTTTATTAGGGTATAAATATATTTTGTAAATGACTCTTGATCTTAAACTCAACTTAAACCCTAATATAGATGCATCCAACGTAGATAGAAGGTTAAATCAAACATTTTTGGATGAGTTGTAAATTATGAGATTTTTACTACATGAAACAAGAAAAAACCAAGATTAGGCATATAGTTGTAAAATGATAAGACTAAAAAAAATTAGAATATGAGGTCAAGAAATATAAGAATAACGAGAGGAAACTAAGTCTACAATTTTTGGGGATAGGTTTGTGTGTGGATGTTGCAGGGGTTTTTTAATGTGTAAAGAATATAGAGGTCTATGTAATAATCAAGAAGAAATTTAAATAAATAAACCTTTTATTATGTTCTCAGTTGATTATCATACATCCTAAAATGTTTAAGTATCTATTCTCAATGTTCTTCAACCATTCTATATGATTTTATAATGATTTTGCATTTGTAGAGGTCTGAAAGCCATGTTATAAAGCAACATATTTAGACAAAATAATATTTTCTTTCTATTTGTGAGATTGTTCAAGTTTAGATAGTAATTAAAAGATTTAAAATAGAGTTTATAGGTATTAACCCAATAGGAAGGAATCATTAAGATTTAATTTTGCATCAATTCATTACTCTTAACCTCACCCAGAAAACCAAGGTTTAATAGCCACAAAAAGTCTTATATCTAAAAATCTAACCATGTAAAAGTTTTAAATTTTTTTAGAATGTTGTAAGGAAATGTTTATGAAGTTTAAAAAGTGATTTATCTTCACACACTCAAAGTCTTTGGTTGTGGGACCTTCTATCGACCTCCTCTTGATATATGCCATTTTACTTGCTTTCATGATGGGTGTGTGAAGATTCATAATAAATATTGAAGCAATTATAAGTTCCTAATATAAGGGTACAATTGGCAAGTAAAATGTCATATATCAAGAGGAGGTCGGTAGAAGGTCCCACAACCAAAGACTTTGAGTGAGATATTCCAAAATATCATACCTATTATCTTGAAACAAGGCTTAAAACTCCTATGGACAATACTAAAACTTACATACTTCAAAAATTACTAAAGTAATCAAAGTGAAACTTGGTATGTAGATGAAAGAGGTTTAAAGTATTGAATATTGCAAAATATCATACCTGGTGAGTGAGATATTCCAAAATATCATACCTATTATCTTGAAACAAGGCTTAAAACTCCTATGGACAATACTAAAACTTACATACTTCAAAAATTACTAAAGTAATCAAAGTGAAACTTGGTATGTAGATGAAAGAGGTTTAAAGTATTGAATATACCTACAAGGAAAGATATAATTGAATGTGTTTTTGTTAGACCTAGACAGGCCTAAGAAAGGGCTAGAATCAGTTATTCTTAATTTGTTTTATGATTTCAAGATATAAAAGAGTTATTGAATGGCTAAATGTATTGTGTAGCATGTAAATAAGTGTTAAAGTCCCTTTATAAGGTTTATGTTTGTCTTATAATATCTTATATTCTAAATAATACAAGAACATACTTACAAAAAGGCCTTATAACCTTATTTTTTGTAAGTTGATCAAAAACTAGGTATAATGAATAGTAAAGGCCCATGCATTTGGTTTAGATGAGATTGAAATAGATGAAATAACCTATTTTAAATTAAAAAAAGTGTAACTTATTTGGAAATATTCTAATATAAGGTGATATACCTCAAAGAAGACCTTAAAACATAGTTTGCTATATAGGAAGCAACTTAGAAGGGTGAAACTTAGTTTGTGAGGTAAGTGTCATTATTAAGAAAGTTGAGGTCAAAATTGATTGGGAATAAAATCCTTAAAATCATAGAGAAATCTTGATTACATAAAAGGTTTGATAATGTGGAAGGTAGAAGTGCATGTTTAAAGTTATAAAACTTCTAAATAGAGCTAAAGAACCATTGGCTATGATAGTGCATGAGTTAGAAAAAAAGGAATTCAATTAAGAAGAATGAGAGACCTAATCAGAACAAAAAAAACACTAGTTGGACAAAATACTTATCAAAATGGCTATAATCCTATTATAAAGAGAGGAAAAACCTAGTAAAAAGTAAACCTAGAATAGGCCTACTTACATCACACTTCAATTATGATTTTCTTAGTTTCCTTAACTTCAGTCCACCTAGTGTGATAATCAGTGGAAATAAAGAAAAACTTATGTCATTTAGAAGAGTTTGCATTTATGATGCCAAGGTAATCGATTATCCATTGAGAAAATGGCATGCATTTTATGATTAGTTGTAAAGGCATGGGGGCATGTGTTTATCTCTTTGATAATACCTAAAATTCATGGCATTTTCAAACATGTTGGTGACTGATTTTGAATATTGTGGGTCAATAATATTTGACTCTAAATATTTTATGTGTGGTTGTATTTCTCTAAGGATGGCCATTTCCATATTTATCATAAAGCAATTTGATGCAGGGGTATCACTCATGAAAATAATATGATTGCAATTTTTTTCTAATTTAGGTGAATAGAGAGTCAATAAAAATGTTTAGGATATTTTGGTAGTGATATAAATCTACAAATTCACTTTGGAATGCTTTCAAAGTGATTAAAAGTGTCTAGGAAGGTCAGGAATTCAAATGGGAGTTTTCCCACCATTTTTGGCAATTTGAAATTTTGAATATTTTGTCATAGAATGGTTGTGGTAGGAGGTAGTTTCAAAGTTAAAAAGGTGTCAAATGATTAATAATTTTTTATAAGGACACCTTATGTTTATATACATGGTCTCTAGACACACTTGTATAGAAGTATCTACTTTGATTTTTGTGCAAGGTGTAAACTCACTTGTGGTGACCATTAGAAGGTCGTTAAAGGTAGTTATGATAGGTATAAAGCTTGTAGTTTTGGTTTTGGTTTTAGTTATTGATGTTTTATTCAAGGATAATTGACTCTAGTCCCAAGAAACATTGAAAGAATAATCATGAATTTTGATGAAAGGTCTGTAACTCTATTATTTGAATAATACAATGGTGAATGATTGAGTTTTGGATTGATCAAGAAGGGAGGTTTGATAATGCTATGTTTGGTTCTAAATATAGATTGTTGAGTTCATATTATGTTGATAAGTGTGTTTGTGCATTTCTTTAGGTTTGATTCACATCATTTTACATCTAAACCTATACAATCTTGTTGAGCATTTGTAAACACATACATTCAGTATAGGGTTTTATGAATTGGCAAAGCAGAGTTGTCAAAGAAGTCTTGTAAAGGATTATACAAGGTTTAATACCAATAAAAAAACTAAAAAATATTATAATGAGTTTGGGAATCATTTATTAAAGGATTATACCCCAAATCTTGCTCTCAAAACATCTACATATTTGGACTATGTAATTAGAGAACCAAACACTTAAATAAATAGAGTCTGATAAAGAGCATAATGGAGGAACCATGGTGAGTGGTTGATAATTATAAGAGATGAGTTGAGATGTTATAAACCCCCTTCAACTGTGTGTAAACTTCGTGATTTATTTTTGAGGTTCAAGGTCTTAAAACAACATTTTCACAACCTACATACTGTGAATGTCTGTATAGAGAGACTAAGATTTATCAAAACAAGTTGAACAAAGTAGTTATTGGGAATAAATAATGATTGGGAAAGGTGTATCTAAGTTATAAATACCCCAAACAACCTTTACATAGACTTGACACTCTGTTAGAAATGTATAGAAGAAAAGTTTGTGTTTTTAGGTGTGTATAGAGATAGAAAACCCTGGTTTAGGGTAGGGTTTCAACCTTCAAATGATTTTTATACATGTTTTAACAGATGTAAATAATCAAAATTTGGTCATTAAATATATGTTAATTCTTTTGAAAGTATTCTAAGGTTTTTGATCTTATTTCATACATATACATGCTAAGGGAGATGACTATGTGGATATTACGATAGAACATGCCTAATTAGGCCTAATAGAAACCAAAAGAAGATAGAAAATGGAGTTGTAGTTTGAGTTGGATTTTGAAATTTCATACACAATCCAAAAAGGATAGAGGGTAGTTAGAAATACTTATATTTTTTCAAAACTCCTTTGAATGGAATTGTACTAGTAGAATTAGACTAAAAAAAGGCTACTAAAGTACCCTGTGGGTATAGAGAAAGTTTCAAAGGTTGGTAAATAGGTGATTAAGTGTGTTTCCAAAGGGATAATAGGCCTCAAAATAACCTTAAGAGCTTGGATATTATAATAATATCAACAAGACAAATAAGCATTAGTGAACCTTTGAATGCCCATTTGAACCTTGGTCTAGAGACAAAACAATGATAAAAAAGGAAAGTATGAGAAGTTGATCATCTTCTGCATCATTTTTGGTATCAGATCCAAGTTTTTCTTAGTGGTGGGTGATGTGTGATTGGTGAAAATAATACAAGACTTTTTAAGTTAAAAATAAATTGGACACCATGTGTTTAGAACTTAACTAAAAGACAAGAAACTAAGACCAAAGACCCATGGAACAAAGGGTAGATAGAGGTAGAAAAGATCAAGATGGCATGGTGGAGAATTTGATGGGTTAGATGCCACAACTGATTGGACCTTTGATTTTGAGAAGGGAAGCTATAGAGAATACTCTTAAAGAAAGGGTAGATAGTATAGAGATAGCAAATGTGGAAAGCAATGGAGGACAATAAGGTCAAGATGAACCTTTATATCCAAGGTCAGTTGGAGAAGAGAATGGAGAAGTAGTCCAAGAGGCCATAAAGCCACAAAATCATGTAGTAATAGTTCAATAAGTCATAATGCCATAAAAATATCCATATGAGGTAAGGCCATTTGCATTTGATAGAGTAAGAACTAATAATAGTTTCTTAAGAAACAAACAAAGACTAGATTTTCAAGGATAGTGTTGGCATTGCAATAAAGGACATAGGGTAATGGAATGTCACTCATACATTGGTAGGGATGATCTAAATAATGCAAGAGGACTAAATGGAGAAAGTGTTGGATGGTGGAGCCTGATCTTATTATAATTCTTGGTTCCCAATAGGGGGTGTGAGGGGGTAATTCCCCCCCACTATGGCCACCATAGGGGTCCAGGGGGTGGACCCCTGGTGGGGGTTTGGGGGTAGCACTCCCAAAGATTTTTTTTGTTAAAAATGCATTGTAAAATATTGTAATTTTATAGTAAATCTGGACCATTCACTATTAGATCACAGATCTAATAGTAGAAATTATGTTTATACATTTTTACCCTAATATGTAACCCTCCTTTGATATGAGGGAATTATAATTATGGTGGCACAATATATGCGAGTGAAGAGGATATTGTAGTGGATGTATTTCAGGTCTTATCCCTTCATTTTATTAGATTGAATATTAAGAAGAACTAACTATTTCTGTGTGGATGTAGTTCATATTGGGTGAACCATATTAAATATGTGTCTATCTTGTATTATGTTTTCAACATTTTAATTCTATCTTTATTTCATTAATATTGCTCTATGTTTTGTATTCCTAATAGAAATCAGACAAATAAGATGATAATCTTTACTCATGAAAAGAGTATTGTTGTAGCATAAAGGATAAGTACAAAAATTAGTTCAAAGGAGAAGTTTGTTTAGGAGTAGATGTAAAATAGAGGGAAAGTGCTGAAATATGGTGATTGATTTAGGACGTATAGACAATATAGTGTCTTTGGTGATGGTATAGAAGCTAAGATTGAAGAGGATTCCACGTCCACATCCTTACAAGGTAACATAGGTTTAAGAAGGACATTAAATCATGGTAAGTGAATAAAGTTGGGTTGAATTTCATATAAGTAGCTATAAGGATAGAGTTTTATGTGATATAATGCCCATGGACATTTGTCATTTGTTACTAGGGAGGCCATGGAAATTTGATAGGAAGGTTGTTCATGATGGGCAAGCAAATAGTTACACTATAGAGAAAAGGGGATTGATACATATCATTTTACACTTGATAGGGGATGTGGATAGAGTGGAACAAAGAGTGATGTTGATGGACCCTAAACAATATTTTTATAAAGATATGAAGATTTTGAATTTGATCTAAGCCCCTAAGAAGGAGGAGAAGACAAGTTGTCTTGAGATGGTATGGAGAGATATGAGTCCATAAAATTAGACATAGAAGACAGCCAACAAGAGAGTAGATTGTTGGACAAAGTCACTAAGTTGAATATAAGAAGTGATCTTTGTGAGAAGGCATTGGTAGCTAGCATGAAGTGAAATAATGAAGGGTTCAAAAACCAAGATGGTAGTGAGTCTACTAGAATAAAAGGGGCAGAAAATAAAAATAAGATGAATGAGAAGTGTCTTGAGATAGACACAAAACAAGATAGGGAGTTGGACATTGAAGTGTCCAAGAAGGAAGTAAGGGAAAGAGCCATGAAGGCTCCAAAATTTGAGGCTAATAATATATTTTGTGGTGTGAATACATGTTATCATGAAGTGTCCACCAAATAAGTCTTGGCGTCAAAGAATCTAGAGGTGTTTGTGGTTAAAGAAGATAAGGATGATCTTATACAACCTAAGACTCATCAAGAAATTAAGAACAAGGAGGGAGAACCCAGCCCAAAGAGTAAAAAAAGAACATAGAAACAAAGTGAGAGAGAAGATGCACTAAGTTTGGATATCTTCAACTTACAGCTGAAGACAAAGGTTGAAGACAAGATGGACACAAAAATCCAAGTTCAAAAGTTACTGGAACTCCATGTGAAGAAGGAAGATCAAGCTTATGATAAGGAGGATCTCAATGAAGGTGAAATAAGACATGATAATTCAGTTATTACATGGTAGTCAAAAGGAACATCTAGGAGCATACAAAGTGAATAAACTCCATACAAGATCAAGAATCAAGTAAACATTGAGTGGGAGAAGGTATGTAGAACTCAAGGAGAAGTAAATCTAATTAATGAATTTATATTCTTATGTTTGAATGAGAGTGGTCTTGTAAATGAGAAGTGTCAAGAGTCTAAGACATCAAATCAAAAAGATAGGTAGAATGAAGGTCAATACCAAGCTATAAAGATGCGAAGAGGTCAAGAAAATATTTTCAAAGGACTAAACAAGTATGTGAAAGAAGAAGATGAGCAAGGTACATTCATGAATTTTTTTTATGTTTATGCTTTTTGTGTTGACTTTTTGCCCAGTAGTAGATATGCTAAGTATAAAGGTGATATGTGGAGAAGTCATAATCAAGCTAGGCATTCAGAAATGCAAGAACACAGTATTGATTTTCAGGTTAGTCAGGTTTCAAGAGGTGACAAGGTCATCATGTCCAAATAAGACATATGGGATATTGATTGTGAAGAGTAAAAAAGAATGTTTCATGTTGACTTACTAAGGCAAGATACTAAAACATTAGAATGTAAAAGATTGGAAGCTATCTATAATGGACTATCAAGTGTGGAGAATGCATTGAATTATGAGATAAGGTATAGAACTATAGACCTACAATCCTTACACATTGATTTGCATAAAAGAATACATTATTTTTTGTTTGAATAAGCAATCTCTAGACAAGATGGCATGAGTCAAGCTCAATGCAATTTGAGGACACCTTATATGTTGGAGAAGATAGTGAGGACAACATAATTCAATCATCATAGGGTTCAAATGATATAACACTTAGCTATGATAGAGGCAAAATAGTTGGAACACCTCAAAGGGTAGAACATAAGTCTATATTCTTATTCAAAGCATGATTATGAGGTTACACATGTCTATAATAAGAAGGTACAATGGATGAATGAAGGAAGGAACGCCTTAAAGTTTCATTTTTCAAACATGCTCATGAAAGTGGAGTCATAATTTGAAGCATTGGGAGAAATATGCAAGATTACAACAATTATTCAAAAGAGGGGAGTAGTAGTTTGGATGATAGAGACATGGCATGATCATTGATAACATAACAAGAAGCATATTGACAACAAGAACTTGACAAGTATGTTAATCCTTTCCAAATATGAAGAAGTAAGTCATTCTAAACAAGGTGCTAGTTTATTTTGTTCTCTCTTGCCCTTAGAAGGTTTGTATGAGATTGAAAGAAGACAACTAAGTACAAAGAGAACAATAGGACCAGTCAATAGAATAGATCATAAAAAGCATTGTTGGAATTGGACAAAAAGGAAGAAACAACAATAAGATCATGCCAAGTTAGGAGTTTAATTCCTTAGTCCTAGTCATGCATATGAGCAAGAATTGCACAATGGTATATGTATGTCAATAATTTTTTGTGTTTTAGAAGAATAAATAAGTGTGAATACAATAAGGGAAGTGGCTATAATAGGTACAATTGGGAAAATTAGTTGCCTTAAATCAATTCAGTTAAGATAGAATACATTTTGGACAAGCAAAAGGATGAGAAGACTTGAAACCAGAAGAATGACCAGTGTGAGAAGCTACACCTCATTGAATACACTATAAGGAAGAAATATAATGACATGAAATACACAAATAATAAGCTGGAAAGGTCTAGGGATAACAAACTCTCTTTGAGTTTGTTTTCTTTTCCTGTTGGGAGTATGATGTAGGGGCATCACTCATAGAAACAATATGATTGCAAGTTTTGTCTAGTTCAAGTGAATAGAGAGAAAATAGACATGTTTAGGATGTTTTAGAAGTGATATAAATATATAAATGCACTTTGGAATGCTTTTTAAGTGATTATAAATGTTAGGAATTCAAATGGGAGTTTTCCCACCATTTTTGGCAATTTGAAATTTTGAACATTTTGTCATAGAATGGTTGTGGTAGGAGGTGGCTTAGAAGTTAAAAAGGTGTCAAATTAATAAGAAATTTTGATAATGACACCTTAGGTTTATATACATGGTCTCTAGACAAACTTGTATGGAAGTATCTATTTTGATTTTTGTGCAAGGTGTAAACTCACTTGTGGTGACCATTAGAAGGTAGTTAAAGTTAGTTATGCTAGGTATAAAGCTTGTAGTTTTGGTTTTGATTTAAGTTGTTGTTTTTATATTCCATGATAATGGTATCTATTCCCAAAAAACATTTAAATAAGAATCTTAAATTTTGATGAAAGGCCTGTAACTCTGTTATTTGAATAATATAATGGTGAATGATTGAGTTTTAGAATGATCAAGAAGGGAGGTTTGATAATGTTGTGTTAGGTGCTAAATTTATATTGGTGAGTTAATATTATGTTGATAAGTGTATTTGTTCATTCCTTTAGTTTTGATTCACATCATTTTACATCTAAACCTATACAATCTTGTTGAGCATTTTTAAGCATAGGCAATTAACATAAGGTTTTGTGAATTGACATAACAGAGTTATCAAAAAAGTATTGTAAAGGATTCTACAAGGTGTAAGACCAATAAAAAAACTAAAAAATATTATACTGAGTTTTGGAATCCTTGGTTAAAGTCTTAGACCCCAAATCTTGCTCTCAAAACATCTACAGATTTGGACTATGTAGTTAGAGAACCAAGGACTTGAACAAATAGAGTTTGACAAAGAGTGTAATGGAGGAACCATGGTGAGTGATTGTTAATTATAAGAGATGAGTTGAGATTTTATAAACCCACTTTTATTGTGTTTAGATTTGGTGATTTATTTCTAAGGTTTTAAGGTCTTAAAATAACATTTGTATAGCCTATATACTATGACTGTGTGTATAAAGAGACTAAGATTTGTCAAAAAAATTTAAATAGAGTAGTTATTTGGAATAAATAATGATTGTTCAACATGTATCTAAGATAAAAATACCCAAAAAAACCTTTACATAGAGTTGACACTCTGTTATAAATGTATAAAAGCAAAGTTTGTGTTCTCGATTGTGTTCAAAGATATAAAACCTTGGTTTAGGGTTTTGACCTTCAAATGCTTTTTGTGCACATTTTAACTAATGGAAATACCCCAAATTCGGTCATTTTATAGATGTTCATGATTGTGAATGTATTATAGGTATTTTTATCTTATTTTGTACATGTACGTGCTAAGGGAGATGACTGTGTGGATATAGGGGCAGAACATGCCTAATTAAGCCTAATAGAAACCAAAAGAATACAATAAAGGGGGTTGTAGTTTGATTTGGATTTTGAAATTTCATAGATAGGCCAAGAAGTATATAGGGTAGTTTAAAATACCCATAGTTTTGGAAAACTCCAATGTATAGAACCATACTAGTAGAATTAGCCTAAAAAAAGGTTACTATAGTAACCTATGGGTAAGGAGAAAGTTGTAAAGGTTGGTAAACAAGTGATTAAGTGTGTTTCTAATGGGATAAGAGGCCTCAAGAGACCATTTGTAGCTTGGATATGATAACAATATCAATTAGACATATAAAACATTAGTGAACCTTTGAATTCCCATTTGAACCTTGGTCTAGAGAGGGAACATTGATAAAGAAGGAAAATGTGAGAAGTTAAAAATCCTTTGCATCATTTTTGGTATTAGAGCTAGGTTTGATCTTGGTGGTGGGTGATGTGTGATTGGTGCAAAGAAGATATGAATTTATAAGGCAAAAGGAAATTGGACACCATGTGTTTAAAACTTAACAACAAGACAGGAAACCAAGAACAAAGACCCATGGGAGAAAGGGTAGATAGAGGTAACATAGATCAAGATGGCATGGTAGAGCATTTAATGGGTTAGATGACACAACTGATTGCACCTTTTATTATGAAAATGGAAGCTATTAAGACTACTCTTAAATAAAGGGTACAAAATTTAGAGATAGCAAATGTGAAAGGGAATGGAGGACAACAAGGTCAAGAGGAACCTTTGTTGCCAAGGTCAGTCAGAGAAGAGAATGAAAAAGTAGTCCAAGAGGCCATAAGGCTAAAAAATCATGTATTAATAGTTCAAGAAGTCATGAGGCCACATAACTATCCATATGAGGTAAGGCCGTTTGCATTTGATAGAGTAAGAACTTATAATAGTTTCTTAAGAACCAAACAAAGACCAACTTTGCAAGGACAATGTTGGCATTGTAATAAATAAGGAAATAAGGAAATGGACTATCTGTCATACATTATTAGGGATGATCAACATAATACAAGAGGACCAAATAGAGAAAGGAGACAAGTGAGATGAGAATATTTACCCAAGAAAATAATATTATTGCAACAGAAAGGACAAGTACAATAATTAGTTCAAAGGAGAATTTTGTTTAGGAGTAGATGTAAAACAAAGGGAAAGTGCTGCAATGTGGTGTTTGATGGAGGAAGTATAGAAAATATAGTGTCTTTGGAGATGGTACAAAATCTAGGATTGAAGAAGATTCCACATCCACATCTTTACAAGATAACATGGGTTCAAGAAGGACATCAAATCATGGTAAGTGAACAAAGTTGGGTTGAATTTCATATAAGTAGCTCTAAGGACATAGTTTTATGTGATATAATTCCCATATAAATTTTCCATTTGGTTTTAGGGAGGCCATGGTAATTTTATAGGAAGGTTGTTCATGATGGACAAATAAATACTTACACTTTAGAGAAAGGGGGATTGACACATATCCTTTTACCCTTGAAAGGTGATGCAGATAGAGTGGAACAAAGAGTGATGTTCATGGTAACTAAATAATATATTGGTAAATATATGGAGAGCTTGAATTTAATCAAATCTCCTAATAAGGAGGAGAATACAAGTTGTCTTGAGATGGTGAGTATGGAGAGATATGAGTCCAAAAAGTTGGACATGGAAGATAGCCAAGAGAGTAGATTGTTAGACAAGGTCACTAAGTTGAATAGAAGAAGTGATATTTATGAGAAGGCATTGGTAACTAGCATGAAGTGGAAGAATGAAGGGTTCAAAAAGATAGTGAGTATACTAAAAGAAAAAGGGTATAAAATATAGCTAAGATGAATGAGAAGCTTATTGAGAATGACACCAAAAAAGATAAGGAGTTGGACATTGAAGTGTCCAAGAAGGAAGCAAGGGAAAGAGACATGAAGGCTCCAAATTTTGATGCTAACAATATGTTTTTTGGTGTGAATATAGCTTATCATGAAGTGGACACCAAGAAAGTCTTGGAGTCAAAGAAGCTATAGGTGTTTGTAGTTAAATAAGACAAGGTTGATCCTATACAGCCTAAGACTCATTAGGGAATGAAGAACAAGGAGGGAGAACCCAAACCTAAGAGCAAAAAAAAAACCAAATGAACAACGTGAGAGAGAAGATGCAATAAGTTTGGATATGTTTAACTTGTAGTTGAAGACAAGATGGACACAAAAATCCAAGTTTAAAAGTTGTTATAAATCCATGTGAAGAAGGAAGAACAAGCTTATGAGAAGGAGAATCTTAGTCAAGGTGAAAGCAAACATGAAAATTTATTTATGATGTGGTAGTAAAAATTAGTAGCAAAGAGCATACTAAGTGAAGAAACTCCATACAAGATCAATGATCAAACAAACATTAAGTGGGAGAAGGTATGTAGAACTCAAGGAGAAGTAAATCTAATTGATGAATTTATATTCTTATCTATGAATGAGAGTGATCTTGTAAATGAGAAGTGTCAAGAGTCTAAGAGATAAAATCAAGAAGGTAGGCAGAATGAATAAGGTCAATACCAAGATATAAATATGAGAAGAGGTCAAGAAAATATTGTCAAAGGACTAAACAAGTATGTGAAAGAAAAAGAAGATGAGCAAGGTACATTCATGAAAGCTTTTGAAGTTCATGATTTTTGTGTTGAATTTTTTCCTAGTGGTAGATATACAAATTACAAAGGTGATATGTGGAGAAGTCATAATCAATCTTGTCATTAAAACATGTAATAATATTGTAATTATTTTTGGGTTGGTCAAGTTTCAAGAGGTGACAAGGTCATCATGTCCAAAAAAGACATATGGGAGATTGATGGTGAAGAATCGAAAAGAATGTTTCATGTTGACTTACCAACGCAAGATAAAAAAACATTAGAATGTAAAGGATTGGAAGCTATATATAATGGACAAGCAAGTGTGGAGAATGCATTGCATTATGAGATAAGGTATGGAACTAGATACCTACAATCCTTACACATTGATTTTCATAGATGAATACATTGCTTGTTTTTTGAAGAAGTAATCTCTAGACAAGATGGCATGAGTCAAGCTCAATGTAGTTTGAGGACACCTTATATGTTAGAGAAGATAATAAGGATAATAGACTTCAATCATCACAAGTTTCAAATGATAAAACACTCAACTATGATAGATGCAAAACAATTAGAACACCTCAAGGGGTGGAACATAGGTTTATATTCTTATTGACAACATGATTATGAGGTTGCACATGTTTAGAATAAAAAGGTACAATAGATGAAATAAGGAAAGAACACCTTGAATTTTCATGTTCTAAACATGCTCATGCAAGTGGAGTAACAATTTGAAGCTTTGGAAGAAATATGCAAGATTGCAACAGCTGTTTAAAGGAGAAGAGGAGTAGTTTGGATGCTAGAGACATTATGTGATCATGGAGAACATATAAAGAAGCATATTGATAGCAAGAACTTGAAAAGTATGACAATCCTTTCCAAAGATGAATAAGTAAGTCATTCTAAACAAGGTTCTAGTTTATTTTTTTTAATCTTGTATTTAGAGGGTTTTTATGAGATTGAAAGAATAAAACTAATGACAAAGAGAGCAATAAGACTAGTCAATAAAATAGAGCATAAAAATCATTGTTGAAATCAGAGAAAAAAGAAGAAACAATAATCAGATCATATTAAGTTAGGAGTTTAATTACTTAGTCTTAGTCATGCATATGATCAAGAATTTCACAATGGTATAGGTATGCCAATAATTTTTAGTGTTTTAAAATAAGAAAGAAGTGTGAAGACAATAAGGGAAGTGGCTACAATAGGTACAGTTAGCCAAATTAGTTGCCTCAAATCAATTTAGTTAAGATAGAATGGATTTTGGACAAGCAAAAGGATGAAATACTTGGAACTAGTAGGATGAAAATTGTTAGAAGCTACACCTCATTGAATACACTATAAGGAAGAAATATAATGACATCAAAGACACAAAGAACAAGCTGGGAAGGTTCATGGATAACAAACTCTCCCTATGTTTGTTTTCTTTTCCCCTTGGGAGTATGATGTAGGGGCATCACTCATGAAAATAAGATGACTACAAATCTTATCTAATTCAAGTAAATAGAGAGTCAATAGACATGCTTAGGATGTTTTGGCAGTGATAAGAATCTACAAATGCACTTTGGAATGCTTTCTAAGGGATTAAAAGTGTCTATGAATGTTAGGAATTTAAATGGGAGTTTTCTTACCTTTTTTGGCAATTTGGCAATTTGAATATTTTATCATAGAATGGTTGTGGTAGGAGGTGGTTTAGAATTTAACACAGTGCCAAGTGAATAATGAATGTTGATAAGGACACCTTACGTTTATATACATGGTTTCTAAACACACTTGTACAAAAGTATCTACTTTGATTTTTGTGCAAGTTGTAAACTCACTTGTGGTGACCATTAGAAGGTAGTTATGCTAGGTATAAAGCTTGTAGTTTTGGTTTTGGTTTTAGTAGTTGATGTTTTATTAAAGGATAATGGTCTCTAATCCCAAGAAACATTGAAATAAGAATCTTGAATTTTGATGAAAGGCCTGCAACTCTATTGTTTGAATAATGTAATGGTGAATGATTGAGTTTTGGAATGATCAAGAAGGGATTTTTGATAATGCTGTGTTTGGTGATAAATCTAGATTTGTGAATTCATATTATTTTTATAAGTGTATTTGTGCATTATTTTAATTTTTATTCACATCATTTTACATCTAAACCTATACAATCCTATTGAGCATTTGCAAGCACATATAGTCAACATAGGGTTCTATGAATTGGCATAGAAAAGTTATTAAATAAGTATTGTAAAGGATTATACAAGGTGTAAAACCAAGACAAAAACTAACAAATATTATAATGAATTTGAGAATCCTTGGTTAAATTCTTAGACCCCATATCTTGCTCTTAAAACATCTACATATTTGGACTATGTAGTTAGAAAACTAAGGACTTGAAAAAATAGAGTATATCAAAGAGCATAATGGAGGAACCGTGGTGAGTGGTTATTCATTATAGTATATGAGTTGATATGTTTTGAATCCTCTTTGATTGTGTGTATATTTGGTGATTTATTTTTGAGGTTCATGGTCTTAAAACAACATTTGCACAGCCTGCATACTGTGACTGTGTGTAGAAAGACTAAGATTTGTCAAAATAAGTTGAACCTAGTAGTTATTGGGAATAAATAATGATTGGTAAAGGTGTATCTAAGTACCAAATACCTTATAAAACATTTACAGATACTTGACAACTCGTAAAAAATGTATAAAAGCAAATTTTGTGCTCTCGGGTGTGTATAGAGATAAAAAACCCCAATCTAGGGTTTCAACCTTCAAATGCTTTTTGTGCACATTTTAACTAATGGGAATACTCTAAATTTTGTAATTAAATATATGTTGATGATTGTGAAGGGATTAGGGGTTTTTTTAATCTTATTCCATACATATACATGCTAAGGGAGATGACTGTGTGGATATAGGGGTAGGACATGCCTAATTAAGCCTAATAGAAACCAAAAAGAGGACAAAGAAGGGGGTTGTAGTTTGAGTTGGATTTTGAAATTTCATACATAGGCCAAGAAGGATAGAGGGTATTTGGAAATACTTATATTTTTTCAAAACTCTATTGTATATAACCATACTAGTAGAATTAGCCTAAAAAAATGATACTAGAGTACCTTGTGGGTAAGGAAAAAGTTACAAAGGTTGGTAAATAGGTGATTAAGTGTGTTACCAAAGGGATAAGAGGCCTCAATAGGCCCTTAGGATATTGGAAATGATAACATCATAAAAAATACAAATAAAACATTAGTGAACCTTTGAATGCCTATTTGAACCTTGGTTTAGAGAGGGAACATTGATAAAAAAAGGAAAGTGTGAGAAGTTGATCATCCTCTGCATCATAATTCATGATTTCATCTACCTTAGCCCTAGTCACACATCTGGGATAGATCCCTTCATAATTATTATAGTACAAGAATCCCTTATTCAACATTTAATGTGATTATTTTAGCCATAGAGCCATTGTTTGTTCTCAATTTAGTTTAGGGGGACATATTCCATACAACAAATAGTGAATGATGTGATCATACCTTTATTTTGACATAGTCATACTTCAGTGATTAAATGCACAAGGCCTTGAACTTTGACCATTTTGGTTTGATTAAATTTAATGTTGTATTATTATAGTTTATCCATCCACTTTCATCGATTTTCTCCCAATTCATTATGCCCCAACATGAGTTTTATGGTCATGTTTGACACTATGATATGAACCTCAATCCATAGGATGTAGTGTTGAAATTTATTTATGACCTTTACCAAGGAATAAACATGCTTATCCAAAGTATGGTAGTTAAATTTTTCATCTTTTTATTTCATACTCATGAAAGTTATTGGATGATCTCCTTAATTGATTCTCTGAGTGAGCACACAAATAATGGTATGTTCTGAAGCAAAGGGTCAGAGGTAGAAATATTTCATGTAGTGTGGGATTATCAAAACCAACTCTTAAATTATGGAAATATTAATGTCTTGGAATGCCATTTTAACTAGAGGATTCCATTCAAAATTTTCTTCATTCTTCAACATAGTGTTAAGAGGTTTGACAATCTCAATAAAACCATAAATGAATATGCGTATAAAATTAAATTTTACAAAGGACTTAAAATATTTTTCTCTATTAGGGAGGGGTATTTTTAAAATTGCATCAACTATTTTAGGGTCAATGAAAATAACTTATTTGGTGATAATATGACCCAAGAGTTTACCTTCAGTCACACCAAAGACACTCTTATTGGGGTTCAAGGAGATACCATTCCTCATGTACCTTTCAAATATATTATAAAAATGTAGAGTGTGATCTGACATGCATTTTGATATAATAGTTAGGACATCCATGTAAATTAATATGAATTTGTCAATCATAACTTGGAAGGTAAAGTCCATGGCTCTTTAAAAGTTAGACCCTGCATTGACCAAGCCAAATGGTATCCTTTTGTAGGCAAAGGTGGCCCACTTAGTCATGAAGGTGGTTTTGATTTTGTCTTCTTGATTGACTAGTTATTGTTTATATCCCAAGAATCCATCTAAGAAGGACATCATTTGGGATTTGGTGACCATTTGGATTGCCTCATCTAAATAAGGTAGAGGGTAGTTTTATTTGTCTAATGTTATGTTTAAATTTATAACACACAGTTAAATAACCAAGTTAACAACCTAAGTACAATGGAAAACTAGAAAAATAATTCCAACTGTGAGTAATTTTTGGGCTTCTTTGTGAATGAGAGTTTCCAAGGTGGGATTAGTGGGTCACTTCCTCTATCTAAGAGGATTATATTCTTATCTAAGTGAGATAGTGTATGATATCACTCTGGGATCAATGATCTTTAAGTATTTATGTGTCTAAATGATTACATCCTTGTATCATAGGATAAGTTACCTCAATTCTTTAATCTCAACTTAGGTGAAATTTGGGCCAATGTTGACATTATGAAGGTTATCCACCAATCCCAAGTTTAAGATGTTGGACCATTGATCTACAAAGGGTGGCTTATCAGGATGTTAGTCGATTTATCTAAATCAAATATACTTTCAAGTGAGACCATGCCTTTTGAGATATAATTTTTTCTTAAATTCATGACACCATTTCCATCATAGTCACTATGCAAAATGTCATCTCTCTCTCTCTCTCTCTCTCTCTCTCTCTCTCTCTCTCTCTCTCTCTTTCGTATATGATTAGGGCATCAAATAACCTATAGTTGTTTAGGCATTCCATGATATGATGATCATCATTAAAAACTTGGAAGTTTTTGATGTTATCTAAGACCAAGGGGAAAGGTACTAGCTCTATAAACAAATGGTGTATCCCAAAATCATCTAAGGCGGATAGGTTTAAAGTAGAGGCTACTTAAGAATCTATGATTTGGTTATTTTCCCTAAGAATGGGGATGGCATTTAAAGCATTAAACATTTCAATTAGGTCCCATGCTCTATGTTTGTATTTTTATAGATAAGATAGATTATATTGAAATTTAATTATGACCTGGTTGATTACTATTCCAAAATCCCAAAACATCTTCAACTCTTTGGATTTATGATTTAAGACAAAATGTAAGCTTAATATTAATTATTAATATTCAACAAGGTTATTAGTACAATGGAACTACATTCTATAGGTAGCTAAGTGACTTTCCCTTCATGAATTGGATAACAAATACCATATTTAAAACCTTGATTAGAGTGGGGCCCATTGAAGTAGAGGGACTATAAGCCCAATGGTTCACCATTTTTTTTAGTTTCATCTCTATCGGGTTTTTAAGAAAGGGTGTAGATACCTATGTCGAAAGACATGATATTTAAATTTTCATTGCTAGCATTGTAATTTGTTATAATGTGGGTCATCCAAGGCTCTTAATATATCTTAATATGTTTAGCCACACCCATCGAGGGTAACCACATATGGAAAATTTAGTGGCCATGTAGTTATTCAAAGTCTTATACTAGTCCCTAATCAATGACACCCGATAAGCCTCAGGGATATTAACCACCTAGATGTCAATATACTAATTGAATCAGGGTTCAAATTCCAACTGTATACAAACATTCAATAATTCACCTACCACTTTGATCTTATATTTGTCTAATTGGAGAACTATTTTATCATACTTGATTTGAGTCAGCCCTAGTTTTTTTTATAAATTATAGAAGGCATGACATTAACCGAGGCTCCCAAATTGACCAAAAACTTGTGTATTTTTTTTCCAAATATCTGGATCATAAGGAAGGAGGGGGGAACCTCAACCTTGTTATTATGTATTTCTATGTTGGCATGTGGTAAGGATAGACTAGTTTGTCAGCTAAGGCTTTCAAAATTAGATCATGTTGCTTCATGATTTGAGTTAAATTATGAAGTGTGATGTTGGGATTAATTTTATTCATGTCCTCCACTATGTTATAACCATTTTTATGTGAGTAGGATGTATATCTATAACAGGATGTTGATCAATACCCTTAGGGCTAGGGGATCATTATTTACTGTAGGATCAAGAGGAGTAACACCATTATTTGGGGGAGTGGATTTTGTTATGGGTTGATGTTGTGTCCTACTCCTTAATGCATAATTATATATTTGGTAATATTGAAAGGTGTGAATCTTGTATATGGATTCCTATGGTTCATTATCCTCTTGGTTGGGGAAGTCAAAGATTTTTAGCATCATATTAGTACTTGGAGGTCTTAAATTTCTTGGAATTTAAAAAAATGGATATATTTTGGTGGTTGGGAACCACTTAATACCAATCCATATCCTTTTAGAATATGTTGAAGGCATTTTATAATGCAATACATTCTAATTCTCCATGTTGGGTTGTGTTGTGCACTCTACACCAAATTTGGTAGGGCTATCTCATAGATGTTGATCTTAGGAAACTTATCAGGTCGAGGTTCCAAATCAAGGTTAGGATAATTGAGGGGATAGTTATACCTTTGGTATGATAAATTTATATTCATTGTTTCTCCATTGGAATCCCTAACTTGCCTTTAGAGGCCTAAGAAGTCATTATTGAGATTTTGCATAATACATTTTATATCATCCAGTTAACCTTTGGTAGATTCTTGGGGCACATTTTGGAAATTTTTAATAATGGAGATCGATGATTAACCATCAAGTTGAGATGTAGCCTCACCTTTAGTCAGACCAAGGAAACCCAAGTTTTGATTGGGTGTGGCTTGTCTCAAGGGTAGTTGATTGATCATTGATATTGTGTTGGGCATCAAGACATTTTGGTTAGCATTACAAATGGGATTCAAAGCCAATTTTTTTTGGATCATGTTTGGAATGGATGATGTATTTTGACCTTGGTGGAATAGTTGTTTATCCTCTTTAATCACCTCAACATATGCTATTAGTAAATACATGATGAGGGGATCTCTTCACAAGAAAATAGTCATCTATGGATCTAAGGTGTTCTTTTATATTTCAAGTGCCAACTGGGTGTTGGGTATATATAACATAGTTATGTGATTTTATGTTGTTTAGAACCTAGTGTTAATTTCCTTAATATATTTTTTGGTTTCCCATTTCATACTAGTAAGTTATTCGTATAAAACACTAGTGTTAATAACATTCCCAAACTGAGCCAAGAAAGTGTTACTAAATTCTTCCCATATTATGATATAATTTATAGGTAGGTTCAAAAACCAATCATAAGAAATGTCTTTTAGGGTGAATGGGAAGATCCTACATGTTATGTCCTCATATTATACACTCGTAAGTCTTAGGGTAGTCTTGTAATATGTGATACGTTCTTCAGCTATTTGTCCCCCATTGGGTGTGAAATGAGGTAAGGATCTTTCAAGATTTCTTGGTAAGTCATGAGCATCCCAAAAAATATTAATGGTTGATATAACTAACTAAGCCATGATACCTAAATTTGGATTATAAGTGTATGGGATCTATGCTAGATTGCAGGGGCTATTAATCTTTACCTACCAAGTCTAAGTCTTCTAAACATTTCTAATGGTGGAAACCATAATAAACTAGAGTCAAACTTGGACCTAACAATGAGTTAGAGAGGATCCAAGTTACTCTATAGTCAAGTAAATAGTTAGGCCATAGATGTCATGTATATTTTAGTTTTTTATATTGGGCCCTATTTCTAGTGCCAGCTTCTGTTGATCTCATCCAATGTGTCTATGAGGTAAACATCCTAGGGATAACTCAATTTTCTTTCACCCTCTTGTTTTAAAAATGTTAACATAGTCTAAGGCATGATTTTTGGTTTTGGTCTCTCTTATGTAGCCTACTAGGAATATGCACGAGAGTATGCAAATACTACCACTTAGAGAGTTCAAACCTCCATCAAACATTGCCTCAGTTCTGGGTATCCTTGTTACTCATGTCTATTTGAATAATAGTAATGACATTTATTAGTTATAAAGATGGGTAAAATGAAATAAAAAATGAAAAAAATGAAGGTAAGAAAAACAAGAAGTTTCTCAATCCATGTGAGGATGTTAATACTTTTATGAGTAGTCTATGGGCCCACCAAAAATTGCCTCTGCATAGCTAGTCTTACTCAGGCTCAAACTAGGATAATCAAGGTAGAGAGTCTAGGAAGGTTTGTGATAGATTTTATCCCTACAATGTTATCTTTTTAGATGAGTAGTCATAAATATTACTAAAAAGACACATATTTATATAATTATTTACACAAATGTGATAAACTTCAATATCACAACTCAACTAGTTATATCTATAAATATAATTCAAACTCATATCATAGTCCAAAAAACATTAAACATTCACCACTTCACCATGAGAATGGGGAAGACTTAAATAAAGATAAGAATAATGATAAGGGAAAGTAGGCCCACTATTTTAAACATTCAAATTTGGTTAGACAACAAATGTGAGAAGGGTTCTTTTGAACTTTCCCAAAAGACTTTCCCTAATTATTTTGTCTTTTATATTCTAGTTACTTATTCCTTAGGGAGTTTTCAAACTATATCCATCATTATAAACTTCATTATGATCCTAGAGGGGCCTGCTTAATGCTGGACTAAGTGTGACCAGCCTAGAAAATTCCATTTAGAGGAGTAGGAATAGGGGAAATGGTTTGTGAGGTGATTGTTTGTGACATATGGTGGAGACAAGATATCAAGCCTACATGACCTTTTGACATGCCTTATAATTTTCCTCTATTTTAAGGAGGTTGATGATAATTTTTTTGAATAGTGTATTTTTTTTCTCATCTGGGTTGGATGATTGGAGAGGAGAGTGTGAATGGGTATTTTCAAAGAAATGGATCTATCTAACTTTTCTTTGGCATAGCCAAATAATTATATAACCAGGTCATTACTAGTGTTGTTAGGATCTCCAACTCTGGTATCAAATTTAGTCATGAAATTAGCTAAATTTATTGATAACTCCATGAAGGATTCTAGTTTGCCATCAGACTTGAATAAGGATACAATCCCTGCCTCTTGAAAGAATTGCATCACTAAATGAATAACATTGTAAATATGGCTTATTATGTGATCCATCTCCCCAACTCATTATTTTAGTAAAGTATTCATGTGAATCATCTAGTTTAGGCTCATCCTGATGGCATAATGAGTCATGAGGTCCATCTCTAGAAACATATCCTTGATAACATATCTAAATAGGTGTGACAAATTTATTTCAAAATTAATAACATGGTCATAGAAACTTTTCACATTTATTTTCCATGGGTAACTTCTATTCTTGGCTTGCCAACACTCAAGTAATAAGTCATGTAAATATTCCAACACTCCTTTAACCTCTGTAGATATGTTATTTAGGATTATAGCCTTTGTATGGGTTTCCAAACTTTTGATATTATACTTCATTCCTTGGATAATATGTTTGGCCACATCCTGAGTGGCATCAATGAAACATTATAGATCCTTGATCCATTCATCATGTCCTCCTAGCCTTCCCTTTATTTTCCTAGTTAGGGAAAAGAGCACTTCCTCTATAACATGATATTTGGGTGGCTTATTTGTGGTGACCCTCGTTGTAACAATATTTAGTTTTCAAGTTGGTTTTTCAAACTCTAGTTAGACCTCATGATCCTCTATGATTACCATCTCTAACCTTTGATCAGGTGCTAGTTGGATGCTTTCCATCTAATTTATTCCTACTTTTGACATGGTGGTGGTAGTAGATGGAGATGATAGTGAAAGTGAAGAGTGAGATGGAGGCCTAGGAATGGGTGTGGTAGGGTCAATAAACATAAATTATTTACATGACACTAAGGGAGTGAATGTGGGTGAAGGGGGAGTGGAGAGTGGTGAGGCAAGGGTGGTATCAATAGGAAGAAGGGTGGTTAAATCTAAGAGAATAGAGGGTGGATGCATCATAAGAGGAGTAGGATATAAAGTAGGCATTTTAAATTGAGTGACTAGGGGAGGTCTCTGCACTTATGTTCCTTTGATATCTTTTGTTTCTTTAGTGGATGGTGTTGGGGAGGGTGGGGGACCATGAATAAGTCAAAAAATAGAATACAATGATCTCAAGGCTAAATCTCCCACTAAAACCATGGTTTTCTCACCAATGGGCCCTAAAGCAACAATAATTAGTGGGGTGATGCTAATGGTGTTGGGAATGGGTGAAACCATTTCTTGTGTGATGTGGATTGGTGGAGATGAAGTGGCAGTAATGAAAATGATGGTCATGGGATGGCTTTGGGTGGTGCTCCCCACTAAAGTGATTTATATAGTGGTAGTAGGGTAATCTTGGATATTAGGTCCCATAGAGGTGGTTACCCCTTAAGGTATAGCCAAGGAAGTTTCAATATGAGCCAATGTGACAAAAGTATTTAAAATAATAGGGGCCACAATATGTTTAACATGGACTAATTGAATGGTAATGAAGGTGAAAATAATAAGGGCATCCTTCATGGTAGATTATATAGTAGTTACTTCAACATGGGATGAATTTAAATAGGAACATATTCCAATAGGGGAATGGAAGGAGATGGAGGGGGATTTAATTGGACTTGCTATGTTATCACCTCAATTTGAGGAGCATAAACACTAGGGATATCAATAATAGAAATAAATTCAATATAGGGAAAAGGGGCATTAGACGAGTTACCTCTTACACATTGATGGTAGCTAGAGCCTTTGACAGTGGAGGGATGCCATGGAGGACCTTCCTTCTTAACATGGCACTAGTGTCAAGTGAATCCTCTCCTAAAAACTATGAATTCCTAGGTCTCTCTTCCATCTGTCTTGATTGTTAGGCTTGCATTAGGAATTAACACAATACTTGTTGTGGCCATATTTACCTTTACATATTCATTTTTCATAGAATTGACGTAAACCTAATCATGAGGGTATGGATTGTACCTATATATTTAGGGTTTCTCATGATTAAAATAATTTATATATGCCCTAACTATATCCTTCGTGTCCCAATGATGAAGGTCATGGTCATTGAAATTGAACGAGCCTATATGGTTTGCAATTAAACTTAAATCACCCCATTTTATGACATTAAAGGGGATAAATTCATAAGTTAATGATGTAAATGGGTATTTATTCTTCTTCTTGAATACTAATCCAATTATGTAAAGGATCTAGTATGAAATATCTTGTTCTTCTAACTTATCTAGAATAAATATGGGTAGCTTAAGAGGTGATACTAATAGACCTTCTATCCTGATGACCATGTAATCAGGGTAAAACTAAAAGCTCCCATGCTCATGATGGTATTACTTATTAACTCAAATAACTTAGTCATGGGATCTTCATATAGTATTATATAAATGGAGGGTAGAAACAATTGGATATCTTTGCCATGTGATGCCTAAACTGGTGAATATAAAAATATTGGAAGTGATTTTGAACTAAGATTCCCAAATTTGGATTCCACTATGGTATCCTATTAAAGTAGACCATATAAAATGTTGCATATACCAAGTAAGACAACATATATAATTTATCCCCTTTCAACATCCCAAAGATCCTCTTCTTAAAATTGAATGTAAGGACCTCTCTTAGGACTAAAATTTGTTTGTCATTGAGAATCATTGACAAGAGAGGGACCTAAGTATTGTTGGCATGGGATTTATCTCGAGCACCAAAAATCCTATTCATCATTTCTATTTTGATTTAAACATCTAGTCTAAAATGGTGAATATGAATCATGTAAATCTCTTCTATGTTGACCTAGTGGTTGGGATCATTTGCTCATACTTTTAGAACTTCTTAAAGATCATTTTTGGTTAGCAAAGTAGAGATAATTTCATGATTTTAATGAGTCACTGGTGGGGGAATTTGATAATACCATTTAAAATCCACTCTAGCCACAAATTTAATTTGATTATGATTCTTGAGTGACAATATGAAAGTCTTAAGTGTTGAGGTTAAAAAAAATGCCATAAAGCAGATCTATATATGGTAACACCTCAGGTTTAGCCATAATAAATTGAATTATATCCTACTTCATGGTGAGAAAATCATCCACATATATAGCATATTATTCATTGGGGTTATCCTCAAGTTTGAATAGCATGAGTTTTGAGGTCTCATTGTGAAGTGTAGTGTAGTGTAGGAACTTCTTGGTCATGGCTGCTTGAAGGAACATGGTGTCTGAAAAGACCCAGTTTGTTCTATATGTGAAAAGATAAAATGCCATGGATTTGTTGAGAATAATAATTTCCTTTAATGGCTTAAATTTCCCTTAGTTTTATATTATAGTCAAATAATATAATGTAGAGGATTATATGAGTAATAAAGACTCAGGGCAATTTGATTGACATTTTAAATTATCTAGGTTGGCTCTAATCATCAAATGAATGTAATGATATATCTATTTATATGACTTTAATTCTATGGTGTTTGAAATTAATTCAAATATTTTCTTATTATAAATTTTATTAATTTATTTGATTTTACTTTTCTTGACTTTAATGGGATGACATCAACATTCTAGTATCTTATTTCTAATTTACTATGCAGTCCTGCTTAAAATTTGTCAACATTATAGAATCTATGAAAGTATGCCACATGTCTCTACTTGATAGGTTTAAGGTTTTAAGTTATCCATTTGAGTTTGACACTAGGGTAACTATAAGGTGAAATGAAGTGAAGAGGTGCCATGTGGCATGCTATGATTTGATCACAAGTTCACAATTTTTTAGATCCTATACAGGTTTAGAATATGTAATGAGGTGAAAAAAATGTGAAAACATGCCATATGGCATGATTATATTGGCTCAAAACATCACAATTCTTGTATATTTTCACAATTCACTCAAAAAACTATGAGGTGTGAAGAATTGAAAAAATGCCACATGGCATGCTCGATAGGTTCATAAGGTCACACTATATTGAGTATTGCACAAGCTAGATGATGACTTGTGAGGTGCAAGGACATGAATGTGTGCCACATGACACAATTTTTATATCTTGTAGTCTCATGGTTGGAAGAATTACATGAAGAATGAATGAGTAAAGTCATATTGGAATGGTATGTGGCCTATAGGGAAAACAACACACACAATCAATAATCCAATATATAATCGAATAAACCAAGAAAGACAGTATAAATACTAAGTAAAATAAAATCTAAATATTGAAAAAGTGAAAAAGGGTAAAGATGAAGTTGTTTTTAGCATATCTATTGAACTTATTTGAGTGAGCCTAAGTCTTGAAATATGGTGAACTTTAGCTGAATTTTGATATCAATATTTTTGGGAGATTTTGATAATGCTCATCCTTTCCTACAAACTTAACTTGAAATTTATCCATTATTCACTTATAACTTTCCACTTTTTCAAAATATTATAAGAGGACAAACTAAGACCCATATGCTATATTTAAAAAATAATTACACCTTCATGATCATACCAGAGGGTCTATTTTTAAAAAAAATGATTGGGGCATATTGTCGACAATAAATTGTTCTCATGTTCTGGGGTAGAGTCTTGAAAGGTGGTTCCCTTTCACACCCTAGTTATCATAATGACAAAAATAGTGAAAATACTATTGATTTGTCATTAAAAAAATCAACATGATGGTGACTCCTTCATACCTATGAAAGCATCACTATCATTAAATTTATAAGTGAGGTGTAAATGAAAATATTTCCAAAGTGATGAATCGAACTAAAATTTAATTGACAAATCTTAAAATTATAACCTTATAGACTTCAAACATTAATATAAAGAGTATATGTAGATATTTTTATCACCAAATTAGAGCTTCAAATCATGACCTCAATAAGAAATGGCTCAAAATATATAATTTGAAGTTAAGATCTTTTATTGACAAGTTCTCACTCAAATAGTGGTTAAAACTCAATCAATAATACAATCAATAATAATAATACAATCATGAACAAAGACAAATAAATAACTATCTCAAGAGTCACATTAAAGTGAGGATCAAGTTACATATAACCCCAATAGTTACTATTTTCCATTACTTTTCAATCAAAGATAGTCTTTTAAAGGATAACATATGAGAGTTTCATTTTAACTCAATAGGGAATCCTATTAGTGTGTTTTTACATACTAATATGCTCACATATCAAACTCATAATAACACAAGCAAAAATTCACTTTATAATTATATATCCATGATAAATATTTATAAGAAAGATAAAATTTCCTTTATTTGTATAATGTTATACATAAAGCTTGAAGATGATGCTATAGGTATCTCCTTACTACCATAAAATCCTTTCTTTCTCACCTTTCTATGTATATTCTTTATTACCCAAATCCCCATTTTATAGTTTTTCCTCAAGCTTAAAATGACTATCAATATCAAACTAAAAATAACTTGGAATCCATTACTAGGTAATGAAATGAATAAGTCATAGTTCATTGTTGTGTTATATCCACTACAAACCAAACCAAAAAATAATTGTACAACCAAATAACTAGGGTTTGTAATTAATTGTTCAACAATAAAAAGTGTGTTTAATTGATTCAAGTATACTTTTACAAAACTTCCACACTTATCTCAACTTGGTTTCATCATGCCAATTTTTCTTAGCATGCACCCTTATTATATAAAAGTGGGTATAAAATAAATAGGTCATCACAAAAATGTTGGATCTATGCCAAACTCAAACATTGATTAAAATGTAGGCCTAATTAACCATAACAAGGTCTCAAGAACATGGTCATTACCAATTACAAGACTGCCTATTATAACTAAAAAATGAATCATCTAATATGGATTAGGTCAAGAGGTTAGTTGTAAAACCCTAGATAGTTTTGGAGTGGGCCACAATCGAATACACAAAGCTTAACCTATATAAATTACTGAAATCCAAATAAACAACTCAAATGGAGGAAGTTTGTTTTCACTATAAATAAATTATATTAACAACATTTAATCATTATCCATAAAAAGCTTTTGGAAGGTATATTATATAGGTGAAAGATAAACATGTCTTCACATCCTCGTGAATTTGGGATTATATTTCCTAATGACCTTTATTAAACACCTAAATGACACCTAAGCAAGCTAATTAAATATGTGTAGGGAAAAACCATTAAGTGGAATAAAAACCTAAACTAACATCCCCCCCCCAAACATATCTTAGGTGGGTAGTGGAATTTGGTCTCGACATAAATGCTTGATGAGGTACTCAAGTATAATGAAATGTCCCCTCGAGGAGGATGTCAAAGCTAACTTAACCCAATGAAGATCCCATAAATAAGGATACTACTCTCAATGAAGTGTTTGGTAAATATATCAGTAATTTGATCTATGGTCTAGATGTAGTGGAGATCAATGACTTGATCATGGTAAGCTCCCAAATGAAATGCATGTGAATCTTGATATGCTTAGTCCATTGATGGAGGACCATAGTCCTATAAATATGGATTATGCTTTGGTTACCAAAGAAGATGAATTTCATCATTGAAATTGGATGCCAAACTCATTAAGAATACCTTAAATCTAGATAGCCTTAGTGTAATCATTAAAAGCTCCTTTGCATTCTACCTCTATAGAATATAAAGTAATAACATTCTACTTCTTGCTTGAATAACTAATTAGACTTGAACCAAGGGAAAAATTGTAGCCTAAAGTAGACTTATGATTCTAAATATCACCATCCCAATATGAATCTATATAACTAATCAATCAACATTTATGCCTGATCTATAGTGAATCCCAAAACTATGAGTACCCTAAATGTAGTGGAGAATCTTCTTAGCTACTTTCTAATGTAGCTCATGTGGATCTTGTATAAATATAGAGACCATGCCCACTACATTTGAAATATTAGGTCTAGTGTGTATAAGGTAGATGAGAATACCAATAATTTGTTGATATGAGGTAGCATCAACCAAAGGAGATGGATAATCAACCTTAAGATTCATAACATATAAAAAGGAAGTTAGATATAGCTTACAGTCAGCCATGTTAAACTATGAAAGCAAATCAAAAGCATACTTGGATTGTGTAATAGTGATCTCAAAGTTAGATAGTAATTTCAATCCTGAGGAAGTGATGTAACAAGCCCAAGTTAGTCATTGAGAACCTATCAAACAAAGAATTTTTCACTATTATGATTGTGGATGAAGAACTCCCTTTAATATATAGGTCATCCACATAGAGAACTAGAATCAACAGTGAATTAAAAATGAATAATCTTGCCATAAAATGTATACATTCATATTAGAATGACATTTGGTGAACCTAACCAAAAAAAGAGAAGAGTCCATCTTGACATACCAATCTCGAGGAGCTTGTTTGAGGCCATAGATAGATTTATGAAGTTTTAAAACTAAAGAGGAATATTATATAAATCCTTGTGGTTGATACATATATATTTCTTATTTTACTTCACTATAAAGAAAGGCACTCTTCACATCCATCTGATGAACATCCCAGCAATGTGTTATGGTAATAGCAAGAGTGAATCAAATTGAGTTTATTTTGGAAATTAGGGTGAGCATCTTAGTATACTCAATGCTATGTACCTAAAAAAAACCTTTGATACCACAAATGATTATAAATTATCTATGGACCCATATCATACAAATTTTGTTTAGTATATCCACCTAAATCAAAAAAGTTTTCTTACCTTTGGAAGCGAGACTAAATCCCAAGTGTTGTTCCTCTACAAGGAACTATATTGCTCTTCCATAGTAATGTCTCACTCAAGAGTGTCTGATGCCTCGTGAAATGATTGTGGATAAGAAGTAGATGCAATAAAATCATGTGAGACATCCTAGAATTATGAATGAGTTTGTTATTGTCTAATGGATCTCCAATCCATTGGCCAACACTTTGTAGTGTCTATCTAGCCCAAAGGGGACCAATACTCAGAGAGTTAGGAGGATATTCCTCATCCTCTGAAGATATTCTAGGAAATGGATGAGGTGAGTCCTCATCACTACTCTCATCATCAGAACTAGAAGACACTCAGAAGTGTTCACTATGGGTTTTTGACTACTCTAAGCTTCAAAAGGAGTGACTCCCTTCAATGATTCATGAGGAAATTAGTTTTGGATATAATAAGCATAAGTTGATGGCCTTGACCCAATACTAATATGCAAGAGACTTGGAGTGTAGCATACAATTGGCCTTTTCCTCAAAGGACATGTTCTTATGCTCTGCAACACCATTATGTTGAGGAATATATGGAATTATACACTATAGTTCAATCCTCTATGAAGTACAAATTTTTTCAAAATGGTTATTGACATATTCACCACCATTATTGATGCATAAAATCTTGATGGCATTACTTGAATATTTTTTATACAGGCACCTTGAAGTCCTAAAAATGACCAAAGAACTCATATTTATACTTAGGAAAGTACACCCAAGTATACCTCAAAAAGTCATCAATGAAATTAAGCATGTATTTAGTCCTATTAAATGGAGGAACTAAAAATGGTCTAATAATGTCATTTTGAACTAGCTCCAATATATGTGTATCTCTACATGTTTTGCCTTTGCCATAATTTTCCTTAGGGTGCTTACCAAATATGGAACCTTGGAAAACTCCATCAGAAAAATGAACATGTGGAAACCCTGAAACCATGCCATGATGACTAAGTTTCTCTAAGAAGTGATAGTTGAGATGGATGAATCACTTATGCCATAGTTTACTCACCCCATCTGAATGAGTGACCAGTATAGTAGAGGGTTGATTAGGATCAAAATTTGAGAAACTATACAATCATGATTGGTGATCTTCTTTCATAAGTGCAACTATGGAGTTATTATCTACTTCCGTAATAACCATTGAATTGGGTGTGAATTTAACTCTCTTACCTGAACCAATGTGAGTGATTTGATAAATATATAGGAGGTTTATGGATAAAGAGGGAATACATAAAATATCATGAAATATACCATAATTCACTTTAACATATCCTCTCTCACTAACTTCTATGGAAGTATTATCACCCAATTATATGGAAGGCATATAACAAGGCTCCAAGGATGAGAACATGTCATGTGATGAAGCCATGTGGTACGATGCACTAGAATCAATTACCCATATGGAAGGATGGGATGCAACAACAATAAAATATTTTCCTTTTTTATTATATTTGGCCTTAAAAGACTCATGTGATGATGAAATCTAATTGGATGAATCAATGACACTAATATTATGCTTCTCAAGCATCTTAGGCAGTTGGTCAATCTACTTCTTTATGCACTTGGTTTCATCATGCCTACATTTATTGTAATAGGCACATGTGAGTCACTCTTTTTTGGTTTCCCATTTGAAAAGGAGGACTATTTTGATACTTTTAACTTAACATTATATTTATGAACCTTTATTTACTCTAGTCCTTGTTATATTTCTTCTCCTCGCTACTATAAGCCTTCTATTTGTCATTACTCACAATTAATGCATACAATTTATATGACCTAAATGTGCTTATATTAATAAGATTTTATTTCTCTTGAGTCAAGTTAGTAGCAAAGTCATCTAAGGATGACATATTTCATGTATCTCCAAGGGCACACTTAGTGTCATGGAAGGTAAAAATGAAGACAAAATAGTTTGAACCTAATTTAGAAAGGATGTAAAATATCAATTGATCATCTTTTTTGTCAATGTCACATATTTTTAACTACAACCTAAGTGATTTTAAATTTGTGAAGAAGTCTTGTATCATATCAAAATTACCTGGGCTTAAATTGATGAGCTCATTCTCCAACTCATGACCCCTATTATGTCCTGCTTCCCAAAGATTTTTTTAATGTGGTCTAGACTTCATTAGGAGTAACTATATATTAAATATGAAAGAGTAGTTCAAGAGACATAGACATAATATACCATAGGCTTCATCAATTGTATTAAACCACTTTAACTTATCTACATCAAGTTTAAGTTATTTTTCTATACCCATCATGATTTGGTATAAGCCTTTACTAATTAAGAGGACTTTCACTTTGAATTTCCATTTATGATAGGTGAACAGTGTAATAAGGGGAACCAAACTCTAATCCATGATGTAGAAATGAAATGTGTTAAACTACATGTGATAAAATTCTAAGAATGTACAACCCCCTAAATCTATAGAGGTTTAATTTTATAAGGCACAAGAATATAACTAATGCGTAGATCTAAAAAAATCCCACTTTAAAAAAAATGGCACCTAAAAATGAGTTGTTGGCTGAAATTTATGGAAATTTGAATGTTTCTTGCTCGTAAAAAAATAATGATCTCCACTTTGCATAATTTTTTTTTCATGTAAATGGTTTGGCCTAACTTTGTGAGGAAAAGTTAAGCCCCCTTGGGTTGGTTGTGACCAAGGGATATTATCCAATGTAACCATGGGTTAATGTATAAGATGAGTTTTTCCCTTTGGTTTATGGGGTACTGATGTCACCCTAAAATTTCTTCTAGTTTACCCATGAATAGTGCCACTTGACACAAATTTAATTTGATGGTTGTATGGACGTCACTAGCATGCATGAGAACAAGGGGATACAAGTGTGCATTTATAGATTTATAAGATGGACAAATATCCATAGTGATGTGTGATATGAAGATACAAATGGATGTAGTAGGTAGGCATGATATGATGGTCAAACACAATGTGACATAACGGTCAAACCTGGTGTGGAACGATGGTCGAACATGATGTGATGAGTATGGAAAGCCAAGACATGGGTGAGGTGACATGGTCTCAACATATGGATAGATGTAGGAGATGTGAATTCATAGATGTGTATGCATAGATGATCTCATTGTGGAGTGATCATGATGGATGTGTAGGGTAGAGGGTGTGTATTTATGGTCTTGTAGGTACAAAGGATGATAGGGCACTAGTGCATTCGTGTGGACATGGTGGACATGTGGACATGGGTCAAATCATCATGATTGTTAGTGGTGTGTAGGCATGGGCCACATCAACATAGCTACTGAAGATACACAGGCATGAAATTTGAGGACCTAGGGGAAAAATTGAGTTTAAGTTTTTTGTAAAAGTTATCAAACCCACATAAATAGAATAAAACCAACAAGAAAAACTTGAGATCTTGAAAAATATGTGTGGTTTCCTAATAAACTAGCAAAGACTTACTTCTTATTTTAAAAAACCCCAAAAGTTTTTTATTGAGGTTTTTGGTGGTATGGATACCCTTGAAAACCAAGAAAAATATTTGAAACCCCCCAAAAATGGTTGAAAATGGCTGTCATGAATCTAGATCATGTTTATATCCATTCCTAGGGTTTTTTCACCCTCTTAATCTAATGACACTATCTATTTTTTATCTAGAGACTCTGGAGGTCAGATCTGCCTAGATTTTTTAGAAACTCCACCAAACCCTTGAAAATTGAAATCAATGAAAAACACCTAAACAAGCTAGAATGTTAGATCTCACAATATGAACAATGACATTCAACTAATAGAAAAGCTCTGATACCATGTCAGAGTGGGCCAAAATATAAGATTTATATAGATAGGATTGAATGCATGAAGCTTAAGATGTATGGAATAGTGAAATCTAATTAAACAACTCAAATAGAAGAATCTTATCTTTAAATTAAAGAAATTATATTAGCATCATTTACTTATTAACCATAAAAAGCTTTAGGAAGGTACCTTGTATAGGTGAAAAATAAACATGCCCTAACATCCTCATGAATGTGGGATTATATTTCACAATGACCTTTATTAAACACCTAAGTGAAACCTAAGCAAGCTAATTAAACATGTGTAGGGAAAAACTATTAAATAGAATAAAAACCTACACTAATATATAGGCTCTCTTGATCATTACCCTTATAGATAGGGTTACCAAGACTCATTCTTGTTTCATAATGGAAAGTAATGGAGATAATCCATGAAAATAAAGTATCCTTATACAAATATACCTTCCCAAGGAAATTATCTCTTAAATTTGTTAGTAGGAAATAAGCTTAACATAATTACATAACACTAATTAAATAGGAGTTCCCATTTATTAAAATCTAGTAAGGGCTAGTTTATTTCAAGTTTGGCATATATACTTTACAATGAACAAGAGTAAAATATGCATGTTACCACACCATAAAGTGTTACATAACAAATATTAATAGAAATAAATTCTTGTAAGATTATTAACACAATATATGAATGATAAAGTACAAAACTAACTATACATCCATTCAAGTTATTTTCATATGACATAATTATTCATGATTGGAAGAGTGATTTAAGCAAGCCTTAAGTCCAATTTATAAAATATGAGCATATATTTAGATTTTTGTTTTCCAACACAAAATATCAATGCTTTGTGCATGCTCAAATCATGACTCTTTCATAGTATAAATACACAAAGATTCCAAAATTTTTTTGGAGAGGAGGTAGAGCACTATATTTACATTCATTCCCCAAGAAAAAAAAGTATAGAATGTCCAATACAAAACCATATTTTCACCACCTTACTAAATAATATTCATAGAATTAAACAACTATCTTAAAATAGATCTCAAATGAAAAAATGAGCATACTAGTGTTGGAGAATTGTCAATGATTTCATGGTTATGTCATAGAGGTGTCCTAGTGAGTGGATTAAGTTACTTGATAGTCTAAGTGACAATGACAAAGTGTGTAATGTGCTTGTCCTAGTATGCTTGAAGGAGGCTTAGTTGATCCTTAGTTTTGGCATGGTTAGAGATGTTCAGGGATGAGTATTGAGTATTAAGCATATGAAAAAGGTCCCTAAGATGTTTTATATGATTTTAGTACTTGTGGGCATGAGTGATTTTCATCTAGTTGATCATTATTTTCATCTATGCATTTTGGGTTTAGTGGCAAAAAAATTGAGTAAACATTTTGCTGACATCACCATTACCACATGTGGATGAGTCAGGGGGGTTGGTCATATGGTTATGATAAAATTTGTGCCTAGTTACTATGTGATAAATTTTAGGTCATGTGATGAAGCATGACAAAAGATATGCAAGTGTAAAGTTGGGCTCCCATGCAGTTTGACAATGTTTTCCCATACTTAGCCAAATTTGCATGAGGAAAGAAATAGTCAAGTAGGCATTTTGATGTTGTTATATTTTACACATGTGAAGGTGCAAGGAGAAAATGATCATATGGATTTGTTTATTTTTATGCCTAGTTATTTTATGATAATTTTTAAGTCATGCGATGAAGCACATCAAAAGATATGCATGTGAAAAATTGGCCTTCCAGATAGTTCTTGACATAGTTGGCTCTGTGGCAGAAAAAATCTAAGTGAGTATATAAATGGAGTTATATATCACATGTACAAAGGTTTGAGGATAATTTTTACACATGGTTGGATTATAATATGTGAGGATATTATATGTTCCAAATATTAAATCATGCGTCTAAGCACAATAAAAGTTTTTGAGGTCCAAAGTTGGCATTCCAAGCAGATAAGTAATGGTCCCCATAGTCATTTTTGCACAATGTTAAAGATCAGGACCAAATGGAGATCCATTATTTTCTGGGAGTTAATAAATATATATATATATGGTACATATTGAGTCAAATAATTTAAATTTTTCATTGGTTAATGAAGTTAAAGATCGAGCTCCTTACAAAAGGATCAACAGAGCGTGTTCATTCTAAGATGTTAGGAAGCAATGAGATGAGGAAAAGTATTCAAGGTTTAACACTAATCAAAGGTAAAGGATAAGGATATAATGATGAGTAGGTGTTTATAAAAATTTATTTAATTGTGCATGTTGTATGATAAATACCTATTTGATCCGCAGAGATCAATGGTACGCATTGAGTCAATATTACAAGATTGCACGAGATAAGGTTAACTATTCAAACTTTAAAATTTGAAAATTGGTGCACTATGAATTAAATTTATAAGAATATAGATGGTGTGAATTTTATCTAAATATGTGAGGACACAAGATGTGAGTAAAGTGTTTGATGTTTAACTGTGACCATTTGAATTCAAATATTTAAATTTAACAAAGGAAAGACTAGTGTCTGGTTTTTGGGCCATAACTTTCAATCCAAGTAGAATTTGCTCATGGTGTAAAAATAAAATATGTAAAACAATCCAAGATTCATTTTCAAATATATATTTGAATATTTTAAATTATGTATCTTCAAATTTACTAAGGTTCAAAGTTGAATGTGTTTTTGTGTATGCTCCACAAGTAACCCAAGAAGATTGTTCAAGCTTGTTTTGATATTGTTTTGATGTTTCATGATGTGTTATATATTGGAGAGTGTTATAGAATCCATAATAATGATATATGTAGATTTTTGAGGTGTGATCAATCTATATTTAGTATGAAAAATTCTTAATAAGTTGACTATGTGTTTATTCATGATGTTCCTATGCACTAGGTCAGTGTTTGAGTTGTTTGAGCAAATGCAGAAGTTTGAAAAGTTGACTATGATCATTTGAGGATGTTTAAGGGGACATAAGGAGTGAATAAATTTATTTTAAAGTGGTCATGTGTTTTTAATTTTCTTGAATAAATATAAAAAATGTGAATGGGTCTCCATAGACCTAAAAAGTGATTTAGGCTTATTTGAAAGAGAATTGTGCTTAAGTATGACCCATATTATATGCCTTAAGGGTGAAGGCATGTGTTGTGTCTAAAAAATAAATATTTTTAAATTGATAATTAATTAATTATATATAAATATTTAAACTAAATATGATGGTTTTTATACTAATGAAAGGCTTGTGGGAGCAGAGTATGTGTTGAAATGAAGAAGAGAGAATAGGTAGTGTGCATGTTAGATGAGTTAATGAGTAGAAATGTTTTTGACTATGTGTATGAAATTTTGGTCATATTTTTGATGTCAAAATAGTGATCTTATAGTTTTATCATATGCAAATAAGTTTGAGTGTGCATGAGTATAGTTAGAGTGAAGAAGGAAAGAGTTTGTGCATGCCTATGTGAGATGCCTATATGAGATAGAAAGGGAGTTTGTGTAGGAGTTAGATAATCAGAGATCCATCATCAAGTGTTGAATACATTAGTTCTAAGGTGGAGGTTTTAATTTAAAATTAGGGTCTAAAGGACTTTATCTTATTTAGGGGTAGTTATTCCTTGTGAAATAGGTGTTTCACTAAAGGCCTTTGGTTAAGAAGACTTGATCAAAGTTTTTCGTCTAAAGGACTTGACCAGCCCCTTGTTTGCAATATATTATAGGACAAGTATTCCATGTGTTTTAGGCTTGAGAGTGGGTTTTATTCCCCATGAGGGTTTCCCATAGGAACTATGTGTTGTGCGTTTGATATTGTGTATGCATTGAATGAATAAGCTCTCTTATTAATGCTACTTGATCAAGTTGATATATGTTGATTGTTTAATAGTTTGAAAGGATTAAATTGAAACTAAAATATATGGGCTCATTAAATCACCCTCCCTCTTAGTGATTATACATCTAATAATTGGTATTAGATTAGGTCCTTTGGTAAAGGCTTGACAACTTGAAGGTGATCCAAGGTACAAAATGGGTAGTCATCAAGGAGGTTTCTCTACTAAGCAAGCACCAATGTTTAATGGATCCAATTATGAATTTTGGAGAGATGAGGACATACATTATATACTTAGAGTTTGATGTATGGAAATATGTTGTGGATGGTTATGTTACTTCTACTCCTCCTCCATCTAGTGCTACAGACAAGAAGTTATTTGAGAATAATTCCAAGGCAACGAATGCTATCATTTGTGGTCTTTCAGAGATTGAATACACCAAAGTAATCCATTGTAAATATATTAAATATATATGGGACAAAATGTATATAATTTATGAAGGAGATTCAAAGTTTAAGCTTGCTAATTTTTAGACTCACAAAAGGTAATTTGAAAGTCTCAAGATGAAGGAAGAAGATTTTGTGGCATCTTTTCTGTAGAGAGTTGATGAGATTGTGAACATCATCAGAGGTCTTGGAGAGAAACTTGAAGAGGCTAATATATTTCAAAAGGTATTAAGGTATATATACCTTAAGTTTTATCCAAATATATATTATATAGAATAAATTCATGATCTTACTCAGTTGAAGATGGATCAATTTTATGGCACCCTTACTGCCTATAAGATGAGAAAGAATGATGATAAACCACCAAAGAAGGAAAAACATTTCAAGACTAAAATGAAGATAAATAAGTTTCAAGGTAAGAACCCCAAGGAGGATGAAATTTATTATATATATGAGGATGAACTAATTGATTCTATTTTAAGAAAAGTGAAAACAGGTTCTGGCAAGTATAAGGGTAAACTACCCCTCAAATGCTTCAATTATGGGGAGGTAGGGCATTTTGATAATAAGTGCCCTCATAAGTATAAGAAGGATGATGATAAAGAGAATGATCAAGGTCATGATGATGGAAAGAGATCATTCATGTTTGATAAAAGGAAAAATGGATTCGAAAGGTTTGATAACAAGAAGTACTTCAAGGATAAGAAGAGTCTCTACACCAAAAAATATTGTAGCTCTTCAGATGAGTGTGAAGTCAGTGACTCAGAGTATGATCATGAAGATGATGGTCCTATTGAAGATAAATCCCCATTCATGGCTGAGGAAGGTAGTTTCTCACATTAAAAAGAGTTTACTTGGAGTGATTCAGATGATGATGAAGATGAGGTGGACTATGAGACTACATTGACAAATGCTCTTGAAGAATTGAATATTGAGAAGAAGATCAATAAGAAGGTGAAATCTAAACTCAAATAATTTGATAAGTAATTCTATGTATTTGAGGCATGAATGAATGAATATGTCAAGGAGCATGGAGATATGGTCAAGCATCTCAATTGTTAATTGTTAGTCCTATCTACAAGCCTAGAAGCTAAAGAAGATGATTGCTCAAGGTATGTAATTGAAAATGAGTCATTGAGATCTAAGTTAGAGAAGACATCTAGTAAGGTGAATTCATTTGTGAGATTTAAAAATATTTCAAGTGATTTATAAAATATTTTAAATGATCAAAACATGTAAGTGATAGAACTGGTCTTGGATACAAAGAAGAACCAGAGAATGCAACTCAAAACAAGATGAAGACTAATGTGAACATGGAAAATCATAATTTGAAGACAAATCATCAGACAAGGAATTAAGGTGATGGTAGAATGAAGACAGATTAGATCAGCTAGCCAAATGCCATGAGGTATGCAAGTTTAAATGGTTACTATTACATATGTAATCAATTTGGTCATAGGGATAGAGAATGAATGAAACCTATTATAAATGAATTTGATTAAAACTATGATGGGGGTAATCATTCAAAAAGTGTGAGCAAGGTTTAGTGCATTAACTATCATGATGTGGGAGCCTTTGAAAAACATTGTCTAAATAAGGTAAGACAAGCTAAGTTTCCATCAAGGAGTATGGTTTGCTACAACTATGAACAGAGAGGTCACATTGCTAGATTCTGCAAGCAAAGGCCATTAAGTCAAAATAAGTTTAATTAGGCTTTAAGAGTGCAAGGAAAAAGGTAAGTTAGCTCATGGAAACCAAAGGTGAGTGATGATTAGTCAGTAGGTCCAAGTAATATATTTTATATGGTGGAGAATGCTTCAGAAGTTGAAGAGTGCTAAAGGCTCTAATTTTATACTTATGTTGTGAATAAAGAGACCAAGCTCAAAGAGAAGACCAAGATGCTAGTTGAAGCTAGTTTTGAGGTATGTATGGATCCAAGTGAACATCCTGCTATTGTTGAGAAAGCTTCATACAAAGAACATCAATTTTTAGTGCCTAGTGATGAGGTTTAAAAATACAAGGTTGATTCTTCAAATAAAAAGGTAAGTCAAGATTTCATAGTTGCTCCATGTGTTGTCAATTATATCTTAGAAGAAAAGGAGAGTGATATAGAAAAAGAACCAGTTGTCATAGTTTAGACTAAGAAGAAAAAGAATAAGAGCAAGAAGTCTTATAATTATAAGAGTATTCTAGTGGTTAATGAGGAGATGTAGGAAAATTCTATATTCACTTTGTTTTAGAGCATTATGGTGCAGATGATGTCTCTACCTATGCTTCTTAAGAAACATATTTCTTATGGAGAAGTAAGTTTGTGTGCTCAAGATCATAGTGCCAATCTGTAAAGAGACTTATGTTGATCTTAGAAGGTTATTGGTTAAGGGGGAACAACAAGTTCATGATCTTTATCTAGAGGTTTGTAAAAGAGATATAGTACAAGGTCAGAATGGGTGTTTCTAAGTGATTTCAAGATTTAAAAATATTTTGTGTGTAATCAGAGATTTTTTTTGTTTGCTCTCAGGTTTCCCAGTTTGTGCTTAAGAGTATGCATGTCATAAAATGGGTTATAGGATGTATGGGTTACCAAAGATGTGAAGACCTAAATATTGGTCTAGAAGTGTGTTATGAGTGTCTCTAGTTGTAAAAGATGTTTCAGAGTTGGATGTTGGCTAGAAGGAGGTTTGTTGACCTTATTTGTTTTGAGTTTCTAAGGTTTTGGGCTTTGCTAGAAAAGTGGTTTGCCTTATGATTTGATGTCTAAGGATTATTAATAGGCTAAATTATCAAAATGGGTTGTCAAATCAAGATTCATAGAGATTTTAAGGTTTGTGGTTTTCAAATTATTTATGTATTTGTCAAGATGGAGGCTTAATTGGTAAGTTGGTTTGAAAAGAAAGTAGATTGTAGAAGATGAGCTAGTTGTTTCAAATTGGAGTGTTTGAAGGGGAATATGAGAGTGATCTAGATATGAAGTTTCAAGTTTTGAATATGTTTAGACTAAAAGTTATGAGCTCTATAAATTCCAAATAGGGTTACAAGGAGACTAGATAGGTCTAATGAGAAAAATAGTGCTTTTTTTTCAATTTATCCAAAATAATGAAGCATGAGTATTTATAGGTGATTTATTAGGTTGGTTTAGTGTATATTTCTTATTTGGTGAGTGTCATGAAGTTGTTTTGGTGGTCCTTGCAATGGTTTGAGAGAGAAGGTTAGTAAGCCTATATGGTGGTTCTTCATGGTGTATGCAGATCTAAAGATGCTCAAGTGATGCAATGGCTAAGAAATATTAGCGGGAGTCCCTTTTATATGTATCTTGGTAAATTCCATTATATTTTAGTATTTTTGTGTGTTCTTTCTTCATTGGTTACAGTGCTTGGTTAAAGAGAGTGTTAGCATGGAACAAGAGAAAGTTGTCAAGGCAAGAAGAGGTAGGCTCAAGGTAAGCGGGAGTTTGTACCATATTTCTAAGGTGTTAATTTCTTTTTGATAGTATTTTCATGTCCTAAGTATTAGTTGGTGCCCACATTTTCATTATGTCAAAGGGGGATAAAGTTTCTATTATGGAGTGCTTGAAGAGAGATAAGGAAGGTGAGATGTATATTGCTATATGATGGTTATTAACATCAATGAAAAAAGAGGAGATTATTGAATAATTATCAATGATGTCATGGTGATGTCATGGAGGTGTCTTGGTGAGTGGATGAAGTGCCTTGATAGTCTAAGTGATAATGACAAAGTGTGCAATGTGCATGTCCTAGTATGCTTGAAGGAGGCTTGGTTGATCTTTAGTTTTGGCATGGATAGAAATGTTTAGGGATGATTATGGAGTATTGAGAAAGTTAAATAGGTACCTAATATGTTTTATATTCTTTGAGTGCTTGTGTGAATGAATTTTTTTTATCTGGTTGATCATTGTTTTCATCTAGACATTTTAGGTCTAGTGGAAAAAAATTTGAGTAAGCATTTTACTGACATCACCATTACCACATGTGGATGAGTCAGGGGGATTTGGTCATATGGTTGTGATAAAATTTGTGCCTAGTTACTATGAACTAAATTTTATGTCATGTGATCAAGTGAAAAAAAATATATGCAAGTGTAAAGTTGGGCTTCTAGGCAGTTTGATAGTGTTTTCCCATACTTAGCCAAATTTACACGAGGCAAGAAAGAGCCGAGTAAGCATTTTGATATTGTTACATTTTGCACATGTGAAGGTGGAAGGAGAAAATGATCATATGGGTTTGTTTAATTTTTTTCCTATTTTTTTAATAAGTTTCAAGTCATGCAATAGAGCACATCAAAAGATATGCATGTGCAAAATTGGCCTTCTAGATAATTCTTGACATAGTTGGCTCTGTGGTAGAAAAAATCTAAGTGAGTAGATTAATGGAGTTATATATCACACATAAAAATGTTTAAGGATTATTTTGACATATTTTTGGATTATATTATGTGAGGAGATCATATGGTCCAAATTTTAGATCACACGTCTAAGCACAACAAAAGCTATTGAGGTCTAAAGTCAACATTCTAGGCAGATAAGAAATGGTCCCCATACTTCATCATTTTTACATAATGATAAATATCAGGACTAGATGGAGATACAAAAATTCATGGGATTTCATACCTCTAGATCTATGGTGTGTAGTGAGTCTGATCTGGGCAATAATTTAGGTGATGGTTCTACCCCAATTGATGATGAAACTTCTGGGAGCCGTAACTTTTGCACCATAGCTCCAATTGACTCACTGTTTGAACTGTTGGAAAGATAAGAATGAGGAGAACACATTTAGATGTAAATATATCTGATGGATGGATTTTAACCCCATAAAACCCAATGGAAGTGCCCCAAATTTTAATTTTAGTAGTGTAGTCTAAAAATAGTATGTTTCTAAAAATAGTAATTCCTCAAATTCTGTATTGTTTTAAATCATGGAAGTCAAAAAACTTAATCTCCCTCAAGATTTGTGACCTTAAAAATCCTCCTCCTACTTTAAAAATGTGTATAAATGAATATTTAACCTAAAATGGAAATCAAACATCTCTTCCCAGAGATAAACATATAGTTGTATTGTGATCTTACATCTCTTCTCAGAGATTCATTGTTACTGTGTTATTTTTTGTGTTTTTAAAATCTATAAATCAAAACTTCTGAGTTTTGGATCAGATTCAAATGGGTCAAATTACTTGTTGGTTAATGAATTTAAAGATTGATCTTCTTACAAAAAGATCAACAGAGCGTGTTCATTCTAAGATGTTAGGAAGCAACGAGATGAGGACAAGTGTTTGAGGTTTAATAGTATCTAAAGGATAAGGATCTAATGGAGAGTAGGTATTTGTATTTATTGATTAAATGGTACATTCTACATGATAAATACTTTTATATTCTATAGAGATTGATGGTGCGTGTTGAGTCAATATTGCAAGATTACAAGAGATAAGGTCAACTGTTAGAATTTTAATGGTTGATCACTGGCACACTATGTAAAGTTCAAAGAATATCTATGGTGCACATTATATATAAATTTTAGGACATGATATGTGAGCAAAGTGGTTGATGTTTAACTATGACTGTTTGAATTCAAATATTTAAATTTCACAAAGGAAAGACCAGTGTCTGCTTTTTGGGATATAACTTTTGATCTAGGTAGAATTTTTTCAATGTGTAAAAATATAATATATAAAGGAATCCAAGGCTCATATGGAAATATATATTTTAATTTTTTAAATTATGTACAATTAATGTTATGAAGGTTCAAATTTGATTAAGTTTTTGTGTATGCTCTGCAAGTAACTTGAGAAGATTGTTCAAGCTTGTTTTGATGTTTCATGATGTATTAGATATTGGATAATGTTATATATATATAAGGATGATTTTTTTTGGTCTTGGAGGTGTGATAAATCTATCTTGAGTATGAAAAATGATTAAGAAGTTGACTATGTGTTCAGTCATGCTGTTCCTATGCACCATGTCAGTGTTTGAGTTGTTTGAACATATGTAGAAGTAAGCAAATTTGACTGTGATAATTTGAAGATGTTTAAGGGGACACAAGGAGTGAAAAAATGTATTTTAAAGTGGCCCTATGTTCTTAATTTTCTCAAATAAGTATAAAAAATGTGAATGGTTCTCCATATACCTAAAATGTGACTTAGGCTTATTTGAAAGAGATTGTGCTTAATGATGACACATATTAGATGCCTTAAGGGTGAAGGCATGTATTATGGCTGAAAAAAAAGATTTTGGAATTGATAATTCATGAATTCTCTATAAATAGTGAAACTAAATGTGATGGTTTATAGACTAGAGAAAGGCTTGTGGGAGCAGAGTATACGTTGAAACGAAGAAGAGAGAATAGGTAGTATGCCTTTTGGTTGAGTTGATGAGAAGAAGAGTTTGTTGAATATGTGTATGACCTTTTAGTAATATTTATTATGATATAATAGTTTTCTTACAGTTTGAATATATTCAAAGAAGTCTAAGTGTGCATATGAGGATAGTTTGAGTGAAGAAGGAGAGAGTTTGTGGCATGCCTATGTGAGAGGCCTATATGAGATAGAAAGGGAGTTTGTGTAGGGGTTAGATAATTATATATCCATCATCAAGTTTTGAAGACATTAGTTCTAAGGTGGATCTGTTCATTTAAAATGAGGGTCTAAAGGACTTGATCTTCTTTAGGGGTAGTTATTCCTTGTGAAAAAGGTGTTTCACCAAAGGCCTTTGGTTAGGAGGACTTGATCAAGGTTTATGGGGACTTAACTAGTCTCTTGTTTGTAATATCTTATAGGATAAGTAGTCCATGCATTTTAGACTTGAGAGTGGGTTTTATTTCCCATGAGGGTTTCCCATAAGAACTGTGTGTTGTGTGTTTGATCTTGTGTATGTATTGAATGAATGAGTTCTCTAGTTAATGTTACTTGATCAAGTAGATATATGATAATTATTTAATAGTTTGAAAGGATTGAATTGAAACTAAAATATTTGGGCTCACTAATTCATCCCCCCTCTTAGTGATTATACTTCTAATAACTAAGACCACCAATATGTTTACCAATAGAGAGAGAGAGAGGTAAATTTATTGGTCACAAGCATTAATTTGAAAGGAAACCCTACCCTAATATTATTTATATTATTAGATCACACCTCAAGATTTATGAGTATTCATGAATAATGCACACTTAACAAGAATGGATTGAGTTACTAAAGAATTAGTATATGTAGGCCTGAGTAAAGAATAGAGTCATTCAAAATTTTCCTTCCATAGTACTCATGTCATGATATTACATGCAACCACATTAGCATAATGGTTATGAAGATTGAGTTTTAATCCGTTTGTAGTTTTATTTTGATTGGGTTAATAAAAAATATGCATACTAAGTATTTTAAAACCATCCATTAAACAACAAAGCATAAAAATATTACATAACAAGTATCCACATTAGCATAGTGAATAAAGAGTTTCCATATGCCTTTATAAGTAATTATTCATGCCCTAGCCATACTAATACAACTTAGTACTGATCTCATAATTTTACATCATGCCTTTAGGACAAGATCATACATATACATTAGAGAATTAGAAATTATGCATCCTAAACTATAATTATTCAAATATTTGCATAATAATAGTGTCACAATCATAAACTTTCTAGTGTCAAGATTAATAAAGAGAGTTCAATTTACAAGTAAAATTGTTATCAAGGAAAGAAAGAATACTAACACTACTAACATCTCTAACTCTAATTGAAAAATTTTGAGTTCCCAAAAATAATAATGTATACCATTTTTATCTTTAGGTTATGTTGTTACCATTATAGCCAAACATATAACCCATTCTAAGTAATCACCCCCAAAGAGATTAACTATCAACTTCAAAAAATGAACTCATAGTCAATAAAAAAAACATAGCCAAAATTAGGTAATTAAATTTACTCAATTAGAGCTAAGGTTAAGACATCCAATTAGACTATCAAATGTAAATATTCATTCCTTGGTATGAAAATTTAAATGTAAAATAAAATTACATGTATTCATTATTATCCAATATCTGCTAACCAATATGTTCAAAACTTTTTTCTAGGGATAAATAAAAAATGCAATAATCCAAGTATGGATAATATAGTCCTAACTTACACTCAATTAATTCATAATACAACCATGTCTAAAACATCACATATAAAATTCACCTCCATAAACTAAGATGTGCTTTTGAGTGAATTCTTTACTCACAATAAAAATAGTGTCACATATAATCATACATCCAAGTTACACATGCAGTGTGGGCAGGGCAGGGTTAAAATGTCAATTTAAGAATTAGAAGTAATAAAATAACATGACCTATGAAAATATAATTAGGAATAGTATTAACAACTTTGTGCATTCAAAAATAATTATTAATTTCTAACTAATAAGTCTTTTACAATAAGGAACCACTTGCTTCTACAAAATCAAGGTGCAAAGATACAAGTATAGCATTTCGAGTCATGAAGGGCAATTATAATAAAAATTAGATCATCAAATGAACAAGATATATATTCATATGTACAAATATGATCAAATATAACTAGTCAAATTACAATACTACCACCTTGAAATGTGTAGTCTCAAAGCTAATGAGGCACTATAATATGCATATTATTCTTAATTAATATAATACAATAAACTCTTGATTAAAAAGTATATACATGATTGAGTAAATAATAGAGTCAGCCAAAATTTTCCTTCTATAGTACTCATGCCATTATGTTACATGAAACCACATTAACATAATGGTTATGAAGACTGAGTTATAATCCCCTTATGACTTTATTTTGATTGGGTTAGCAAGAAAAATTGAGCATACTAAGTATTTTCAGACCAACTATCAAAAAAATAAAGCACAAAAAGAATACACAACAAGTATCCACATTAGCATAGTAAATAAATAGTTGCCATATGCATGCATAAGTAATTATTCATGAATTATCTAGTTACTAATACAACTTAATATTGATCTCACACTTTTGTGTCATGCCTTTAGGACAAGATCATACATATACATTAGAACATTTTAAAGCATCTGACATTATAATTATTCAAATATTTGCACAATAATAGGGTCACAGTCATAGACTTTCTAGCATCAAGATTAGCAGAGAGAGTTCAATATACAAGTAACATCGTTATCAACAAAAAAATAATGATAACACTACTAACATCTCTAACTCTTATTGAAAATTTTTGAGTTTTCAAAAAAACATAATCATGTCCACCATTTTCATCTCTAGGTTATGTTTTTACTAGTATAGCCAAGCATATAACTCATTTTAAGTACTTACTCCCAAATAGATTAACTATTAACTTCAAAAAATTAACTCATAGTCAACAATAAAAACATATCCAAAATTAGGTAATTGAATTTACTCAATCAAAACTATGATTAAGACATCCCATTAGATTATCAAATGCAAATATTCATTCCTTCATATGAAAATTTAAATGCAAAATAAAATTACATTTATTCATTACCATCCAATCTCTCCTAGCCAATACATTCAAAACTCTTTCTAAGGATATATAAAATACATGCAACAGTCCAAGTATGGATAATATAATCATAATTCACACTCAAATGATTCACAATATAGTCATGTATAAAACATTAAATAAAAAATTCACCTCCATAAACTAAGTTGTGACTTTGAGTCAAGTCTTTACTCAAAATAAAACTAACATCAAATATAATCATACATCCAAGTTACACATGCAATGTGGGTAGAGCAGGGTTAAAATGTCAATATAAGGATGAAAAGTACTCAAATAATGTGACCTATGAAAATATAAACAGGAATAATATTAGTAACTTTGTGCATTCAAAAATAACTATTAAGTGCTAACTAGTAAGTCTTTTTACAATAAAAAACCACTGGATTCTACAAAACCAATGTGCAAAAATACAAGTATGGACTTCTGGATCATGAAGGGAAATTTTAATAAAAACTAGATCATCAAATGAACAAGGTTTTGTATTCATATGATCAAATATAGCTAGTCAAATTGTAATACTACCACATTGAAATGTGTAGTCTCAAAGATAATGAGCACCATAATATGCATACTATTCTTAATTGAATTAATATAACAAGTTCTTGATTAAAAAGTATATGCAGGATTGAGTAAAGAATAGGGTTATCCAAAATTTTCCTTCCATAGTACTCATGCCATCATATTACATAAAACCACATTAACATAATGGTTATGAAGACTGAGTTTTAATCCCTTTAAAATTTTATTTTGATTAGGTAAGCAATACAAAATAAGCATAATAAGTATTGTCAAATCAACTATCAAAAAATAAAGCAT